>LR738711.1:352811225-352976102 GCA_902687465.1 Secale cereale
ATATATATATATATATATTGTACCATATAAACTAGTTATGGTATTCGATGATGTAAAAGTTCTCAATAATCCTGAAAAAAAATACTAAACCAACACACCTATAATATAACATGATTCAACGGAAGGATTGAAAAAAATATGACTGGATGTGTCCTGGACAAAAAGAACAAATGTTTCAATATATATTGATCTTGAAGTGAGCTGAAATGCTTGTTTTTTTCGCCAAGAACACATAAATGCATATTTTCACAATCTCGCCATTGGATCATCTTATTATATTAGAGTGAGGCCCCCCTATTTATTTTATGTTTTTTAATAACTTTTAAACCGTTAAATGTCTATCAAATCATGATGTTGCACTCAAATTGGACTTCATTATCATAATCACATGTAGCATAATATAATTATTACTACCTTCATAGATTTAGTTGTACGACCTTGATATAATTATTACTGGCGTCGTTCTCCAGCTCTCTTCGGCGAGAATGGATCATTCTCTGCTACCCATGGGAGAGGTGCTGACCCATCATGTCTGCGTACTTCGCCCTTCCGTACTTGAAGCCCCATAGTACCTTGTTTGTGTCAGCTACTTTGACAAGAGAGAGTGATTCATGGTAATATTGGGATGAAACTTGCACTGTAGGTACCTTTCAGTTTCTGACCATGTTGTTATATGCAGAAACAAAAGAAATGGTAATGGCAGAATTATCAAGGAGATGTTTTCTCCATGAAATGATGCAAATTTGCCTGCCATCACATCTGATCCTTTGGTTGCTTCGGAGAGAAACACATCTACCTGCAGGATGATAAATTTATGATAAACTTTTCTACGCAAAGATTGTGTATTTTGTTTACATTGTCATCTTTTTTACTGTTCTGGCTTACAGGATTGAATCATAAAACTATAAAGAGAATCAAAATGCTATCCTACTTTTCTGTGTTGTGAATGAGAAAAAGTCATTCAAGGGACTGAATGTCTGAATCTGTAAGAATGATGCATGACAATGAACTCTGTTAAAAAAGGATTTCATAGCTATGTAGTATGTTTTCTGTAGTTCTGTGCTAGCTGTATTTTAAATATAACTAGATGAGAAGTTATACAGTTAAGTTAGACTCTAATTAACATTTGCATAAAGAAAACAAATAGATGGTTCCATCATTATTTTCTCAATCACTGTTCTTCCATGCAAACATAATCATAACATCAATAATTTATAAAGGAGCATAGAGCTATAGCGTATACCTTTTGTTGGCCCAGTGAATTTATTGACTATTTAAGGGCGACCATGGTGAAGAGGGGTCTGGTATCTATTCAATAGATTGAGGTAAAAATAAAAGGTAGTACGACGATTGCCTCTTCAAGATCCCTCTTTAACTAAAACCAGTGTTGATCCTGTAATAAAAACTAAGTTAGAGGCCTAAGGCACGTCTAAGGATCCCAATTACGAATAATGTTTGTGCGCTCATGCAACATGACAATTTTACTTAAGATAGCCAATTGTATGGAGATATTGTAACATAATCACATGCAAGTGCAGACAAGGGCACAAGGCTATCCTCCAATACATTTTTATGTTTATTTCTTGATCATCTCTTCTAAGAAATTTGATGTAGGAAAATTGGTTTGCATTCTTTGATGTACGCATACTAATCTTATTAGGCACTAGTCTTCTACAACTCTATGAAAATTTTGAACTAGATGGGGGAAATTTAAGGAGAGCAGAGCAGCACACGGATAAGAGTGAGTAGATCAATTAGCAAAAACTACAGAAAAACAACACCAGCCAATCTGGGAATTACCAATAGCATATAAGAATGTGTGATTAGTCAGTGTGGACATTACCAATCTGCTGAATCTGAACCTAAACCAATCTGCTGAAATTGAACCTTCTACATACCAACATTCAGTCTGTTGCGCGTGATCTAGTATATGCATTTTTCATAGGAGAACATCGTAACAAATATGCAATAAAATACTATGTACCACTATCTCTATATCATAAAAATTGCAGTCACTTGAGCAAAGAGAAGTACCAACAAACGGCGGATGCTCCTCCAGATGATCTGCTCGTAGCCTCCCACCGCAGCCTCCTCGCGTGGGGAGAGGTGCACACACGTGAGGCCGGTGGAACCGAAAAGAGCATGGCCGGCGGCACCGTCGCCTGGGTAGTCGCCGGCGACCACCGAACGAAGTAGCACACGCGGGGCGCGAAGGCCACGACTAGGAGACGGAGACGTGAGCGGAGAGTGCGGAAGGAGTCGAGTAGGATTATACAGAGGCGCGGGTGCCGCACCGCCGGCAGCCATGTCGCCGTCGTGCCAGAACCCTAGCCACGGGTTGGTCGCGCTTGGCAAAGAGGCGACGAAGGGCTAAGGGCATGTACAATGGTTGCTAAGATAGTCTTATCTTAAGTTTTACATGTAAATTAGATATGACAAAAAAACAAGTCTATAATGGGTCATCTCTTAGCCTTATCTTCAATAATTAATTATTCCTAAAAACATGGTGAGACAAATTGTGCTAAGCTATCATCTCTTGTCTTTGCTTAAATAAGCTAAGACAAGCCTTCTCTTATGATTTCTCTCTCCTTCACCTCATCATTTATCTTACGTGGCATCCTTAAGCTAGAACCATTGTACATGCCCTAATCGAGCAGCTGGATTTGGTAGATCTGTCGGAGTCGAGCACCGATGATGTAGGGCGCCGGTGGGAGTCGCCGGAATCGGTTGCGTTGACTGCCAGGGTCGTGGGCCACTATGGGCATGATTTTTTTAGTGGCGTGAGATAGGAAATGCACATGGTGGCGTGACGGTTTGCTTAGACGTCATCACTAACTCGCTCAGTTTTGTTTTCTTTCAAAAATAATTTGTTGTCCATTTAGTAGTTACTCCCTCTTTCCAAATTACTCGTTGTGGTCCACGCCCCATGACGGAACGGAGGGAGTATGTGCTAAAAAAGCACACATCAGCAGTAGTCTATTAGTGATGTGGTAAAAAGGTCACACGCCACCACTAACTTTCATCGGGCAGAGTTGCTGGACCCGAAATACTGGCGGCGTGGATTTTTAAGAGGCACGCCACCAGTAATGATATAATGATGATGTACCAAATATGATCATGCCATCATTATTTAAAAAATAGTGATGGCGTGGATTAGAAATGAGGCGCCACTAATTAAAGTTGTAGCTAGCCTTTTTCCACTAGTGGCTCCTGAATCTCCTTGAGGCATCCGTCCCGTCATGGGGCGACCTGTGCAGGCATCCGTCCCGTCATGGGGCGACCTGTGCAGGCAGTTCATTGCCAACTTTGTGGACTCGAGCAACCGTCCCCTCACGATGAATGCCCCGCGGGCTGTGCGCCAGCGCCCTGAAGGGACGCTCCGCAAGTTCATCCAATGCTTCAGCCAGGTACGCCACCAGATCCCCAAGGCCTCCGATGCCGCGATTATTTCCGCTTTCACCAATGGTGTCACCGACGTGAGGATGTGCGAGAAGCTCGCCATCAACGACGAGCTCGACTCCGTGGCCGAGCTGTTCACTCTTGCCGACCGTTGCGCCAAGGCGGAGGAGGGACACATCTTCCTCCATAACAACCCCAACGCAGAGCTTGGCGGCTCCAAACTCAAGGCCAAGGACGCCAAGCGCAAGGGCCCCTCCGTGCTTGCGGCGGAGCCCGAGCAGAAACGCGACCGCGACCGCGATGAGTCCAGCAAAGGTGATCGCCCGTTCTGCGCCTACCACAACGTCAACTCCCATAACACTGCAGACTGCCATGAGTTCAAGCTGCTTCATGAGAACTGTCGACGTTCTGGGAACCGGGTACCCAGACTTGCCCCTGCGGCCCATCGTGTGGCTCCACCAACGGCCTGGTACGGCCCATCTTCAGCATCGACAAGACAAGACCCTCGCGAGGGGCTAAGCCTCGCGAAGCGGACGACGCCAAGGCCTCCGAAGGGAGGGGCACCTTAGGCGGTCTCCTGAGGAGGGAGTTTCCTATACAAGCATCCACCTCATGAGGATCAAGTGACGCAAGCCATGACGACCAAGGCCACGCGGGCGCCAGCGGGCGTAGAGTAGCAGGTTTCCTCTTTAGTGCTAAGGAGGCAAGCGCAGTCGCGGAGTCCCGAGGAATCAGCCAAAGGTTTCCATTCTTGTGCAACGAGACCAAGACCACTAGTACGGCAAGACAGATGTCATCGTCGAGCCCTCCACGACGTCACGCTCAGAGGCTTTGCAGGCGAAGACCACCTTTCATCAGGATAAGATGCAGTTCATGTCCCCTTTCAAATTGACCATTGTGGGATCTCTTTCCGCTTTTCGTTTTTGGAGGAAGAGGACCCAAGCCACTATAAATATAGATTAGCCACCCCCGTAGGAGGGGATCGAAACCGAGAACCCTCAGTAGCCAACACTCACCCAAGAATACACCTCCTAAGGTTGTTCTTCCTCTGTACTAGTTCGGCCTTAGCCCCCGAGAGGCTAATCCACCCCAAAGCAGGAGTAGGGTCATACACCGCAAGGTGGCCCGAACCTGGGCAGACTGTCGAGTTTCTTTCCCTTCCCGTTCATCGAGCTAGGCCATCAGATCGACGAGTTGATAGGCCGGAGAGGTTGAGTTCTTCGCACATGCCCCAGAGTTCGAACCTTTTTCTTGGGTCTGCGGAGCCCTGAATCCGACAAGAACCATCCTGAGCACCACATCAATCGCGGAGAGCGCAGCAGGAGCCGCAAATGGCGATCGTGGCAGCGGCCGTTAGGGGGACCGCGACGAAAGTGATGGCCGCAACGACAAGAGCTGCCAGGGCTGGCATGACTAGCCTCGATAGGCCAGCCCACAGGAAAACGCCAGCAGCTCCCCGCCCCCAAGGGTGGCGACGACCAGCCTGTCGAGGATGCCGGGGGCTATCAAGAGCCTCGCGGGGTGGTGGCCTGCATCCTGGGTGGGTCCCAGGCCCGTTCCTCCAACCGCCACCTCAAGCAATTCTCCTGCGAGGTCAACGCGACCCTTCCGACGGCCGAGTCCGTCCGGTGCCTCAAGTGGTTGGAGTACCCCATCGTATTCGACTCCAGCGATTAACCCAAGTCCACCAGAGCTATGGGGGTTATCTCTCTACTGTGCACTCCCACCATGAGTAATGTCGCCGTCACCAAGGCGCTCATCGATTGCGGCGCCGTTGTAATGCCCAGGATGGGATTATACCTCCTACGTGTCGAGGCACGACTTAAAGGTATAAGCCCATTCTAGAATGATCTCAAGTTTGGTATCTTTGCACGACTCATGTAAAAATAGGGATGAAATTGCAAAAGGATAGTTGGCTTACACTCGCCACGTCACACAATACATTACATAAGCAAAACATCATCCAAATAACATCACAACCCGACAATGGGCGAAGATCCAAATGAAAGATACCAAATACATAAAGCCACAAGGTCCGAATCGCCCCTAGTAGAAACCACTACTAATCATCGGGATAGTGCACATAGTATCGACTACGTTCTTCATCGTACTCCCAGTACAGCTCCGTGTCGTCACCTAAGTAGTTCACCATAGTACCTGCATCTGGTGTGGTGTAGCATATGTGAGCCACGTAGGACTCAGCAATCCCGTTCCCGGGTAGCAAAACTATCTAAGCCTTGGGTGTGGAACAAGGCTGAAGAAAGATAAAAGGTTGCAGCTGCACTAGCACTAGCTTACGTGTTGAGAGCGAGAAGAGGAGTGCCACGAGCGTCAAAGTGATCACTAAGTGATCCTATCTAAGCACGTCAAACATAACCCCACCGTGTTCACTTCCCGAACCCCTTTTCGGAAAATGACCGTCACGGTTACTCACGCTGGTAGTGTGTTCTGAACATGGTGTCAAGTTTTCTACAACCGGATATTAACAAATTCCCATCTGCCACATAACCGCGGGCACGTCTTTCGAAAGTTCAAAACCCCGCAGGGGTGTCCCAACTTAGCCCATTACAAGCTCACGATCCGCGGAGTCGCAACTCCAAGGTGGGAAGGCCCGAGTATTCTCGGAATCCCGTGCTCAAGATATTCCGACTAAGGTAAGACTAATCCAGCAAATCCTCCCGGCGTGCCGACACCCTGATAGTAGCCGCGCGTATCTCGTCTCAGGCCACGACCGGATAGGTCAGCCTACAGGAAAATACCAGCCCTCGGGTTCCCCCAAGGTGGCCCTGCAGTCCGCCCATTTTGGACCAACACTCAAATCGAGCACTGGCCCAGGGGGTTGATTAATTAATCCTCGGGTTAATTACTCCCTCGGCAAGTTTTAGTTGTTAGGCAAATGGAGTACCAATCTTGGGACTTGCTGGAAAAGCCTTAGCGCTAAGCGGTTTATCGAGGGGGTCCCATAACCCCAACCGTGTGAGGAACGCAAAATCAAGGAACATAACACCGGTTTATACGGTTCCTAGGGCGGCATGAGTGGAACAAATCACCAAGCAAGAGGCTTAGCCTTCCACCCATTGCCAAGTATATATGTGATTTAATTTAAGAGTTTATATAGTGTGATATCCCAACAATAACTTCAACATGAAGCAAGAATCTTCAAATCTTCTCCTGCAACTAGAAATGCTATAAGAGGGGCTGAGCGAAG
Organism: Secale cereale; assembly: GCA_902687465.1. Taxonomy (NCBI): domain Eukaryota; kingdom Viridiplantae; phylum Streptophyta; class Magnoliopsida; order Poales; family Poaceae; genus Secale; species Secale cereale. Next base: position 352,817,833 of record LR738711.1, read on the forward strand.
CTTACGTAGCCAAACAGAGGTTTGCTAGGTTGGTTGGTTAGAAAGATTCATGGTTACAATAGGAGGCTGACAAACAAACATGGGCATCGAGGCAATAATCTAAAGATCGAGACATCTAGCAATAGGCAAAGATAGTAATGATATCTGGGTCAGGTCATCTTGCCTGTCGAGTCGTCGATGGGATCGTAAGACGGCTCCTCGTACTCAACCTCGGTAGTAACCTCGTTCTCGTGCTCGGTCTCGGCTTCCAGCTCCACTCGACACAAGAACACAACGAGGCACTAAATCAAAACAAGGTGCAATGCACATTCAACATGATGCACGTATGATGCATGACAAGTCTATATACGATGCAATACATGGCAAGGTAGGAAGCACAGAGAAACAACACAAGAACATGACAATATGCTCAAGCAAGTATGATGCAAGACAAGTCTATATATGATGCAATACATGGCAAGGTAGGAAGCACAGAGAAACAACACAAGTCAACAAGTTTAAATGAGGCCGGAAACTACATAAGCAAATCCGATAGGTCCTCATATGCATAGTTTGAAATTAGTCCAGATCTGAACAAACCTTAAGTTAAAGTTGTTAAACAGAAAGTTAACATGCACCATGATGATCTACACGAAATTCTAGTCAAGTTTCATATAACGTTTGTTTAAAACGGAACTACGTTCTAGAAGATATGAGCAAAACAAGTTAAGCATGGCAACGGTGCAAGATGCACCCAAACATCAAGCAAACATACTCCAAACATGTAAACAAGATGATATTACGATTCTACATGCAAAATCACACAAGTTTCATGTAGGACACGCTCAAAACGGAGCAACGGTTCAACACATACACTCGAAACAAGATACAATGCAAATATGAAATTAACAGCCACATAGCAACTTTAGAGTAAGAAATATATACTCCACAACACTCAAACATGGTGATAAGAAGCATGGACATGAAGTAGACATATCCTACAGCAAACAACTCCATTGGAACAACTCCATAGGAGGCATGGATCAACAGCAACAAGCTACAACATTTTGATCATGATGTTAAAAACCTGACAGTTATATTTTATAGCAACTTGGGAGCAAGAATTAAATAAGCTACAGCAAACCATATGAGCAAGTGAGGGCATGGATGGATAGACAACAACATGTACAACAAGGAATGATCAATGGCCACCCCAAAACTAACATGGATTTGACTAGGGCATCAAGCAAGCATAGCATCAGGATATGACAGATTCCAGACTTAGCCAAAATTTCACTAAGTGTTAAAACAGTTAAGTTGGCATGGCATGTTTGCAAGCATGTTTAAGTCACCTCAAGGCATATCATGGAAAATGGTTTGCACCACAGCAAAGACCACATTATGGAGATTCTAAACCATCTAGGCATGTGACAAGGGGACAAACACAACAATAGCAACGAGCTCTTCAAATCAGCATCTCATAACATGTTACAAATCTTAACAGCCACATGCACTTTTGCAACAGAGATTAACATGGCAATGTGAACTCTAACATGCATGCTACAGTCACCAACATGTAGAGCATCTCATGATGAACATTTTGACATCTCATTTGCTTCATTTGGATAAACATACACCAAGTTATCACATCTCAAACATGGCATGGAAATAACAAGTTACAACATTTTTTTATCAAGTAGCACTCTTGTCACGAAGATCAAGACATCTAGATGATCTCAAACAAGCATGTCACAATGGAAAAAATTGTAGAGCACATCACCACGATCATTTTGATATATCATATGCACAAAACGGATCTACGAGCACAAAGTTACAAGCATGCAAAGGAGGCAACAAAACGTTACAGCTCTGGGACTTAGTGGAAAATCACTTCCGCGAAAAGTCAACGCGGGACGGGATGAACCCGGGACGGAGGGATCCAGGCATTTGTATCGGGGACGGGTGGATCTTGTCCCGATCCGGAGGTTCGCCGGAGAAGTTGCCGGAGTTGGGGAAGAAGAAGACCGGCGCGGCGAGGAGATGGCTGGAGGCGGCCGGAGACGGGCGGCGCGGCAGTTGGAGGGCGCGCGGCGGTGGCGGTCAGAGGCGGCGGCGGCGCGCGTTGAAGAAGGGCGGCGGCAGCGGAGCTTCGAAGGAGGCGGCGGTGTGCTTCGAAGGAGGCGGCGGCGCGCTTCGAAGGAGGTGGCGGCGTGCTTCGAAGGAGGCGGCGGCGCGGCGGGGATGCTCCGGCGAGGCGGCGGCGAGGTCCGGCGATGGCGGCGGAAGTCCGGCGGTGGTCCGGCGAGGCTCCGGCGGCCGGCGGGTGAGGTGGCGCGGCCAATGAGAGGTCGCCACATGGTGGCGAGGATGCCACGGGCACGTGTGAGAGCGTCGGAATTCGAAACGGACAACGGGAAGAGACGAGTGGGACCGGATGCAAGTGACAACACAAATGCAATGCAATGCACATGACAATATGACATGAATGAAATGCACACACGCACACGACAAAACGAAGAACCCGAAATGAAAGAAGAGCCCAGAAAGGAAAGGATGAAGCCAAGGTTTCATATATTGCCATATTGGGAAAGTGTTACATCTGGGGAATTACAAACTCTCCTCTACTACGAAAAGATCTCGTCCCGAGATCTAGGACTGGAAGAAGGAAGGGTACTCGGAATGAAGGTGATCTTCTCGTTCCCACGTAGCTTCTCGGTCGGTATGGTGTGACCACTTAACTTTCAAGAACTTGATTGACTTGTTGCGGGTCTTGCGCTCGGTTCTTCAAGAATAGCAACGGGGTGCTCACGGTAAGACAAGTTTTGTTGAAGATCAATCTCCTCGAACAGAATGGTGCGTTCAGGTGTCTTGAAGCACTTGCGGAGTTGAGACACGTGAAACACATCATGAACATTTGCAAAGTTGGATGGAAGCTCGAGTTGATAGGCTAGATCGCCTCTTTTGCCAAGGATCTTGAAAGGGCCCACGTATCTAGGAGCAAGCTTGCCTTTGATACCGAATCTCTGGGTGCCTTTCATAAGAGAAACACGGAGATAGACATGATCCCCAATGTTGAAAGCCAAATCACGATGCTTGGCGTCATAGTAGCTCTTCTGACGCGATTGAGCGGCCTTGAGATTCTCACGTATGACTTTGCACATTTCTTTGGCTTCTGAGATCAAGTCATTGCCAAGAAGTTGACGTTCAACAGTCTCGGACCAGTTGAGAGGGGTACGACACTTTTTGCCATAGAGGATTTCAAACGGAGCTTTGCCGGCACTTGCCTGGAAACTGTTGTTGTAAGAGAAGTCGGCAAACGGAAGGCAATCTTCCCACTTCATGCCAAAAGAGATGACACAAGCTCTGAGCATGTCTTCGAGGATCTGGTTCACTCTTTCGACTTGACCACTAGTCTGAGGGTGAAACGCAGTGCTGAAACGGATCTTAGTGCCCATGGCAGACTGGAAGGAGTCCCAGAACTTGGATGTGAACAAACTTCCACGGTCTGAGGAGATAACTTGAGGAATGCCATGTAATGACACAATTCTAGAAGTGTACAACTCTGCGAGCTGAGCTGCATTGATGGATTCTTTGACCGGAAGGAAGTGAGCTACTTTGGTTAGCTTGTGAATCACCACCAAGATAGAATCATTCCCCTTCTTGGACTTGGGAAACCCAGTGACGAAATCCATTTCAATGTGGTCGAATTTCCACTCGGGAATCGGAAGAGGTTGGAGGAGACCGGCTGGACGTTGATGCTCTGCCTTCACTCTTCTGCAGACATCACATTCATTCACGAATTGGGCAATCTCCCATTTCATGCAAGTCCACCAGTAAGATTGCTTGAGGTCTTGGTACATCTTGGAACTTCCAGGATGAATCGAGAGGAGGGAGTCATGTGCTTCGTTCATTATGAGCTTCCTGAGATCACCCTTGGAACCACAAGTCTGTCCTCAAAGAACAAGGTGTCATTCTCATCAACGCGATAGCACTTGTATTTGGGAGTACCCTTTGCAATACCATTTTTCACTTTCTGCACCATAGCATCACTGAGTTGGGCCTCACGGATCTGATCTTCCAAGGTAGGAGCAACTTGAAGATTTGCAAGAAATCCTTGCGGAACAACTTGGAGGTTGAGCTTCCTGAATGCTTCACAAAGCTTAGGCTGAAACGGCTTGATAAGGAGATTGTTGCAATATTCCTTTCTGCTCAAGACATTTGCAACGACATTGGCCTTGCCAGGTGTGTATTCGATGCATGGATCATACTCTTGGATCATTTCAACCCAACGAGTCTGGCGAAGGTTCAGGTTCGGCTATGTGAAGATGTACTTCAAGCTCTCGTGATCGGTGAAGATGTCGACTTTTCTGCCCAACAGAAGGTGTCTCCACGTGATCAAAGCGTGTACCACTGCTGCTAGCTCGAGATCATGTGTGGGGTAGTTCTTCTCACTTGGCTTCAATTGACGAGAAGTGTATGCCACAATTTTCTTATCTTGCATTAGAACACCACCAAGTCCTTGAAGAGAAGCATCACAGAATACTTCGTAGGGCTTGGACTCATCTGGAGGAGTAAGAACCGGAGCAGAGATGAGCTTTTCTTTGAGAGTTTTGAATGCCACATCACAATCCGGAGACCAGTTGTACTTGACATTCTTTTGCAGCAAGTTGGAGAGAGGCTTGGCAATCTTGGAAAAGTTCTCAACGAACCTTCTGCAATAGCTAGCAAGACCAAGGAAGCTTCAGAGTTGCTTGACGTTCCAAGGAGGTTCCCAGTTGACAATCGCTTCCACTTTCTCGGGGTTGACAGCAATACCGTCAGCAGAGATGATATGGCCCAGATATAAGACCTTATCGAGCCAGAATTCGCACTTGGAGAACTTGGCATAGAACTTATGTTCAGGGAGTCTGTCGAGAACCAGACGGAGGTGCTTTTCATGATCCTCTTCATTCTTGGAGAATACCAAGATGTCATCCAGATAGACGAGCACAAATTCGTTGGTGTAGGGGTTGAATATGTAGTGCATCATTCTCGAGAAGGTGGGTGGAGCATTTGCGAGGCCAAAAGACATGACTGTGTATTCATAGGAGCCGTAGCTTGTTCTGAATGCAGTCTTGTGAATATCTTCTTCTCGGATACGGATCTGGTGATAACCCATCCGAAGATCGAGCTTTGAGAACACTTTGGCTCCTTTGAGTTGCTCGAACAATTCATTGATGTTGGGGAGCGGATACTTGTTCTTTATTGTCTTCTTGTTCAATGGCCGGTAATCAATGCAAAGGCGCTCCGTGCCATCCTTCTTCTTGACAAATAAGACACCACAGCCCCAAGGAGAAGTGCTAGGCCTGATTAGACCCATACGCTCTTGCTCATCGAGTTATTTCTTCAGCTCCTTCAACTCATCAGGGGAAAGCTTGTACGGACGCCGGCATGCTGGCTCAGTACCGGGCTCGAGTTCAATGACGAATTCAACTTGATGATGCGGAGGCATGCCTGGAAGCTCTTCAGGGAAAACATCTTCATATTCATTGACCACCGGAATTTGAGAGATGGCATTAATCTCGCCCTTGTCATTGAGAGAGAATAGCCTGATTGTGTTATCTCGAGAGGCGAAGATAATCACGTCTTCGTCGGGATGAGTAAGCTTGACTTCCTTATTTGCACAATCAATGTGAGCATCATGCTGGGAAAGCCAATCGATCCCAAGAATAAGATCAATGTCGGAGTTGACGAGAACAGCCGGAGAAGCCAGAAAGTGGTAATCACCCATACGAATAGATACATTCGGAGCATACAATCTAGAATTCATGTGCTTGCCTGGAGAAATAATTGATAACTCCTTGTCCAAGGGTGCCGAAATGAAATCATGCTTGGTAAAGAATGATCTTGACATGAAGCAAAGTGATGCACCAGAATCAAACAATACTTTTGCAGGAATAGAGTTAACTGAGAGGTTACCCAATATCACATCAGAAGAATTCTCCGCTTGAGCTGCATTCATCAGATTCACTCTTGCATGCTTGGGATTGTGCTTGACAATAGCATTGCTGACAGGTGGAGTAGGCGGAAGGCGCCTTGGGTTGGGGCACTTGTTAGAATAATGACCCTTCTGAGAGCACTTGTTGCAAACCACTTCTGAGAGAGGACGGTGATAAGGAGCACTTGACTTCGAAGCTTGAAAATGATTCTCTGACTAGTTGCTTGGGTTGGGTGGGTGGGAGAAACCACGGCCACCAGAATTCTTGTTGTTGTTGTTGGGAGGTCGGGTCACTGGAGGAGGTGGAAGCCAAAACTTCTGTTGCTTTGCGACCACTTGGGAAGAAGAGGAGGAGTGAACGACATCTCTGATCCTCTTTTTGGAAGCTTCCATCTTGAGCTGGGCTGCCTCTTGCTTAAGTGCCATGTTATAGAATTGATCAAACTCATCAGGCTCGAACAAGGTGAGAGCTAGTTGGAGTTGATCCTTCAAACCACCACGGAACTGATAAATCTTGCTCTTGGCATCTGGGATATCTTTCTTGGCATAGCGGGCAAGGTTCTGGAACTTAACATTATATTGGTAGACAGTCATTGAGCCTTGCTTCAGGTTGCGGAATTGCTCATGCATACCCTCGATGACACTTGTTGGAATGTGGTGAGAGCGAAAGTCCTTGCAGAAGTCAGCCCACAAGATTTCACGCTCTTCTCTGGAATCTTTGTACTGCTGCTACCAATCAGCGGCTTGGTCCTTGAGTTGGAAGGCTACAAACTTCACATAGTCCTCGGGCCTCACATTACTGCACTTGAAATGCTTCTTGATATCTGTTATCCAGTCTTCAGCATCTAGAGGGTCCACACAGTAACTGAATGCCTTTGGTTGGTTTGCCAGGAACTGGTTGAGTGTAGCAAAGTGAGGTTGGTTGAACAAATTGCCTTGGCCTTGGTTCCCATGAGCACCCTGATTTGCTTGAATGTTCTGCATCATTTGCAAAAGCATCTGGGTGTTCTGGTTCGTCGCTTGCATAATTGCTCTCCAGGCCTCAGACGGAGGAGGAGGAGAAGGAGGACGATCAGGAACCTCTTCACCCTCTGGGTTAGCGTTGGGAACCCTTTTAGGAGCCATCCTGAATGAGATGACAACTATTAGCCATTGATTGAGAAAATATATAAGCTGAATCAACGTCTAGAAATTGCAACATAGCCTTCACAAGAACATTCGAACAAGATGAACGAATGTAATCCATAGTTTAATAGTAACAACAATCTTCACGAGAAGCCACTTGGGAGAACAAAAGGTAAATAAAAACAACAAGGAGTAGATAGAACAAATACAAGATAGAAGCTTCGTTCGACATATTCGTGCTGAAAGCTTATGGAATGTGTTACAAAAGGGTTTTGCAATCCCCGGATCAGCATAGCCAAGGACCCTTTAAGATGCAACTCCCGATCGGAACAACGCCCATAAGACCACTTCACTCAATGTAGAACCCCGAACTCCATATCCTGCATTGGTTGGAAGAATGCCTATGAGCTACTAGATGAACCCACCTATTAATTTCTGAAAGTTTCCAGTTATGCAATCAGGTGTTGGGGATACAGGGGAAGCATCGCGCACTCAACTCTAATCCTACATCCAGCTGTATCCATCCTTCAACACATAACCAATTATTTCCGGAAACCGTCTACCTCGGACCTTTGAAACGCATCTACTATACAAGCTATGGCAATACTCCCGAACTACCTCCCCAGTACTGGGTGATGTCGGGGTTATCTTGACACTAACCGCATAGGAGAGTTTTCGATGTCGACCGTCTTAAGTATTCCAGAACTGCTGCGATATATTTGTGATGACAACACCTTGGAGCTCAACTCCCTGCGACTATGCCACAACCCCTAAATGACAGGAGGCATCGAGAACAATGTTCTCGTCACAAAGACATCGAAACAATCCAAACAATACCCGCGTGATCCTAATTATTTTTGGTGAATTTTGAGAGTAGAAGAGACAAGAGTAATCGTCAGGAGTCCTCACCAGAGTGAAAAGAGACAAGGAGCAAAAGAAATCCTACTCTCCGATAATATATATATGACTCAAAACATTTCAAGTGTGTGCCTAGACTCAACCGTCAACGATTCGATCAATCCATGGGGCTTCTAGGTCAGAGAACGCTCTGAATACCAACTTGTAATGCCCAGGATGGGATTATACCTCCTACGTGTCGAGGCACGACTTAAAGGTATAAGCCCATTCAAGAATGATCTCAAGTTTGGTATCTTTGCACGACTCATGTAAAAATAGGGATGAAATTGCAAAAGGATAGTTGGCTTACACTCGCCACATCACACAATACATTACATAAGAAAAACATCATCCAAATAACATCACAACCCGACTACGGGCGAAGATCCAAATGAAAGATACCAAATACATAAAGCCACAAGGTCCGAATCGCCCCTAGTAGAAACCACTACTGATCATCGGGATAGTGCACATAGTATCGACTACGTTCTTCATCGTACTCCCAGTACAGCTCCGTGCCGTCACCTGAGTAGTTCACCATAGTACCTGCATCTGGTGTGGTGTAGAATCTGTGAGCCACGGAGGACTCAGCAATCCCGTTCCCGAGTAGCAAAACTATCTAAGCCTTGGGTGTGGAACAAGGCTGAAGAAAGATAAAAGGTTGCAGCTGCACTAGCACTAGCTTACGTGTTGAGAGCGAGAAGAGGAGTGCCACAAGCGTCAAAGTGATCACTAAGTGATCCTATCTAAGCACGTCAAACATAACCCCACCGTGTTCACTTCCCGAACCCCTTTTCGGAAAATGACCATCACGGTTACTCACACTGTTAGTGTGTTCTTAACATGGTGTCAAGTTTTGTACAACCGGATATTAACAAATTCCCATCTGCCACATAACCGCGGGCACGGCTTTCGAAAGTTCAAAACCCCGCAGGGGTGTCCCAACTTAGCCCATTACAAGCTCACGATCCGCGGAGTCGCAACTCCAAGGTGGGAAGGCCCGAGTATTCTCGGAATCCCGTGCTCAAGATATTCCGACTAAGGTAAGACTAATCCAGCAAATCCTCCCGGCGTGCCGACACCCTGATAGTAGCCGCGCGTATCTCGTCTCAGGCCACGACCGGATAGGTCAGCCTACAGGAAAATACCAGCCCTTGGGTTCCCCCAAGGTGGCCCTGCAGTCCGCCCATTTTGGACCAACACTCAAATCGAGCACTGGCCCAGGGGGGTTGATTAATTAATCCTCGGGTTAATTACTCCCTCGGCAAGTTTTAGTTGTTAGGCAAATGGAGTACCAATGTTGGGACTTGCTGGAAAAGCCTTAGCGCTAAGCGGTTTATCGAGGGGGTCCCATAACCCCAACCGTGTGAGGAACGCAAAATCAAGGAACATAACACCGGTTTATACGGTTCCTAGGGCGGCATGAGTGGAACAAATCACCAAGCAAGAGGCTTAGCCTTCCACCCATTGCCAAGTATATATGTGATTTAATTTAAGAGTTTATATAGTGTGATATCCCAACAATAACTTCAACATGAAGCAAGAATCTTCAAATCTTCTCCTGCAACTAGAAATGCTATAAGAGGGGCTGAGCGAAGCTTACGTAGCCAAACAAAGGTTTGCTAGGTTGGTTGGTTAGACAGATTCATGGTTACAATAGGAGGCTGACAAACAAACATGGGCATCGAGGCAATAAGCTAAAGATCGAGACATCTAGCAATAGGCAAAGATAGTAATGATATCTGGGTCAGGTCATCTTGCCTGTCGAGTCATCGATGGGATCGTAAGACGGCTCCTCGTACTCAACCTCGGTAGTAACCTCGTTCTCGTGCTCGGTCTCGGCTTCCGGCTCTACTCGACACAAGAACACAACGAGGCACTAAATCAAAACAAGGTGCAATGCACATTCAACATGATGCACGTATGATGCATGACAAGTCTATATACGATGCAATACATGGCAAGGTAGGAAGCACAGAGAAACAACACAAGAACATGACAATATGCTCAAGCAAATATGATGCAAGACAAGTCTATATATGATGCAATACATGGCAAGGTAGGAAGCACAGAGAAACAACACAAGTCAACAAGTTTAAATGAGGCCGGAAACTACATAAGCAAATCCGATAGGTCCTCATATGCATAGTTTGAAATTAGTCCAGATCTGAACAAACCTTAAGTTAAAGTTTTTAAACAGCAAGTTAACATGCACCATGATGATCTACACGAAATTCTAGTCAAGTTTCATATAAAGTTTGTTTAAAACGGAGCTACGGTCTAGAAGATATGAGCAAGACAAGTTAAGCATGGCAACGGTGCAAGATGCACCCAAACATCAAGAAAACATACTACAAACATGTAAACAAGATGATATTATAATTCTACATGCAAAATCACACAAGTTTCATGTAGGACACGCTCAAAACGGAGCAACGGTTCAACACATACACTCGAAACAAGATACAATGCAAAGCTGAAATTAACAGCCACATTGCAACTTTGGAGCAAGAAATATATACTCCACAACACTCAAATATGGTTACAAGAAGCATGGACATGAAGTAGACATAGCCTACAGCAAACAACTCCATTGGAGAAACTCCAGAGGAGGCATGGATCAACAGCAACAAGCTACAACATTTTGATCATGACGTTAAAAACCTGACAGTTATATTTTATAGCAACTTGGGAGCAAGAATTAAATAAGCTACAGCAACCCATATGAGCAAGTGAGGGCATGTATGGATAGACAACAACATGTACAACAAGGAATGATCAATGGCCACCCCAAAACTAACATGGATTTGACTAGGGCATCAAGCAAACATAGCATCAGGATATGACAGATTCCAGACTTAGTCAAAATTTCACTAAGTGTTAAAACAGTTAAGTTGGCATGGCATGTTTGCAAGCATGTTTAAGTCACCTCAATGCATATCATGGAAAATGGTTTGCACCACAGCAAAGACCACATTATGGAGATTCTAAAACATCTAGGCATGTGACAAGGGGACAAACACAACAATAGCAACGAGCTCTTCAAATCAGAATCTCATAACATGTTACAAAACTTAATAGCCACATGCACTTTTGCAACAGAGATTAACATGGCAATATGAACTCTAACATGCATGCTACAGTCACCAACATGTAGAGCATCTCATGATGAACATTTTGACATCTCATTTGCTTCATTTGGATAAACATACACCAAGTTATCACATCTCAAACATGGCATGAAAATAACAAGTTACATCAGTTTTTATCAAGTAGCACTCTTGTCAAGAAGATTAAGACATCTAGATGATCTCAAACAAGCATGGCACATGAACAAATTGTAGAGCACATCACCACGATCATTTTGATATATCATATGCACAAAACGGATCTTCGAGCACAAAATTACGGGCATGCAAAGGAGGCAACAAAATGTTACATATCTTGGACTTAGTGGAAAATCACCTCCGCAAAAAGTCAACGCGGGACGGGATGAACCCGGGACGGAGGGATCCGGGCGTTTGGATCGGGGACGGGTGGATCTCGTCCCGATCCGGAGGTTCGCCGGAGAAGTTGCCGGAGTTGGGGAAGAAGAAGACCGACACGGCGAGGAGATGGCCGGAGGCGGCCGGAGACTGGCGGCGCGGTGGTTGGAGGGCGCGCGGCGGCGGCGGCCAGAGGCACCGGCGGTGCGCGTTGAAGAAGGGCGGAGGCGGCGGAGCTTCGAAGGAGGCGGCGGCGTGCTTCGAAGGAGGCGGCGGCGTGCTTCGAAGGAGGCGGCGACGCGCTTCGAAGGAGGCGGCGGCGTGCTTCGAAGGAGGCGGCGGCGCGGCGGGGATGCTCCGACGAGGCAGCGGCGAGGTCCGGCGATGGCGGCGGCGAGGTCCGGCGGAAGTCCGGCGGTGGTCCGGCGAGGCTCCGGCGGCCGGCGGGTGAGGTGGCGCGGCCAATGAGAGGTCGCCACTGGCGGCAGGGATGCCACGGGCACGTGTGAGAGTGTCGGAACTCAAAACGGACAACGGGAAGAGACAAGTGGGACCGGATGCAAGTGACAACACAAATGCAATGCAATGCACATGACAATATGACATGGATGAAATGCACACACGCACACGACAAAACGAAGAACCCGAAATGAAAGAAGAGCCCAGAAAAGAAAGGATGAAGTCAAGGTTTCATATATTGCCATATTGGGAAAGTGTTACATCTCGGGCATTACAGCCGTCCTCAATGTGACCTCCATAGGGACCTTCAAGACTCTCTAGGTGCCTTACGAGCGCTTGATGTCCACCAAGCCCTTCACGGGTGTGACGAACAGCTCCACACTACCTCTAGGGCAGGTGCGCCTTCCCGTCACCTTCGGCACCCGGAACAACTACCGCACCGAGTTCATTAACTTCGACCTTGCCCACATTGGCTTGTCGTACAACACCATCCTGGGCTACCCGACGCTCGTCAAGTTCATGGCGGTGATGCACCATGCCTTTTTCCTCGTCAAGATGCAGGGCTGCGGCGGCACGCTCACCAGCTGATGTGATGAGCAACATGCACCGTGCACCCTTGAGCGCGTCTACACGGCTGCTGCCACCACGTACCGCCGCCGACGAGGACGAGAAGGAGCCTACCGAGCTCCCGCCCGTGAAGAAGAAGGCTCAGTTCACGCAGGAGCGGGCTAATACGAAGAAGGTGTTAGTAGATGGGAGCGGCTTCGGCCCCACTCTCACCATTAGCAATCGCCTTGGTCCCAAATAGGAAAGTGCGCTCGTCACCTTCCTCCAGGCATATGCTTACATGTTCGCCTAGACAACGTCAGATATGCCCGGTGTAGCGAGGAGGTGATCGAGCACCACTTGGCCAGGTGTCCGAACGCACGCCCCATCAAGCAAAACACACGGCGCCAGGCGCTCGGGAAGCAAGAATTCATCGTACAAGAAGTGGAAAAGCTCCAAGAGGCTGGAATCATCCGCGAGGTGCTCCACCCCGAGTGGATTGCCAACCCTATCGTCGTCCCCAAACTCAATGGCGACAAGCGCCTGTGCGTTGACTTCACGTCCCTCAACAAGGCCTGCCCCGAGGATCACTTCCCGCTGCCAAGGATCGACAAGATCATTGACTCCAGCGCTGGGTGCGACGTGCTCTGTTTCCTGGATGCCTTCTCAAGGTATCATCAGATCAAGATGACGTGGGAAGATGAGGAGAAAACTGCCTTCATCACCCCCAATGGAGTGTTCTGCTACGTTGCATGCCTTTTGGCCCCAAGAGTGCGGTCGCGACCTTCGAGAGGCTAATGTGCATCTTCCTGGGATGCCACATGGGATAGAACGTGGATGCCTACATCGACGACATTGTGATTAAGACATGCGAAGCACGCACCCTCGTCGTGGACCTCGGAGAAACCTTTTCCAACCTACGCAAGGCCAACATCAAGCTCAACCCCGCCAAGTGTGTCTTCGGCTTTCCTTCAGGGAAGCTCCTTGGCTTCCTCATGTCTCACCGTAGCATCGAGGCGAACCCCAAAAAGATAAGGGAAATTGAGGAAATGTGTCCGCCTGAAGCCTCAAGGAGATACAACGCCTCGAAGGATGCATTGTTGCGCTCAGCCATTTCATCTTCAATTCCGGCGAGCGAGCCCTGCCATTCTTCCAGCTCATGAAGAGATCAGGTCCCTTCAAGTGGACTTCTGAGACCGATGCTGCCATCGAGGACCTCAAGAGGTACTTGATGATCCCTCCTGTAATGGTCGCCCACATCCATAGAGCCTTTGCTCCTATACTTGGCGGCCACTCCATATACAGCCTACGCGACCCTTGTAGTTGAGCGGGAGGAGCGAGTTCCCGCCAAGAAAAGCCCGTTGTTGGAGTTGGGGATCCGCGGTCCCAGGAAGGTACGAACACAGGGGTGTGCAAGAAAAACTCGTGCTCTCTCTCTCTCAGCCAATCAGCACCTCGCCATGGCCATGGTTCGCCGTGGACAAGCTAGAACACAATGGTGGGAATGGACACGATGGTTTACCCAGGTTCGGGCCACCTTGTGGTGTAATACCCTACTCCTGCTTTGGTGGTTGGATCGCCTCGCGGGAAGGATGAGGATGAACTACTACAAGTGTGTGATGCATCGGGATGGCTCATGATCTGATCTCTCTTCCCTCTCTCCCTTTCTCTCTTCCTCTCTTCCTCGTTTCCTCCCTTTCTCTCTTCCCTCCTTCCTCTCTTCCTCCCTTTCTTTATTAGGGTCTAGCCTATATTTATATTGGCCAAGGTCCTCTTCCTCCAGAACACAAGGCGGGAAGGGTTGACGGCCAAATTCGAAGGGGAACAAGTACATCTTATCCTGACTAAAGGTGGTCTTTGCCTGCAAAGCTTCTGGTCGATGATGCCCAAGTGGGCTCGGCGATGACTTCCATCCTGCCGAGCTCGTTGTCTTGGTCTAGTTGCACTGGAATGGAAACCTCTGGAGGATTCCTCGGTAACCCGCGTACGTCCTTGCCTCCTTAGCACCAAAGGGGAAACTATCCTCTCCTGCATCCACTGGCGCCCGCTTGGCCTTGGTCGTCATGGCTCACGTCACCAGGGGCCTCGTGAGGTCAGTTGATGATTTGATATGTCCGCTCCTCCGGAGGAAGCCTCGGGAGGCTTCTTCCAAGGAGGTCTTGGCGTCATTCATCTCGCGAGGCAAGGGGCCCTCGCGAGGGTCTTGTGCACAGAATCTTGTTGCTGGGCCACGCCGGGCCATTGGTGGCCCACGCCTTGGGCCGCAGGCAAACAAGTGTGGGTACCCCCGGTCCTAGAACACCGACATTAGCCCTCGGGCCCACGGTGTGCTCAACCTGGCTTCGAGGCGAAGGCAAGGAGGGAAGGGCGAAGCGACACGGGGCCTAACCGCTTGCTGGTTGATACGTCTCCAACGTATCTATAATTATTTATTGTTCCATGTTGTTATATTATCATTCTTGGATGTTTTCAATCATTTTATAGCAACTATGTATCATTTTTTGGGACTAACCTATTGACATAGTGCCCAGTGCTAGTTGTTGTTTTTTCCTTGTCTTTTACATCGCATAAAATCAATACCAAACGGAGTCCAAATGCAGCAAAACTTTTTGGAGAATTTTTTCTGGACCACAAGACCCACGATGGGCCAAAGAAGTACCAAAGGGGAGGCCCGAGGTGGGCACAACCCACCAGGCCGTGCCTAGGAGCCCAGGGGCGCCCTTGGGGGTCGTGCCTTCCCTCGGTGCCCCCCGCACTGCCTCTTCGGCCTATAAATCACCAAATATTCCAGAAACCCTACGGGAGTCAACAAAATTTTGTTCCCGCCGCCGCAAGTTCTATAACCACGAGATCCAATCGAGACACCATCACAGAGGGGTTCATCATTCTCATTGGTGCTTCTCCGATGATGCGTGAGTAGTTCATCATAGACATATGGGTCTGTATGTAGTAGCTAGATGGCTTCTTCTCTCTATTTGATTCTCAATACAATGGTCTCTTGGATATCTATTTCATGTAACTCTTTTTGCAGTTTGTTTGTTGGGATCCGATGAACTTTGAGTTTATGATCAGATCTATTGTAACGCCCAAGATATCTCCTACGTGTCGAGGCATGACTTAGAGGCATAATTGAATTTTGGTATGATCACAAGATGGTTATCTTCACACATTCCCATGTACAAGAACAAAGTAAAATACATAGTTGGCTTACAATCGCCACTTCACACAACGCATAAATAAGTCATACATTCATCCAGAGTACACACATAGTCCGGCTACGGACGAAACCAAATGAAAAAGAAGATAACCACCCACGATGCCCAATCGACCCTAGTAGGAACCACTACTGATCATCGGGGAACGTCACGTACATTCGCCCACGCTCTTCATCGAACTCCCACTTGAGTTCCAGGCCATCACCTGAATCGTACTCAGTTGTTCCTGCACCTGTGTTTGTAGTAAACCGTGAGTCATGAGGACTCAGCAATCCCATTCCCGGGTATCAAAACTATCAAAGCCTTTGGGTAAGGAGAAAGTCTATAAGTGGCTTGTGGGGACCCCGACTCGTAAGTTGTGATCACCGAATGCACGTGTACAGTGATCCCAGAGATCAATGCTCACTGAACACATAGAAGCTGAATAACGAGAGTCTTACATCCTTACATACCGTGTTACACAAATAGGACCATAATGGTCAAGTCTTGAGCATATCATCGCAGCGGAAAATCTTCAAAGACAACTGGGACCCATGCCATCTGCCTTAACCCTACAGGCATTCTGACGGGGAAGCGTCCTAGCTCGCATGCTCGTCACCAAGAAATCTTCATCATAACCTGTGCTCTCATGCCTGGCCAATAAAATAACCAGTGGCAAGCCAATGAGTACATTGAATGTACTCGCAAGCAACCCAAGTGTGATAACAGAATAATTTATGCAAGGCTCTACTGCTAAATTGGTAGTTTTGCGGAAAGCTAGTTTTTCATATGCAATTATGATCAACATATAACCAGGGCATGCATGTGTCTGTAACAAGTATCAGGAGGTCACAGACATCAATATCGAGAAAGAGTTGTAATCAACACATGCACAAGCTCATTGTGACTTCCTCACAATCACATCAACAATATCTCTGATTCGTGTTGTTTCCCAGAAACTTAAGGACATAGTCTAAATAGCACCACCCAACTGTCCATGACCGTGGACACGGCTATTCGAATAGTTTGACACTCTGCAGAGGTTGCACACTTTACCCACAAGATCCGGGGAACTTCCGTGTCATCCACGACCCGCGGTACCTCAAGTACCCGGGGTAAGCACCCGATCACTACCTTTCCCTAGACGACACTAACATAGAGTCCACTCGATTGGTAGCAGCCCCGTGCCAAACATTTCACATCTCAAGGTTTGTGGAGACTCGCTCCGTATTCATCACATATCACAAGCACGGGGTACCAACGGTGTGTCCGGTGCCCTGTGAAAACAGTCATGGCCGCCTATCCAAGAACGACCCCGTCCCGAGAGTGACCTCATGTCACCCCCGTCACTAGTAATGCGGGCACCATGCTAGTATTGACCTAGGTAATCAATAATGCCCTTTCCCATGTAAGGGTAGAGTGGTTGCGCATGTTTGGTTGGGACGGTAGTCACACATAAATCTAATCCATCTCTGTAAACAACACTTTCGTCAAGCCTCGGCACACTACTTCTTCACCAAGTAGTGCCCTAGCTCCTCATCAACTCCCAGGGGCATTAGTGGCACCCACTGGGTCATTTGCAAGTATGTCAGACCACACTTGTTTCACTCAATGCATAACCCCGACCCATTTTGCGTAGCCAACTACTATAGCATACATCTATCTACTCCCACCCACATAACCCTCATAGGAAGGTAGGGTCATGTTTGATGCAAGTTTCAACAGTAAAGTAACAGGGGTAGCAACCAAAGTGGTTTCTACCTCAACATGATTCCGATGCATTGAATAATAAAGGTGCCATGAGACATGCATAAAAAGGTTTCTTGAACATGGTCAAAGGGCTGCTTGCCTTATTCTTCTGAGTCTTCAAATCTTCTGGTCCATCTCCGAATACTCCGTTTATTACGTCAACTAACGATGGAAACAATCATAATAAGCAACACAATCAAAGCAACAATAAAAGTGCTCTAAAAATAGGAGTTGGACTTTTCTAGGATACCTCTGGTCATATTAGAAATGACCAAGGTGGTTTCATAGGTGTTGGATCAATGTGTAGTTTGGAGCATTTCAATATGATGGAACCAAAGGGTTTATGGATTTGGAAGAAGTATACAGAAATAATTCCTTGAATGATGAGCAAAGGTACCCATCATCAAGTCATGATTTTAGAAGCATTTAGGAGTTTGTTTCACTGGATTTGGATTTGAAATGAATTTCCTAGGATTTTGCAAAGCTGATAAATAGGAAGAAATGGCTAAATATTTGGTGGGGTACAGAAACTATTATTAAAAATGTTCCAAACCTAAGTTTGGACATGACAAGCATCTAGGAACTTGAATCACTGCATTTGGATCCAAAATGAGCTCTCTGTGATTTTCTAAAGTTAATCACAGAAAGTGGAAAATGGGCATTTGATAAATATTTGTATAGGAAAAGTTTCTGGAATAATGTGCATGTTGCACCATGTGATAGGGCATGATTTTAGAAGCTACCAGAAATTTGAATCATGCAATTTGGAGTTCATATGAATATTCTAGGCATTTTTGAAGTTGGCAGAATAAAGGAAAAAGGAAAAGAATAGGGGTTATACCCTTATGCTGCACACTGGGCGGAGGATAGCCGCATAGAAACTGGGCCGGCCCATGGCTCGGCCGCGTGCACAGGGGGGAGCGGTGACGTTGGAGGCGCCTTCCTGGAAGGGCGCCACCGCGCGGGGGAGGCGGGCTGGCTGAAGCCGCCTCCACTTAAACGGGTGGGCCTGGCCCCCGGGGTCGCTGACCTGCGGGCCACTCCCGCAGGGTCATCCCCTTCCTCCCGCGCCCGCGTCGGAGGGGCTGGACGCCGCTGCTGCTCGCCGGCCGGCGCTCGTTCCCGGCGGCAGAGGCCACCTCTGGCCAGGCCGAGGCCACCGGAGAGCTCCTCGGGGAGCAGCTCGTCGGGGAAGCCCCTTGGGGCGGCAGGGGAGAAGCCGGAGCACCACCTGCACCTGGCCAGGGCGGCGGCCTCGTCGGGCGTTGGTGGAGCGGACACCACGGGGCACGGGAAGGAGCGGCGAGGGGTCGGGGAGCTCCGCCGGTCCGCTGCGGTTCTCCTGGTGGACAAGGAAGAGGAGGAGAGGCCCTGGTTCACCAGCGCCGGGCAGAGTCCGACGGGGACCACGGCGGCCATGGCGAGGGAAAGAGGCCACGGGAGGAGGAGTGGGGTGGTCCAAGAGGGTTAGGAGAGGGAGAGGGAGTCCATCGGAGCCGCGAGGGGGCTCGGGGCGGCCTATAAATAGGGGAGCGCCGGTCCACCGAACACGCGTGCGCAGGCGAGGTCGTCGTCGTCCCTGTAGGCCACGGGGGTAGGTTCCGGGGTGTCTGCGGTGTGCGTGGGCATGGTCCAGGCCGAGAGGAAGGAAGAGGAGGGGCAGGGAGGTGCCAGAGCATCGCGTGTGCGAGCTCGCTCACTGGAGCGTTCGGGCGGCCATGGCGCGCGTGTGAGCAGAGGTGAGAGAGGGGGCGAGAGGAGGGGGCCGACCGCCCGGCAGGTTGCGGACGTCGAGGCCTCCTCGGGGGACACGAGGGGGAAGCCCAAGGCTGTCGGGCGCCCCTGATTGGAGGTGGCTACAGTGCGCTAGGGCACTGTAGCGTGCTCCAGAGCGCGAACTTTGCATGCCCTGGCATGCACACGGTGCCATTGCCGTGTCCACTTGTGTCTAGCCGTGTCCAAGGGGTAGAGGGAGTAGTAAAGAAAGGGGGAGGCAGTCTTGGACTCTCTAGGAGCCACTGGAGTGAGGAGAGAGGTGAAGGAGGAGAAGAAGGTGGCTGTCCACAAGAGTAAAAATGGGGTTTTTACCCTCCAATAATTGAGATGAGGCCATGGGAGTGTTACTGGGGGTAGATGATGATCAGAATGGGCTGTGGTAAGAATTTGAGGTAAGGAGAAAAAGTAAAAGAGGTTCAACCACTTGTTTTGGTAAATGAACAGAAGGTGTTTGATCAGTGTTTGGTCAAGCAAATGACATCCACTTGACATGGGACTTAACAGGATCAAATGTCACATATAATTAGGCCCCTACACCAAATTTGAACTCATTTGGGCAAAGTGGCCAATGTAACTTTGGTGAACCCTAGAAATGAACAGAAATGGTTTCACCATGTTGGAGTTAAGCAAATCATCTCCCCTTGATGCACCACTTGGTGTAGCATCATCATTTGGGGTTATGAACATGCCCACAAAGTTTGAGGCTCCAGATAAAAAGTTGACAATGTAAAGTTGTTCAAATTTGAATTTGAACAGAAGGGGTTTTGGGGTGACCTGAACAAGTTGCTCTTTTCCAAATCTTGTGCCATTTGGTCTAGATGCCTTATTAGGCCATTCTAGCATGTGCACCAAATTTGAGAGCATTTGGACAAGTTTGGCAATGTAGAGTTGCTCAAACTTCAAATATGGACAGAATGGTTTTGAAGGGGTTTGAGGATGTTTCCTTGTTCTTCAAGGCATGAGGCTTTGCAAGATCATCAAATATGTCATATGTGACATGATAGAATTTCCCTGGAATTTTTGGAGAATATTTCCTTTGTAAGTATTTCAAAAGCTTGAAATATCCAGAAAGGGTTTTGGAAGGATTTGTCCAATATTTTGAACACGACCATGTGTTGAAACTCTTATATATGGACAATATATGTCCTATGAGTCTCCCTGAATTTTGGCAAATATTTTTGAAATGTTTAAATAATTTTTCCCTATTAAAGACCATTTCTGGCCTTAAGAAAAAGCTTTTAAATAAAATATAAAAATAACTTTTAAAATTATACTTTTGTGGTTTCTGGGAGTCCTATATCTAATAGGATTCAAATAAACTTTTTGAAAGATTTTTCACACCCTAAATAAGGTACTTACAGTGCAAACCTCAATTCAGGGGTTTTTGGAAAACTAATTTTAGAAAATACCATTTGGCCAAAATATTTTTATAAGAAAATTCTATGCTGGTCTATACACATGGAATGATCATTGGGAAAAGGTTTTGGTTCAAGGAGATGAAGTATAGGAGTTGGGGGATTTATTTGATTTTTAGAGCACTAGCAAACAGCAAACAAAAGTCAAATCAAGCAAAGTCAAAAACACTCAAAAGTTTTTGCAAATCCACATTTTTAACATGAAAATAAGCTTAAGCAATGTGACATGGAAATCAGGGTGTGACAGACCTACCCCCCTTACAAGAATCTCGTCCCCGAGATTCCCAGACTAGGCGTGGAAAGAAAGGCGGAGTCTTGGATACGGGGTAGTCTTCACTTCTTCTTGTGGGTTCTGCTTCCGAGCGGTGCTCCTTGGAATCTTGAAGTGCTTGATGGTATGGCTTCTTACTTGATGTCTTCCTTGATGGTGGTTGCTGAGGGGTCTCTTGCATAGGTTAGGTTGGGTTAGCTGCCAAAGGCTCGGTGATCGATGTCCTTGCGGGCATCGGGCTAGCTAGGAGGTAAGAAGTACTTCCAGAGTGGGGGCTCGTGGAAGACTTGGTGCACGGAGGGTATCTCAGGTGGTAGATCTAGCTGGGGAGCCGTCTACCACATGACTAGCAGTGATCTCAAAGGGTCCAATGAACCTTGGTGCGAGCTTCCCCTTGACGTGGAAACGCTTGGTTCCCTTCAGAGGGGTTACCCGCAGGTACACGTGGTCCCCGACATGGAAACTTATGTTCCGACGGCGAGTGTCAGCATAGCTCTTTTGCCTTGACTTGGCTGCCTTCAAACGTTCTCTGACTAGTTGGACTTGCTCTTCCGCTGCGCGGAGAATAACCGGTCCAAAGACTAGCCCTTCTCCAGTCTCTGACCAGTTGAGGGGTGTGCGACATCTGTGTCCGTACAACACCTCAAATGGTGCCATCTGAAGGCTCGACTGGTAACTGTTGTTATAGGAGAACTCGGCAAAAAGGAGACAATCCTCCCACTTGGCTCCATATGCCAAGACACAGGCTCGGAGTTATGACTTCGAGAAACTGATTGACTCGTTCAGTCTGACCTCCGGTCTGGGGGTGGAAAGCCGTGCTGAAAGATACTTGGTTCCCAAGGCTCCTCGGAACTTCTTCCAGAACCTTGAGGTGAACTGGGTTCCTCGATCTGACACAATCTCCTTGGGAAAGCCATGAAGACTTACGATTCGGTCGATGTAGAGAGCTGCCAGCCGGTTGCCATCATAAGTGGTCTTGACAGGAATGAAACGGGCCACCTTGGTCAAATGATCGGCTATAACCCAAACAGAGTCATATCCTCTATCTGTCCTTGGTAAACCAGTGACGAAGTTCATTCCGTCTTTATCCCACTTCCACTCAGGAACCTTGAGTGGTTGAAGCAATCTAGCAGGTCGCTGATATCCAGCTTGACCCTTTGGCACACATCACACTTTGCAACATAGGTTGCAAACCTCTCTTTTCATCTCACGCCACCAGAATCGTGCCTTTAAGTCTTGATACAACTGGGTGTGAGCGTTCCTTCGACACGGAAATGCTCGGCTCCTTGAGAGGGGTGGTTTGCAGATACACCCGGTCTTCAACGCGGAAGTTTACTTCTTCATGACGGTGGTTGGTGTAGATCTTCTTTCTTGACAGGGCGGTCTTCAAACGTCTTCTACCCAGTTGTCTGTCTCTTCTTTGTCTTCGGGCAGACAAGTAGGCCATCAAATAATGATGTTACCCAACTTGTCCAATTACTCCTTGAGGTCTAAGGGGTACGCAAGGTAAGCTGGGGTATTGGTGGTGGTCTCGGTTGAGTATTGCAGAGGCCTTCCTGACTCTGAGTCAAGGCCCGTGGTCAGAATCTGACCAGGTGGTGGCTCGGTGGGGCTTAAGGGTTTCAAGGATTCTAGTGAGTGAATGAACTTATATCATCTTATCCTTAAGCACAGTTTCTGAGATGCCAATAGCTCTATCTAGTACTCCGAACGGAAAAGCATCTTCTCGCAGAGACCAACTTCAACCACCACTCATGCCATACATATCCTCATGACTCTCAAGAGACGGTCTAACAAAATTATACTTGTCTACGATCCCCAAATCCATATGCACGTCTACCTCTAAAATCCAAAGGTAGATCATACATGCTGCTGAGCCTAAATTAATCTCCACAATCCAAGTACTCAACCTAGTCTTGCAAGGCTCAAGATAATGCATCTCTAATCTAAGGAAACACGTCATATGCCACTCCAAGATTTGTTTCCTTCCTATAGATCAACTCCAATAGCCCAATAATTACCATCAATCACCACATATTCCAACAATCCTACAAATCCGGTGTCTACGGTGCTCCACAAGATCTCAAGTCCCTATAATCCCCAAATACTTGGAAAGACTATGCATCACGATAGTATGTCCACCAAATTCCCGCCATCCGGGTCAAATAAACTCCAAGATCACGATTATATAGATCCCTAAATCAACTCCGACAAATAATCCAATCTCCTAGGTCATCGTCCTTCGAGAAGCATGATATCATAATCAGGATCATAGGCCTAAATCCAATCTTACTCCGAATCATGCAGACATATCTAGCATCTATACCAACCAGAATCACCTACATAAATCCAAATCTCATGGCCATCGGGCACTCCTACATGCTTTCCCAAAGTCATGATCCCACCAACATGAAAACCTCACAATCCATCAAGGTCTCAGATAGTTCCTCGAAGTCACTGATGTAATCCACCAAGTCATCTGTCCAACATCCTCGAGCTGGTCTATCTATGGCATCGTTAGACCTCGTGCTATATCAGGATGAAAATGTGCTCACTCATCGTGTCCACTAGCTCCTTTACGAACCCAGTGTTGTGCTTGGTTACAAAGGCCTAACAGGTTCTCTCGCCTTACCATGGGTTAGGCACATGGTTAAGGATTCGTGCTGGAGTGTCTCGGGAAGTCTCAAAGGGTCTAGGAAAAGGGGTTACTGGTCTGGAGGGTTAAACATAACTCTACGGGGTTGCAATAGATCGTGGAGGTTATAGCAGAAGTCTTCAGTGCCAGTTGGCTGTCGAGGTAGAATCCTTGGTGCATCTTGTCTTGCGGGTCTTCAATTGGGGAGAGAGAGAATAGAGGGAAGTAGCAGCGTAGAGGAGGGAAATGCCTAAAGGGGGTTCTATAGTGCAGGTGCAACAAACAGGTGCAAAAAGGCCAAAACAAAAGAAACAAGGCAAGGAAGGTGATATAGCCATGCACTTGTTGCCTGGGGCAAAAGTGCGACTTATATCAAAACACAAACGAATAAAAGCAAACAACACACAATCACGGTTCTATTCGAACCATCATATGGACTCGACTGCGCATAGGGGGTACACGACTCATCCTACCCTAGGGGTTCTCGGACTCAGTGTCGTGACTTGTGCCTCGTGCAGTCTTCTGGGCTTCCTCGGATGTTGCTATGCCCCTTGTAGTTGCTTGATGAATGATCCGGGTTGAGCCTGAAGAATCCTCAACATCTTCTCGCCTGATGAGGTGATGGGGTGAAGGTGCCTCCTTGTAGCTGGCATTGACTTGTCTCTTTAATCATGACGATCCCTTGTGCCTTCTGGGGCGTCGAGGGTACCAGGTAGGCAATCCATGTGTGATGATAATAACAAGGCATAATAGAGGTCCAACATGTCGGTTTCGTTGATGAAAACATCGACACCAAGAGCGGGGGATGAAGAGAACCGTTTTCCTGCTCACTATAGTGAGGAGGACCAAATGGCGAGGTTCTCATCCACCGGTGGTTGCCGATACAACAACGGTAGTGACAGGATTACTCTATTAGCGATGCATATCATGATTTTGCATAACCTATAGCCTGGTCATCATAGGCTAACGTTGCATCGTCTTGGGGGTTCTTGTCAAGGGTACCACCATCTTCTGGGTCTTCGTGTCCTCACTCATCGAGGTTGTAGTTTCTGTTGGTATCATCTTGTTGTGGTGTCTCCAATCTTGCGTGCAGAAGTTGTGGGTGAGTGTTTGGCAAGGTGCACTCCACGAGGATTACAGAAAATCCAGTGGTTTGGGGCATAAGGGTTCTAGCGACCAAGGTTTTGAAGGGGAAGAGATCAAGTATAGCCTAGTTTTCGAAAAACTGAGAAGGGAAGAGAAGTATAGATAGTTTTGAAAACTACTAATAGTTTTGAAAATAGCTTTACCCTAACTAACGACCATGCTAACTAAGGCTTCCTACAGTCTGGATGGCTCTGATACCAGCTCTGTGGGGACCCCGACTCGTAAGTCGTGATCACCGAATGCACGTGTACAGTGATCCCAGAGATCAATGCTTACTGAACACACAGAAGCTGAATAACGAGAGTCTTACATCCTTACATACCGTGTTACACAAATAGGACCATAATGGTCAAGTCTTGAGCATATCATCGCAGCGGAAAATCTTCAAAGACAACTGGGACCCATGCCATCTGCCTTAACCCTACATGCATTCTGACGGGGAAGCGTCCTAGCTCGCATGCTCGTCACCAAGAAATCTTCATCATAACCTGTGCTCTCATGCCTGGCCAATAAAATAACCAGTGGCAAGCCAATGAGTACATTGAATGTACTCGCAAGCAACCCAAGTGTGATAACAGAATAATTTATGCAAGGCTCTACTGCTAAATTGGTAGTTTTGCGGAAAGCTAGTTTTTCATATGCAATTATGATCAACATATAACCAGGGCATGCATGTGTCTGTAACAAGTATCAGGAGGTCACAGACATCAATATCGAGAAAGAGTTGTAATCAACACATGCACAAGCTCATTGTGACTTCCTCACAATCACATCAACAATATCTCTGATTCGTGTTGTTTCCCAGAAACTTAAGGACATAGTCTAAGTAGCACCACCCAACTGTCCATGACCGTGGACACGGCTATTCGAATAGTTTGACACTCTGCAGAGGTTGCACACTTTACCCACAAGATCCGGGGAACTTCCGTGTCATCCATGACCCGCGGTACCTCAAGTACCCGGGGTAAGCACCCGATCACTACCTTTCCCTAGACGACACTAACATAGAGTCCACTCGATTGGTAGCAGCCCCGTGCCAAACATTTCACATCTCAAGGTTTGTGGAGACTCGCTCCGTATTCATCACATATCACAAGCACGGGGTACCAACGGTGTGTCCGGTGCCCTGTGAAAACAGTCATGGCCGCCTATCCAAGCACGACCCCGTCCCGAGAGTGACCTCATGTCACCCCCGTCACTAGTAATGCGGGCACCATGCTAGTATCGACCTAGGTAATCAATAATGCCCTTTCCCATGTAAGGGTAGAGTGGTTGCGCATGTTTGGTTGGGACGGTAGTCACACATAAATCTAATCCATCTCTGTAAACAACACTTTCGTCAAGCCTTGGCACACTAATTCTTCACCAAGTAATGCCCTAGCTCCTCATCAACTCCCAGGGGCATTAGTGGCACCCACTGGGTCATTTGCAAGTATGTCAGACCACACTTGTTTCACTCAATGCATAACCCCGACCCATTTTGCGTAGCCAACTACTATAGCATACATCTATCTACTCCCACCCACATAACCCTCATAGGAAGGTAGGGTCATGTTTGATGCAAGTTTCAACAGTAAAGTAACAGGGGTAGCAACCAAAGTGGTTTCTACCTCAACATGATTCCGATGCATTGAATAATAAAGGTGCCATGAGACATGCATAAAAAGGTTTCTTGAACATGGTCAAAGGGCTGCTTGCCTTATTCTTCTGAGTCTTCAAATCTTCTGGTCCATCTCCGAATACTCCGTTTATTACGTCAACTAACGATGGAAACAATCATAATAAGCAACACAATCAAAGCAACAATAAAAGTGCTCTAAAAATAGGAGTTGGACTTTTCTAGGATACCTCTGGTCATATTAGAAATGACCAAGGTGGTTTCATAGGTGCTGGATCAATGGGTAGTTTGGAGCATTTCAATATGATGGAACCAAAGGGTTTATGGATTTGGAAGAAGTATACAGAAATAATTCCTTGAATGATGAGCAAAGGTACCCATCATCAAGTCATGATTTTAGAAGCATTTAGGAGTTGGTTTCACTGGATTTGGATTTGAAATGAATTTCCTAGGATTTTGCAAAGCTGATAAATAGGAAGAAATGGCTAAATATTTGGTGGGGTACAGAAACTATTATTAAAAATGTTCCAAAACTAAGTTTGGACATGACAAGCATCTAGAAACTTGAATCACTGCATTTGGATCCAAAATGAGCTCTCTGTGATTTTCTAAAGTTAATCACAGAAAGTGGAAAATGGGCATTTGATAAATATTTGTATAGGAAAAGTTTCTGGAATAATGTCCATGTTGCACCATGTGATAGGGCATGATTTTAGAAGCTACCAGAAATTTGAATCATGCAATTTGGAGTTCATATGAATATTCTAGGCATTTTTGAAGTTGGCAGAATAAAGGAAAAAGGAAAAGAATAGGGGTTATACCCTTATGCTGCACACTGGGCGGAGGATAGCCGCATAGAAACTGGGCCGGCGCATGGCTCGGCCGCGTGCACAGGGGGGAGCGGTGACGTCGGAGGCGCCTTCCTGGAAGGGCGCCACCGCGCGGGGGAGGCGGGCTGGCCGAAGCCGCCTCCACTTAAACGGGTGGGCCTGGCCCCCGGGGTCGCTGACCTGCGGGCCACTCCCGCAGGGTCATCCCCTTCCTCCCGCGCCCGCGTCGGAGGGGCTGGACGCCGCTGCTGCTCGCCGGCCGGCGCTCGTTCCCGGCGGCAGAGGCCACCTCTGGCCAGGCCGAGGCCACCGGAGAGCTCCTCGGGGAGCGGCGCGTCGGGGAAGCCCCTTGGGGCGGCAGGGGAGAAGCCGGAGCACCACCTGCACCTGGCGTTGGTGGAGCGGACACCACGGGGCACAGGAAGGAGCGGCGAGGGGTCGGGGAGCTCCGCCGGTCCGCTGCGGTTCTCCTGGTGGCCAAGGAAGAGGAGGAGAGGCCCTGGTTCACCAGCGCCGGGCAGAGTCCGACGGCGACCACGGCGGCCATGGCGAGGGAAAGAGGCCACGGGAGGAGGAGTGGGGTGGTCAAAGAGGGCCAGGAGAGGGAGAGGGAGTCCATCGGAGCCGCGAGGGGGCTCGGGGCGGCCTATAAATAGGGGAGCGCCGGTCCCCCGAACACGCATGCGCCGGCGAGGTCGTCGTCGTCCCTGTAGGCCACGGGGGTAGGTTCCGGGGTGTCTGCGGTGTGCGTGGGCGTGGTCCAGGCCGAGAGGAAGGAAGAGGAGGGGCAGGGAGGTGCCAGAGCATCGCGCGTGCGAGCTCGCTCACTGGAGCGTTCGGGCGGCCATGGCGCGCATGTGAGCAGAGGTGAGAGAGGGGGAGAGAGGGGGAGAGAGGAGGGGGCCGACCGCCCGGCAGGTTGCGGACGTTGAGGCCTCCTCGGGGGACACGAGGGGGAAGCCCAAGGCTGTCGGGCACCCCTGATTGAAGGTGGCTACAGTGCGCCAGGGCACTGTAGCGTGCTCCAGAGCGCGAACTTTGCATGCCCTAGCATGCACACGGTGCCATTGGCGTGTCCACTTGTGTCTAGCCGTGTCCAAGGGGTAGAGGGAGTAGTAAAGAAAGGGGGAGGCAGTCTTGGATGCTCTAGGAGCCACTGGAGTGAGGAGAGAGGTGAAGGAGGAGAAGAAGGTGGCTGTCCACAAGAGTAAAAATGGGGTTTTTACCCTCCAATAATTGAGATGAGGCCATGGGAGTGTTACTGGAGGTAGATGATGATCAGAATGGGCTGTGGTAAGAATTTGAGGTAAGGAGAAAAAGTAAAAGAGGTTCAACCACTTGTTTTGGTAAATGAACAGAAGGTGTTTGATCAGTGTTTGGTCAAGCAAATGACATCCACTTGACAGGGGACTTAACAGGATCAAATGTCACATATAATTAGGCCCCTACACCAAATTTGAACTCATTTGGGCAAAGTGGCCAATGTAACTTTGGTGAACCCTAGAAATGAACAGAAATGGTTTCACCATGTTGGAGTTAAGCAAATCATCTCCCCTTGATGCACCACTTGGTGTAGCATCATCATTTGGGGTTATGAACATGCCCACAAAGTTTGAGGCTCCAGATAAAAAGTTGACAATGTAAAGTTGTTCAAATTTGAATTTGAACAGAAGGGGTTTTGGGGTGACCTGAACAAGTTGCTCTTTTCCAAATCTTGTGCCATTTGGTCTAGATGCCTTATTAGGCCATTCTAGCATGTGAACCAAATTTGAGAGCATTTGGACAAGTTTGGCAATGTAGAGTTGCTCAAACTTCAAATATGGACATAATGGTTTTGAAGGGGTTTGAGGATGTTTCCTTGATCTTCAAGGCATGAGGCTTTGCAAGATCATCAAATATGTCATATGTGACATGATAGAATTTCCCTGGAATTGTTGGAGAATATTTCCTTTGTAAATATTTCAAAATCTTGAAATATCCAGAAAGGGTTTTGGAAGGATTTGTCCAATATTTTGAACATGACCATGTGTTGAAACTCTTATATATGGACAATATATGTCCTATGAGTTTCCCTGAATTTTGGCAAATATTTTTGAAATGTTTAAATAATTTTTCCCTATTAAAGACCATTTCTGGCCTTAAGAAAAAGCTTTTAAATAAAATATAAAAATAACTTTTAAAATTATACTTTTGTGGTTTCTGGGAGTCCTATATCTAATAGGATTCAAATAAACTTTTTGAAAGATTTTTCACACCCTAAATATGGTACTTGCAGTGCAAACCTCAATTCAGGGGTTTTTGGAAAACTAATTTTAGAAAATACCATTTGGCCAAAATATTTTTATAAGAAAATTCTATACTGGTCTATACACATGGCATAATCATTGGGAAAAGGTTTTGGGTCAAGGAGATGAAGTATAGGAGTTGGGGGATTTGTTTGATTTATAGAGCACTAGCAAACAGCAGACAAAAGTCAAATCAAGCAAAGTCAAAAACACTCAAAAGTTTTTGCAAATCCACATTTTTAACATGAAAATAAGCTTAAGCAATGTGACATGGAAATCAGGGTGTGACATGGCTGCTACAAGCACTAAGCGTAGATGAGGTGGCTAGCTTATGTAAATTCGGAGCGAGAAGAGAAGTGAAAGCCATCGGTCATGAACTATTCATGATAACTAACTGATCATGTCTACCTACGAGTCATGCATAACCCAGCCGTGTTCTCTTCCCGAACTTCCTTGAAAAGAGACCATCACGACTACTCACACGGTACTGTATTATGTTTGAGTTCTTGTGTCAAGTTATCTACAACCGGATGTTAAAAAACTCCAATCTGCCACATAACCGCGGGCACGGCTTTCGAAAGATCATAACCCTGCAGCGGTGTCCCAACTTAGCCCATAACAAGCTTTCACGATCGACAGAGGTAAAACCTCTTATCTTAGGGAAGACCCGAGCGTCCCTGGAATCCTGGTGCACAAGTTCTTCGAGGAAAGGAAAACTAGCCCAAGGAGATCTCCCGATGAGTCAGACCCGTGTCAAGAGCCACACGCTCTCTATCTACGGACTCATTCGTCTATGAAAAGTGGACGATAGCGAAACACTCAAGTTGCCCCGAGGTGGCACCGCCGACTGCTAGGTAGGTGGACCAACACTCAAAACGAGCACTCGCCCCGGGGGTTGATTAAAATAATCCAAGGGTTTGCAACTCCCTCGGCAAGTTTTAGTTATTAGGCAAATGGTAAAACCAAAGTTGGATCTCCTCGGGAATGCTATACTTTAAGCGAAGAAGCAAGGGGGGCCCATAAACACCAACCGCGTTAGGAGCGCAAAATTAAGGGACATAACACCGGTTTATCGGAACCTAAGGTGGCATGACTGGAACAAATCACCGAGCAAAAGACCAAGCCTTCCACCCATTGCCAAGTATATAGGTGCATTAATTTAAATAAGAGATATTGTGATATTCCCAAAATATCCAATCCACATGGAGCAAACTTCATCTTCACCTGCAACTAACAATGCTATAAGAGGGGGCTTGAGCAAAAGCGTAACTTAGCCAAACAACGGTTTGCTCGGAATGTAGTTAGAGATTTCATGGCAAGGTAGGGGCTGACAAGCAATTAGATAGGTAGCGTGACAAAGAAATAGAGCGAGACAACTAGCATATCATCAATAGAGGTTATATCAAGGAATGGTCATCTTGCCTAGGATCCCGCAAGGAAGAAGAATGAGTCCATGAAGAAGGCTAACAGTCATAGTCGAACTAATCCTCACAACTCCGGAACGAACCCGAAGCTAACGAGAGAAGCAACCGGAAAGAAGCAAACAAGATGGTAAAGACACAAGCATAAACATGGCATATGATGCATAAACAAGTACGATGCATGCCCAGTTTAAATAAGTATGGCAAAGTGCAAAAACAAAACTACAATTTAAGTGGAGCTCAATATGCAACGAGTTGCATATTGACAAGACACCATATTCAAACGTTTAGTTTAATCTTGTTTATGCTACTCAACAAGTTTAAATGTTATTAACATGGCAAGAGGTGCAACACAAATAAAGTACACTATCTAAGCAATTTAAATGGGCCTGGAAACAACAAAAAACAATTCCGAAAAAACACATGTGATTTAACAATTTTTAAAGCAAACAACAATTTTAACCATTTAAATGTTGTTATCATGATGCGGATGACATTTGCAAGTTTTATGCAATTTTATGAAAATGTTCACATGAGCATGATAAGGAGTATTTCGTCACCGTGGTGGAAGGAAAAGGGTGCCACGGCAACGACAACGGAAATGGTGCCACGGCAACAAATTCCGATGATCCGACAACTCGTCGAGATGTCGGTGCAAAAGAAAGTGTTGGTGTGAGCGTGTCATGCAAGATGGTGGGGTGCTCCCAGTTAGCGGGTGTCCCACATGACGGTGGCAAATGAGGAGGAACATGCAAGGAAAACTTGGACACGGTGCAAATACGAGCATCTCATACATCACACATTCATTCACGGGCGTCGTCTCGGCGGTATACCTTCGAAGCGTGCATTTGGGGCGACTCGATTTCGTCGAGGGAAGGAGTGGAAGTAGTCATTCTCGCGAGGGTAGTGGAAGTAGTGGTACACATTTCTGTATATGTTCGAGCCATCATAGAGGTACTTGATGGATCCATAGCGACGGTAGTCGTACACGGTTCGTAGACGTTCGAGTTTCCGTAGATGTTCATGGTCACGGCGATAGTAGTTGTTCGTCATTGGTCGTTGAGGTACTTGGCGTTCTTGGCGATTCTAGAGACAGCGGTAGTTGTTGTTACATGTAGACGAACACGGGTGTCATGGTACTTGGCGGGTCAACGGACTTGCCGGTCTTGATTCTTGTGACGGTAGTGGTACACTTGTCGATGAGGTACTTGGCGATAGTAGTGGTACATGGTTTGAAGAGGAACTTGACGTCCACGGGGTCGACGGTAATGGTACTTGGCGCAACACCTTGTAGTCGTTCGGGCGTCTATGGTCTTGCCGGTCTTGACGAACCGTAGGGGTACTTGTCGAACTTGCGACATTGGATAGAGACATGGCATGGTCAGATAAAGCAAGGGCAGGGCCTAATGCGAGGAGGTGATATGGCCACGGACGAGCCTAAGGAAGCGCTGGTACATGGCATGACTTGGCGAGGATGGGGATGACGTGGTGGCGCGGATCTGGCGAGGAGTAGGTTGGGGACGGGGCTGGATCTGGCCGGAGTCCAGGAGGAAGGAATCCAGCGACGGCTGGACTGCAGCGGCAACAGGACGACGAAGGACGAAGTGACCGACGTAGGGCTTGGCGCGAAGCAGGGGAGGCAGAGCTCCTGCTCGGGGAGGCGCGCGGTAGAAGAAGCAGCTCCAGCGGTGGCCATGCGGCGACCGGTGTAGTTGGCGGCGACGGAAGCTTGAGGTTGGGGCTGCCTTGGGTGTGGACGCACGCGGCGCTCCGGTGAGGCACCGTGGTGGAGGAGCCCGGACAGCGACGCAGAGCAAGGTTGGCGGACGTGCTCCGGGGCCTTGGTCGTCGGCATTGGCCTGGTGGAGACGAGGTCGCGACCGAACGGAGGGAGGGGAGGCGCAGCGTTGACGAGGCCAGGGGCGGCGGAGCGCAATGGATCGAGCGGAGGATGGCTATCGGGGGAGAGTGGATCGGGACGGTCTTCGTGCGGGACGAGGATGGAGGGCAGGAGGGGATCGAGTAGTGGCTGCGGGGCAGAGGGAAAGAGCGAGAGGATGGGGATCGGGGTAGGTTTAGATAGGCAGGGGCCGGTTGGGCCTAGGTGGTGGGAGGCCCAGCTGGGCTGCGGGGAAGGATTAGGTGGGGTGGCTTGGCCGGCCTGGTGGTGGGCTTGATAGCTTCTCCCTCTCTCTTCTTCTTATTGTTCTTCCAAAAGAACAGAAAACAAAGAAGAAAAAGGAGAAGAAAGGAGGTGCTAGGGATAGTGTATGGGCATGGGGTTGATTTCCATGGAGTCATAAAAATGAGCTTGATCCAAGAAAAATAGAAGTGGGCATGATTGCGAGTATAAATTCAAACTCATTTGGATTTAATTCAAATGGGTTTGAACTAGGACTTGGTAAAGGAAGGTCCAAAAAATGCTCAGATTTTTCATGGAGCTTGGATAAGGGACAAAAGAATTATCGACAAAGTTTGAGAGTCAAAACTGGAAGAAGGAAAGGACAAAGGATTTGAACATGCAAGTGTATTGTGGTAAATTCCTAATTATTGGAATATTTATAATAGCTCCATAATTATTAGGAGGATATGTTGTAAAGAGAAATCACCATGTGAATTCCCTCGATTTAAATAGATCAAACGATCTATGCAATATATTTTGTTGTGTTTTGAAAATTAAATGGCATGATGACATGATGACATGATGTAATGCAAAAAAATTAGAGTAAGCACAAATGAAACACATGGCGAAACCCGGAATAGCTGGAAGTCTTCTGGAGCGTCGGTCTTGGGGTGTCACAACTCACCCACACTAACAGAGGATCTTGACCCGAGATCCCGAAGATGGCACCGGATAGAAGAGGATAAAGGAAGAGATAAAACAAAGTTGCTTCTTTGACAAATGAGTGAAACCACAGACCTTGAGAGGTTGAGCAAAAACTTGAAAGAAAGAATACAACGGAGATGAACGAGATTGCAAACACTCTGTTAGCAATGAGGAACAAGGAACACAATGAGAACCCAGAGCTCAAGGAACAAGATAGACATTGAAGCCACTCCGGTTAAAACAAGATAGAGAAGGAATAAGAATGAAATAATTCGGACAACTCTCCGACTGAAAATGGAAGGAATTAACATGAAATAGAAAAGATGGGATGATACTTGATGAAATCAACAACACACCGCCTCCGAAAGAATAGCACAAGAGGTAAGAAAGATTTAGACATCACTCTGGTTGAAAAGTGAGACAAAACATGAAAAAATGAGAGAACTTGAATGGAGGACAAAACACTCCTGTTGAATGGATAAGTGTTGGGGATCGTAGCAGAAAATCCAAATTTTTCCTACGCATCACCAAGATCTATCTATGGAGTAATCTAGCAACGAGCATAAAGGAGAGTGAAGTGCATCTACATACCCTTGTAGATCGCGATGCGGAAGCGTTGCAAGAACGCGGACGAAGGAGTTGTACTCGCTGCGATTCAGATCGCGGTTGATTCCGATCTAAGCGCCGAACAACGGCGCCTCCGTGTTCAACACACGTGCAGCCCGATGACGTCTCCCACGCCTTGATCCAGCAAGGAGAGAGGGAGAAGTTGGGGAAGACTCCATCCAGCAGCAGCACGGCGGCGTGGTGATGGTGGAGGAGCGCGGGAATCCTGCAGGGCTTCGCCAAGCACCGCGGGAGAGGAGAAGGACTTGGGAGAGGGGGAGGGCTGCGCCAGAACTTGTGGTGCGGCTGCCCTCCCACCCCCCCATATATATAGGGGCAAGGGAGAGGGGGGCCGGCCCCCTCAGATCCAATCTGAGGAGGGGGCGGCGGCCAGGGGGGTTGCCTTGCCCCCCAAGGCAAGGGGGCGCCCCCCCTTAGGGTTTCCCCCAAACCCTAGGCGCATGGGCCCTAGGGGGGGAGGCGCCCAGCCCACTAAGGGGCTGGTCCCTCTCCACATACAGCCCATAGGGCCCTCCGGGGCAGGTGGACCCTCCCGATGGACCCCCGGAACCCCTTCGGTGGTCCCGATACATTACCGGTAACCCCCCGAATTATTCCGGTGACCATATGATGACTTCCCATATATAAATATTTACCTCTGTACCATTCCGGAACTCCTCGTGACGTCCGGGATCTCATCCGGGACTCCGAACAACATTCGGTAACCACGTACATCTATTCCCTATAACCCTAGCGTCATCGAACCTTAAGTGTGTAGACCCTACGGGCTCGGGAACCATGTAGACATGACCGAGACGACTCTCCGGCCAATAACCAACAGCGGGATCTGGATACCCATGTTGGCTCCCACACGCTCCACGATGATCTCATCGGATGAACCACGATGTCAAGGATTCAATCAATCCCGTATACGATTCCCTTTGTCTATCGGCATAGTACTTGCCCGAGATTCGATCGTCGGTATCCCGATACCTTGCTCAATCTCGTTACCGGAAAGTCTCTTTACTCGTTCCATAACACATCATCCCGTGATCAACTCCTTGATCACATATTGTGCACATTATGATGATGTCCTACCGAGTGGGCCCAGAGATACCTCTCCATCATACGGAGTGACAAATCCCAGTCTTGATTCGTGCCAACCCAACAGAGACTTTCGGAGATACCTGTAGTGCACCTTTATAGCCACCCAGTTACGTTGTGATGTTTGGTACACCCAAAGCATTCCTACGGTATCCGGGAGTTGCACAATCTCCTGGTCTAAGGAAAAGATACTTGACATATAGAAAAGCTTTAACATACGAACTACATGATCTGTGCTAGGCTTAGGATTGGGTCTTGTCCATCACATCATTCTCCTAATGATGTGATCCCGTTATCAACGACATCCAATGTCCATGGTCAGGAAACCATAACCATCTATTGATCAACGAGCTAGTCATCTAGAGGCTCACTAGGGACATGGTGTTTGTCTATGTATCCACACATGCATCTGAGTTTCCTATCAATACAATTCTAGCATGGATAATAAACAATTATCATGAACAAGGAAATATAATAATAACCAATTTATTATTGCCTCTAGGGCATATTTCCAACAGTCTCCCACTTGCACTAGAGTCAATAATCTAGTTCACATCGCCATGTGATTAACACTCACAGGTCACATCGCCATGAGACCAACTTCCTAAGAGTTTACTAGAGTCAGTAATCTAGTTCACATCAATATGTGATTAACACTCAATGAGTTCTGGGTTTGATCATGTTATGCTTGTGAGAGAGGTTGTAGTCAACGGGTCTGCAACATTCAGATCCCTATGTACTTCGCAAAACTTTATGTCATATCGTAGATGCTGCTACCACGTTCCACTTGGAGCTATTCCAAACTGTTGCTCCATTATACGTATCCGGTATCTCCACTTAGAGTTATCCGGATAGGTGTTAAGCTTGCATCGACGTAACTCTTTACGTCGAACTCTTTATCACCTCCATAACCGAGAAACATTTCCTTATTCCTTTAAGGATAATTTTGACCACTATCTAGTGATCCCCTCCTGGATCACCTTTGTACCCTCTTGCCAGACATGTGGCAAGGCACACATCAGGTGCGGTACTCATCATGGCATACCGTATAGAGCCTATGACAAAAGCATAGGGGACGACCTTTGTCCTTCCTCTTTCTTCTGCCGTGGTCAAGCTTTGAGTCTTACTCAACTTCACACCTTACAACTCAGGTAAGAACTCCTTCTTTGACTGATCTATTTTGAATTCCTTCAAAATCATGTCAAAGGTGTGTGTTCCTTTTTGAAAGTATCATCAGGCATCTTGATCCATCTGTATAGATCTTGATGCCCAATATGTAAGCAGCTTTATATAGGGCTTCCTTTGAAAAAACTCCTTTCAAACAACCCTTTATGCTTTCCAGAAATTCTACATCATTTCGGATCAACAATATGTCATTCACATATACTTATCAGAAATGTTGTAGTGCTCCCACTCACTTTATTGTAAATACAAGTTTCTAACAAACTTTGTATACCCAAAAACTTTGATCACTCCATCAAAGCGTATATTCTGACTCCGAGATGCTTGCTCCAGTCCATGGAAGGATCGCTGGAGCTAGCATACCTTTTAGCATCCTTAGGATCGAGAAAACCTTTCTGATTGTATCACATACAACCTTTCCTTACGAAAACTGGTAAGGAAACTTGTTTTGTCATCCATCTGCCAGATTTCATAAATGCAGCTTATGCTAACGTGATTCTGACGGACTTAAGCATCGCTACGGGTGAGAAAATCTCATCGTAGTCAACTCCTTGAACTTGTGAAAAACTCTTTGCCACAAGTCGAGCTTCATAGACGGTGACATTACCGTCCACGTCCGTCTTCTTCTTAAAGATCCATTTATCTCAATGGCTTGCCGATCATCGGGCAAGTCCACCAAAGTCCATACTTTGTTTTGATACATGGATCCTGTCTTGGATTTCTCGGCTTCCAACCATTTGTCAGAATACGGGCCCACCATCGCTTCTCCATAGTTCGTAGGTTCATTGTTGTCCAACAACATGACTTCTAAGACAGGATCACCGTACCACTCAGGAGTAGTACATATCCTTGTCGACCTACAAGGTTCGATAGCAACTTGATCCGAAGCTTCATGATCTCTATCATTAGTTTCCTCTTCAACATTCGTAGGTTCCACAGAAACATCTTTCTGTGTTGCACTACTTTCCGATTGAAGTGAGGGTTCGACAACCTCATCAAGTTCTATCTTCCTCCCACTCAATTCTTTCGAGAGAAACTCCTTCTCAAGAAAGGACTCGTTCTTAGCGACAAACATTTTTGCCCTTGGATCTGAGATAGAAGGTATACCCAAATGTTACCTTTGGGTATTCTATGAAGATGTATTTGTCCGCTTTGGGTTCGAGCTTTTCCCGGCTGAAGCCATAAGCATCGCAGCCCCAAACATTAACAAAACGACAACTTTGGTTTCTTGCCAAACCATAGTTCATACGGAGTTGTCTCAACAGACTTAGATGGTGCCCTATATAAAGTGAATGCATCTGTCTCTAATGCATAACCTCAAAATAATAGTGGTAGATCGGTAAGAGACATCATAGATCGCTCCATATCTCATAAGGTTCGATTACGATGTCCGGACACACCATCACGCTATGGTGTTCCAGGTGGCTTCAACTGTGAAACAATTCCACAATGTCTTAAGTGATTGCCAAACTCATAACTCAGAAAAAACTTCCCTCGATTAGATCGTAGGAACATGATCTTCTTGTTATGATGATTCTTAACTTCACTCTGAAATTGCTTGAACTTTTCAAACGTTTCAGACTTTTGCTTCCTTGAGTAAATATACCCATATCTACTCAAATCGCCAGTGAAGATGAGAAAATAACGATATCCACCACACGCCTTAATTCTCATTGGATCACACACATCAGCATGTATGACTTCCAACAAGTCACTTGCCCGTTTCATTTTACCTGAACACGGGATCTTAGTCATCCTGCCGATGAGGCATGGCTCGCATGTGTCAAGCGATTCAAAATCAAGTGACTCCAAACATCCATCAGCATGGAGTTTCCTCATGCATTTTATGCCAAAATGACCTAAGCGGTAGTGCCACAAGAAAGTGGTACTATCATTATTAACTCTACATCTTTTGGCGTTAATATATTATTATCATGTGTATTACTTTGCTCGAGATTCAATAAACCATTGGGTGCATGACCATAAAGGTATTATTCATGTAAACAGAATAACCATTATTCTCTAACTTAAATGAATAACCGTATTGCAATGAACATGATCTAATCATATTCATGCTCAACGTAGACACCTGATAACATTTATCTAGTTTCAACACTAATCCCGAAGGTAGAGAGAGCGTGCGATGGTGATCTTATCGACCTTGGAAACACTTCCAACACACATCGTCACCTCGCCCTTAGCTAGTCTCCGTTCAGTCCATAGCTTTTGCTTCAAGTCACTAACAATAGCAACTGAACCGGTATCCAATACCGAGGTGCTACAAGGAGTACTAGTAAGGTACACATCAATAACATGTATATCAAATATACTTTTGTTGAAGTTGCCAGCTTTTCTTATCTACCATGTATTTGGGGTAATTCCGCTCCCATGTGACCGTTTCCCTTACAATAGAAGCACTTAGTTTCGAGGTTTGGGTTCAACCTTGGGTTCCTTCATTAGAGCGACAACTGGTTTGCCATTCATGAAGTTTCCCTTCTAGCCCATGCCCCTTTTGAAACCAGTGGTCTTGATAAACCATCAACACTTGATGCTCCTTCTTGATTTCTGCTTTTGTGGTCTTAAGCACCGCTAATAGCTCCGGGATCATCTCCATCCTTTGCATGTCATAGTTCATCACGAAGTTCTAGTAGCTTGGTGATAGTGTCTAGAGAATTCCGTCAACCACTATCTCATTTGGAAGATTAACTCCCATTTGGTTCAAGTGATTTTAGCACCCAGACATTCTAAGCACATGCTCACTGGTTGAGCTATTCTCCTCCATCCTTTTTAACAAAAGAACTTGTCAGAGGTCTCATACCTCTCAACATGGGCATGAGCATGAAATCCCAATTTCAGCTCTTAGAACATCTCATATGTTCTATGGCGTTCAAAACGTCATTGGAATCCCGATTCTAAGCCGTGAAGTATGGTGCACTAAACTATCAAGTAGTCATCAGGATGTGTCTGTCAGGTGTTCACAACATCCACAGACAACGTTGTAGGGGTTTGCACATCGAGCGGTGCATCAAAGACGTAAGCTTTCTGTGCAGCAGTGAGGACACTCCTCGGACTACGGACCCAGTCCGCATCATTGCTTACAATATCTTTCAACTTAGTCTTTCCCTAGGATCGTATTAAACAGGGAGCTACAACGCAGTTATTGGTCTACAACATAATTTGCGAAGACAACTTAGACTATTGTTCATGAAAATTAAGTTCTTCTAATGAACTCCCACTCAGATAGACATCTCTCTAGTCATCTAAGTGATACATGATCCGAATCGACTAGGCCGTGTCCGATCATCACGTGAGACGGACTAGTCATCAACGGTGAACATCTTCATGTTGATCGTATCTTCTATACGACTCATGTTCGACCTTTCGGTCTTCCGTGTTCTGAGGCCATGTCTGTACATGCTAGGCTCGTCAAGTCAACCCTAAGTGTATTGCGTGTGTAAATCTGGCTTACACCCATTGTATGCGAATGTTAGAACCTATCACACCCGATCATCACGTGGTGCTTCGGAACAACGAACCTTAGCAACGGTGCACAGTTAGGGGGAACACAATTCTTGAAATTTTAGTGA
The DNA here is from genome assembly GCA_902687465.1 of Secale cereale. Taxonomy (NCBI): domain Eukaryota; kingdom Viridiplantae; phylum Streptophyta; class Magnoliopsida; order Poales; family Poaceae; genus Secale; species Secale cereale. The sequence goes on from LR738711.1 coordinate 352,857,947, forward strand.
GAGATCATCTTATTCACTACCGTCGTTCTAAGCAAATAAGATGTAAAACATGATAAACATCACATGCAATCAAATAGTGACATGATATGGCCAATATCATCTTGCTCCTTTGATCTTCATCTTCGGGGCTCCATGATCATCATCGTCACCGGCATGACACCATGATCTCCATCATCATGATCTCCATCATCGTGTCTTCAAGAAGTCGTCTCGCCAGACATTACTTCTACTACTATGGCTAACGTTTAGCAATAAAGTAAAGTAATTACATGGCGTTATTCAGTGACACGCAGGTCATACAATAAATAAGACAACTCCTATGGCTCCTGCCGGTTGTCATTATCATCGACATGCAAGTCGTGATTCCTATTACAAGAACATGATCAATCTCATACATCACATATATATCATTCATCACATCCTTTTGGCCATATCACATCACATGGCACATGCTGCAAGAACAAGTTAGACATCCTCTAATTGTTGTTGCAAGTTTTTACGTGGCTGCTATAGGTTTCTAGCAAGAACGTTTCTTACCTACGCCAAAACCACAACGTGATATGCCAATTTCTATTTACCCTTCATAAGGACCCTTTTCATTGAATCCGATCCGACTAAAGTGGGAGAGACAGACACCCGCTAGCCACCTTATGCAACTAGTGCATGTCAGTCGGTGTAACCAGTCTCACGTAAGAGTACGTGTAAGGTCGGTCCGGGCCGCTTCATCCCACGATGCCGCCGAATCAAGATAAGACTAGTAACGGCAAGTAAATTGACAAATCCACGCCCACAACTACTTTGTGTTCTACTCGTGCAAGATACTACGCATAGACCTAGCTCATGATGCCACTGTTGGGGATCGTAGCAGAAAATCAAAATTTTTCCTACGCATCACCAAGATCTATCTATGGAGTAATCTAGCAACGAGCATAAAGGAGAGTGAAGTGCATCTACATACCCTTGTAGATCGCGATGCGGAAGCGTTGCAAGAACGCGGATGAAGGAGTCGTACTCCCTGCGATTCAGATCGCGGTTGATTCCGATCTAAGCGCTGAACAACGGCGCCTCCGCGTTCAACACACGTGCAGCCCGATGACGTCTCCCACGCCTTGATCCAGCAAGGAGAGAGGGAGAAGTTGGGGAAGACTCCATCCAGCCGCAGCACGACGGCGTAATGGTGGTGGAGGAGCGCAGGAATCCTGGAGGGCTTCGCCAAGCACCACGGGAGAGGAGAAGGACTTGGGAGAGGGGGAGGGCTGCGCCAGAACTTGTGGTGCGGCTGCCCTCCCACCCCCCACATATATATAGGGGCAAGGGAGAGGGGGGCCGGCCCCCTCAGATCCAATCTGAGGAGGGGGCGGCGGCCACGGGGGTTGCCTTGCCCCCCAACGCAAGGGCGGCGCCCCCCTTAGGGTTTCCCCCAATCCCTAGGCGCATGGGCCCTAGGGGGGAGGCGCCCAGCCCACTAAGGGGCTGGTCCCTCTCCACATACAGCCCATAGGGCCCTCCGGGGCAGGTGGGCCCTCTCGGTGGACCCCCGGAACCCCTTCGGTGGTCCCGGTACATTACCGGTAACCCCCCGAATTATTCCGGTGACCATATGATGACTTCCCATATATAAATCTTTACCTCCGGCCAATAACCAACAGCGGGATCTGGATACCCATGTTGGCTCCCACACGCTCCACAATGATCTCATCGGATGAACCACGATGTCAAGGATTCAATCAATCCCGTATACGATTCCCTTTGTCTATCGGCATAGTACTTGCCCGAGATTCGATCGTCGGTATCCCGATACCTTGCTCAATCTCGTTACCGGCAAGTCTCTTTACTCATTCCGTAACACATCATACCGTGATCAACTCCTTGATCACATATTGTGCACATTATGATGATGTCCTACCGAGTGGGCCCAGAGATACCTCTCCGTCATACGGAGTGACAAATCCCAGTCTTGATTCGTGCCAACCCAACAAAGACTTTCGGAGATACCTGTAGTGCACCTTTATAGCCACCCAGTTACGTTCTGACGTTTGGTACACCCAAACCATTCCTACGGTATCCGGGAGTTGCACAATCTCATGCTCTAAGGAAAAGATACTTGACATATAGAAAATCTTTAGCATACGAACTACACGATCTGTGATAGGCTTAGGATTGGGTCTTGTCCATCACATCATTCTCCTAATGATGTGATCCCGTTATCAACGACATCCAATGTCCATGGTCAGAAACCGTAACCATCTATTGATCAACGAGCTAGTCATCTAGAGGCTCAATAGGGACATGGTGTTTGTCTATGTATCCACACATGCATCTGAGTTTCCTATCAATACAATTCTAGCATGGATAATAAACAATTATCATGAACAAGGAAATATAATAATAACCAATTTATTATTGCCTCTAGGGCATATTTCCAACAATAAGTGCTACCTCTTGAGCTTGCGTTGTATTCCCTCTAAGAGGAAAGGGAGATGCAACACAGTAGCGTAAGTATTTCCCTCAGTTTTTGAGAACCAAGGTATCAATCCAGTAGGAGACCACGCGCGAGTCCCTCACACCTGCACAAACAAATAAGAACCTCGCAGCCAACGCGATAAGGGGTTGTCAATCCCTTTACGGTCACTTACGAGAGTGAGATCTGATAGAGAAGATAAGATAATATTTTTGATATTATTGGTTTAATAAAACAACAAATAAAAGTGGTAAAAGTAAAGTAGATGTAGATTGATATGTTGAGAATAGACCCGGGGGCCATAGTTTTCTCTAGTGGCTTCTCTCATGATAGCGATATTCTACGGTGGGTAAACAAATTACTGTTGAGCAATTGATAGAAAAGCAAATAACTATGAGACTATCCAGGCATGATCATTGTATATAGGCATCACATCCGAGACAAGTAGACCGAAACGATTCTGCATCTACTACTATTACTCCACACATCGACCGCTATCCTGCATGCATCTAGTGTATTGAGTTCATACGAACAGAGTAACGCCTTAAGCAAGATGACAAGATGTAGAGGGATAAACTCAAGCAATATGATTAAAACCCCATCTTTTTATCCTCGATGGCAACAATACAATACATGCCTTGCTGCCCCTACTGTCACCGTGAAAGGACACCGCAAGATTGAACCCAAAGCCAAGCACTTCTCCCATTGCAAGAACTATAGATCTACTAGGCCAAACCAAACCAATAATTCGAATAGACTTGCAAGGATATTATGAGCACACATAAAAAGTTCAAAGAACAACCAAATATCTTTCATATATAACCTTGATCATAAACTCACAATTCACTGGATCTCGACAAACACACCGCAAAAAGAGATTACATCGAATAGATCTCCTCGAAGACCGAGGAGAACTTTGTATTGAGATCCAGAGAGAGAGAGAGAGAGAGAGAGAGAGAGAGAGAGAGAGAGAGAGAGAGAGAGAGAGAGAGAGAGAGAAGAAACCATCTAGATACTAGCTACGGACCCGAAGGTCTGTGGTAAACTACTCACAACTCATGGTGAGGGCGATGATGATGATGAAGAAGGCCTCCATGGTGGATCCCCCTCCAGTGGAGCTCCGGAACAGGCTCCAAGATGGGATCTTCATGGGAACAGAAGCTACGGCAGTGGAATTAGGGGTTTCTCTCTGCGTATGGAGTTTTCTGGGGTACGTGGATATATAGGAAGAAGGAGGGCACCGGGGGCCACACGAGGGGGCCTCGAGGCAGGGGGCGTGCCCTGGGAAGCACCCTCGAGGGCAGCCCATCTGTCCCCTGACTTGGTCCTAACGTTTCCCGTGCGTGATTTTCTCCAAAAATATCTCTCGCGAAGGTTTCATTCTGTTTGGACTCCGTTTGATATTCTTTTTCTGCAAAACCCTGAAATAGGCAAAAAAAAAAACAACAATCTGGACGGGCCCTTTGGGTTAGTAGGTTAGTCCCAAAACTGATATAAAATTGAATGATAAAGCCCATTAAACATCCAAGACTTCATAAATAATAGCATGGAACAATAAAAAATTATAGATACGTTGGAGACGTATCAAGCATCCCCAAGCTTAATTCCTGCTCGTCCTCGAGTAGGTAAATGATAAAGAAATAATTTTTGATGTGGAATGCTAACCAATATAGTTTTTCAATGTAATTCTCTTAATTGTGGCATGAATGTTCAGATCTGAAGGATTCAAGATAAAAGTGTATATTGACATAAGAAATAACAATACTTCAAGCAATACTAACAAAGCAATCATGTCTTCTCAAAATACTATGGCTATAGAAAGTTATCCCTACAAAATCATATAGTGTTGGCTATGCTCCCTTATTATCACACAAAAATATTCATATCATGCACAACCCTGATTTCAGCCAAGCATTTGTTTTCATACTCTATCTTTTCAAACCTTTCAACTTCCACACAATACATGAGCGTGAGCCGTGGACATAGCACTATGGGTGGAATAGAGGTGGTTGTGGAGAAGACAAAAGGAGGGAGATAGTCTCACATCGACTAGCCGTATCAACGGGCTATGGAGATGCCCATCAATAGATATCAATGTGAGTGAGTAGGGATTGCCATGTAACAAATGCACTAGAGCTAAATATGAATGAAAGCTCAACAAAATAAACTAGTGGGTGTGCATCCAAATTGCTTGCTCACGAAGACCTAGGGCATTTGAGGAAGCCCATCGTTGGAATATACAAGCCAAGTTCTATAATGAAAATTCCCACTAGTATACAAAAGTGACTAAGCATGAGACTCTCTACAATGAAGAACATGGTGCTACTTTGAAGCACAAGTGTGGAAAAAGATAGTAGCAAATGTCCCCTTTTTCTTTTCTCTTTTTTTTGGCCTTTTTTTCTCTTTGGCCTTTCTTCTTTTTCCTTTTTTTGGCGGAGGGGCTTTATAGATTCAGCCTTTCCTCCCATGGGACAATGCTCTAATAATGACGATCATCACACTTTCATTACAACACGAAATTACAACTCGATACTACAACAACAAAGTATGACTCTATATGAATGCCTCCGGCGGTGTACCGGTATGTGCAATGAAACAAGAGTGACATGTATGAAAAGATTATGCATGGTGGCCTTGCACAAATACGATGTCAACTACATGATCATGCAATGGCAATATGACAATATGATGCGTGTCATATAAACGGAACGGTGGAAAGTTGCATGGCAATATATCTCGGAATGTCTATGGAAATGCCATGATAGGTAGGTATGGTGACTGTTTTGAGGAACAATATGGTGGCTGTTTTGAGGAAGGATATATAGTGGATTTATGGCACCGGCGAAAGTTGCGCGGTACAAGAGAGGCTAGCAATGGTGGAAGGGTTGAGAGTGTGTATAGTCCATGGACTCAATATTAGTCATAAGAACTCATATACTTATTGAAAAAATTTACGATTCATCAAAACAAAGCAATCAACGCATGCTCCTAGGGGGGAGGTTGGTAGGAGTTAACCATCGCGCGCCCCCGACCTCCACACAAAGGTTGGTACTCTACAAATACCTCATGCTCTAACTTAGTCACACAACGGTTCACCATACGTGCATGCTACGGGAATCACTAACCTTAACACAAGTATTTCTCAATTTCATAATGACTCCACTAGCATGACTCTAATATCACTATCCTCATGTCTCAAAACAATTATCAAGCATCCAACATCTCATTCTATTCAATGCACTTGGTGTGATTTTTTTTACTACATTGACATTGGATGTTTATCATGTGAAGACTAGTTTATTTAGCCTAAACACTTTACCATGCTATTTTGATAGACTCTCAAATAGATTAAGTGGGGCATGAGAGTTTGACAATTTCTACAAAATATTACCACCACCATGCTCTAAAAGATATAAGTGAAGCACTAGAGCAAAAACTATTCAACTCAAAAGATATAAGTGATGCACTTAGAGTGTTCTAATAATTTCTAGGCCATATTTAACTCTCTCAAATAGGTGTGTCCAGAAAGGATGATTGTGGCAAACTAACAAGCAAAGACTCAAATTATACAATATGCTCCGAGCAAAACACATAGCATGTTGCGAATAAAAATATAGCTCCAAGTATAGTTACCGATGGATGAAGACGAAAGAGGGGATGCCTTCCCGGGGCATCCCCAAGCTTAGGCTTTTGATTATCTTGAATTTACTTGGGGTGCCACGGGCATCCCCAAGCTTATGCCTTTGCTACTCCTTATTCCATAGTCCATCAAAGCAATACTCAAAACTTGAAAACTTCACAACACAAAACTTAGACAAAAATTCTCGTGAGCTCCGTTAGTAAGAGAAAGCAAACCACTACTCAAAGGTATAGAAATGAATTCATTATTTGTTTATATTGGTGTTAAATCTACTGTACTCCAAGTTCTCTATGGTTCATATCCTCCAATATTACTCATAGATGCATCGGAATAAGCAAACAACACACGAAAAACAGAATCTGTCAAAGACAGAACAATCTGTAGTAATCTGCAGGGTTCGCCTACTTCCGGAACTCCAAAAAAATCAAACTAAATTGGTAAACTGCGCAATTTGTCTACCAATCAACAGCAAAAAGAATCAACTAAAAAACACGCTCCAGTAAAATCCCGCGACTACTTTAGCGAGCGCTAACGATTCTGTTTTTCACAGCAAGATCATATAAACTTCACACAAGTCTTACCAAGGGTTCTACTTGGCACAAACACTAAATAAAACATGAAACCACATCTAATCAGAGGCTAGATGCAATATTTATTCCCTAACAACAACAAAAGCAAAAAACATAAAATTGGGTTGCCTCCCAACAAGCGCTATCGTTTTACGCCCCTAGCTAGTCCCGATACAAGATAAATCTAGGTATTGCCATCCTTGGAAGGCAATCCATAAGTTGCTCTCATGATAGATTCATATGGTAATTTGATTTTCTTTCTAGGAAAGTGTTCCATGCCTTTCCTTAATAGAAATTGGAATCTAATATTTCCTTCCTTCATATCAATAATTGCACCAATCGTTCTAAGGAAAGGTCTACCAAGAATAATAGGACATGAAGGATTGCAATCTATATCAAGAACATCGAAATCTACGGGCACATAATTCCTATTGGCAACAATAAGAACATCATTAATTCTTCCCATAGGTTTCTTAATAGTGGAATCTGCAAGATGCAAATTTAAAGAACAATCATCAAGCTCATGGAACCCTAGCAAATCACACAAAGTTTTTGGGATAGTGGAGACACTTGCAACCAAATCACACAAAACATAGCATTCTTGATCTTTTATTTTTATTTTTATAGTAGGTTCCCATTCACCATAAAGCTTTCTAGGTATAGAAACTTCCAACTCAAGTTTTTCTTCATAAGATTGCATCAAAGCATCAACTATGTGTTTAGTGAAAGCTTTATTTTGACTATAAGCATGCAGAGAATTTAGCACGGATTGCAACAAGGAAATACAATCAATCAAAGAGCAATTATCATAATTGAATCCCTTGAAATCTAAGGTAGTGGGTTCATCACTATGCAAAGTTTTAATCTCTTCACTCCCACTTTTAGCAATTTTAGCAATTTTAGCATCAAGATCTAAAAACTCCAAATCATTGGGACAACTTAAAGCAGAATCATCTCCAATACTATTCTCGTCAAGATTATTACTAGAAAACAAGGATCTAATAGGAGACATATCAATAACTTTCAGATCTTCATCTTTATTTTCATGATAACTAGAAGAACACGATTTAATATAATTTTCTCTTTTAGCACGCATTCTAGCGGTTCTTTCTTTGCATTCATCAATGGAAATTCTCAGGGCTTCGAGAGACTCATTGATATCATGCTTAGGTGGGATAGATCTAAGTTTCAAAGAATCAACATCAAGAGTAATTCTATCCACACTTCTAGCCAATTCATCAACCTTAAGCAATTTCTCTTCAAGCATAGCATTGAAATTCTTTTGCGAGATCATAAACTCCTTAACACTAGTTTCAAATTCAGAAGGCATCTTTCCATAAGAGTTGTTGTAGGAATTACCTAAATTATTAGAGGAATTACTAGGAAAAGGCCTAGGATTAAAATTACCTCTATAAGCATTGTTACCAAAATTATTCCTACCAACAAAATTCACATCCAAAGATTCATTGTAATTCTCAATCAAAGTGGACAAAGGCATATCATTAGGATCGGAAGAAGCACTCTTAGCAGCAAACAATTTCATAAGTTCATCCATCTTTCCACTCAAAACACTAATTTCTTCGATAGCATGCACTTTTTTACTAGTAGATCTTTCGGTGTGCCATTGAGAATGATTAACCATAATATTATCTAGGAGTTTGGTAGCATCTCCTAAGGTGGTTTCCATGAAAGTGCCTCCGGCGGCCGAATCTAAAAGATTTCTAGAAGCAAAATTCAAGCCAGCATAAAAGTTCTGAATAATCATCCATAGATTCAAACCATGTGTAGGGAAATTACGTATCATCAATTTCATTCTCTCCCAAGCTTGTGCAACATGCTCATGATCTAGTTGCTTAAAATTCATAATATCGTTTCTAAGAGAGATGATCTTATCAGGAGGGAAATACTTAGAGATAAAAGCATCTTTGCACTTATTCCACGAATCAATACTATTTCCAGGCAAAGAGGAAAACCAAGTTTTAGCACGATCTCTAAGTGAAAACGGAAATAACTTCAATTTAACAATATCGTTATCCGTATCCCTTTTCTTTTGCATATCACACAAATCAACAAAGTTGTTTAGATGGGTAGCGGCATCTTCACTAGGAAGGCCGGAGAATTGATCTTTCATGACAAGATTCAACAAAGCAGCATTGATCTCACAAGATTCAGCATCGGTAATAGGAGCAATCGGAGTGCTAATAAAGTCATTGTTGTTGGTATTGGAGAAGTCACACAATTTGGTATTGTTCTGAGCCATAGTGACAAGCAAGCAATCCAACACACACAAGCGAACAAGAAGCAAGCGAACGATAAACACACGGCGGAAGAAGGGCAAATGAAATGGCAAGGGTGAAGTGGGGGAGGGGAAAACGAGAGGCAAATAAATGTAATGCGAAGGATAAGGGTTTGTGATAGGTACTTGGTATATGAATTTTGCGTAAGCCTCCCCGGCAATGGCGCCATAAATTCTTCTTGCTACCTCTTGAGCTTGTGTTGTATTCCTTCGAAGAGGAAAGGGAGATGCAACACAGTAGCGTAAGTATTTCCCTCAGTTTTTGAGAACCAAGGTATCAATCCAGTAGGAGACCACGCGCCAGTCCCTCACACCTACACAAACAAATAAGAACTTCGCAGCCAACGCGATAAGGGGTTGTCAATCCCTTTACGGTCACTTACGAGAGTGAGATCTGATAGAGAAGATAAGATAATATTTTTGGTTTAATAAAACAGCAAATAAAAGCGGTAAAGGTAAAGTAGATGTAGATTGATATGTTGAGAATAGACCCGGGGGCCATAGTTTTCTCTAGTGGCTTCTCTCATGATAGCGATATTCTATGGCAGGTAAACAAATTACTCTCGAGCAATTGATAGAAAAGCGAATAACTATGAGACTATCTAGACATGATCATTGTATACAGGCATCACGTCCGAGACAAGTAGACCAAAAAGATTGTGCATCTACTACTATTACTCCACACATCGACCGCTATCCAGCATACATCTAGTGTATTGAGTTCATACGAACAGAGTAACACCTTAAGCAAGATGACATGATGTAGAGGGATAAACTCAAGCAATATGATGAAAACCCCATCTTTTTATCCTCGATGGCAACAATACAATACGTGCCTTGCTGCCCCTACTGTCACTGGGAAAGGACACCGCAAGATTGAACCCAAAGCCAAGCACTTCTCCCATTGCAAGAACTATAGATCTAGTAGGCCAAACCAAACCAATAATTCAAAGAGACTTGCAAGGATATTATGAGCACACATAAAAAGTTCAGAGAAGAACCAAATATCTTTCATAGATAACCTTGATCATAAACTCACAATTCATTGGATCTCAACAAACACACCGCAAAAAGAGATTACATCAAATAGATCTCCTCGAAGTCCGAGGAGAACTTCGTATCGAGATCCAGAGAGAGAGAGACGAAGCCATCTAGATACTAGCTATGGACCCGAAGGTCTGTGGTAAACTATTCACAACTCATGGTGAGCGCGATGATGATGATGATGGTGAAGGCCTCCGTGGTGGATCCCCCTCCGGTGGAGCTCCAGAACAGGCTCCAAGATGGGATCTTCACGGGAACAGAAGCTACGGCGGTGGAATTAGGGTTTTCTCTCTGCGTATGGAATTTGTGGGGTACGTGGATATATATAGGAAGAAGGAGGGCACCGAGGGCCACACGAGGGGGCCTCGAGGCAGGGGGCGCGCCTTGGGAAGGGGGGCGCGCCCCGCACCCTTGAGGGCAGCCCCTCTGTCCCCTGACTTGGTCCTGACGTTTCCCGTGCGTGATTTTCTCCAAAAATATCTCTCGCGAAGGTTTCATTCCGTTTGGACTCCGTTTGATATTCTTTTTCTGCAAAACCCCGAAATAGGCAAAATAACAACAATCTGGACTGGGCCTTTGGGTTAGTAGGTTAATCCCAAAAATGATATAAAAGTGAATGATAAAGCCCATTAAACATCCAAGACTTCATAAATAATAGCATGGAACAATAAAAAATTATAGATACGTTGGAGACGTATCAATAAGCAAAGGAAAGAACATGATCTTGATAAAACGAGATGATGGTTTGAGAGAGCAACATCACAATGCCTCTGGAATGAAAGAATAGATGCTAGATCGTTGGAAAGAATAGAACGGAGAAGAAAATGACAACTTCTCCCACAAATGAATTTGGAAAGCGTCCTTACAAAGATGGATTGAATGGGATTGATGGAAAATCAAAAACGAAAAGAATAAGTTTGTTGTGGTCTTATGGAAAACATCTCAAAATTGAGGTGAAATTTTGCCACTATGAAATGATTGATTTGAGATGAGTGAAGAGATGAAAAACTTTCTTCCACCAAATTGATGAAGAGATAACTTGGATCATTGATAAGCACCACAATAGCAACACTCCCAATGGAAGGATTTAGGTGAAATCTATACCAAGATACTCCAACGAAGAAATTATTATGGGTTGAAACAACTCATGATCGAAGAGAAATTGATGGTTTTACAATATCTCCTTCCAGACAACTTGTGAATCATGAAACATGAAGGAAATTGTAAAAAATGTCATAACACCACCTCAAAAGATGAGGGAGCAAACATTTGCACTTCAAAGTGCAAAGAGAAGAATAGTTGAGCCCCTCCAATAAGAATCTTGAAGAACACTTCGAGGATGAATTAAATCATGATGAACCACCATGAAGAACTCCGGTAACAAAATGATGAGAAGTGAAGGATGAAAAGAATAAGATTGAAGCCTTGTAATGATTTAGATGGATCTTTGTGATGTGAAAATTGAGAGGGCTTAGAACATCGGGAGATAAGACGAACAACTTGAAACCAAGAATTTATTCCTCCTGAACATACTCCAAAGGAAGGGATTAATCTCTTGGAAGAAACTAGAATAAGAATTATGTTATGCATATCCTTCACCATTTAAATTGACGAGAATCAATGAATTTGCATACTACTTATTCACGTTGAAAAAGATTAAGAGAGATATAGCACAAACTTGGGAAATCTTCAACAACAACCGGTAGGATTTGGAAAGAACGAACGAAATGATACGATACTAAAGGAAGATCAATGTTGAATGAACCACCGTAAGAATCTAAAAATGAATGATGAAAGAGAACGAATCACCGGGAAGAATTAGAAAATGAACGAAGATACATGAGGCAATTTAAATATATGAGAACGAAGAGATCACGAGTAGAGTAGAGAATACTTGAATGATGCACCAGAAGAATTTGAGAACAAGAGTAGAACATTGAGAATGTAGAATTCTGAAATGGTGAGATAAACAACACAAAACACTCCTGAAATGCTTCGGATTGGTATGAAAAAAACTCCTCACAATCGGAACAATAATGAGGATGGCATGAAGCTAGAACCATGAATCTTTGGAAGAACGGGTAAGGATTCAAGAGGAACTCTTCTTCGGTCTTCAAAAATCTGAGAAGACGATGAGACACACCACCATGAATTGTTGCGGCACTCCGGAATGAAGAATTAAAAGTTTGAACCAATGATGAAAAAATTTGAAAGGGATCTTGGAGGATACATTTGACCGATGAGAGATCCATTCTTACGTCAAACTTGAAAAGAATTTGAGAATAACTCCGAAAAAATTAGAAGAGTCAGGTAAGATCCTGGGAATAAACATGTGGGTTAGGGCCTACTCAAAAGAAACACCATTGGAAAAGATTGCTTGAAAGAGAGATTGCACGTGTTGAATTAAGTGGCTTGAATGAGATGACAACCTCAAAATAGTTTGAACTGAATAAGAATGGAAATAGGGAACTTCTGAGATATCTTTAGTACTCTGGAACAATGAATAGCGAGAGGTTAATGATTAATTGGTGCACCAGAATGAGACAACATTGTGAAATGAGGAAAGGGATAAGATCAACACCGAAATCTTGAATTTAATCCACCGGAAAAGAATATGAGAATGAATAATGATGAACTTGAAGCTTCCTTAGCATCTTCATGAGAATCACCGGATAAGAACATAGAAGAAAAAGAATGAAGAGACTTCACATGAATAAAATGGATACTTGACTTGAGATTTCTGTCTCCTTGAGGAAAAAGGGTGGGAGAGTGGGAAAAACAAAAGCAACTTTGTATGAATGGAATGAACACCATTGAGAAAAGACTGAGAGTTGGTCTTGCCAATGAAAAATGATCAGATTAACTTGAAGAGAAGCACACCAGTTGAGAAGAATTTACATGAAAATCTCGATGATCGAGAAGGATTAGCACTCCCATAGAAAAGTGAGAACACCGCATAGGAAAGGTATGGATCAACACTTGACATTGAAAAAACTTGAATACCATAACTCAAAACAAAACAAGGATTTGGCATGCGAAAGAAGCCGGAACAAACATATGATAGAGGTTTCGTCCAATGTTTTCGTGATGAGACCTCCCGGGCATGACGTAACAAAGGACATTGCATCCCCGAATCATCCTAACCAAGCATTCATTAAGATGCAACCCCCAATGTAAAATCAACCATGACAAACGAACCACTAGACGTTGAACCCCAACCTCATATCATGCATCAGTTGGAAGATTACCTAAGAGCTAATTGAATTCCCACCTATTAATTCCTGAAACTGTGTGGTTATGAAATCTGGTGTTGTTGATATAGGGGAAGACCAATATCTCACCCAACTAACAATACCTACATCCAGTTGTATCCATCCGTCAACGCATGACCAGCCACCTTCAGAAACCATGTACCTCAGACCTTCGAAAAGCATCCGCTATACTAGATGTGGCAATACTCCCGAACTATCCCCCCAGTACTAGGTGACATCGGGGTTATCTCACCACCAGACATGCATAGAAGCATTTTCGATGTCGGCCACCTCTGGTATTCCGGAACTGTAATGATACACAATGCGACGATAAGACCTCAGAGCTCAACTCCCCGGGACTAAGCCTGAACAGACGGGAGGCACCAAGACATAATTCTCGTCACAAAGATATCAGAACGATTCCAACAATACCCGCGTGATCCTAAAAATTTATTTAGTGAAAAAGAGGGTAGGAATTCAAAATTTCAACGTCACGAGTCCTCACCAGAGCGATGAAGGGGATAAGGAGAAAAATAATTCCTACTCTCCGATATATATAATCCTAAGACTCAAAATATTTTTTTTAGAGTCAACATCGGCAGCGGTTTGATCAAGCAGGGGCTCCTAGGTCGGGGAAGGCTCTGATTACCAACTTGTAATGCCCAAGATGCGACTATATCTCCTATGTTTCGAGGAACGACTTAGAGGCATAATCGCATTTTGGTATGATCGCAAGATGGTTATCTTCACACATTCCCATGTACAAGAAGAAAGTAAAATACATAGTCGGCTTACAATCACCACTTCACACAATGTATAAATAAGTCATACATTCATCCAGAGTACACACATTGTCCGACTACAGACGAAACCAAATGAAAAATAAGATAACCACCCACTATGCCCGATAGGCCCTAGTAGGAACCATTACTGATCGTCGGGGAATGTCACGTACATTCGCTCACGCTCTTCATCGAACTCCCACTTGAGTTCCTGGCCATCACCTGAATCATACTCGGTTGTTCCTGCACCTGTGTTTGTAGTAAACCGTGAGTCACGAGGACTCAGCAATCCAATTCCCGGGTATCAAAACTATCAAAGCCTTTGTGTAAGGAGAAAGTGTATAAGTGGCTGCTGCAAGCACTAAGCGTAGATGAGGTGGCTAGCTTATGTAACTTCAGAGCGAGAAGAGAAGTGAAAGCCATCGGTCGTGAACTATTCATGATCACTAAATGATCCTGTCTACCTACGAGTCATGCATAACCCAACCGTGTTCTCTTCCTGAACTTCCTCCAAAAGAGCCCATCACGACTACTCACACGATAGTGTATTATGTTTGAGTTCTTGTGTCAAGTTAGCTACAACCGGATGTTAACAAACTCCAATCTGCCACATAACCGTGGGCACGACTTTCGAAAGATCATAACCCTGTAGGGGTGTCCCAAATTAGCCCATAACAAGCTCTTGCGATCAGCAGAGGTAAAACCTCTTATCTTAGGGAGGACCCGAGCATCCCCGGAATCCCGGTGCACAAGTTCTTCGAGGAAAGGAAAACTAGCCCAAGGAGATATCCCGGTGAGTCAGACCTGTGTCCAGAGCTGCACGCTCTCTATCTACAGACTCATCCATCTATGCAAAGTGGACGATAGCCAGACACTCGAGTTGCCCCGAGGTGGCACCGCCGACTGCTAGGTAGGTGGACCAACACTCAAAATGAGCACTGGCCCGGGGGGTTGATCAAAATAATCCTCGGGGTTGCAACTCCCTCGACAAGTTTTAGTTATTAGGCAAATGGTAAAACCAAAGTTGGATCTCCTTGGGAAAGCTTTACTTTAAGAGAAGAAGCAAGGGGGGCCCATAAACCCCAATTGCGTTAGGAACACAAAATCAAGGAACATAACACCGGTTTACCGGAACCTAAGGTGGCATGAGTGGAACAAATCACTGAGCAAAAGGCCGGCCTTCCACCCATTGCCAAGTATATAGGTGCATTAATTTAAATAAGAGAGATTGTGATATTCCCCAAATATTCAATCCACATGGAGAAAACTTCATCTTCACCTGCAACTAACAATGCTATAAGAGAGGGCTTGAGCAAAAGTGTAACTTAGCCAAACAACGGTTTGCTAGGAATGTAGTTAGAGGTTTCAAGGCAAGGTAGGGGCTGACAGGCAATTAGATAGGTAGTGTGACAAAGCTATAGAGCGAGACAACTAGCATAGCATCGATAGAGGTGATATCAAGGAATGGTCATCTTGCCTGGGATCCCGCAAGGAAGAAGAACGAGTCCATGAAGAAGGAAAACGGTCATAGTCGAACGAATCCTCACAACTCTGAAATGAACCCGAAGCTAACAAGAGAATCAACCGGAAAGAAGCAAACCACATGGTAAACACACAAGCATAAACATGGCATACTATGCACAAAAAAGTATGATGCATGTCTGGTTTAAATAAGCATGGAAAAGTGCACAAACAAAACTACAATTTAAGTGGAGCTCAATATGCAACGAGTTGTATATTGACAAAACACCACATTCAAATGTTTAGTTTAATCTTGTTTGTGCTACTCAACAAGTTTAAATGTTATTAACATGGCAAGAGGTGCAACACAAATAAACTACACTATCTAAGCAATTTAAATGGGGTCGGACACAACAAACAACAACTCCGGAAAACCACGGTTGTCATTTAACAGTTTTAAAGCAAACAACAATTTTAACCATTTAAATGTTGTTACCATGATGCAGATGACATTTGCAAGTTTTATGCAATTTTATGAAAATGTTGACATGAGCATGATAAGGAGTATTTTGTCACCATGGTGGAAGGAAAAGGGTGCCATGGCAACAACAACGGAAATGGTGCCACAACAACATTCCGATGATCGAACAACTCGTCGAGATGTTGGTGCAAAAGAAAGTATTGGTGTGAGCGTGTTATGCAAGATGGTGGGGTGCTCCCTATTAGTGGGTGTCCCACATGACGGTGGCAAACGAGGAGGAACGTGCAAGGACATGTTGGACATGATGCAAACACGAGCATCTCATACATCACACATTCGTTCACCGGCGTCGTCTCGGTGGTATACCTTCGAAGCGTGCATTTCGGGGCGGCTCGAGTTCGTCAAGGGAAGTAGTGGAAGTAGTCGTTCTCGCGACGGTAGTGGAAGTAGTGTACACGTTTTCTGTAGATGTTCGAGCCGTCGTAGAGGTGCTTGACGCATTCCATAGCGATAGTAGTCGTACACGGTATGTAGCCGTTCAAGTTTCTGTAGATGTTCGGGGTCATAGCGACAATAGTTGTTCGGCATCGGTCGTCGAGGTACTTGGGGTTCTTGATGATTTCGAAGATGGCGGTTGTTGCTTTTACATGTAGACGAACACGGATGTCGTGGTACTTGGCAGGTCAACGGACTTGCCGGTCTCAATTCTTGCGACGGTAGTGGTACACTTGTCGACGAGGTACTTGGCGATAGTAGTGGTACACGGTTTGAAGAGGAACTTGACGTTCATGGGGTCGACGGTAATGGTACTTGGCGCAACACCTTGTAGTCGTTCGGGCATCTATGGTCTTCCCGGTCTTGACGAACCGTAGGGGTAGTTGTCGAACTTGCGGTGTTGGACAAAGACTTGGCGAGGTTGGTCGAATTAAGGGCAGGGTCTAACGCGAGGAGGTGATATGGCCACGGACGACCCTGAGGAAGCGCTGGTACATGGCACGACTTGGCGAGGACAGGGATCACGTGGCGGCGCGGATCTGGCGAGGAGGAGGTCGGGGACAGGGCTGGATCTAGACAAAGTCAAGGAGGAAGGAATGTAGCGACGGCTGGACTGCAGCGGCAGCATGACGGCGAAGGACGAAGTGGCCGGCGTAGGGCTTGGTGCAAAGCAGGGGAGGCGGAGCTCTTGCTTGGGGAGGCGCGCGATAGAAGGAGCAGCTCCAGCGGTGGCCATGCGGCGACAGGTGCAGTTGGCGGCGGCTGGAGCTTGAGGTTGGGGCGGCCTTGGGTGTGGGCGCGCACGGCGCTCTGGCGAAGCGCCGTGGCGGAGTAGCCCGGACGGCGATGTAGAGCGAGGTCGGCGGGCGCGCTCCGGGGCCTTGGTCGTCGGCGTTGGCCTGGTGGAGACGAGGTCGCGGCCGGACGGAGGGAGGGGAGGCGCGGCACTGGCAAGGCCAGGGGCGGCGGAGCGCCATGGATCGAGCGGAGGACGGCCATCGGGAGAGAGTGTATCGGGACAGTCTTCGTTCGGGACGAGTATGGAGGGCAGGAGGGGATCGAGTAGTGGCTTCGGGCAAAGGGAAAGAGCGAGAGGATGGGGTTCGGGCTAGCTTTAGATAGGCAGGGTCCGATTGGGCCTAGGTGGTGGGAGGCCAAGCTGGGCTGCAGGGAAGGATTAGGTGGGGTGGCTGGGCTGGCCTGGTGGTGGGCATGACAGCATCTCCCTCTCTCTTTTTCTTACTGTTCTTCCAATAAAAAACAGAAAACAAAGAAGAAAAAGGAGAACAAAGGAGGTGCTAGGGATAGTGTATGGGCATGGGGTTGATTTCTATGGATTCTTAAAAATGAGCTTGATCCAAGAAAAATAGAAGTTGGCATGATTGGGAGTATAAATTCAAACTCATTTGGATTTAATTCAAATGGGTTTGAACTAGGACTTGGTAAAGGAAGGTCCAAAAATGCTTGGATTTTCGGTGGAGCTTGGATAAGGGACAAAATATTATCGACAAAGTTTGAGAGTCAAAACTGGAAGAAGGAAATGACAAAGGATTTTAACATGCAAGTGTGTTGTGGTAAATTCCTAATTATCAGAATATTTATAATAGCTCCATAATTATTAGGAGGATATGTTATAAAGAGAAATCACCATGTGAATTCCCTCGATTTAAATATATCAAACGAGCTATGCAATATATTTAGTTGAGTTTTGAAAATTAAATGACATGATGGCATGATGTAATGCAAAAAAATTAGAGCAAGTACAAATGAAACAGACGGTGAAACCCGGAATAGCTGGAAGTCTTCTGGAGCGTCGGTCTTGGGGCGTCACATCTATATCCATGAGAGTTATTCAAGTCTTTTTGCTCTCTTATATGCATGATTACTTATAGCCTCGTATTTCTTCTTCGAATCTTTGGTTTACTTAGGCCAACTAGATCAATTTTTTTTGCCATGGGAAGAGGTGCTTTGTGATGGGTTCCATCTTGCGGTGTTCTTTCCAAGTGACAGAAGGGGCAACAAGACACACATGTACCATTGCTATTAAGGATAACAAGATGGGTTCTATTTCTACATGAATAGATCTCGTCTACATCATGTGATCGTTCTTATTTCATTACTCAATTTCTTTATGAAATTAATACACTAGATGCATGCTTGATAGCGGTAGATGTGTGGTGTAATAGTAGTAGATGCAGGCAGGTGTCGGTCTACTAATCTTGGACGTGATGCCTATATAATGATCATTGCCTGGATATTGTCATAACTATTCGATTTTCTGTCAGTTGCCCAACAATAGTTTGTTTACCCACCGTATGATATTTCTTGAGAGAAGCCACTAGTAAAATCTACGACCCCCGGGTCTATACTTTATCATATTTGCCTTCAGATCTATTACTTTCCTTTGCGATCTATTTTTGTTTGCTTTTATTTTTAGATCTATATTATCAAAAACCCAAGAATATCTTTTTGTTCTTTTATTTGCACCTATCAATGTACAAAACTTCCAATCTTTTACCCGAGAGGGATTGACAGCCCCTCTTACACGTCAGGTTGCAAATTTTGTTCTTTGTGTGCAGGTACCATTTATATAGTGTTGCTTGAGTCTTCTACTGGTTCGATAACCTTGGTTTCACATCTGAGGGACATACCTACGATAGCTGTGGTGCATAATCCCTTCCTCTTTGGGGAAATACCGACATAGGTCAAGTGACATCAAAAGGAATTTCTGGCACCGTTGCCGGGGAAATATCATCAACATCTATCAGGTTCGTAATTATAAATTTCATCTCGTGCTATTTACATTATTTGCCATTTGCCTCTCGTTTTCATCTCCCCCACTTCACAAATATTTGTCATTTTATTTGCCTTCTTCCCGTTTGCCTTTTTCGTTTGCCCTCATGTCTTACTTGGTTACTTTGATGGGTTGTTTGGTATAATTGTGTGTTTATTGGAAATCAAAAGGAAAACGTTTATGGATCCTCATCCACTTGCTTATCTTTTTAAAATACCCAATTGTGTTGAACCAATTTCTAGTGAGTTGAGTGCACTAGATTATCTTTATGAAGTTTTGCTTGAAATTCGTGAATTTGAAAATTGTGATGAAGTGTTAAAAGAATAAATTTATGAAGTGATTCATGATAGGTCCATGAATGAAAAATATGACTGCAATGGCGTTATAACTAATTATATTAATGTCAATTATGCTAATAATATGCAAAACCCCAATCTTAGGGATGCTAATTTTGATATGTCCTCTACTTATTGCAATGATAATGATTGGGGTGATTCTTCTTATGATCTTGAAAATTTATTTACGCCTCATGATGAATATGTTGGCGATAACATTGAAAGTGGGTTTGGAAGAGTGTCAACTTTAGCTAATAATGAACCCACTACTTTGGAGAATGATCAATCTTATGAATTTTTTGATAAAACTGGGTTTGGAGAGGTCATGACCTTAGTTGATGTTAATCCCACTTTCTTGGAAGATTATAAGACTTTTATGCATGTGGATCATGAAGAAATTTTTTTATGTGATATCTATATTGTTGAATTTGAGTATGATCTTACATGTAATTATTATGAGAGAGGAAAATATGGTTTTAAAAACTTTCATGTTACTAAACTACCTCTCATTATGTTGAGATTGCTATTGTTTCTTTCTTCTTCCTTGCATATGCTAGTTTTCACTTGTCTTGATAATTTATTTGCTTATGAAATGCCTATGCATAGGAAGTATGTTAGACTTAAAAGTGTTTTTCACATTGCTGCATGATGCTCTCTTGGTGTTTCAATTATTATCTGTCCTGTGAGCATCATTGAAATCTCAAGCCTATCTTAATGGCTATAAAGAAAGAGCTTATTTGGAGGCAACCCAACGAATAAAATAAATTTTTGATTTTTATTTATGTTCTTATGTGTTTACACAATTATGCCTCTGGTTAGGTGTGTTTTTGTGGTTTAAATTAGTCTTTGTGCCAAGCGAAGCCTTCGGGATGATTTGGTTGATAGTTGATTTGATTGCATTGAAAATCAGGAACTTTTTGCGTCCAGTACCAAATTTTTTTACGGCGACTCGAACATGATAAATTCTTATTTTTTTTACACGTTATCAGCATACAAATGGCCCACGTTTTCATAATTTTGCAGAATTTTCAGTGTTACAGAAATATGACTAAAAAGTGTGTCTCTACAAACAGTTCTGTTTTTGACAGATTTTGTTTTTGTTGTGTTATGTGCTTGTTTTGATGAATCTATGGTGTCTTTTGAAGAGTTTAAGCCATGGAAATGTCAGAATACAATAGATATAATGCAATAACAAAATATGAATTTGTTTTCTATAATACTTAGAGTAAAGATTGGTTTTGTTATACTAACGGATCTCACGAAGTTTTGTTGAGTTTTGTGTGATTGAAGTTTTCAAGTTTTAGGTGAGATTACGATGGATGAAGGAATAAAGAGTAGCATGAGCCTAAGCTCAGTGATGCCCAAGGCACCCCAAGATAATATTCAACAAGTATCAAGCAACTAAGCTTGGAGATGCCCCGAGTGGCATCCCCTCTTTTTTCTAACGACCATCGGTATTTTACTTGGAGCTATATTTTTATTCATCACATATCATGAGTTTTTCTTGGAGCGTCTTGTAGGATATGTGTCTTAGTTCTTTTGCTTTTTATTTTTTCATAAGTATCCTTGTTGGACACAGTTATTTGAGAGAGCCAAAATTATGCTATGATTTATTAGAATTGCTCTTTATGCTTCACTTAATTTTTTTGAGCTATAGAATTACACTAGTGCTTCACTTATATCTTTTTGAGCACGGTGTTCTTTAAAATATTTGAAGAAAAACTCTCATGCTTCACTTAGATTTGTTTGAGAGTTAGTAAATTTTTTGAAAAAAAGAAATTCTCTCATGCTTCAATTATATTATTTGAGAATAAAATTTTATGCTCATGTTATTCACTTAAAGTTGTTCGAGCTTATCAAAAGCAACATAGGAAACTAGTCCCAAAGTGATACATATTCAAGAGGGATATAATAAAAACATTCGTGAAGATCATTGGACAAAATAAAGTTGATTCTTTGTAATAGTTTTGAGATATGATGATGCATAATATGTGAGTCATGCTAATGAGTAATTATACTTTAGTAAGAATATTGGTGTTAAGGTTTGTGATTCCCTATGCAAGCACGAAAGTCAATAGTTATGCAATGAAATTACATCCTACTTGTGTTACATTATTCGGTATTAGTTATGTTTAATGTTCTTTTATGATGGTTTTTGTTCCTTGGTTGGTCACTTCTAATCTTTTTGCTAGCCTCCACCTTGTACTAAGTAGAAATACTACTTGTGCATCCAAATCCTAAAACCCAAGTTGTGCCAAATGAGTCCACCATACCTGTCTATATGCGGTATTTCCGTGCCGCTCTAAGCAAATTTTTATGTGCCAACTCTAAATTCAAAATAAATTTCTCTTTTGTGTGCCCGTACCGCTCATGAAGCATCGAGGGGTGGCTAATATTTTTCATGCTATATGTGTTATTTTCAAGATGAGTGTTTATTCACTTGTAATTGCACGAGAGTATGGCGGTAATAGGGATTCCCAACCCTAAAATGATTTTTTTTACTTTATGTTGTAAAATAATAAATTCCTTAGAAATTGTTGGTATGGACGGTACTATGATACGGCTAGCCGTGGAATGTGAATGTATGGTGAAAGAAGGAATAAACTTTATTTTATGTTTGGGAACCCCCTATGATATATCTAGCATGGAAAGTGTTGGGAACTCTTAGTCGTTCTCGTTGACGAGAAAAGCATGCCACCAAAAATAATATTATCTCTCCATTTAAGCTTTGAGCTCTCGCACCTCTACAAATCCCTACCTCCCTCCGCAAAGGGCCTATCTGTTTACTTTGTGCAATTTTTATTTTTATTTTGAGGTTCATCTTCTCTTATAAATTACCAACTACGGAACACTATTATCACACTTGAGCATTGGATGTAGTTAATATTTGGATGTGTTGCATGAACGGTTCAATGATTGAGAATGATGGGTTAGGGATAACTTGCTTTAGCATTGATATTTTGGAAGGAAATAGTTGCTTGTTGATATGCTTGAGTATTGAAATTTTCATGTCAAAACTAGACTATTATTTTGAACCATATAAAAGTCCGAAAGTCCATGCTACAAAAGAAAGAATATGTGATGAATATGTTAGGCAACATTCCACATAAACAATAGTCTATTTTTATCATTTACCTACTCGAGGACAAGTAGGAATTAAGCTTGGGGATGCTGATACGTCTCCAATGTATCTATAATTTTTGATTGTTCCATGCTGTTATATTATCATTCTTGGATGTTTTACAATCGTTTTATAACAACTTTATAACATGTTTTGGGACTCACCTATTGACATAGTGCCCAGTGCCAGTTGCTATTTTTCCTTGTTTTTACATCGCAGAAAATCAATACCAAACGGAGTCCAAATGTAGCAAAACTTTTTGGATAATTTTTATGGACCAGAAGACCCACGATGGTCCAAAGAAGTACCAGAGGGGAGCCCCGAGGTGGACATGACCCACCAGGGCGCGCCAAGGAGCCCAGGCGCACCCTGAGGGGGGGGGGGGTCGTGCCCCCTCTCAATAGGCCCCCACACCACCTCTTCGGCCTATACATCACCAAATATTCCAAAAATCCTAGGGTATTCGATGAATTTTTTTCCAGCCGCCGCAAGTTCCAGAATCACGAGATCCAATCTAGACACCATCACAGAGGGGTTCATCATCCTCATTGGTGCCAATCCGATGATCCGTGAGTAGTTCACCATAGACCTACAGGTCCGTAGGCAGTATCTAGATGGCTTCTTCTCTCTATTTGATTCTTAATACAATGGTCTCTTGGAGATCTATTTGATGTAACTCTTTTTGTGGCGTGTTTGTTGGGATCCATTGAACTTTGAGTTTATGATCAGATATGTATCCATGAAAGTTATTTGGGTGTTTTTGATCTCTTATATGCATGATTGCTTATAGCCTCGTATTTCTTCTTTGAATCTTTGGTTTAGTTAGGCCAACTAGATCGATGTTTCTTGCCATGGGAAAATGTGCTTTGTGATGGGCTCGATCTTGCGGTGGTCTTGCCCAGTGACAGAAGGGGTAGCAAGACACACATGTATCATTGTTATTAAGGATAACAATATGGGGGCTATTCCTACATGAATATATCTCGTCTACATCATGTCATCGTTCTTATTGCATTACTCCGTTTCTCCATGAACTTAATACACTAGATGCATGCTAGATAGCGATCGATGTATGGAGTAATAGTAGTAGTTGCATGCAGGAGTCGGTCTACTAATCTTGGACGTGATGCTTATATAATGATCATTGCCTGGATATCATCATAACTATTCGATTTTCTATCTATTGCCCAACAGTAATTTGTTTACCCACCGTATGCTATTTCTTGAGAGAAGCGACTAGTGAAATCTACGACCCCCGGGTCTATTCTTTATCATATTTGCCTTCCGGTCTATTATTTTCCTTTGCGATCTATTTTTGTTTGCTTTTATTTTCAGATCTAAATTATGAAAAACCCCAAAATATCTTGGTGTATTTTATTTGATGTTCTTTTATTTGCATCTATCAATCTACACAACTACCAATCTTTTACCCGAGAGGGATTGACAACCCCGCTTACACGTCGGGTTGTAAGTATTTGTTCTTTTTGTGCAGGTACCGTTTATATAGTGTTGCTTGAGTGCCCTACTGGTTTGATAACCTTGGTTTCACATCTGAGGGAAGTACCTACCATAGCTGTGCTACATCATCCCTACCTCTTTTGGGAAATACCGACATAGTTCAAGCGACATCACGAGCCACGCCTTGACGCGTGGCGCATGATGGGACGTGGGATGCCCCCACTTACCCATGATGCCTCGGCAACCGCCCAGCTGACAGAAAGCCTGGCATGTCCCGCAGGGCCATTATTGCCCGAAGGCGAAGGGATGTCGGTTCACCTTCTTTAGTGGCTCATAAGAGGGCGCCGGGGCTGAGTGCTACTTCTCGAGTTTGCGTTATATTCCCTCGAAGAGGAAACGGTGATGCAGCACAGTAGCGTAAGTATTTCCCTTAGTTTTTGAGAACCAAGGTATCAATCCAGTAGTAGACCGCGCGCGAGTCCCTCACACCTGCACAAACAAATAAGAACTTCGCAGCCAACGCGATAAGGGGTTGTCAATCCCTTTACTGTCACTTACGAAAGTGAGATCTGATAGATATGATAGTTTGGTATTTTTGGATATAAGTACAAAAAGTAAAAATGGTAAAGTAATGTAGATTGTAGATTGATATGTTGAGAATAGACCCGCGGGCCATAGGTTTCACTAGTGGCTTCTCTCATGATAGCAGAATTCTACGGTGGGTGAACGAATTACCGTCGAGCAATTGATAGAAAAGCGAATAATTATGAGAATATATGGGCATGATCATTATATATAGGCATCACGTCCGCAACAAGTAGACCGAAACGATTCTACATCTACTACTATTACTCCACACATCGACCGCTATCCAACATGCATCTAGAGTATTAAGTTCATAAGAACAACGTAATGCCTTAAGTAAGATGACATGATGTAGATGGATAAACTCAAGCAATATGATATAAACCCCATCTTTTTATCCTCGATGGCAACAATACAATACGTGCCTTGCTGCCCCTACTGTCACTGGGAAAGGACACCGCAAGATTGAACCCAAAGCCAAGCACTTCTCCCATTGCAAGAACTATAGATCTAGTAGGCCAAACCAAACCAATAATTCGAAGAGACTTGCAAGGATATTATAATCATACATAAAAGAATTCAGAAAAGAACCAAATATTTCTCATAGATAATCTTGATCATAAATCCACAATTCATCGGATCTCGACAAACACACTGCAAAAAGAGATTACATAGAATAGATCTCCTCGACGACCGATGAGAACTTGGTATTGAGATCCAAAGAGAGAGAAGAAGCCATCTAGGTACTAACTATGGACCTGAAGGTCTGTGGTAAACTACTCACAACTCATGGTGAGGCGATGGTGTTGATGTAGAAGCACTCCGTGGTAGATCCCCCCTCTAGCGGAGCTCCGGAACAGGCCCCAAGATGGGATCTCACGGGACCAGAAGGTTGCGGCGGAGGAATTAGGGTTTTCTCTCCTCTTCTGATGTTTTCGGGGTACATGGATATATATAGGTGGAAGGAGGGCATCGGGGGACCAACGTGGGGCCGACGAGGCAGGGGGCACGCCCTGTGGGGGGGGGGGGTGCCTCCCACCCTCGTGGACGCCACCTGTGCCCTATTCCGTGGTTTTCAAGTCTCCCGTGAAGATATCGCTCCAAAAATTTCTCTCCCGAATGTTTCATTCCATTTGGACTCCGTTTGATATTCCTTTTCTGTAAAACCCTGAAATAGGCAAAAAAGAACAATCTGGACTGGCCTTTGGGTTAATAGGTTCGTCCCGAAAATAATATAAAAGTGTATAGCAAAGCCCATTAAACATCCAAAACATCATAAATAATAGCATGCAACAATAAAAAATTATAGATACGTTGGAGACGTATCACTGAGCCCCCAACCCACTCCTATCGCCCTGCTTCTCGCTTCCAGCCTCCTTTGCCGTAGTCATGGCACCGGTGAGGAGGTTCACCGCCGCCGAGAAGGGCAAGGCCCCATGGGACGAGCCGAAGCCACCGCCGCCCAAGAGGGGGTGCGGCCGTCCCCACAAGTCCACTTCAACGCCCACGGCGGCTCCTTCAGGGCACGGGCGCGCCCCACTGGGAGTCCGCGCTGGCTCCGACAGTGGCATGAAGAACCCCACCCGCGGAAGTCGTGGCGGTCATGACCGAAGGAGAGGTCTACGGCGACCGTCCAGCCACCTCGATTGCGAGCTCATTCTGCCGCCTTGCCCCGCGAGTTTGTGTAGTGGATGGAAAGTCCACCCTGCACTTGGATGCAGCTCCCACGCTCCTTCACGGGAGATCTTCCGGCAAGCAGCCCCACCGGGTTGTGACTGTAGCCTAACCAGTCTTCATGGGTGGAGGTGGAGGTCACCTCCTCTGGCTATATGTACCTGACCCGAGGGTGGGAGACGTTCGATCGCACCATCGGCCTGAAGGGGAGGTACACACTCCATTTCAAGTACGATAGGGCGACGATGCTCTTCGTCAAGGTCTTCGAGGAGGATGGTGGATGCCTGGGATGCTGCCCGGAGAGTGTCAGCCGTGCTTGCTCCAGCGACGACGGCCACAGTAATGTCCTCGGTAGTGAACTTGCCCTTGGCGATGGGCGCTGCCCCTCCAGCATCGGTGGCTCCTCCTTCGGGAGAAGCTACAGCGACGAAGACTATGACTGTCATGCCCAAGATGTGATTCTATCCCGATCACGTGATAATCTCGTGACTGGGGCACAACCGCATTTCGGGCGCTTAGCAAGATGGATACCATTACATCGTACCATTACATAAATGGATGGGAATACATACAAGTCATACAATTGCCACATGAATACAACACATCATACACAAGACATCCGACTACGGATGAAAACACATGAAAAGCACAACGACATCCATCCTGCTATCCCAGGCTGCCGACCAGGAACCTATCCCAAGATCGAAGACGAAGAAGAAGAAAGAACCCCAACACAAGTAAACATCGCTCTCACGTCAAGTCATCGGAAACCTGTACCTGCAACTGGTGTTGTAGTATCTGTGAGACACGAGGAGTCAGCAATCCCATAACCATGGGTATCAAGACTAGCAAATCTTAATGGGTATGAAGAGGTTAAGTGGGGAGGTTGCAGCAGCGGCTAAGCAGTGTATAGAGCTAACTTACGATTACTAGAATAAGCTGAGCATCTACGCCAACGGGCGCAACTAGTAATGATCACTAAATGATCCTGAACTACATACGAGTCAAACATAACCCCACTGTGTTATCTTCCCAAACTTACTCGAAAAGAGACGATCACGGTTACTCACGCGGTTGGTGTATTTTATTTCGGATCCTCTGTCAAGTTCTCTACAACCGGACATTAACAAATTCCAATCTGCCACATAATCGCGGGCACGGCTTTCAAAAGATCATAACCCTGCAGGGGTGTCCCAACTTAGCCCATCACAAGCTCTCACAATCAACAGAGGTAAAACCTCTTATCTTAGGGACAACCCGATCAGACTCGGAATCCCGGTGCACAAGACATTTCGACAATGGTAAAACAAGTCCAGCAAGACCTCTCGGCGTGCCAACACCCTGATAGTAGCCGCGCGTATCTCGTCTTAGGCCACGTCCGGATTGGCTAAGTTTCTAGCTGGCATACCCGTTGGTGGCCCCAGCTACTGCCATTTTGGACCAACACTCATGAGGAGCACTGGCCCGGGTTGTAAATTAAGTCCTCGGGGTCCGGAAAGTGCCTATGCAAGTTTTTTAGTTATTAGGCAAATGGTAAAACTAAAGTTGGGCCTTGCTGGAGGAGTTTTATTCAAAGAAAACTATCGAGGGGGGCCCATAAACCCCAACCATTTTAGGAACGCAAACTCAAGGAACATAGAACCGGTTTATCAGTTCTTAAGGCAGCATGAGTGGAACAAAACACCAAGCAAAAGGCCAAGCCTTCCACCTATTGCCAAGTATATATGTGCATTAATTTAATTAAGAGATATTGTGATATTCCAATATCCAAGATCCGACATGGATCAATCTTCATCTTCACCTACAACTAACAACACTCTAAGAGGGGCTGAGCAAGCGGTAACATAGCCATATAACGGTTTGCTGGGATGGTGTCAAAGGTTAGAGGGTGTTTCATGGCATAATGGGAGGCTTGATAAACAAGTGGTGGGTAGCGCGACATATAGCGATAGCATCGAGACAACTTGCATGGCAATGATAGTAATGAGATCCAAGGTGACGGTCATCTTTCCTGAGATCCTGCTAGGAAGACCGAGTCCATGAAGAAGACGAAGCCATGAAGACGAACCAAGCATAGTCGAACGAATCCTCACGATCGCAACGAAACATGAACTAATGAGAAGAAGCGGACAACATGGTAAACACACAACACATAAACAAGACATGATGCACAACCAAGAATTATTCATGACAAGCTACATGATGCTACTCATGGCAAGAGATGATGAAAACAAGAACCTCACAACAATCAAGTTTAAATGAGGCCGGAAACAAAATATAACAATTCCGGTAAGGCCTCATATGCAAATTTCGAAATTGGTCCAGATATGAGCAAACCTTATGTTAGAGTTGTTAAATAGCAAGTTAATATGCACCATGAGGATCTACATGATTTTCTAGTCAAGTTACATATAAGGTTCGTTTAATTCGGAGCTACGGCCTAGAAGATATGAGCAAAACAAGTTAAACATGGAATTGATGCAAAAATGCATTCAAACATCAAGCACAACACTCAAAACACGGATGCAACATGACATGATGCATCTACACACAAAACCAAGCAAGTTTCATATAGAGCATTCCCAAAACGGAGCAACAATTCAACACATACACATGAAACAAGTTTAAAGGACAAGCTGTCCAAAACGGCAACTAGGCATATTACAAGCATCAAAACAACATCATACAAATACAAGATAGGTACAAGCATTGCATGAACTCAGAGTATACCTCACATGCTTCCAATATCATCAAGTATCAGGTTCATAGGCATAAAGAATAAACCAACATGATCAAGGTAACAAGCAAATTTTATATCACATATTATGACTTAGTGAAAAAATAGGCATACACATGAGCAGAGTTAATATGTTGGCATGTTGGAGGCAAGAAATAATTAAGCTACAACACAAGAACATGGCAAGCAAAAGCATGGCATGCTAGAACATAACATGGAGCTCAAGGAACACAACATGGCATATACATGGGAGCAACAAGTTCATGGCATTCATCAAAACAAGATGCAAACATGATATAGCAGATTCTCATGGCAAGTGTAATAAGCAAGCAAAGGTCATGAACATGTAGTAAGCATGGCATAATCCAAATAACTCCATTGGCACAAATCCATAGAATGCATAATTGATAACAATGAGCTTTGCCAAAATGAACATGCTGTTGACAGGCTGGCAGATTTATCATAATCACAACTTGAGGGCAAGAAAGAGACGTGCTACATCAACCTATAATTGCAAACAAGGGCATGGATGGATAGAGAATAACATGTACTTCAAGGCATGATCATTGTACATCTCCAACTATTCATAGATTTGACTGTAGCATCGAGCAAACATGACATCACAATATAACAGATCCAGACTTAGCAGTTTTTTACTAAGTCTCAGGAAACAACATACAATGAGGAGGTCACTTTACAAGCTTGTTGCACTCACCACAAGGAATATCATGACAAATGATTTACACCATTACAAATATGACATGATTGTGCTCCTAAAACATGTTGACATGATGCTCAAAAGAAAATCACACAAAATGCTATGAAAAAGACAAATGAGCAAGTTATATTAGTTTTCAGTAGTTAATGACACTTAGCACTTTTGCAACGAGGATTAAGGCATCAAGATGAAACCTAAAATGAATGCAAAGCATGCCAACATCTAGAGCACATCGATATGAACATTTTGACATATAATACACGCAAAACGAAGCATCGTGCACAAATTTATGTCCATCACAATATTGAAACATGAAATGACATTTTAAGACATAGCCAAAACGGGATTGAGCGCAGAATAGTTAAAAGACGCCTGGGGCAGGGAATAGTGGCTGCTCACCCAATGGGCCGAGCCCAGGACGAGGAGGTGGCAGGCCGTGGCAGATCTGGGCCAGGGGCGAGGCTCGGCCGGCTTGGGCCCGCGGAGGTGGCTGCGACCCACGAGGCTGGCGGCGCGGACGAGCGGGTGAGGTCGAGGTCGACCGGAGGCGAGGCAGCCAGGGTGGCGGCGGCAACCTCGACGGCGAGCAGGGCAGAGCTGAGGCGAGGCAGCGCAGGGACTGGACGGATCCAGACGGATCTGGCGCTCTGGATCCGTTCGCGGCGGCAGTGGGAGCTCCGATGGTGGCGCGAGCTTCTCCGGCGGTGGTTACCTGCGTGAGGAAGGCCTGCGGGGTGAGGGAGAGGTGAGAGGATGGTGTTGAGGAAGAGAAGGAGGGCAGGGCACAGAGGCCGACGACCAGGGGGCGGCGGAGGACGCGCGACGGTGGCTGGGACAAAGGAGCGAGGCCGGCGAGGCGTGGAAGGCCCGAGGCGGCGCGCATGGATCTAGGCGGCGGGTTGGTTGCGGGAGGCGCGGCGGCGGAGCACAGGGGGGCGCGGGTGTGGCTCGGGGCCGCTTCGGCCCATGGTGGGCCGCGGATGGGCCAGGTGGGCCGCGACGGAGGGAGGCTGGAGGGGGCGACGTGGCCGGCTGGGGTTGGCCAGGAGCTTCGGTCAGGTGGCAGTGCGGTCAGTGGCTGAGCGCCAAGTGGCGGAGAGAGGTGGCCGGCGGCGGATCCAATGAGAAGGGCGGGGCTGGATCCGAGGGAGGAGGTCTAGGGGTAAGGGAAGAGCTAGATTAGTCCATTTGTGGCAGGGTGGTCTATATATAGCCAGGGGGCTAGGGTTAGGTGTTCTGGGGGGTTTTCAAGCCCTCCGACCGCGATCCGACGGATTCGATCGAGGGGGAGGTTAGGCAGGCCTAGGTGGGCTGTGTAGGGGTGTGAGTGGGCTGAGAGGAGAGAGAGAAGTGCGGCCCGACGACGGTTTCATAGACCGAAACGTCCGAAGAATAGACCGGCAAAGTTACTGCTCGATGTTTAACGGTTGGGCTATCAAACAAGCTCCGAATGCGACGAAATTTGGCAGGCGGTATGTCTACACTATAATAAGACCACACACTAAGTTTCAACCCGTTCTGAGAACATTTTTCGGCCACTTACAAAACAAGGTTTCGGAGGTGCCGCGGGCGCATGCGAGTGTGTTTGGGCTCAGAACGGACAATGGAATAGACAAGGGGCTCGACAACTACAGACGGATGCAAGTTTTTGAAAAGCATGCAGATGAAATGCACATGATGACATGGCAAAGTGCAAAATGCAAGTAGATGACATGGCAACGATGACGAATAAGAGGAAGACACCTGACGCGTTGGTCTCGGGGTGTCACAATGACGAGCCGCTACGCAGCCGCATCAAGTTGGAGGACAACTCTGACTAGGCGCCGCGGGGCCAAGGCCGGAGCTCCTGGAGCGGCAGATTCTCAGGTGAAGTTTCTTTTGTTCCTTTTGTTTTCTGCATCAAAAAACCATCAGGAGCCCCATGGAGCGTGTAAGGAACCGCGGCGCCTCGCGCCTTTATCTTAGTGTTCTTAATCCGTGGCTGAATTACTACGGTGCCTTGTGTTTGAACTTAACCCTTTTTTCTCTTACAATCGCCTTATGCTCTTCATCGCCGGGACCCAGTCCCTAGGTAAGCTTCTACCATGGCTGGTATGACACGTCGCGATGCCATGTGCAAGGCCAGGAGGTGAGCAGCCCGACGTCCGATAAGAAGTCCTGAGACGCGGTGCTCAATAGGCCCCCCTTGACACGCAAGCGACTTTCATGATAGAAAAGAGTTTTCCGCCCAGACGTGATCGCGAAAGCAAAGGTGGAATGCTAATAGGAGGGCTTGCGCATGGCATGGAGAGGGCAACTTAGATTTAGGCATAGCACAAGCCATCCACGGCTTGCGAGGGGTTCTTACGTCCTGAGGGCTCGCTCCTTTGGGCCTAGTCACTTGCACACTTGTTGCATTGCGAAGAGTTAATATAAGTCCCACGAGGAGTGCACGAAAAATTTGTACCCTCTTGCATTTCAAGTGAGGCTTATGTGGCCAGAACGTGCCCCTCTTCCCGCATTCCCATGTGAGGTTTGCCCCTCTTTCCCTTGCTCTCCAAGGTTCTCTATGTGCTCAGGACCCGACCCTCGAGCGGAGCTCAGCTGCTGCTGGTATGTGAGGTCGCGATGACTAGGACAAGGCCAGGGGTGAGGGCCCGAGAGCCAATAGGGGCTCCTCAGGCACGATGCTCAAGAGCCCCCCTTTTAATGTGCAAGCGGCTTGCACAAAAAGGAATGGCTCGCCTTGCGAGGCTTGCAGTAAAAAAGGGCTTGGATCAACGATATGCAGCGCGAGAGGTTATTTTACTTAGCCTTTTGCGGGTAGGTATGAGGTGAGCCTCCTCATGTGGTGGTGTGTCGCCGACGCACCACACGAGCGTATGCCTTTTGGGATTCCTACTCATTTCAAAAGATTGTGAAGCACAAGGGGTGGAGCGTGCTTGCTGATCTGCTCATGATTGTTGCACGAGAAGACAAGGCACTAAGGACCTGGTGAGGTGATGTGCACGGGGCTGGCCCGCAAGCCAGAGCTCGATCACTTAGATGTAGTAGCGCTGCAGGGACGAACCTGAGCGTAGACGCCGTGGCATTAGGCCCCTCTCATGGGACGCTCAGGAGGAGATCTACGAACTTGCGAGGCCCGTGGGGCGAAGATCTCGAGTGCATGGTTAATAGATATGGCCTCTAATGAAAGCATGGCTGGTTCCTGGTACATAATTAACACAATGCGACTGCAGTGGCTAACCCTGGCAGCTTGAGGAAAATGCTGCCCGTGGGGCGCCCTCGATTGAACAAACCAAAAAGTCACCTGGCAATGCCGCTGCTGAGGCGTCGAAGAAGTCGATGAATAGTGACGCAAGGCTTTCTCCTCATGGGCCTGGTGGCTCCTGAGGTCCGGGTGGCTCATGAGGCGCAGGGGCTCGCAAAGGTCCAGGGCCTCCTGAGACACCACCGTTAGGCGACGGGCCGCATGATATGCCAGGCGCCAACGTTTAGCAGGCAAAAAGGCATGCCGATGAATCTGCAGGGATGGCCCCGCTCTAGCCGATGCGTGATCGCCAGAAGAAGTCCTGAGAAGCGGCTTGGTTGATGCCTGGGATGTTGACACAGACGCGCAGCACGTCGCCCGCGCCGGGGGCGGCGACTGCGCCGATCGGACGTGCGGGACGATGTCTGCTGCGCATGGCTTGTGCCTCCTGAAGCTCTTGAATGGCATTGGTGATGAACTCTCGTGCTCCTGGTGCCTCGCGCCTTGATCCTCGCTTGTGGGGTCGCACATCTAAGCATGCCTCCATGTGGTGCCCGAGCGCCTTCCTCATCGCGCTGGTCAGGTCAGAGGCTCTCCGGATGGAAACCTCCAAGGCCGGCCTTAGGAAGGTGCCGGGCATGCCTTCCTATGCGAGAGGAAGAGGCGCCCCCGCTTCGGGCACCGAACCCTGGGCGCCATCGGCAGACTGCTTCAGATCAGGACGACTCTTGGGGAGGAGATGCTTCTTCTTCCCTGGAGTGGCCTCAGGAGGTGTGGCGTCACGCTCGCCATCCAAGTTTTCTACCACGAAAACCCTGTAGGCGTGCTCAAGAGAGAATACCGCGTCTTTTTTATAGCACGTGAAAGTGATGATGCCGCTGCATCCAGGCATCTTGAGGACGTTCTACCCATGGTGAGTGGCTACCATGAACTTGGCGAGGGCCGGGTACCCCAGGATAGCGTTTTACGGGAGGCCGATGTGGGCGATGTCGAAGTTGATCAGTTCGGTGTGGTAGTTCTTGCGGGTGCCAAAGGTGACTGGGAGGTGCACCTGACCCAAGGGGGTGGTGGATCCATCGTTCACCCCAGAGAATGGCTTGGTGGGCATGAGTTGGTCATACGGCACCCGGAGCGTCTCGAAGGTCTCCATGGAAAGCACATTGAGGCCAGCGCCACCGTCGATGAGGGTCTTGGTGACTGCCACATTGCTATGGTGGGCGTGCACAACATGGGGAGCACGCCGGCATTGCAGCACACCTGAGGTGGTCTGTGGAGTCGAACGTGATCGTGTACTATGACCACATGAGGGGACTGCAGCCTCAAGCTTCAGGAGTGCCGCGTACACCTCGTGGGAGAACTACTTGAAGATGAGGTTGGACATGGGCACCTGAGGTCCATCGAGGATGCAAGCGATGGCGCGGGCCTCCTGGTAGCCCCTAGCCCCACCATCTTGCTGGTTATCATCGTTCCTCCTGGGTGGCGGTGGTAGTAGAGGGAGGCCAGCGTTGCCCTGAGGACATGCCTCACGAGGCTGATCACGCCAGGAGCCGTCCAAAGGCTGGTCGCGCCAACCACACGCGTGAGGCTAGTTGCGCAGCTCTGCAGAGGGTTGCAGTTGTCCAAGCAACCCCCTGCACGACCGCCTCCATGACCAAAGCCATGGTCACTTCGCTTGGGGCGACACCCAAAGCGCTCGTCATGGAGTGCCATGAGCTCATGGCAGTCACCTGTGTTGTGGGAGCGCACGTTGTGGAAGATGCAGAACGGGCGAGTGTCTTTAGAGGGATCGTCATGGTCACGGCCACGCTTCAGCTCGGGCTCCGCTGCCAATACGGCAGAACCTTTGCACTATGCCTCCTTGGCCTTAGCCTTCTTGTCTTCGGGCTCGCCGTATGGTTGCTTGATGAGGGAGAGGCAGCCTTCTTCTGCCCTAGCACACTTGTCTGCCAGGTTGAACATCTCTAGCGCCGTGCATAGTCATCATGGATGGCGAGCTCTTCGCTTATCTTGACGTCAGTGACGCCCTCTGTGAAAGCTGAGATGATGGCCTCATCTGAGGCCTTGGGGATCTTCGAATGTACGTTGGTGAAGCGCTGAATGAACTTGCGGAGGGTCTCGCCTCGATGCTGCTTCACACGCCGCAGGTCGTTGACGGTGAGGGAACGGTCTCGGGTGCCTTGAAATTTAGCGATGAAGCTCTTGCGAAGCTCGTCCCATGAAGAAATCCATCCCTCTAGGAGGTGCATGAGCCACAAGCGCGCGCCATCCTTGAGCACCTTGGGGAACCAGTTTGCCATCACCTTGTCGTCGCCATTCACCGCCTAGATGCTCAACGCGTAGAGCTAGAAGAAATATGTAGGTTCAGGGATGCCTTTGTAGAACATGCGCTATTCCTGCTTGAACTTGATGGGCCAGACCACCTGGCGCAGCTCTCGGGTGAAGGCATGACACCCAGCGGTGCTCACGGGCAAGATGCGTGTAGGAGGAGTGTGGTCCTAGTGCCCTTGAGCCACAGCTTCCTGGATGACACGGCCTTAGTGTTGGTGCGAAGGCGCAGGAAGCGCGCACGTCATGCTGCGGTTGGTGCACGATCCGGCAGCTGGCCTCGTCACGAGCCGGCGCACCGCACGGAGGGTCACGTGACCATGCCTCGCGTCGAGGTCCGAAAGCGTCGCTATGGATGGGAGGAGGCAGAGGCGCACCATGCACTATGTCGCCCGCGCAGGATAGCGGATGACAGAGTGAGTGGCAGGGCACTGGGGCCTCGCCTGTAGCGTTGACGAGCTCGGTGATGCGGCCCAGCCAGGCATTGCAACCCTCATCGGTGGGATGGTAATGCAGCAGCTCACATGCCACGAGCAGCGCAACTTGCACATTCACCGGCCCACAACTATAATGGGAAGACGAAGCTATGGCCGGAGTGATAGAAGGCGTGCCGGTGCGGCCGTCGCGCTACACAGAGGGCGGGAGAGAAGAGTCCTGCTCTTCGTGGGTAGTAAGGTCAGGGGAGGCGTTAGCCGTGCCTGAAGCAGAGCGACGAGGAGCGTTGTGGCCTGCTGGCGCCATCTGGGTGACACACGCAGATCGACGGTCGGCACGAACACGACGAGCATCAGCCATGGCCATGGGTGGACCGGGAAGGGTTCGAAGGAGATGAACTTCAGGCGCCCCTACCTGGCGTGTCGGATGTCGAAGTTGGGGATCCACCGTCCCAGGAAGGTTCTAACACAGGGGCGTGCAAGAAGGACTCATGCTCTCTCTCTCAGCCAATCAACACCTCACCATGGCCGTGGTTCGCCGTGGACGAGCTAGAATGCAATGGTGGGAATAGACACGATGGTTTACCCAAGTGTGTGATGCCTCAGGAGGGCTCGGGATATGATCTCTCTTCCCTCTCTCCCTTTCTCTCTTCCTCTCTTCCTCCCTTTCTCTCTTCCCCCTTCCTCTCTCCTCCCTCTCTTTATTGGGGTCTAGCCTATATTCATACTAGCCATGGTCCTTTTCCCCTAGAACACAAGGTGGGAAGGGTTGCCACAACGGCCAAATTTGAAGGGGGACAACAGTACATCTTATCCTGACTAAAGGTGGTCTTCGCTTGCAAAGCTTCTGGTCCATGACGCGCAAGTGGGCTCGGTGATGACCTCCATCCTGCTAAGCTCGTGGTCTTGGTCTAGTTGCACTGGAATGGAAATCTTTGGAGGATTCCTCGGGAACCCGCGTACGTCCTTGCCTCCTTAGCACCAAAGGGGGAACTATCCTCGCCTGCGCCGCGCCCGCCTGGCCTTGGTCGTCATGGCTCACGTCACCGAGTGCCCCGTGAGGCCGGGTGCTACATTGATATGTCCACTCCTCCAGAGGCAGCCTTGGGAGGCTGCTCCCTAGGAGGTCTTGGCGTCGTTCGCCTCACAAGGCAAGGGGCCCTCCTAAGGGTCTTGTGCACAGAATATTGCCGCTGGGTAACGCCAGTTTGTTGGTGGGCCACGCCTTGGGCCACAGGCAGACGGATCTGGGTACCCCCGGTCCCAGAACACCGACACCCGATGCGACGATGCCTGCAAGGCCACCACTAGGCCCACCGACTCCATCCTGGTCCCTGGTGAGGGCCCGCCTCAGGATACTGCAAGGCAGCCTTGGGAGAATTCGGGCACTCTACCTCTTGAGGCTTCTGAGCGGCAGGGAGCAGGCGCCACAACCACGTGTCTCGTCGAGGACCCTGTCTAGTTCGTCAGCACGGTGCCGCAAGATGCGCGCGAGCGGTACCCCATGCAATAGAAGCTCCTACTCTCGCTCCTCATGGCTTCCAGGAAGCTGCCCCACTACTTCCAGGGTCACCCCTTAAAGGTGGTCTCCTCATATCACTTGGAGCAGGTCCTGCGCGGCCCTAAGCTACTGGCCGCGTCACCAAATGGAATATCGAGCTGCATCCCTTTGAGATGAGCTTACTCACCACCAGGACAATCAAGGGCGCAATGCTGGCATACTTCAGCACGGAATGGACGGACGCACAACAAGGGGAGCCCCGTGAGGAGGACTTTTTTTCTACCGTCCACTGCAGCCTCTGATGACCAGACTATGCATTTCAGTGGGGCATTCACCCATCAGGGCGTGGGGGCTGGCGTCATGCTCACAACACCCACATGCGACAAGCTCTACTACACTATGCAGATCTGCTTCGGGCATGCCCACAAGGTCTCCAACAATATCACCAAGTACGAGGGCCTAATTGTGGGGTTAAAGGCCGCCATCACCTGTTGGTGCAACAAACCTTTGCGTATGTTGCGCAGACTATACACAGGCATGGCAATGAGGAAGCAAGCTTTGTCGAGCATCCAAGACAAGAACTAAGCTAGAAAGAAAGATAGAGAGCTCTTTGGGAGTCAAAGAGCTGATCAAGAAGACCAAGACAAGCCGAAGGAACAAGTTTCCACTAAGGGAAAGCCTCCCTTGCCAGGAAGGCGAGCCCGGTCGGGTCAAGGCCTCCCCAAGAACAAGACCAAGCTTTCCCCTGCAGGCTTGCTGGGTCCCCCAGGGGCGGATCTCCTCGCCAAGGCTCCACCGCTCCACCGCACAGCGAAGCAAGTCACTTATTAGTGTGGTGTCGACCCCTCAAGTGATTAAGTGGCTGTCACTCGGCATGTGGCTGCCATGTGGAAGAGATTTCCACCCATGTGACACCCGTCCAGCGGCGTGTCATGCAAACAGACTAGAAGTTGGCTAAGCAGCGCAGCGGCTTGCCGGGTTGCCTCCCCTACATGACACCTAGCAGTGCATTTAATGCACTTTGTCCTAACTGCTAGAGTTAGGTATGATAGCACTGTTAGCTATCTAATCAACCAGCAGTGACTGTGCTGCCACTTTGGATGCCCCTTGAACAATAAAAGGAGGATCGAGGCGAGCTAGAAAAGGATTCAGACCCTTGTACACTCATACGCGCGTAGCTGCTCTCCCTGAGGCAAGCTTGCCGGGCTTGGGGTGCTACGTGCTCATCGCAATCTCTCATCCAATCCACCAAACCAGGAGTAGGGTTTTACGTTTCGCAGCGGCCCGACCTGGTAAATGACCGGAGTCACCCCCTATCATGTTGGACGATGATCTCTGCTCTTCGTGCAATGGGCCCTTCCCCCTTGCCTAAGCACAAGGGGCCAATGGACCTGTCACACCCTGATTTTCATGCCACATTGCTTAAGCTAATAATCATGCTAAAAATGTGGTTTGACAAATACTTTTGAGTGTTTTTGACTTTGCTTGATTTGATTTTGTCTGCTTTTGCTAGGGCTCTAAAAATCAAATAAATCCTCCAACTCTTATACTTCATCTCCTTGATCCAAAACCTTTTCTCAATGATCATGCCATGTGTATAGAACAGTATAGAATTTTCTTATAAAAATGTTTTGGCCAAATAGTATTTTCTAAAATTAGTTTCCAAAAACCCCTGAATTGAGGTTTGCACTACAAGTACCTTATTTAGGGTGTGAAAAATCTTTCAAAAGGTATATTTGAATCCTATTAGGTATAGGACTCCCAGAAACCACAAAATTAATATTTTAAAAGTTATTTTTATATTTTATTTAAAAGCTTTTTCTTAAGGCCAGAAATGGTCTTTAATAGGGAAAAATGATTTAACTATTTCAAAAATATTTGCCAAAATTCAGGGAAACTCATAGGACATATATTGTCCATATATAAGAGTTTCAGCACATGGTCATGTTCAAAATATTGGACAAATCCTTCCAAAACCCTTTCTGGATATTTCAAGCTTTTGAAATATTTACAAATGAAATATTCTCCAAACATTCCAAGGAAATTCTATCATGTCAAACATGACATATTTGATGATCTTGCAAAGCCTCATGCCTTGAAGATCAAGAAAACATCATCTAATCCCCTCAAAACCATTTCTGTCCATTTTGAAGTTTGAGCAACTTTACATTGCCAAACTTGTCCAAATGCTCTCAAACTTGGTGCACATGCTAGAATGGTCTAATTATGCATCTAGACCAAATGGCACAAGTATTGGAGAAGCATAACTTGATCTAAGTGCCCCAAAACCCTTTCTGACCAGATCCAAATTTGAACAACTCTACATTGCCAACTTTTTACTTGGGGCCTCAAATTTTGTGGACATGTTCAAAATCCCTAATTATGACACTAAACCAAGTGGTGCATCAAGGGGAGATGATTTGCTTAACCTAATCTTGAGAAATCCATTTCTGTTGATTTCTAGGGTTCACCAAAGTTACATTGGAAACTTTGCCCAAATGAGCTCAAATTTGGTAGAAGGGCCTAAATGTATGCGATATTCCATCCTGTTAAGTCCCATGTCAATTGGAAGTCATTTGCTTGCCCAAAACTACATCAAACACCTTCTGCCATTTTACCAAAACCACTGTTCTGCCCCCTTTCACTATTCTACTTGAGCCCAACTTTTTACCACAGCTGCTCCTAGTCACCTTCTACCTCCAGGGACTCTTTCTCCACAGCTCAATGATTGAGGGGGGGGGGGGGTGAAACCCCATTTTACATCTCTGAATCTCCATTTTCACCCTAGTCTCTCAGCACACTCCCCTTCTAGAAGCTCACCAGGGCATCCAAGACCAAAACCTCTTTGTTTACTCCTCCCCTGACCCCCTAGACATCATTGGGCAAAGTGGACGCGTCCAGAGCGGCGAGGACACGGCCATGCCGGCCAAACGGGCGCTCTGGAGCGCGCTACAGTGCCCTGGCGCACTGTAGCCACCCCCAATCAGCTGCACCCGACAGCCTGGGGCGATGGGATTGTGTCCCTCGAGGCCGCCTCGGCGTCCGGGACACGCTAGACGGTCGGCCCCCTCCTACCTCTCTCTCTCCGGCCCCTGCTCGCACGCGCGCCATGGCTGCCTGAGCGCTCCAGTGGGCAGCCTCACACGCGCGCTACCCTGACGCTCCCCGCTCCTTCTCTCCCTTCCTCTCGACCTGGACCGACCCCACGAACACCCCGGACACACCCACGCGCGGCCCCGTGACCCGTGGCGACGACAACGTGCTCGCCGACGCACGGGACCTCGATTGACCGTCGCCCACCTACTTATAGGGCACCCCAGACTCTCCTCGCGGCTCTCTTTGCTCTCTCTCCTTCCCAGCAACCCCCTGGACCAACCCACACCTCTCCCCGCGCCCTCAGTGCACCTCCGTGGCCGGAGCCTCGCCGATGGCCGCCGCTCGAATTCAAGCAACCCCGAGCCCCTCTCTCCCTCCTGGCCACTCCGGTGCCATCGCACGATCTCTAGGAAGCTCCCCACCTCCGCCAATCCTCCCCGAGATGCCCGTGCGCTCGAAGCCCAAGGTGGCCGAGGCCCTTCTCCGCCATGGTTGGACCCCTGCTCGACCTGGTCCTCCCCGGCAGGCGTGTTACCCATGGCTGGATGCGCCTCTGCGCGCTAGTCATTCCGGTGGCCGGGGCATCGCCGGAGACGGCCCGAGTCGACGGGGCCACGCCGGCGAGCGCTCAGCCCTGCCTCCCCTGCCTCACCTCTGTTCGAGCGGGAGGTAGGAGACGGCCTGAGCTCTGGGCCCCGCTCGTCAGCGACCCGGTGGGCGGGCCCCAACCGTTTAAGTGGAAGCGGCGCCAGCCAGAGCCGCCTCCCCCGCGCGAAGACGGCTTACCTGGAAGACGCCTTCGACGTGGCCTGGTCCCCTGCGCGCGGCTGTGCAGCTGGGCCGGCCCAGTGCGCTACGGCACAATACTGCGCCTTGCGCGCAGTAAAGGGGTAAAACTCCCTCCCCTTTTTCCCATTTTCTTTTTCTGTAAAATTCAAAAACCCATAAACAA
The DNA here is from genome assembly GCA_902687465.1 of Secale cereale. Lineage (NCBI taxonomy): Eukaryota > Viridiplantae > Streptophyta > Magnoliopsida > Poales > Poaceae > Secale > Secale cereale. Next base: position 352,899,386 of record LR738711.1, read on the forward strand.
TTCAAATTAACTCCAAATCTGATGATTCAAATTTCTGGTAGTTTCTAAAATCCTGATCTACCTGTTGGTGCAACATGCACATTTTTCCAGAAACCTTTTCTTCACAAATAATTATCAAATGTCATTATTCCATTTCTGTGATGAACTTTAGAAAATCACAGAGGGCTCAAATTTGATCCAAATGCAGAGGTTCAAATTCCTAGGTGGTTGTCATATCCAAACTTAGTTTTGGAACATTTTTATTAATACTTTATGTACCCCACCAAATAATGACCCATTTCTTCATATTTATCAAATTTGAAAAATCCTAGGGAATTCATTTGAATTCCAAATCCAGTGAAACCAACTCCTAGATGCTTCTAAAATCATGACTTGATTAATGGGTGCCTTTGCTCATTATTCAAAATATATATTTCTGTACACTTCTTTCAAATCCATAAACCCCTTGATTCCATCATATTGAAATGTGCCAAACCATCCATTGATCATACTCCAATGAAACCACCTTTGTTATTTTTCATATGACCAGAGGTATCCTAGAAAAGTCCAACTCCTATTTTTAGAGCACTTTTATTTTTGCCTTGTTGTGTTGCTTATTATGATTGTTTCCATCGTTAGTTGACGAAATAAACGGAGTACTCGGAGAAGGACCAGAAGGTTTGAAGACTCGGAAGGATAAGGCAAGCAGCCCTTTGACCATGATACCCTTGTGTTCTTCGAAACCCATTTATTTCCGAATGCATGATGATAAGAGTGACGGTGGTGAATTAGTTGAGAACCACCACATGATGCATGCTTTACTCATGATCTTGCTATGTGCTAGATGCAATGAAAATGATTAGTAGTGATGCTTAGTGATGCCTGTGTGCCATGAAACCTACGTGGTTGCATTCTTTTCAAAGAAAACCCCATCGGGTGCCCCTAATGCCCGAGGGTGATGTTGAGTTAGGTCATCACTTGAGGAAGAAGTGATGCGCCGATAAAGATCTTGTGCATGAGTGAAATGATGGATTAGATTTATGTGTGACTACCGTCCCAACCAAACATGTGCAACCACTCTACCCCTTATGGGACGGGGCATTATTGATTACTTAGGCCAATACTAGCATGGTGCCCACATTACTAGTGATGGGAAGACTTGAGGTCTTTCCCGGGACGGGGTCGTGCTCGGATAGGCGACCATGACTGTTTTCACAGGGCACTGGACACACCGTTGGTCCCTTCGTGTACGCGTGACATTGAAAATAGGGCAAGTCCCATGATCTACTATTTGTACTCGAGGGCTGTGCACCAACGAGTGGACCCTATGTTAGTGTCGTCTAAAGAAAGATAATGACCGGGTGCTTCCCCCGAGTACTTGAGGTACTGCGGGATCGTGGATGACACGAAAGCTTCCCGGATCTTGTGGGTAAAGTGCGCAACCTCTGCAGTGTAAAACTATTCGAATAGCCGTGTCCACGGTAATGGACAGTTGGGTGGTGCTACTTAAACTATGTCCAGAATTTTACCAAATCGGTGAAAGTATGTGTGTGTGATGAGTCAAGGTGGTCATTTGACTCGTTGAGCTGAACCCTATTCATGTTGATATCTGTAACCTGTCTTCGAGGTTACCCAAATTTATTGATGCATGATTCATGATGGTAGAATATTTAATCTAGCTTGTAGCTAGTTTGCTCGTTGTTGATCATTGCATTGTTACCTTGAGCCAAATCATGGGTTGCTTGCGAGTACATTCAAAGTACTCATTGGCTTGCCACTGGTTATTTTATTGGCCAGGCATGAGAGAGCAGGAATTTGAAGAAGAATTCTATGGAGACGAACATGCGAGCTAGGACGCTTCCCAGTCAGAATGCTTATAGGGTTAAGGCAGATGGCATGGGTCCAAGTTGTTATTGAAGATTTCCTCTGCGAGGATATACTCAAGACTTGACCATAATGGTCCTATTTGTGTAATACGGGATGTATGGATTTAAGACTCTTGTTATTCAGCTTCTGAGTGTTCAGTGAGCATTGATCTCTGGGATCACTGTACACGTGCATTCGGTGATCACGACTTATGAGTCGGGGTCCCCACAGGACCCATAGGTGATCATATTTTCCCACAACATCTTTGGTGCGCCAGGTAGGGGACAACGCTTGCGTGAACCCAAGATTGTGAACAGTGCGTCGATCTTCATCATCGTCTTCTTCATCACTAGCATCATCGCCCATGGCACCCAAGAAGAAGTACGGTGCAATAGCACAACCCTCCACCTCGAAGGCTCCCTCACATGGAGCCGTTGATACCACGGGCACTGCATCGATGCCGGGGAACACTCGTGCCGTGGGGGACGTGCCCAGCGCAGGCAGCGCCCGCTTCGTCTCCCCTGCGGCCGAAGTGGGGGGGGGGGAGATGCCGGAGGAGGGATACATCAACAACATTCCGATGGCCGTGTTCCACAAGGCGTGGGTGGGGAAGGGATTCAGCCTTCGCATCCTCACCGTGCTGGGGTCGCAGTTACATCGACAATGCCCGCTCTAGTACGAGTTGCAACCCCTGCCCCAGTAATGGGTGCAGCCGCGGGGCACGCAACTCCCCAGAGAAGGGTGATCATGACGCTCCACTGAACGGGGTTGTCATCCCCCAGGCGCATCCTCCTTGTCGTCATGCCACCATGGAGACTGACTCGCGACGACGGGAGCATGGTGACGCCGCCACCGCCGGCGCCGCTGGAAGTCGGGCGACGGCACGACCTGCGTCGTCATCCATGCCAAGCACTGCTTCGGAAGCCATGACGCGAGCCTAGCTCCTGCTGAGATTCCTGCGAGCGGCTAATCAAATGCATGAATGGAGAGCCACCATTCAAAGTTTGTTTGGTTTTCCTGAAGCAGGAGGATCGCACCGGGAAAGGCTGTCGCGGCACCCACAAGCAGCGACAACAACCCGAGCTGTTGTCTGGGCCGGAGGGGCTGCCCCGATGGTGTAGTCCCCTCCATGGCAGCGAGCACAGGGACTATGGCCAGAGGCACGTGGTCAAGAGCTCTACGAGGTATTGATGGCCTCGTCTGATCCTCGAGCTTGTCAAGATAAGCGGTAGGTCGTGGAAGACATGCAGAGGGAAGATGTGCGCATCACCATCGAACGACGCCGTGAAACCCACCGCCAGTGTGAAATGCGCAATGGGCCCGATGTCGATGAACCAGCGCCTAGTGGTGGTGGATACCTGCCTTTCGAGGTCGGGTGCCCCGCCTTCACTCGCGAGCTACGACAAGTCCATTGGCCATCTGCCCGTGTGTTCAAGCCCGAGATACCAGATAAATATGATGGAAGGTTGAACCCGGCATAGTACTTGAGCATTTACACCATTGTCGTTCAAGCAGCCGGTGGAAGAGATGAGAAGGTGTTCACCAACTACTTCCCTTTGGCACTCAAGCCAAATGTGAGGTCCTGGTTGATGCACCTGCCAGAGAACTCCATCTCGACCTGGGCTAACCTGTGCAATGAGTTTGTTGGCGCCTTCACAGGCAGCCATCAAGAGCCAGGAAGGCCCAGTGACTTGCAACTACTCCCATAGAAGGAAGGGTAGAGCTTGCAAAAGTACATGCAGAGGTTTAGCCGGGTGCACAGGAACATTCCAGATATCCACCCGGCAGCTGTGATTGTCGTGTTCCAGTCCAACGTGCGCAACCGCAGGATACATGCCAAGATGAACGTGCGGTTGCCCAAGACTGTGAACGAGCTTTACACCTTGGTGGATAAGTGTGACCATACAAAGGAGGGGATGAAACTCCCCGGAGAGGAAGAAGGCTTCGAAGTTTACTCAGAAGATGACGGCGATGTTGTCGATCAGAAAAGGAAGAATAAGAGACGCAACAAGAAACACAAGGAGAAGGCAGTGTTGGTTTTGAAGGTTCTGTCACCCCTAGTACCACAAGAAGGCCAAGACCGAGGCTCCCGGCAAGAAGGTTTCTGCGTGCACTGATTGCAGGGAAGCCACAACGGCCGAAAAGGCTGTCGGACCATACTGCAAGATCCACTGGACCAAGGGCCATGATCTCCAAGAGTGTCATCAAGTCGAGCAACTCATCAAGAAGCAAAAAGGCGAGTACAAGAAGCATGGCAAGGAAAGAGACCAAGAAGGCGTTGGTGGTAAAGGCCGGGGCATCAGATGGAACCGCCACGACAAAGTTGCTCAGCATCAAGGGAAACCTGCCAAGGGCAATGAGAAGAAGGGAGACGATGGTGAAAGTGAAGAAAGAGACGAAGAGGAAACCAGCGAGCATGAGTTTGAGAGAGCCACTGAAACCCTATGCGTTGACAGAGGTGCATCCTTGCAATCCTCTCACCGCTAACTTAAACAGTGGGCGCGTAAGGTCAATGCTATGGAGCTAGCAATGGATTCTCGGAAACCACTCAAGTGGCCCCGCACGCCCATCATCTTCGACGAAGAGGATCTCCCTGACCGCACCACCGCAGTAGATGTTTGCCATTGTTGGTCTCTCGAACAATCCGCAACCTGAAAGTCACAAGATGTTGGTTGATGGTGGGGCAGGCTTGAATCTGATTTCCCCCAAGGTAATCAGCAAATTGCAAATATTAGATGAAGAGTTCAAGGTTACTGGCATGTTTCAAGGAATCAGCCCCGGCAGGAGTCGTCCTAAGGGGAAGATTGTGCTGCTGGTAATATTTGGAAGAGAGGTGAACTACCGGACAAAGAAGGTTATGTTTAATGTGGTTGACCTGCCTCTGCCTACAAAGGGATCCTTGGTCATCCGTCCCTAGCGATGTTCATGGCGGCATCTCACTATGCCTACATCACCCTGAAAATGCTAGGACCAATGGGCGTCATTTCCATCCCGTCAAATAAGAAGGATGCAGTCATCTGGGTAGACAAGATGTACCGGGAAGCAGTCGCTGACAAGGTCGTTGAAGCTGCAGTCCCCTTCAAGGAGAAAGGAAAAAAGGCTAGCAGAGACGACGACAAAAAATCCGTGAAGTGCGCCTCTTCAGAGTGCGCTGCGCCCGTCGATGATTTGCTGGAGAGCTCCAATAGCAAGAGGTCCAAGGTTGCTGTACCTACTGTGAAGAAGGTTCCGACAGGGCTGGCTGGCGCTGATGATACGTTCACTATAAGCTCCACCCCAGAGGACAATAGGAAAGTGCGCTCATTGCCTTCCTGCGGGTGAATGTTGATGTGTTTGCTTGGCAACCATCCGACATCCCGGATGTTCCCAAGGAGGTAATCCAGCACCACCTTGCTGTCTTCCTTTATGCCCAACTCGTCAAGCAGAAAGTCAGGAAACAAGCCTTGGCACGTGATACGTCTCCAACGTATCTACTTTTTGGACTCTAATTTGCATCATTTGAATGAAACTAACCCCGGACTGACACTGTTTTTAGCAGAACTACCATGGTGTTGTTTTTGTGCAAAAATAAAAGGTCTGAGAATGAAACGAAACATTGCGAGGATTTTTATGGAATAAAAGAGAATTACTGGAGGCAAGACCAACTAGAGAGGGGCCCCTGGGTGGGCACAACCCACCAGGGCGCGCCCCCTCTGCTGGCGCTCCCAGGTGCGTTGTACCCACCTGGTGGCCCCGTAGACGCCAACCCTGATCCTATAAATTCCTATTTTCGGAGAAAAATCAAGGAGAAAGAATTATCACGATCTATGAGATGGAGCCGCCATCACCTCCTGTTCTTCCTCGGGAGGCCAGATCTGGAGTCCGTTTGGGGCTCCGGAGACGGGGATCTTCGTTCTTTGTCAGCACCAACCCTTCTCCATCGCCAATTCCATGATGTTCCACACGAGGAGTGAGTAATACCTTTGTAGGCTCACTGGTCGGTGAGGAGTTGGATGAGATTCATCATGTAATCGAGTTAGTTTGTTTAGGGCCCAATCCCTAGTATCCACTATGTTCTTGATTGATGTTGCTATGAATTTGCTATGCTTAATGCTTGTCACTTTGGGCCCGGGTGCCATGAACTCAGATCTGAATCGTTTATGAATTCATGTTTTAGACCCGATGTGGCAAGTTATAGTCACCTACTACGGTCACGATCCGAAAACCCTAGAGTGACAACAACCGGGCCCACTCTCGGTGATGACCGTAGTTTGAAGAGTTCATGTATTCACTATGTGTTAATGCTTTGTTCAGGTTCTCTATTAAAAGGAGGCCTTAATATCCCTTAGTTTCCAATATGGACCCCGTTGCCACAGGAGGGTAGGACAAAAGATATAATGCAAGTTCTTTTAATAAAGCACATATGACTATTTACGGAATACATGCCTACATTATATCGACGAAGTGGAGCTAGTGCCGTATCGCCCTAGGTTTTAACTGTCACATGATGAATATCATCCAACAAGTCACCGATCCAATGCTTACGAATTTATTCTATATTGATCTCGCTGTGTTACTATTGCTATCATCACTGTTACACTTGCTACAAATTACTGCTATCACTTTTACTGTTACCGTTGGTGCTGTCACTACTATCAAAACTATCAAACTACTTTGCTACTGATCACTTGCTACAGATAATTAATCTCCAGGTGTGGCCGAATTGAAAACTCTGGTGCTAATACATTCAAATGTTCTTTGCCTCCCCTTGTGTCAAATCAATAAATTTCGGTTGAATACTCTACCATCGAAAACTGTTGCGATCCCCTATACTTGTGGGTTATGAAGACCTTTTTCTGGCGCCGTTGCCGGGGAGCATAGCTATATTTGTTGAGCACTTGGGATTGTTATCATATTATCACTATGAAGAATCTAAAGGATCCAAAGACTAAGATATTTCCCTCAAAGACGAGGGGAGGTAAAGAACTGCCATCCAGTTCTGCTTTAGATCACCTTCTGTTATGAGTAAACTTGCAACACCACCACATGCTATCAATTCTAATAGGTCTCAAGTTATTGATGATGCTACTTCTACTATGAATGATGCTAGTACCTTGCTTAATAATGATGATGTGCCACTTGGTGAATTTCTTGATGAACAAATTGCTAGAGTAATACAACATGATGTCGTTGAATCTGATGATGAGCTTGAAACTGAAACCCCTGAAACACCTGCTAGAACTCGCCTTCCTAGGTATGAATTTCCTAATGTACCGGAAGGTTATGTTATGAATGAGGAGACAACTAGCGATATTCTTGCTTGTAAGGATAGAGATGATCTAGAGAAATTACTATGCAAGTATAGAGAAAAATCTCTGAATGCTAGAATGAAGTATGATCCTAAGTTAGCTAATTCACCTATCTTTATTGATGATAATGATTATGAATTCTCTGTCGACCTAGAGTTAATTACTTTGGTTGAATCTGATCCTTTCCACGGTTATGAAACTGAAACAGTTGTGGCACATCTTACTAAGTTGAATGATATAGCCACCCTTTTTACTCATGATGAGAAAACTCGTTACTACTTTATTCTTAAATTATTTTCATTCTCATTAAAGGGTGATGCTAAAGCTTGGTACAACACTCTTGCTCCTGGTTGTGTGCGTAGTCCCCAGGATATGATTTATTACTTCTCTGAAAAATATTTTCCTGCTCATAAGAAACAAGCTGCCTTGGAGGAAATATTTAACTTTGTGCAAACTAAAGAAGAGAGTCTCCCAAAAGCTTGGGGGAGGCTTTGCCAGTTACTTAATGCTTTTCCTGATCATCCTCTTAAGAAAAATGAAATACTTGATATCTTCTATAATTGACTAACCGATACTTCTAGGGACTTCCTAGACAGTCGTGCATGTTGTGTCTTGAGGGAACGGACTATTGCTCAAGATGAAGAATTATTGAATAACATATTAAAAAATTATGTTGATTGGACTCTTCCTGAACCACCGGACAAACCCACTCCGAAGAAGAGGGGTATATTATATCTCAGTCCTGAAGATATGCAAGAGGCAAGGAAATCTATGAAGGAGAAAGGTATTAAAGCCGAGGTTGTTAAAAATTTACCTCCTATTGAAGAAATACATGGGCTTAATACACCACCAATGCCTAAGGTGGTAGAGATATATTCTCTTATGAAGTTCAGTGATAATGATAATCCTCACAATATGCATCCTAGCCAATGCCTTTATTAGTTTGGAAACTATATTAGAATACAAGATCACTTCAATGCCAATGTTATGAAACAATTGAAATACAATTCTGGATATGATTGCTCGTGTGAGTGACTTGTTATTTTGAATTTCAAATGATGTTAGAGGTGTTGGAAAACATGATTCTATGGTTCAAACTCAATTAGAACAATTTTCTAAATCTCAATGAGAATTACTTAATGAAATGAATCATATCATGCATGACTTTGCTGTTAGAGTTGCACTAGAGGAGGTAAAATGACACAGGAACCACTTTATCCCTATCGACGCCCTAAAAGAATTAAACAAGACTCACAAAGAAATAACACTAGTGCACCTAGTCCTTCTAAAAAGAAAAAGAATAAGAAAAATGATAGGACTTTGCACACTTCCAATGAACCTGAAATAGAAAAACCTCCTGATAACGATAATGAAACTTCTATCTCTGATGCTGAAACTCGATCTGGTAATGAACACTCACCTAGTGATAATGAAAAATATAATGATGAGGTTCATGAAGAGGCTCAACCAAACAATGAAAAAGAACTAGATAATGATGTTGAGATAGAACCACCTATTGATCTTGATAACCCACAACCTAAAAATAAAAGATATGATAAAAGATAGTTTATTGCTAGAAAACACGGTAAAGAAAGAGAACCGTGGGTTCATAAACCTATGCATTTTCCACCCAAGTTAACTAAAAAGAATGATGAAGAAGAATATGAACGCTTTGCTGAAATGCTGAGGCCAGTCTTTTTGCATACTCGCTTGACTGACATCTTGAAAATGCCTCCATATGAAAAGTATATGAAAGACGTCATCACTAATAAGAGAATAATACAGGAAGGTGAAATCTTCACTATGCTTGCTAATTATACTATTAAAGATGGAGTACCTAAAAACTTGGAGATCCGGGTATACCAACTATACTTTGCTCCATAAAAAATAATTATGTGAAAATTGCTTTGTGTGATTTAGGAGCTGGTGTTAGTGTTATGCCTTTCTCTTTATATAAAAGACTTGACTTGAATAAACTCACACCTACTGAAATATCTTTGCAAATGGCTGACAAATCAACTGCCATACCTATCGGTATCTGTGAGGATGTGCCCGTTGTTGTTGCTAATGTTACTATTTTGACTGACTTTGTTATACTTGAGATGCCCGAGGACAACAACATGTCGATTATCCTCGGTAGACCCATCTTAAATACTGCAGGGGCTGTTATTGATTGTAATAAAAGCAAGGTCACTTTTCATATAAATGGTAATGAGCATACGCTGCACTTTCCAAAGAAACAATTCCAAGTGAATGGTACTAATGTTATTGAAAAATCTTCGACAATCGGTATTGGAAGTTTCCAAATACCCCTATCTACTGTTGAAAATAAATATGAAATGCTTATTGTTGGGGATTTTCATATCCCCGTTGAGGTGACTTAGTGATTTACGGAAGTTCTTCGGTTTCATGCCAACCGAAAGTGGTTATTAATAAGACTTGATCAACCTTATTAATGAATCATTTTTGAGCGGTACGAAGTTGATGAATTTAGTAAGCACTACCTTATGTCCTCACTTTTTTTTCCTGTTTTTACTAGCTAAATAAAATAAAATGCCATGTTTTGTCTGTTTTCTGAATTTCCTGTGCAATAAAAATTGACCCAAAAATAAAAGTTCTCAGAATGCCCTGAAAAATTTATACGATTTGTTTATGAATATTTTTGAATTTTTGGTGCAAATAATATCAGACGGAGGTGCACTAGGTGGGCACAACCCACCTGGGCGCGCCAGGACCTCCAAGCGCGTCCTGGCGGGTTGTGGTCCCCACGTGGGCCCCCTCACTTACCTCTTTAGCCCACATCACCAATCATACCCAGAAAAAAAAATTCTCCATTGCTCTCTCTCAAGTGTTCTTGAGCTCAGACCCGCGGATTTCGATCTCTTTGATCGAAGCTCCATTTTCGAAACTGTTTCAGGAGATTGTTGCTTGGTATGTGACTCCACCATTTGTCCAATTAGTTTTCGTTTTAGTGGTTTATACTTTGAATAATTAGCTACTCTTGGTGCTGCTATAGATGTGCTTGCATGTTCAATTCTTAGTGTTCTAAGCAGTTTGAATGCTTGCTGTGGCCTCTATGTATCCCTATGAGTGGTTGCTATCAATTTTATAAAGTTTTGTTGACAAATTTTTGTCACCCCAAAATTTTTATTTTTAGAAAATTATATGCGAACATGAATACCTTCAGGAAGTTTGGCTCAAAGAAGAACTCCAAGGGTGTTATTGGGGAGTCTTTTGACAGTGATCTCCACCCTCGGAGGTTGGCGGAAGTACGATCGTGCGAATGGCCGCACACCCCGTTCCTGCAAGAGGCTGGGTGTTTCACCTTTACCCTTTGATCCCATCCTACCCACACAGTATTTAGATTTTGACACCTTAAAAGAGCATAAGATTCTCAAGGGAAAGGTTGATAACTTCACTTATAATCTGTTGTTTAACCAATCACATGTTGTGGACACATATTTGCCTGCGCCTGCTCTTTTTGACCATAACACCAAGGGAAGATATTTTGTTCTTGAGAGCGAGGCCCGAGCTCATAACGCAGCAGTGGTGGCAGCACGGCAGGCCGAGGCATCCACACCGAGAGCCTCTGTGAGCTACCACACTGACTACTACCCTCAAGGCTACTGGTCGACTACCAATCTAGGCCAAAATCCTAAGCTTGGGGGAGTACGTGTTTCTCACCGACATTACAGTTATGTTTACATATCTTTCTATTTGTCGGTGCTCACACTTTATAATTGTATCATCCATGCTTAGATTTATTTTCTTGCTTTCTTCTTGTGTTTTTTTAGAAAAACAGAAAAAATTAGTTGTAGTAATTTACTTTCTATGCATGCTTAGTAGTAGCACTAAAAATAAAATCCAAAAAGATTTCCTTGTTCTTCTTTTGCTTGTTGGGAGCTTTCCCGTGTAAATAGTTTTTCTAGTTTTTACGTTTTCCTTGTGTATGTGTGTTCAAGAAAATCAAAAACTACAAAAACATTTCAGTGTGTTTCTCTGAATTTCAGTCGTGCAAGTGAAAGGCAATAATGACGATATTCGATAAACCGGCCGTGGCAAGGAGAAACTGGTATGAACTCGACTTGTTCTGTTTGTGTAAATATGTTTAACCTAGTATCCATGATTCAGCCCATTAGGATTAAACATGTTTGCAATGACAATTAGATATTATAGTTTCTCATGCCATGCATAAATAGCTGGGGGTTGATAATGATTTGTCTTGGTTATCAACATAGCGTTAAAATGATTGTGATGTAGTATGATGATATGGTGTCCTCCTCTGAATGTTCGAGTGGCTTGACTTGGCACATGTTCATGCATGTAGTTGAATCAAAACCAACATAGCCTCTATGATGTTTATGTTCATGGTGTCCATATCCTACTCATGCTAGTGTCCAATGTTATTTATGCATAATGCATGGTTACGATCATTGTTGCTCTCTAGCTGGCCGCTTCTCAATCTTAATTACTAACCTTCGCCTGTACTAAGTGGGAATTCTGCTTGTACATCAAAAATCTTGAACCCAAAGTTATTCCAGATGAGTCGACCATACCTACCTATATACGGTATTACCCTGCCATCCTAAGTTAATTTTCATGTGCCACCTCTAAAAACTTTTAAAAATTATCCTTTTTGTGTGTCTGGATCGTTCATGGAACGACACGAGGTGGTCGGTATCTTCCATGATAAGAGGCTTATTATCAGGTCGAGTGTTTATTCACTCGCCATCGCACGAGAAAATGGGCGGTAATAGGGATGCCCAGTCCCAAACTGCAAAAATGAAAAAGAGTTCATCTCTTAAATAATCAAACAAAAACTCCCAATGGAGTCAAAACCTTTAGTTTTATCCATTGGGAACCGCCACTAGCATGCTTAGCATGGAAGATGTTGATCACTGATGGTCGTGAAGTGAATATGAAGGGTGCATGTCTCAAAATAATCATTTATCTCCGTTTAAAAAAAGTTGAGCTCTGACACCTCTGCAAATCACTGCTTCCTCTGTGAAGGGACTATCTATTTACTTTTATGCTGTGTCACCACCTTCTAAAACAAGCGCAAAAAACTGAGTAGAGCACAGTTGTCATGATTTATGCATTGTGTGTAGCTAATGTTGGGTGCATCATGACTGGATCTTTTCTACCATGAATTACAATTTTTAGTCGCTGCCTGAACTTTGGTGGTGCTCTGCATCTATGTTTTGCGGTCTCAGAAAGGGCTAGCGAGATACCACTATTGTCATATTATATCATGGTTGTTTTGACAACGTGTTGCTGTTTGAGATATCTTATTATCGCTCGCTAGTTGATTATGTCATTGAGATGAGTTAATATAACCTTTAAATGTTATTGTTGACATGGTTAGTTGTAATGTTGGCTGAAAACCTGGGTGCTGTTTATGCTTATTTACGCAAACAAGAGCAAAAGAGTTCATAACATTTTTTCTTTCTCACTTTCAGTTTATCAATTGAATTGCTTCAGGACAAGCAAAGGTTTAAGCTTGGGGGAGTTGATACGTCTCCAACGTATCTACTTTTTCTTACGCTTTTCCTCTTGTTTTGGACTCTAATTTGCATGATTTGAATGAAACTAACCCTGGACTGACGCTGTTTTCAGCAGAACTACCACGGTGTTGCTTTTGTGCAGAAATAAAAGTTCTGAGAATGAAACGAAAGTTTGCGAGGATTTTTTATGGAATAAAAGAGAATTATTGGAGCCAAGACCCACCAGAGAGGGGCCCCTGGGTGGGTACAACCCACCAGAGCGCGCCCCCCTCTGCTGGCGTGCCCAGGTGGGTTGTACCCACCTGGTGGCCCCGCAGACGGCAAACCTGGTCCAATAAATTCCCATTTTCGGAGAAAAAAATCAAGGAGAAAGAATTATCGGGATCTACAAGATGGAGCCGCCGTCACCTCCCGTTCTTCCTCGGGAGGCTAGATCTGGAGTCCGTTTGGGGCTCCGGAGAGGGGGATCTCCGTTCTTCGTCATCACCAACCCTTCTCCATCGCCAATTCCATGATGCTCCCCACTGAGAGTGAGTAATTCCTTCGTAGGCTTGCTGGTCTGTGAGGAGTTAGATGAGATTCATCATGTAGTATCCACTATGTTCTTAGATTGATGTTGCTATGACTTTGCTATGCTTAATGCTTGTCACTTTGGGGCCGGGTGCCATGAACTCAGATCTAAACCATTTATGAATTCATCATTATATCCATGTTTTAGATCCGATCTTGCGAGTTACAGACACCTACTACGGTTATGATCCGACAACCCCCGAGTGACAACAACCGGGCCCACTCTCAGTGGTGACTGTAGTTTGAGGAGTTCATGTAGTCACTATATGTTAATGCTTTGTTCCAGTTCTATATTAAAAGGGGGCCTTAATATCCCTTTGTTTCCAATATGGACCCCGCTGCCACGGGAGGGTAGGACAAAAGATGTCATGCAAGTTCTTTTAATAAAGCACGTATGACTATTTATGGTATACATGCCTACATTACATCAATGAACTGGAGCTAGTGCCGCATCACCCTAGTGTATACTATCACATGATGAATATCATCCAACAAGTCACCGATCCAATGCCTATGAATTTATTCTATATTGATCTTGTTGCGTTACTATTGCTATCATCACTGTTACACTTCATACAAATTACTGCTATCACTGTTATTGTTACCGTTGCTGCTGTCACTACTATCAAAACTGTCAAACTACATTGCTACTGATCACTTTCTGCAGATAATTAATCTCCAAGTGTGGTTGGATTGACAACTCAGCTGCTAATACCTTCAAATATTCTTTGGCTTCCCTTGTGTCGAATCTATAAATTTGGGTTGAATACTCTACCCTCGAAAACTGTTGTGATCCCCTATAACTGTGGGTTATCAGAGCGGCAGCAGTTCATTGCCGAGGAAATGAAGAAACTCGAAGCAGCTGGTTTGGTCAGAGGAGTACTGCATCCAACATGGTTGGCAAACTTGGTAGTAGTGTGCAAGGCGAATGGGAAATAAAGGCTTTGCATAGATTTCACAGATCTGAATAGAGCATGCCCGAAGGACCCATTCCCCTTGCCACACATCGACCAGATCATGGATTCCACTGCCGGGTGTGATCTGCTTTATTTCCTGGATGCCTACTCCGGATACCAGCATATATTCATGTCCAAGGAAGATAAGGAGAAGACCGCGTTCATAACTCCGTACGGCACGTACTGCTTTGCAAGGATGCCATTTGAACTGAAGAGCGCTGGGTCCACCTTAGCGAGAGTAGTACAAATCAGCTTCGAGCCTCAACTACGAAGGAATATTGAATCTTACATGGATGACATTGTGGTCAAGACCAAGGACAGATCAACACTTATTAAAAACCTGGAAGAAACCTTCACAAACTTGCGCAAGATCAACTTGAAGCTGAATACAGAGAAGTGTGTGTTTGGCGTTCCCTCCGGCAAGTTACTTGGCCTTTTCATATCTCATCGGGGGATCGAGGCCAACCCCGACAAGATCAGCGCGATAGAGCAGATTCAAGCACCCAAGACAGTAAAAGACGTGAGGTGCTTGTCTAGATGCGTTGCCGCGCTCAGCAGGTTCATTTCCATGTCCGCCGAGCGCGCCCTACCGTTCTTCAAAATTCTGAAGAAGGCAGGGCCCATGAAGTGGACCTCGTAGGCGGAAGCAGCACTGCGAGACCTAAAAGCCTAACTTTCCTCTGTCCTCACCTTGGTTGCTCCTAAACCACAAGAGCCATTGCTGCTTTACTTAGTGGCAACCAATCAAGTGGTTAGTGCAGCACTGGTGGCACATCGGGAGATAGAAGAAGAAGAAGCCACATCTACTGTCCTCCCTGGGAAGGTAAGTGAACCAGCCACGGCAAGGAGGAATGTGGTGCAGCGGCCAGTTTACTTTGTGAGCACCCTATTGTAGGGGGCAAGAACAAGGTACTCTGGGGTGCAAAAATTGATCTTCGTCCTCATCATGGCCTCAAGGAAGCTGTGCCACTACTTCCAAGCGCACGAGATCACGGTGGTCACCCGTTTTCCTCTACAATGCATACTTAGGAATCCTGAGGCCACTAACATGATGGTTGAATGGACATTGGAGCTGTCGAGCTTCGGGTTGAAGTACGAAAGTACCTCGACCATTCAAAGCAGAGCACTGGCGGAATTCATTACAGAATGGACCCCAACTCCAGATGAAGAAACATCAGAAACAACTTTCCCCGGTAAGGAAGCGCCCCAAGAATGGATTATGTACTTCGATGGTGCCTTCTCATTGCAGAGTGCAGGAGCCGGCGTGCTCGTCATCGCGCTTGCCGGGCTCAGGATCACAGTAGTTCAGATGCGATTTCCCATGGAAGAAACTACCAACAACACTGCCGAATATGAAGGGCTCCTTGCTGGGCTCAGGATCACAGTAGAGTTGGGAATCAAGAAGTTGATCATCCGTGGAGATTCACACCTCGTCGTGAGGCAAGTCAACAAGGATTATTAGAGCCCGTTGATCGAAGCATATGTTGAAGAAGTGAGAAGGTCGGAGGAACACTTAGATGGATTACAAACATATCACGTGTCCCGTGCAGAAAATAGCGCTGCTGATCATTTGTTAAAGTGAGCCGCCCAGAAGCTCCATGTGGAACCAGGGAACTTCATCCTTCACCTGACTCAACCATCAGTGTCTCCATCGATGATGGGTAAGAAGAGGGGGAAGCTGGACTCCGGCAAGCCATTACCGGGATGACCTCCATAGGTACTCGACAAGGAGGCTGCCAGGAACAACTCCACATCACATGGTGAGCTGCTCCCTACTGCAAGACCACATGTCCCTGCAATCGAGGAAAACGCTCCTGTGAGTGAGGAGGTGCCACTAGTCCTGGTTGTTGAGTCACATGCTCCAACTTGGGCGCAACACATCATCCGCTACCTCCAGACTGGAGAACTTCCCGAATAACAAGAAGAAGCTGAAAAGAGTAGCCCAGAGGGCCAGAATGTATTAATTTGTCGATGACACACTATACAGAAGAAGGCCCTACGGCGTGAAATTGAAGTGCATTTGCTGGGAAGAAGGAAAGGGACCGTTGGCAGAGATACATACAGGCATGTGCGGCTCGCATATTGGTTCAAGAGCCTTGGTTGGAAAAGCTTTCCGGCAAGATTTCTATTGGCCCACGGTCCTCCAAGATGTAGTCGAGCTAGTCACCAGATGTGAAGCCAGCCAGTTCCACTCCAAGAATATTCATCAACTAGCTCAAGCTCTCTAGAGGATCCCTTTGTCATGGCCATTTTCGGTCCGGGGGCTCGACATTTTGGGCCACTTCCCCCACGCTGTTGGGGGCTTTGAATACTTGGACGTCGCCATCGATAAGTTTTCAAAGTGGCCGGAACTGGAGGCTGTGAGGAAGGTGAACGCACAATCCGCTATCCAATTCTTAAAAGGATTGGTGTGCCGCTTCGGAGTACCTGCCAAGGTCATCACTAACAAGGGCACCAGTTCACAAGCCGTGCCTTCATGCAGTACGTTCAAGCAGTCAGAAGCAAGGTTTAATTCGCTTATTTTGCCCATCCTCGAAGCACTGGACAAGCTGAGAGGATGAACTCTGAAGTGCCGCGAGGAATCAAGACAATGAATTTCGATAAGCTGCAAAAGTGCGGAAGGCGCTGG
The DNA here is from genome assembly GCA_902687465.1 of Secale cereale. Classification (NCBI taxonomy): domain Eukaryota; kingdom Viridiplantae; phylum Streptophyta; class Magnoliopsida; order Poales; family Poaceae; genus Secale; species Secale cereale. Next base: position 352,916,178 of record LR738711.1, read on the forward strand.
ATCGACGAGCTGGAATTGGTTCATTGGTCCCTCCATACGACACCAAATCGAGCTACTAGCCAGACTCCCTTCTCCCTAGTCGATGGGGCAGGAGCAGTTACCCCCATGGAACTCATTTATGGGCCGCCTCCGGTATTTGCATACGACGAAGTAGAGCAAGAGCAACACCGGCATGACGATGCCGTGCTCCTCGAGGAGAACCGTCTCCGGGCTGCTACGCGTGTTGCACGCTATCAACAGGCCTTGCATCGCCATCACAGCCGCATGGTTCATGCTGGAGTCTTGAGGAAGGCGACCTTGTGCTTAGGCGTGTTCAGTGTACCAAGGGTGCAAACAAGCTGGCACCAAAGTGGGAAGGCCCCTACCGGGTAGTACAAGTTACTAGACCTAGCGCAGTTCATCTGGATACCGGAGATGGCATTCAATTGCAAAACCCATGGAACATGGAGCATCTCTGCAAGTTCTACCCGTAAGGCGCGGGTATCGGGCCCTGCCCGGCACCCACCCTTTTGTACAAGCCTTGCCGATGCTGCATGTAATCCTTTGTACAAAGCCAGGCACAGACCCTAAGCAACAGATAAATAAACGAAACGCCACCCCCCAAGATCTGCATGCATGCATAGCTTTGCATAAGCATCTCATGAGCATATAGACAAGGGCATATGTTGCTATGATTCCTTTTGCACTAACTACAGGTTTCTTGCTGCGGACTCAGTCCCAAAAAGCAGAGATGGAAACAAGCCAACATATCCATCCTCGATAGGCGAATAAGATAAGTTCCATTTCTTCTTATCCATCTTTGTTTCTGTAAGAAGAGCTTGCGCATTTGAAAGATGTTTTCACCTCTAAAGCATTTGTACTCCCATCCTTTGGTTCGTACAACGCTTTGTCCATGATGGTTGAAGTGGAATTATCTAGAAAAGGTTTCATAGAGGGCTGGTTGCCTTCTGCAACATTGTGCCTAGCAGGCCAAGCCCTACGGCAACGATAGACGGTACCTACAAGACAACTTGCTAGGAAAAGCTTTTTTACTTGAAAGTTTAGAAGCGTTTTTCCTCTGCATGGATAAAGTACATGCACAAGCGCCCGACATGACTATTTTTCTTTTCATTAATATGCTGATAAGCGAGTACAAATCTTACAGAACATAAACATGGATATAATAGATTACATATTTGAGACTAAAATTTGGCGAATGCCTACATATTTTAGGCTGAAAAAAGATAAGTGCCTCGTTTCGGACTTTGAGTACCGCACACCCTTGAGAGGTTCGAACTCTGGGGTGCGCACGACGAACACTCTCTCCCCAGCGTGCTCGCCCTACGATTCCACAACCTAGCTCGACGAACTCAAAGAACAAGGGACATAGAGGATTATACTGGTTCGGGCCACCTTGCGGTGTAATACCCTACTCTAGTGTGTGTGGTGGATTGCCTTGTGGGGCTGAGGATGAACTAGTACAATGGATGAGCAGCCTCCGAAGGAGAGGCGTTCTTGGGCTCGGACGAGCTTGTGGTGGGGAGGAGGGTCTGAATGATTCGTCCCCTTGCTGGGTCATGGCTATTCTACTTATATAATGGCCTTGGTCCTCTTCCCCCGAAAATGTTGGCGGGAAGCAATCCCACAATGGCCTAATTTGAAGGGGAACAACTAGTATAAGTTATCCTGACAAAAGTGGTTTTCGCCTGCCAAAGGCTCTAGTGGCGACGCTGCACCAGGCTCCATGATGACCTCCATTCTGTCTCCCTGACGGTCCTTGGTGTTGTTGCACCGATATGGAAACCTTTGCCCGATTCCTTGGGACTCCGCGCCTGCGCTTGCCCCCTTAGCACCAAAGGGGAAACTAGTACACTGTGCTCGCTGGCGCTCGCGTGGCCTTGGACGTCATGGCTCATGTCACACGAACCTCGTGAGGTGCACCTTGCATAGATATCTCAGCTCCTCGGGAGCCAGCCTAAGGAGACTGCCCCCAGGGAGGTCTTGCTGTCGCCCGCCTCACGAGGCTTGGCCCCTCGTGAGGGTCTTGAGTTGCGGTTCGTGAAGTTGGGCCATACCAGGCCGCTGATGGAGCCACGCCACGGGATGCATGCAGGAAAGTCTGTGTACCCCAGTTCCCAGGACTCCGACAGTAGCCCTGGGCCCAAGGCGTGCTCAGACTTGGCTTCAAGGCGAAGCCAAAGGGGCAAGGACGAAGCGCCGCCGGCCCCAATCGCCCGAGGCCTTGGTTGACGCGTGGCGACTTGATTGGTCGTGGGCGTCTCCGCTTCATCACACTGCCTCGATAACTGCTTGACTTGACGAGACCCGTTGCATGCACAGAAAATCAGCATTACGCGAGATCGTGGAGGCCGGCAGTTGGCCTCCTTCAAGCTATAAATGGGGAGACGGTGAAGCCCCCGTTGCCCATATCGTTCTTCTTGCGCCCTCCTCTTCTTCTTCCTTCTTGCCGCGGCAACTTACCGTGACGCCCATGGTGTCGATAAGGAGATTCTCTACTACCGAAAAAGGAAAAACTCCCTGCAAGGAGCGAGAACCACTTCCGTCGAAGAAGAGGTTCAGCCGCCCCCGTGGCGCCTACGAGAGGCGGGAGGTGACGAGGCCTTGGTGCGAGCGGCCTCCTCCTGGCTACTTGTTGCCCTTGTACACCCAAGATCATGGGGGTTGCGCCCCGTGCTGCTTGCATCATGGTCGAGGTCATCCTGCTAGGCCCGCTCGGGCTGCCGGTCCCCGAACTCACGCCGAGGGCTCCTCACGCGAGTTCGTGGTGTGGACAACGATGCCACCGCCTTCTTGGATCCGGCTCCCGAGGATCTTCACTAAGCTTATGCCGACGAGGGGTCCTGTCGATCTGTGGTTGCAGCACGCCGGGTGCTATAGGCAGGCTTCAGAGGTGGAGGTCGAGGTCGTCCCACTGGTCGTTGTCTTCTTAACGCGAGGATGGGGCAAAATCGCCCGTGTGTGTCGTCCTGATGGAGCTTCCGTCGTCCACTTTGAGTTTGACGGTGCCTCCACGTTGTTCTTCAAGGTCTTCGACGGGGAAGGACATCGCCAGGAGTGCTGCCCAAGTGGGAGCCGCCAAGATGGCACAACGACGGACGTCGTGCCTGCTCTCAGCCCTGCCGACAGCTCTCCTAGCAGCAACGATGGCCCCTGGGAATCCAGCAGCTCTCCCGAGCCTGAGGAGTCTTCGGAGACAAGCGACGACAGCTACGCGCCCCCAAGCTCACGCCGCACCCGGAGCGTGGCTGCAACACCAGCTCGTCATCGCTGGTGACCTGAGCGTGGTTGGAGACGGCCTCTCGTGGCCCACTATGATGATGGCATCGGCGGTGGCAGCCACAGTTAGGGTCTCCTGGAATCTCCTTCTTGTGCTCCCTGCGAGGAATAAAAGCGAACCTCGTGGGGGTGTGTAAAGAACCTGTAATGCTTTTGGTCCAATGCTTATTATCCTTGCTATGAAACTTCGTTTGCAAGTCTTGCTTCGGCACTGTCCCCCCTTTTTATCCTTTCAGTAGCTTTGCGCTCTACGCCTGCAGGTCCCAGTCCCAAGGCAAGCTTCAGCCGTCGCTGGTATGCCAGGTCGCGATGCCGTGGTCAAGGCCAGGAGGTGAGCGGCCCAGTGTCCGGTAAGAGCTCCCGCGGCAGGATGCTCAAGAGGTCCCCCTTGGCGTGCAAGCAGCTTCCGGAGGCTAAAAAGGGAGGCGGCATTGCTGGAGCAAGACTATGGAAATCAAACTTGTTGAGTAGTGGTGTTGTGCCGATTGAATGCGTGACTTATCTTGACGGGCCTGAGGTGATTCTCCACGCAGTGCGCCTAGTTTGCTCCTACGACAGCGCGGCTGACATTTCGCGATTTCCTTCCCGCTTGCTTTAGTGTTCTGCTTCGGCAGAGCCCGACCACGGGCATACCTCAGCCGCCGCTGGCTTGTCCAAATCGCCAGGACAAGGCCAGGGGGTGAGGGGCTACGTGACAAGTTAGGTTCCCGAGTCGCGATGCTCAGGAGTCCCCCTTGACGTATGAAAAACCCTCGGGAAGGAAATGCTAGACTAGGCCTTGGTGTTCTGCGTTGGCAGGGCCAGAGCCCGTGCATAGCTCAGCCACCGCTGGTTTGTCCGGATCGCCAGGACGAGGCCAGGGGGTGAGGGGCTACGTGGCCAGTTAGGCCCCTGAGACGCGATGCTCAGAGGTCCCCCTTGACGTACAAACAGACCTTAGCGCTCCTAGCCGGCCTCCCCTTCTCTCGCTCTTCCAGGTGCTCTGCGTCCTTGGGTCCCGACCCTCGAGCGGAGCTCAGAAGCCGCTGGTAGGCCAGGTCGCGATGCCGTGGTCAAGTCCAGGGGGTGAGGGCTGGAGAGTCAGTAGGAGTCCCTGATTTGTGCTACTTAGGAGCCCCCCCTTTAACGCGCAAGCGAATTATGTGAGAAGGGAAAACCGACAAGGCCGCCTGTCGCTATGTTCCGAGGATTCCCGCGGGTTAGTCTGACGAAACAGCACAATTTACAATTGCGCCTACCATTGGGCCACTGATATTTCCACAAGAAGACGAAGGCACTGAGGACCTCGTGAGGTGACGTGTGCGAGGCGGGCCGCGAGTCAAAGCTCGATCTCTCAGATTTGTCAGCGTTGCCGGGACGGACAGGAGCACAAGCGCCTGCCAACGTGTGCAGGCCCCGTTGCGGGATGAGTAGAAATCTGTTCGGCAGCGAGGGAGGCCAAAAGAGGTGGTGAGTGAGCAGGTGATGATCATAAGGTAATCCAAAGGAGGAAACGAGCTAATCCAGGTGATGCAAAATGTGATACATGGCGCCGAGACAGACCCATGCGGCCTGGGGGTGATGCAGCCCGAGGGGCGCCCCCAACAGAGTAAGATAAAGATGCAAAAAGGATACATGTCGCAGGGGCAAGCCCGTGCGACTTGGGGATGATGCAGCCCGAGGGGCGCCCCCAACTGAACAAACTGAAACAAAGTCACCTGGCATCGATGCTGGAGTGATGTTGGTGTAGCTGAAGATGCTTGCTGCAGATGTCGTTCCTCACGAGCCGCCTGACTCCGGGGCCTCGTGAGGCTCCTGAGGTTCCGAGGGCTCGTGAAGAACTGACGCCATCTCCGCCAACATCTCCTGATGCCTGGCCTCGCGAGCCGCCAGGACTTCCGCATGTGGCGCTGGTACACGGTGACCTGGTTTAGCAAGCCGAGGGGCATGCGAATGTAGCTGTGAGGGGGCCCTCGCACTGGCCCACCGAAGACGACCAATACAGTTCCAGAGACGCGATCCTATTGAGTCCTGGGAGTTCGATGCAGATGCGCAGCCCGTTGCCCGAGCCTGGGACGATAGCTGCACTCCGCGGAATATGGCGGCGCTCGCCCCGCATTGCCCTTGGTACCTACAAGTCTTCAATGGTCTGCTCGATGAACTCCTGAGCGCTTGGCGCTTCGCGCCTTGTGCTCTCTTGAGGGAAACGCGCGGTGAAGAATGCCTCCACATGGTACCCAAGCGCCTCCCTCGTGACATTGGCTAGGTCGGAGGCCCTCCAGAGGAGAGCCCCGAGCCCAGCCTGAGGGGGCACTGGACGCACCTTCCTATGCGAGGGAGGGAGGCGCCCCGTCATGGGCACGGATCCTGAGGTGCGACCGTCGGGTACTGCATCTTCATGAGGCTCCAGGGTGAGTAGCTGCTTGTTCTTCTTCGGGATAGCTTCAGGGGGTAGATGGTGTTTTCGTTGTCCGGGTCCTCGACTGCCGCAGCCTGGTAAGCGCGCTCGAGGGAGCACACAACGTCCTTTTCTTTGCAAGCGATGGTGATGATGTCACGACTCCCCGTCATCTTGAGGACGTTGTAGCCATGGTGAGTCACTACCATGAACTTGGCCAGGGCTGGATACCCAAGAATGGCGTTGTATGGGAGACGTATGTGCACGACATCGAAGTCGATGAGCTCGGTGTGGTAGTTGTCGCGGGTGCCGAAGGTAATGGGGAGCCGGATCTGCCCGATTGGGGTGGTGGATCCATCGGTCACTCTTGAGAAAGGTCTGGTGGGTTGCAGCTGGTCATACGACACTTGGAGATGGTCAAATGTGTCGACGGAGAGGACGTTGAGCCCCGCACCGCCATCGATGAGGGTCTTCATGACTTGGACATTGCTGATGACGGGTGAGCAGAGCATTGGGAGAGCACCGGCGGTCACCATGTACTTGAGCTGGTGAGCTGAGCAGAAGGTGATGGCGCACTTGGACCACTTGAGCGGCCGTGTGGCTTCTATCCTGGGAAGAGCTGCGTTTACTTCTCGGGCGAACTGCTTGAAGATGCGCTGAGAGGCTGGAGCCTGTGCGCCGCCCAAGATGCAGGTGATGGCGCGAGGCTCCTGGAAGCCACCAGCCCCCTCATCTTGGTCATCATTCCTCCTTGGCAGTGGTAGTTGATGGAGGCCGGCCTTGCCCTAAGGACGGTCCTCACGAGGCTGCTCCCTCCAGGCAGCCTCGCGAGGCTAGTCCCTCCAGGCAGACTCACGAGGCTGGTCGTGCCAACGTTCCTCACGGGGCTGATCGCGCCACTCCTGACGGGGGCCGCGGTCGTCCCAGCGCCCCCAGTTTGGCTTCCTCCATGGCCGTAGCACCGGTCATGGCGCTCGGGGCATCGGCCGATGTGCCTGTCGCGGATGGCCCTGTGCTCCTGGCAGTCGTTGTTGTTGTGGCTGTGCACGTTGTGGAAGGCATAGAATGGACGGGTGCTCTTGGATGAATCCGGGTGGTCTCGGCCATGCTTCATCTCTAGTTCGGTCGCGAGCACGGCCACCCCTTGTGCTTCACATCTTTAGCCTTGGCCTTCTTATCCTCTGGGTCAGCAGCGGGGAGCTCGACGAGGGAAAGGCGCCCCTCCTTAGCTCTGGCACACTTAGTCGCGAGGTTCAACAGCTCCAGGGCTTTCCACAGATCTTCGTGGATGGCGAGCTCCTCCTTCATCTTGACATCGCGGACGCCATCGGAGAATGCTCAGATGATGGCCTCGTCCGTTACCTTGGGGATCTTGAGGCGGACGCTGTTGAAGTGCGGGATGTACTTCTGCAGGGTTTGCCCTAGTTGCTGCTTGACGCACCGCAGGTCGCCTGCGGCTGGCGGGCGGTCACGAGTTCCCTGGAAATTGGCAATGAAATGCTCGCGCATCTCACCCTAGGAGGAGATCGACCCCACAGGCAGGTTCAGGAGCCACGAGCGTGCGCCGTCCTTGAGAGCCATGGGGAACCAGTTTTGCATAATCTTCTCATCACCGTTGGATGCCTTGATGCTCAGCTCGTAGAGCTGCAGGAACTCAGCAGGGTCGAGGGTGCCGTCGTAGCGTGGAGGCAGGTCGGGCTTGAACTTCCCGGGCCAGTTGATGTTGCACAGCTCAGGGGTGAATGCCCGGTATCCTACTGTGGACACCGGAGCCTGTCGCAGATGCGGAGCTTGGTCTTGGTTCTCGCGCGTCACCACTGTTGGGGGCGCATGGTCTCGACGCGGCGATGGAGGGAGCGCGTAAACTCCTCCTTGCGGCCGCTGGATCTCTTGGCAACTTCTTTCTTCATGCACGGTGGCCCTACACGGTGGGTCACGCCGCGGGGCCGCGTGCCTTGGAGCGTGGACGACGTCTTGGTGCGGAAGTGGTGGAGGCGCCTCATGAGCCAAGTCGCCCGCGAGGGGAGGCGGGCGAGGTAGCGAGAGGGACGGGGCAGGTGAGCCCCCAGCGTGCTGACGAGCTCGGCGATGCAGTCTAGCCAATCCTCGTAGAGGTCGTCGACGGGGCGGTAGCGCAGGAGCTCGCGCGCCATCAGCAGCGCAGCCTGCGCACCCGCGGGTTTGCGACGGCCATGGGACGTCGAGCCAGCGGGGGTCAATGACGGGGTTGTGGTGCGTCCATCTCGCTCCACCAAGTGGTGCAACGACGAGGCCTACTACTTGTGCCTTGCTGGGCCGGTGGCCCCGTTGGCGGCGGGCGATGGAGAATGGGGAGGAGGTCCGCCGGCGGGAGATGTCTGAGCGACGCGGGTGGTGAGGGCGGCCCTGTCGGATTACGGGCTCCGCAAAACCCAAGAAGTTCGAACACAGGGGCGTGAACGAAGATCTCTCCCACTCACGTCTACCTAGCGTCTCGCCCTCGTCCGGTGAAGAGATTCAAGTAAACAACAAGTGAAGCACATAAGAGTTTATGCAGGTTCAGGCCACCTTGTGGTGTAAAACCTTACTTCCTGCTTTGGTGGATTGGCCTCAGGAGGGCTAGAATATGAACTAGTACAGTGGTTCCTGAGCTCAGGAGGTGAGCTCAGGAGGGTCGAGAGGCAAGAGTTCTTTCTCCTTTGCGTGGTGGCAAAGTTTATGGATCTGCTCTCTCTCCTTCACAGTGGGGATCCTAGCTACTTATATAGGCGGCCAGGGTCCTCTTCCCCCGAAATGTTTAGGCGGGAAGGGATCCCACAATGGCCATTTCGAGCGGGAACACAAGGACGTTCCTACCCTGACAAAAGAAGTCTTTGCCTGCGAAAGGGTCAGGCGGTGACGCGGTGGTGGGCTCGATGGTGACATCCCCCCTGTCGTCCTTGCGGTCTTCGGTCTTGTTGCACCAATTGGGAAACCTTTGTCCCGCTCCTTGGGAACCTGCGCTCGCGCTGCCTCCTTTGCACCGAACGGCAACTGCGCCGCTGGCGGGCGCTGGCACCTGCTGGTGCAGTGCGTCACTGCTGACGTCACTGCCTCCTCCTGAGGCAGGCTTGGCCTTGGATTCTCCGCCCCTCCGGAGCGCCTTGCTAAGGCCGCTCCTGAGGGGGTCTTGACGTTTTTCTCCTCGTGAGGTCTAGCCCCCTCTCGAGGGTCTTGGGCAGCTGGTCAATCAGCTGGGCTGTACCAGGGCGTGGTAGGAGCGCGTCGTGGCCCGCAGACAGGCAAGTCTGGGTACCCTGGTTCCCAGGACGCCGGCAGTAGCCCCCGGGCCCAAGGTGCGCACAGAGTTGGCTTCGGGGCGAAGCCTTAGTCGAGGACGAAGCGCTACGGGCCCTAAGAGGCCACGGGCTAGGCTGGCGCGTGAAGGTTGGATGGGACGTGGCGACTCCGCTCCCCACGCAGTCTTGGTAATCGTGTGACTTGACAACTCCTCGGTGCAGACGATGGGGCTGTTACGGCTGTGACGCCAGTGGCTCGCGGTTGGGCTCCTCCGCCCTATAAATGGGACTAGGGGGGAGCCTCCAAGCCATTTTCAAGACAGCACCGTCTTCCTCCTTGCTTGTTCCCCGCTCTCCCTCTTGCTGCGAGATCTCCATGGCGCCGCCGAGGAAGCTGTCCACCGTGGAGAAGGGGAAGCCCCCGAAGGATCTGGCCCTGCTGTCGCCGAAGAGGGGCCGCGGGCGTCCCCACAAGCATGCCGCTGCGCCCGCAGTGACTCCTCAGGGAAGCGGGTGCGGCCTTCCGAGTTCTGTCACGGCCGTTGGTGAGAGGCGCGGTGCGTCCTCCCGTGGTGAAGGTGGTCGTGGCCGTGGTGGGAGAGGAGGCACGTGATGGCGCATGGCGGTCACGCGTCCTCCGCACCCGCAGCTCCACTCCTTTGACGTGTCGTCGGAGTTCGTGGTGTGGGCGGAGAAGCTTGGTGGCTCGTGGCTCCGGCTTCCCCGCTCGTTTGGCGACGTGTTACCAGACGGAGGCCCCGGTGGCATTTGGCTGCAGGCTGACGGTTGCTGCAGTGGTGCGTCCTGGGTGGAGGTTGATGTGGCTCCCTCGGGCGATGTGTTCCTAGAGCGTGGCAGACAATCGTTTGCTCGCGCGCGCCAGCTGCAGGGGAGGTGTGCGCTCCACTTCAGGTACGATGGCGCCTCCGCACTGTTTGTCAGGGTCTTCTCGGAGGAAGGGAGGCGCCTTGGGTGCTGTCCCGAGGCCAATGACGAAGAGGACGACGGGACGGCGTCCGGAGCAGCAGCTCCTCCTCCGGAGACGATCTTAGTCCTGGGGGGCACCGCGGGTCCCCCCCTTTGTGGCAGCAGCAGCTCCTCCAGCAGTGGCGGCCGCGACGAGCCACCATGCTGCCGAGCTCGGCCTGGCGAGGGGAGGGGGTTGCCGCGCCGCTGTGGCTTGGTGAAGCCGGAGGAACTGGGAGACTCCGACTAAGCAGGAGCGGCCTCTGCTTCTTCTCCTTCTTTTTCATTCATGTCCTTTCTGTGTCAAAATTTCAAGTTGCCTCGAGAAGGCGTGTAATGGACCGTGATATATGTATGAAGCGAGAACTTGCTGTCATGTTTTTTTGCCTTGGTGAGATTACTTAGCTTTTATGCGTCGCGACGTCTTGAGGCAGAGTGCTCCTGACTCTTTGGCGCCATGAGCCCCATCGGGTCGTGAGGACGGCCGAATCTAGAGAGCTCGTGCAGCCCCCGAGCATGGGTGAGCCGTTGAGAGCTACCGAGAGCTCCGAGCGCGGGTTAAAGCACCAAAGCCTGAGCAGGCTTGGCCAGGCGAGGTCATGGGGCCATGGCACACGAAGGCCGGTGACCGGCCGTGCCCTAGCCCCCAGGCGCAAGGCGCGAGAAGAAAAGCGGGTGGCGCAGCCCTGCTCAACAAACTGAACTTAAAACCGGCGAGAAAGATCCCAAACAAGACTTTCAACCAAATTCAAGAAGCGCAAGAAACACGAGAACTTCATAGCACGGGGTAGAGGAAGGGCTGATAGCCAAGGAAGTAGAAAAGGCTGACAGCCAAACACCAAGCCAAAAAAGGAAAAAAGGTCACATCCGAACCCTACACTACGTCTTCTTCCCAGCGCGGAGCTAGGACTGCCACTGGGGCGTGGGTGGGAGCCCCGTCTGAGGGCCCGTAGGCAACGCACAGGAGATTCCGAGGCGTGTACATCCCCAACTCATTATTACGCGAGAGTGTCACAGGCGGAGACCTTCACGGGCACAGAGCCTTGATTACGGATAGAACCTCCTGAGGTGTTCAATGTTCTAGGAATTCTCAATAGTTATCCCATCCTGCGCCACCAGGCGCACAACGCCGGGCCTAGAGACATGGGCGATTTTGAACGGGCCCTCCCACATGGGCGAGAGCTTGTGTAACCCCTCCCTGGAGAGGACCCGCCTCAGGACCAAGTCACCAACTTCAAGTGTTCTTGCGCGGACGCCGCATTAGTGGTACCACCGCAGCGCCTACTGATATCGCGTCGCCCTGAGGGCAGCTCGGCGGCGGCCCTCCTCGCCGAGCACGAGGTCCATCCGCCAGGCGACATCCTGGCATTCCTCATTGAAGGCCATGACCCGTGGGGAGCGATGCTTGACCTCATGAGGGAGGACCGCCTCCGCCCCATAGACGAGAAAGAAAGGAGTTTCCCCCATGTGTTTGGTGGCAGTGGTTCGGATTGACCACAACACGGACTGGAGCTCGTCCATCCAGCCCCTGCCGCATGCCTCAAGCTTCTTCTTAGAGCTGCGCGTCTTGAGGCCACGCAAGACTTCCGCGTTAGCGCGCTCGGCCTGACCGTTGCTCCTGGGGTGAGCCACCGAAGCGTAGAAGATCTGTGTTCCAAGGTTAGCACAATATGACCTGAAGAGATTGCTTGTGAACTGTGAACCGTTATCCGTGATGATGCGGCTGGGGACCCCGAATCGCCTCACGAGGCCCTGGATGAATTTGACAGCCGACATGGCTGGGATCGCGCGAACGGGCTCCACCTCTGCCCACTTGCTGAATTTGTTGATGGCGACGTACAGGAAGCGGTAGCCCCATGCTGCCCGGGGAAATGGACCCAGGATGTCCAATCCCCAGATCGCGAAGGGCCAGGAGAGTGGAATCGTCTGGAGGCCCTGCGCCGGTTGGTGGATCTGCTTGGCGTGAAACTGGCACGCCTCGCAAGCCCGCACAAGCTCTGTGGCATCGTTGAGCGCCGTGGGCCAGTAGAAGCCGCTGCGAAAGGTCTTGCCTACGAGGGTGCGGGACGACGAGTAATGACCGCAGTCTCCACCGTGGATGTCAGCCAACAACTCGCGCCCTTGCCTCCTCGAGATTCATTTTAGCGAGACGTCGTTGGGGCGCCTCCTGTAGAGTTCAACGTCTTGGATGTAGTAAGCTGAGGCCTGTCGGACCACGCGCTCTGCGTCTTCTTCATTGTCCGGCAGGGTGTCGTGTTGTAGATACATCTTGATTTCTTGGGTCCAGCAACCCTCCTCGGGCTCCACGGCAAGCAGCAGGCGGGCTTCGGAGGGCGGCCCGCAGGGCGGGGCGCCGTACGTAGGCGCCGCAGGTAACCCCTGCTGAGGGGATGCCGACTCATGAACTGGCGGTGCTGCCGATGGTTTGAGTAGTCGCTCCTGGAAGATGCCCGGCCTCTGAGGCTATCGCCTGGAGGCTCGTTTGGCGATGTCATCCGCTTCCTTGTTGGTGCCTCTCAGTACGTGCTGCACCTCCAGTCCTTGGAATCGCTTCTCCATCTTGCGCACCTCCTCCAGATATGCCTCCATGTGCTCGTCCTTGGGCTTGTATTTCTTGTTGGAGAAGTCGACGAGGAGTTGCGAATCACCCCTGATGGTGAGACGCTTGACCCCCAGCGCAGCAGTGGCCTTGAGCCCAGCATATGGCCCTCGTACTCTGCGATGTTGTTGGAGACCTTCTCGCCTTGCTGGAAGCAAAGCTGCACTAACACGTCGCCACCCCCCGCGCCAACGCGTGAGAAGGCGCCGTCGAAGTATACCACCCATCCGTCTAGGGCTTCATTGCCGGGGGCCAGCGAGCGGCCCTCGCTAGCCCTCCGCTCCGGCGCATCAGTCCACTCCGTAGCAAAGTCTGCCAGAGCCGCTCCTTTGATCACTCGCGTGGTGCTAATCTCCAACTGGAATCCCTGAAGCTCGATGTTTCACTCGGCAACCCTCCCGACGACATTCGGGCCCCGCAGTACCTTCTCGAGAGGATATGACGAAACAACCTTGATAGGATGGCCCTAGAAGTAATGGCGCAGTTTCCTGGAGGCGACGAGGAGCGCCGGGAGCAGCTTCTGAGGCATCAGGTAGCGCGAGCGTGATGTCTACTATGCACCCTTCTTCTTATAGACGTTGTTGGGCCTCCAAGTGCAGATGTTTGTAGGACAGTAGCAAATTTCCCTCAAGTGGATGACCTAAGGTTTATCAATCCGTGTGAGTTGTAGGATGAAGATGGTCTCTCTCAAGCAACCCTGAAACCAAATAACAAAGAGTCTCTTGTGTCTCCAACACACCCAATACAATGGTAAATTGTATAGGTGCACTAGTTCAGCGAAGAGATGGTGATACAAGTGCAATATGGTTGGTAGATATAGGTTTTTGTAATAGGAAAATATAAAAACAGCAAGGTAGCAAGTGGTAAACGTGAGCATAAATGGTGTTGCAATGATAGTAGGCAAGGCCTAGGGTTCATACTTTCACTAGTGCAAGTTCTGTCAACAAGGATAACATAATTGGATCATATTACTAGCCCTCAACATGCAACAAAGAGTCACTCCAAAGTAACTAATAGCGGAGAACAAACGAAGAGATTATGGTAGGGTACGAAACCACCTCAAAGCTATTCTTTCTGATCGATCTATTCAAGAGTCCGGCATAACATTCAATCTATCATAGAGTTCGTACTAGAATAACACCTTAAGACACAAATAAACCAAAACCCTAATGTCACCTAGATACTCCATTGTCACCTCAAGTATTCGTGGGCATGGTTATACGATATGCATCACACAATCTCAGAAACATCCATTCAACCAACACATAGAACCTCAAAGACTGCCCTAAAGTTTCTACCAGAGAGTCAAGACGAAAACATGTGCCAACCCCTATGCATAGGTTCCCAAGGTCACAAACCCGCAAGTTGATCACCAAAACGTACATCAAGTGGATCACATGATATCCCATTGTCACCACAAATAAACACATGCAAGACATACATCAAGTGTTCTCAAATCATTAAAGACTCAATCCGATAAGATAACTTCAAAGGGAAAACTCAATCCATTACAAGAGAGTAGAGGGGGTGAAGAAGATCCAACTAGAATAGCAAAGCTCGCGATACATCAAGATCTTGACATCTCAAGAACACGAGAGAGATCAAACACATAACTACTGATACATACCCTCAGCCCCGAGGGTGGACTACTCCCTCCTCGTCATGGAGAGCACCGGGATGATGAAGATAGCCACCGGAGAGGGATTCCCCCCTCCGGCAGGGTGCCGGAACAGGGTCTAGATTGGTTTTGGAGGCTACAGAGGCTTTCGGCGGCGGAACTCCCGATCTAGGTTAATTTTCGAAGGTTTCAGTATTTATAGGATTTTGTGGCGTAAGGCACACGTCAGGGGGGCTGCTGGGCTGTCCTCGAGATAGGGGGCGCTCCCCTTCACAGGGCGCGCCCCCCACCCTCGAGGGCAGCCCGTGGCTCCCCTGGCCCATCTCTTTTGCTTCGGGGGCTTCTTTTGGTCCAGAAAAAATCATAAAAAATTGGCTCGTCAATTGGACTCCGTTTGATATTCCTTTTGTGCAAAACGCAAAAACAAGGAAAAAACAGAAAATGGCACAGGGCTCTGGGTTAATAGGTTAGTCCCAAAAATCATATAAAAGTGTATAATAAAGCCCATAAGACATCCTAGAAGGATAATATAATAGCATGGAACAATAAAAAATTATAGATACGTTGGAGACGTATCAGCATCCCCAAGCATAATTCCTGCTCATCCTCGAGTAGGTAAATGATAAAGAAATAATTTTTGATGTGGAATGCTAACCAATATAGTTTTTCAAGGTAATTCTCTTAAATGTGGCATGAATGTTCAGATCTGAAAGATTCAAGATAAAAGTCTATATTGACATAAGAAATAACAATACTTCAAGCATACTAACAAAGCAATCATGTCTTCTCAAAATACTATGACTAAAGAAAGTTATCCCTACAAAATCATATATTGTGGGCTATGCTCCCTCGTTATCACACAAAAATATTCATATCATGCACAACCCCGATTTCAGCCAAGCACTTGTTTTCATACTCTATCTTTTCAAACCTTTAAACTTTCACGCAATACATGAGCATGGGCCATGGACATAACACTATGGGTGGAATAGAGGTGGTTGTGGAGAATACAATAATGAGGGAGATAGTCTCACATCGACTAGGCATATCAACGGGCTATGGAGATGCCCATCAATAGATATCAATGTGAGTGAGTAGGGATTGCCATGCAACGGATGCACTAGAGCTAAATATGAATGAAAGTTTAACAAAAGAAACTAGTGGGTGTGCATCCAACTTGCTTTCTCACGAAGACCTAGGGCATTTGAGGAAGCCCATCGTTGGAATATACAAGCCAAGTTCTATAATGAAAATTCCCACTAGTATATGAAAGTGACTAAGCATGATACTCTCTACAATTAAGAACATGGTGCTACTTTGAAGCACAAGTGTGGAAAAAAAGATAGTAGCAATTGTTTTTTTTTCTTTCTTCTTTTTTTGGGCCTTTTTTTTGTTTGGCCTTTTTTTGCGGAGGGGCTTTCTAGATTTAGCCTTTCGTCCCATGGGACAATGCTCTAATAATGATGATCATCACACTTTCATTACAACTTGATACTACAACAACAAAGTATGACTCTATATGAATGCCTCCGGCGGTGTACCGGTATGTGCAATGAAACAAGAGTGACATGTATAAAAATTATGCACGGTGGCGTTGCCACAAATACGACGTCAACTACACGATCATGCAAAGGCAATATGCCAATATGATGCGTGTCATATGAACAGAATGGTGGAAAGTTGCATGGCAATATATCTCGGAATGGCTATGGAAATGCCATGATAGGTAGGTATGGTGGCTGTTTTGAGGAAGGATATATAGTGGGCTTATGGCACTGGCGAAAGTTGCGCGGTACAAGAGAGGCTAGCAATGGTGGAAGGGTGAGAGTGCGTATGATCCATGGACTCGACATTAGTCATAAGAACTCATATACTTATTGCAAAAATTTACGAGTCATCAAAACAAAGTAATCAACGCATGTCCCTAGGGGGAAGGTTGGTAGGAGTTAACCATCGCGCGCCCCCAACCTCCACACAAAGGTTGGCACTCTACAAATACCTCATGCTCTAACTTAGTCACACAACGGTTCACCATACGTGCATGCTACGGGAATCACTAACCTTAACACAAGTATTTCTCAATTTCATAATAACTCCACTAGCATGACTCCAATATCACTATCATCATATCTCAAAACAATTATCAAGCATCCAACTTCTCATCATATTCAATGCACTTAGTGTGAAAGTTTTTACTACATTGATATCGGATGTCTATCATGTGAGGACTAGTTTCTTTAGCCTAAACACATTACCATGCTGTTTTAATAGACACTCAAATAGATATAAGTGAAGCATGAGAGTTCAACAATTTCTAGAAAATATTACCACCACCGTGCTCTAAAAGATATAAGTGAAGCACTAGAGCAATATCAAACTACTCCGAAAGATATAAGTGAGGATCAATGAGTAGTTGAATAATTATGTAACTATGTGAAGACTCTCTAACATTTTAAGAACTTCAGATCTTGGGATCTTACTCAAATAGCAAGCAAAACAAAATAAACTAAATTGACGCTCCAAGCAAAACACATATCATGTGGTGAATAAAAATATAGCTCCGAGTATAGTTACCGATGGATGAAGACGAAAGAGGGGATGCCTTCCCGGGGCATCCCCAAGCTTAGGCCTTTGCTACTCCTTGTTCCATAGTCCATCAAAGCAATACTCAAAACTTGAAAACTTCACAACACAAAACTTAGACAAAAATACTCGTGAGCTCGGTTAGTATAAGAAAGCAAACCACTACTCAAAAGTGCAGCAATGAATTCATTCTTTCTTTATATTGGTGTTAAACCTACTGTAATCCAAGTTCTCTATGGTTCATATCCTCCAATATTACTCATAGATGCATCGGAATAAGCAAACAACACACGAAAAACAGAATCTGTCAAAGACAGAACAGTCTGTAGTAATCTGCAGGGTTCGCCTACTTCTGGAACTCCAAAAACTTCAAACTAAATTGGTAAATTTGCGCAATTTGTCTACCAATCATCTTCAAAAAGAATCAACTAAAAATCACGCTCCAGTAAAATCCCACGACTACTTTAGTCAGCGCTAACGATTCTGTTATTCACAGCAAGATCATATAAACTTCACACAAGTCTTCCCAAAGATTCTACTTGCCACAAACACTAAACAAAACATGAAACCACATATAATCAGAGGCTAGAAGCAATATTTATTCACTAACAGCAGCAAAAACAAAAAAAATATAAAGTTGGGTTGCCTCCCAACAAGCGCTTTTCTTTAATGCCTTTTAGCTAGGCATGATGCTGCTCACATAAAAGATAAGAATTGAAACATAACGAGAGCATCATGAAGCATATGAATAGCACATTTAAGTCCAACCCACTTCCTATGCATAGGGATTTTTTAAGCAAACAACTTATTGGAACGATTATCAACTAGCATAGGAAGGGAAAACGAGCACAACTTCAAGATTTTAAGCACATAGACAGGAAACTTGATATTATTGCAATATGTAGAAGCATATGTTCCTCTCTCATCATAATTTTCAGAGGCATCATGAATGAATTCAACAATATAACCAGCACATAAAGAATTCTTTTCACGATCCCCAAGCATATAAATTTTATTACTCTCCACATAAGCAAAATTCTTCTCATGAATAGTAGTGGGAGTAAACTCAACAAAATAATTATCATGTGAGGCATAATCCAATTGAAAACTAAAATCATGATGACAAGTTTCATGGTGATCATTATTATTAATAGCATACAAGTCATCACAATAATCATCATAAATAGCAACTTTGTTCTCATACTCAATTGGAACCTCTTCCGAAATAGTGGATTCATCACTAAATAAAGTCATGCCCTCTCCAAATCCACTTTCATAAATATAATCATCATAAATAGGAGGCATGCTTTCATAATAATAAACATTATCATCAAAACTTGGGGGACTAAAAATATCATCTTCATCAAACATAGCTTCCCCAAGCTTGTGGCTTTGCATATCATTAGCATCATGGATATTCAAAGAATTCATACTAACAACATTGCAATCATGCTCATCATGCACATATTTCATGCCAATCATTCTATGTAATTCTTCTTCTAGTAATTGAGCACAATTTTCCTTCCCATCATTTTCACGAAAGGTATTAAAAAGATGAAGCATATGAGGTAACCTTAATTCCATTTTTTGTAGTTTTCTTTTATAAACGAAACTAGTGATAAAAAAAGAAACTAAAAGATTCGATTGCAAGATCGAATGATATACCTTCAAGCACTAACCTCCTCGGCAACGGCGCCAGAAAAGAGCTTGATGTCTACTACGCACCCTTCTTCTTGTAGACGTTGTTGGGCCTCCAAGTGCAGAGGTTTGTAGGACAGTAGCAAATTTCCCTCAAGTGGATGACCTAAGGTTTATCAATCCGTGGGAGGCGTAGGATGAAGATGGTCTCTATCAAGCAACCCTGCAACCAAATAACAAAGAGTCTCTTGTGTCCCCAACACACCACATACAATGGTAAATTGTATAGGTGCACTAGTTCGGCGAAGAGATGATGATACGAGTGCAATATGGATGGTAGATATATGTTTTTGTAATAGGAAAATATAAAAATAGCAAGGTAGCAAGTGGAAAACGTGAGCATAACGGTGTTGCAATGATAGTAGGCAAGGCCTAGGGTTCATACTTTCACTAGTGCAAGTTCTCTCAACAAGGATAACATAATTGGATCATATTACTAGCTCTCAACATGAAACAAAGAGTCACTCCAAAGTAACTAATAGCGGAGAACAAACGAAGAGATTATGGTAGGGTACGAAACCACCTCAAAGCTATCTTTCTGATCGATCAATTCAAGAGTCCGCCGTAACGTTCAATCTATCATAGAGATCGTACTAGAATAACACCTTAAGACACAAATCAACCAAAACCCTAATTTCACCTAGATACTCCATTGTCACCTCAAGTATCCGTGGGCATGGTTATACGATATGCATCACACAATATCAGAAACATCTATTCAACCAACACATAGAACTTCAAAGAGTGCCCTAAAGTTTCTACCGGAGAGTCAAGACGAAAACGTGTGCCAACCCCTATGCATAAGTTCCCAAGGTCACAAACCCGCAAGTTGATCACCAAAACATACATCAAGTGGATCACATGATATCCCATTGTCACCACAGATAAACACGCACAAGACATACATCAAGTGTTCTCAAATCCTTAAAGACTCAATCCGATAAGATAACTTCAAAGGGAAAACTCAATCCATTACAAGAGAGTAGAGGGGGAGAAGAAGATCCAACTAGAATAGCAAAGCTCGCGAAACATCAAGATCGTGACATCTCAAGAACACGAGAGAGAGATCAAACACATAGCTACTGATACATACCTTCAGCCCCGAGGGTGGACTACTCCCTCCTTGTCATGGAGAGCGCCGGGATGATGAAGATAGCCACCGGAGAGGGATTCCCCCCTCCGGCAGGGTGCCGGAACAGGGTCTAGATTGGTTTTTGGAGGCTACAGAGGCTTTCGGCGGCGGAACTCCCGATCTAGGTTAATTTCCGAATGTTTCAGTATTTATAGGATTTTTTGGCGTAAGGCACACGTCAGGGGGGCTGCTGGGCTCTCCTCGAGATAGGGGGGCACGCCCCCCCTTCACAGGGCGTGCCCCCACCCTCGAGGGCAGCCCATGGCTCCCCTGGCCCATCTCTTTTGCTTCGGGGGCTTCTTTTGGTCCAGAAAAATCATAAAAAATTGGCTTGTCAATTGGACTCCATTTGTTAATCCTTTTCTGCAAAACTCAAAAACAAGGAAAAACAGAAACTGGCACTGGGCTCTGGGTTAATAGGTTAGTCCCAAAAATTATATAAAAGTGTATAATAAAGCCCATAAGACATCCTAGAAGGATAATATAATAGCATGGAACAATAAAACATTATAGATACGTTGGAGACGTATCAGCATCCCCAAGCTTAATTCCTGCTCGTCCTCGAGTAGGTAAATGATAAAGAAAGAATTTTTGATGTGGAATGCAAATCAATATAGTTTTTCAAGGTAATTCTCTTAATTGTGGCATGAATATTCAGATCTGAAAGATTCAAGATAAAAGTCTATATTGACATAAGAAATAACAATACTTTAAGCATACTAACAAAGCAATCATGTCTTCTCAAAATACTATGGCTAAAGAAAGTTATCCCTACAAAATCATATAGTGTGGGCTATGCTCCCTCGTTATCACACAAAAATATTCATATCATGCACAACCCCGATTTCAACCAAGCACTTGTTTTCATACTCTATCTTTTCAAACCTTTCAACTTTCACGCAATACATGAGCGTGAGCCATGGACATAGCACTATGGGTGGAATAGAGGTGGTTGTGGAGAAGACTAAAAGGAGGGAGATAGTCTCACATCGACTAGGCGTATCAACAGGCTATGGAGATGCCCATCAATAGATATCAATGTGAGTGAGTAGGGATTGCCATGCAATGGATGCACTAGAGCCAAATATGAATGAAAGCTCAACAAAAGAAACTAGTGGGTGTGCATCCAACTTGCTTGCTCACGAAGACCTAGGGCATTTGAGGAAGCCCATCGTTGGAATATACAAGCCATGTTATATAATGAAAATTCCCACTAGTATATGAAAGTGACTAAGCATGAGACTCTCTATAATGAAGAACATGGTGCTACTTTGAAGCACAAGTGTGGAAAAAAGATAGTAGCAATTGTCCCTTTTTCTTTTCTTTTTTTCTTTCTTTTTTCTTTTTTTGGGCCTTTTTTTCTTTGGCCTTTTTTTTGTGGAGGGGCTTTATAGATTTAGCCTTTCCTCCAATGGGATAATGCTCTAATAATGATGATCATCACACTTTCATTAGAACTCGATATTACAACTCGATACTACAACAACAAAGTGTGACTCTATATGAATGTCTCGGGCGGAGTACCGGTATGTGTAATGACACAAGAGTGACATGTATAAAAATTATGCATGGTGGCCTTGCCTCAAATACGATGTCAACTACATGATCATGCAAAGGCAATATGACAATATGATGCAACGGAACGGTGGAAAGTTGCATGGCAATATATCTCGGAATGGCTATGGAAATGCCATGATAGGTATGTATGGTGGCTGTTTTGAGGAAGGATATATGGTGGGTTTATGGCACCGGCGAAAGTTGCGCGGTACAAGAGAGGCTAGCAATGGTGGAAGGGTGGGAGTGCATATGATCCATGGATTCAACATTAGTAATAAGAACTCATATACTTATTGCAAAAATTTACGAGTCATCAAAACAATGTAATCAACGCATGCCCCTCGGGGGGAGGTTGGTAGGAGTTAACCATCACGCACCCCTGACCTCCACACAATGGTTGGCACTCTACAAATACCTCATGCTCTAACTTAGTCACACAACGGTTCACCATACGTGCATGCTACGGGGATCACTAACCTTAACACAAGTATTTCTCAATTTCATAATAACTCCACTAGCATGACTCTAATATCACTATCCCACGAGCTTTTGCATCTCCTTCAGGTTCATGGGCGGCTTAATTCTTTCGATGGCCTTGATCTTCTCCGGATTAGCGTCAATGCCCCGGTGTGAAACCAGGAACCCTAGCAGCTTGCCGGAGGGTACTCCGAACAAGCACTTCTCCGGGTTGAGACACAACTTCACCTTGCGCAGGTTGGCGAATGTTTCTTCTAGGTCCTGGACGAGCGTCCTGGCCTCCCTGGTTTTGACCACGATGTCGTCGACGTAGGCCTCCGCATTCCTCCCGAGCTGAGGACCGAGGGTGATGTGCATCAGGCGCTGGAAGGTGGCGCCCGCGTTTCTCAGCCCAAAAGGCATGCAAGTGTAGCAGTAGACCCCGCATGGGGTCAGGAACGCCGTCTTCTCCATGTCTTCCACCGCCATCTTGATTTGGTGGTAGCCCGAGAAGGCATCGAGGAAGTAGAGCAGGTCGCACTCAGCCGTTGAATCCACGATTTGGTCGATGCGCGGAAGAGGGAATGGGTACTAAGGGCAGAATTTGTTGAGGCTCGTGAAGTCAACGCACATGCACTCCTTGCCTCCTTTCTTTGTGACTATGACGGGGTTGGCCAACCACTCCTGGTGTCGTACTTCCCGTACGATGCCTGCTTCCTCTAGCTTCCTAACCTCCTGAACGATGAAGGCCTGCTTCTCCGGGGCTTGTCTACGCGCCTTCTGCTTGATAGGGCGCGCATTGGGGCATACCGTGAGGTGATGCTCGATGAAGTGCCTTGGCACCCCGACCAAGTCAGCGGCTTTCCAGGCGAACACGTCCTTGTTAGCCCCGAGGAAGCTGACCAGCGCTACCTCTTGCTCTGGGTCCATGCCCATGCCGATGGTGAAGGTCGCTCCTGTGCCCTCTTCGTCAGCGGGCACCTGCTTCGTCTCGGCGGGGTCCTGGGAGAAGAGCTGCTTCTTCTTGGCAGGCGCAACTTCCGATGCCTCCGGAGCCCCCTTTGCTCCTGGGTGAGCTACGGCAGCAGCCCTATAAGCGTGCCCGAGGACCTGAAGGGCGGCCTTGGGGTCCCCTTTGACGGTGATGACACCGTTGCTCCCAGGTAATTTGATGGTGTTGTAGCCTGGGTGAGTCGCCGCCATGAACTTCGCCAAGGCTGGGAAGCCGAGGACGGCGTTGTAGGGCAGGTGGATGGGCGCACCGTCGAAGTCGATGAGCTCAGTCCGGTAGTTAGCCGGTGTACCGAAGGTGACCGGGAGGCGGATCTGGCCGAGCGGAACGGCCGAGCCCGCGACCCCCGAGAAGGGCTTGGTGGGAGGAGCTGCCTGTAGGACACATGCAGATGACCGAAGGCCTCGGGGGAGAGGATGTTGAGCTCGACTCCGCCATCGATGAGGGTCCTCGTCACGGCCACCCCGCAGATGGTGGGCGTGCACACCGTGGGGAGAACGCTCGCGCCGGCCGCTTCTATGGCGAGGTTGCTAGTGCCGAAGGTGATGGTGTGCCCCTGCGCACTCTGTGCCCGCGAGGCCTCTTGTGGCTGGGCGGCGGCCCCGACCTGCCGAAAGTGCGACTTGACGTGCCGAGCTGACACTAGCGCTTGGGACTCTTCGAGGATGCAGGCGACCCCGCGGCAGGGCAGCTCCCCGCCGGCAACGCTCCGCAGCCCGCCGCCGTGGGCCGTTCGAGCGCCGTGCTCTCCCGCAGATGGCCTATGACGGGGCAGCCGCCGTGCCACCAAGAGCGCGACTGGCGTGGCCACAGGAGGCGGGAGTGGCGGAGCAGGCTGCTCTCCGGTGGCCCGACCGGCAAGAGCATCGTCGGGGAAGGAGGAGGAGCGCCCATGGGTGGCGCGGTCCGGCGATACCGCTCGGACGACGGGGTGAGTGCCAAACCCCACACGGGTGTGGCGGGCCGCGATCAACATGGCGGCACGGAACAGGAGAGGGGAGGCGAGGTCATCGGTGAGGCGAGATTTCGACACGCCCCCTACCTGGCGCGCCAAATGTCGGATTACAGGCTCCGCAAAACCCAAGAAGTTCGAACACAAGGGCGTGAACGAAGAACTCTCCCACTCACGTCTACCTAGCGTCTCGCCCTCGCCCGGTGAAGAGATTCAAGCAAACAACAAGTGAAGCACACACGAGTTTACCCAGGTTCAGGCCACCTTGTGGTGTAAAACCCTACTTCATGCTTTGGTGGATTGGCCTCAAAAGGGCTAGAATATGAACTAGTATAGTGGTTCCTGAGCTCAGGAAGTGAGCTCAGGAGGGTCGGGAGGCAAGAGTTCTTGCTCCTTTGCGTGGCGGCAGAGTTTCTGGATCTGCTCTCTCCTTCACAGTGGGGATCATAGCTACTTATATAGGCGGCCAGGGTCCTCTTCCCCCAAAATGTTTAGGCAGGAAGGGATCCCACAACGGCCATTTCGAGCGGGAACACAAGGACGTTCCTACCCTGACAAAAGCAGTATTCGCCTGCGAAAGAGTCAGGCGGTGACGCGGTGGTCTTAGCGGTCTTTTGTCTAGTTGCACCAATGGGGAAACCTTTGTCCAGCTCCTTGGGAACCTGCGCCTGCGCTGCCTCCTTTGCACCGAAACGACAACTGCGCCGCTGGCGGGCGCTGGCACCTGCTGGCGAGGTGCATCACTACTAACGTCACTGCCTCCTCCTGAGGCAGGCTTGGCCTTGGATTCTCCGCCCCTCCGGAGCGCCTTGCCAAGGCTGCTCCTGAGGGGGTCTTGACGTTGTTCTCCTCGTGAGGCCTAGCCCCCTCGCGAGGGTCTTGGGCAGCTGGTCAATCAGCTGGGCCGTACCAGGACGTGGTAGGAGCGCGTCGCGGCCCTCAGACAGGCAAGTCTGGGTACCCTGGTTCCCAGGACGCCGACAGGACCTCAGCACGAGCACGGCGAGCGTCAGCCATGGAAGCGGTGAAGTGGTGACGCGTCGACCGACGGAAGAGAGGTTTCGGCACAGCCCTACCTGGCACGCCAAATGTTGGATTTTGGGTTCCGAAAACCCTTGAGAGGTTCAAACTCTGGGGTGCGCACGAAGAACACTCTCCCCAGCGCGCTTGCCCAATGATTCCACAGCCTAGCTCGACGAACTCTAAGAACAAGGGACACAAAGGATTATACTGGTTTGGGCCACCTTGCGGTGTAATACCCTACTCTAGTGTGTGTGGTGGATTGCCTTGTGGGGCCGAGGATGAACTAGTACAATGTATGAACAGCCTCCGGAGGAGAGGCGTTCTTGGGCTCGGACGAGCTTCTGGTGGAGAGGAGGGTCTGAATGATCCGTCCCCTTGCTGGGTGGTGGCTACTCTACTTATACAGTGGCCTTGGTCCTCTTCCCCGAAAATGTTGGCGGGAAGGGATCCCACAACGGCCAACTTTGATGGGGAACAACTAGTACAAGTTATCCTGACAAAAGTGATCTTTGCCTGCCAAAGGCTCTGTTGGTGATGCCGCGCCGGGCTCCACGATGACCTCCATTCTGTTGCCCTGACGGTCCTTGGTCTTGTTGCACCGATATGGAAACCTTTGTCTTATTCCTCGGGACTCCGCGCCTGCGCTTGCCCCCTTAGCACAAAAGGGGAAACTGGTACACTACGCCCGCTGGCGCCCGCCTGGCCTTGGATGTCATGGCTCACGTCACGCGAACCTCGCGAGGTGCACCTTGCATAGATATCTCCTCTTCTCGGGAGCCAACCTAAGGAGACTTCCCCTAGGGAGGTCTTGCTGTCGCCCACCTCGCGAGGGTCTTGAGTTGCGGTTGCCGAAGTTGGGCCATACCAGGCCGCTGATGGAGCCACGCCATGGGCCGCAGGCAGGCAAGTCTGGGTACCCCCATTCCCATAACGCCAACACATCGTAATCTCTTTCTTGTCCCTCTCCTCCAAGGAGCTGCAGTGGGAGGTGAAGGGGGCAAAAGCAGCACCTGGGAAGAAGCCTAGCCTGACAAGATCGGGAGGGTGCAGACGAAGGTAATGGATGGAGAGAGCATCTAGACGATGCCTTGGTCACCACTGCTAGGACCAGAGTAGCACCGGCACCGACATGGAAGGTGAAGTCGGATTCCATGGAAAAGGCCTGCCGGGGCCCTGTTGGAAGACTGTCGGAGGAGGCGGAGGTATCCACACCTAACCCCCGGCCAATGGCCTTGTCGGGGGAAGAAGACCCAGGTGCAGATGATGGTGTTGCCAGTGCCTGACTGACTCTAGTGGTGCATCCGACGTTCAGCTTGAGTCCATGCAGTAGCCTTCGCACTTCACGCCTACAGACTCACTGACGTCGTCCCCCCCACCGGTGCCCTCCTGTATTGGATTTAGGGCTCTTCGGACCCAAGGAGGTTCAAACACTAGGGCGTGTGCGAAGATCTCGACCTCACCGGCCACAATCCATTGTCCCACAACCTAACCTAGCTAGATTCACGTGGGAGGGGAAGAAGATGAACACGGCAGTTTACCCAGGTTCGGGCCACCTTGAGGTGTAAAATCCTACTCCCTCTTTTTGGTGGATTGGCCTCGCGAGGGGCATAATATATACTTGAACAGCCTCGGGATGGCTCCTGTGAGGAAGGTAGACTCCAAGGATCGACCCCCTCCATGCTGGATGCTAGTCCCTATTTATAGTGGCCTTGGTCCTCTCCCCGCATCATTTGGGCGGGAAGGGATTACACACTGACCAATTTTTAAAGGGGACAAGTGGTACACCTTATCCTGACAAAAGGTGGTCTTTGTCTGCAAAGTCTCTCGTCATGACGCAGGTGTGGGCTCGACAGAGACATTTGCCTTGCTGAGCCCGCAGTCTTGGTCTGGTTGCATCAGAATGGAAGCCTTTGCAAGACTCCTTGGGAACCCGCATCTGTCCTTGTCTGCTTTGCACCAAAGAGGAAACTGCTCCATCTGCATGCTGGCACCCGCCTGGCGTCAATCGTCATGGCTCACGTCACCGCGCCCTCCTGAGGGTGCGCTTGCATAGGAATCTCTGCCCCTCAGGAGGCGGCTTGAGGAGCTGCTCCGCAGGAGGTCCTGGCGAGCCTCTTCTCACGAGGGCAAGGGCCCCTCGTGTGGGTTCTCCTTGAGAATCCTTTGAACTAGGTCTTGTTAGGCTATTGCAAGGCCACGTGTTGGACTGCAGGTAGGCAAGTATGGGTACCTCGGTTCCCAGAACGCCGAAAGTAGCCCCCGGGCCCAAGGCATGTCGGTCCTTGCTCCAAAGCGAAGGCAAAGAGCAGAGGGCCAATCGCCGTGGGCCCCAACCGCCTACGGGCCAGGCTCGATGCATGGCGCACGACGGGTTGGTGGCGCCTCCACTTCCCCATGTCGCGTCAGCAACCGCGTGTGCTGAAAAAATGCTGGAAGCGCACCGCAAAAGCCATCACTTTCCACCGTGCGCTCACCCCTTTCTCCTTCCTTCCTTTGCGAGCCCACGTCCTTCTCGTCGCGTCTTGCGCCTGCTTGCACCCACCTTTCCGCCATGGCCCCCTAGAAGAAGAAGGGGAGGGCTATGACGCTGGAGATTCCCCTGGCGTGGCCTGAGCCTGCATTGGGTCGGTCCATCGTGGTCAATCTTGAGGGGTTGGGGAAGGTCCGGCATGTGACCACCGCCGACTCGCACGAGGGGAAGGTGACGAAGATTTGGCCCGCCTCTTGGCTTGCGATGGATCGATCAACCACCGAGATTACTCTTCAGCTCCATGCTCTCTTCTCTGGTCTATTGCCGCCATTCTCGGACTTCTTCAACGCCGTGCTGACGCACTATCAAATCCACGTTCTTAACTTTGATCCCAGGTCCATCATTCTCCTCTCTGCCTTCGAGTTCTTGTGCGAGACTTTCGTGGGGGTCACCCCATCCTTGGCTCTACTTCGCCACTTCTTCTCCCTTGAGCTGGTCGCCCCATACTAGTGCTCCGGTTGCATGTCGCTCTGTGCAGCGGACCTGCCGGAGGGTGCGGGTGTCGTCTTCGCGCCCTTTCCTGAAGAAAAGGGGTTCCACAAGAAATGGGTGTATGTTGACGCCACCGTGCTCAGCCTCTTGCTCCAGATCCCCACAGCCCCCACCGAACCTAGCTCGGGTTGGGGGCATTCGAAGCTGGCCGATCCGCACCTTGCGCAAGTTAGGGCTAGGCTAGCCACCCTGAAAGAGGCGGGGTTGACGACGGCGATGGTGGCGAGGGAATTCTTACGCCACCGGATTGCACCCCTTCATTTCCAATCCCGTCGGGCATTCACGGGCCACGAGGACCCCATGAGGCTTCAAAGGCCATGTGTTTCTCCTCGTGCCCTGTGAGGGGTACTCCACCTCCTGACCGGGGAGGAGGTCCTCGAGCTTACCGAGGGCAGACACCCCTTGTATGAATATCCGAACGGGGGCAAGATCACTTAGGCGAAGCCATGCTTTTGATGAATGGGAGCTGCTCGCCAGGGTCGATGTGAGGCCTCCCGACAACCCCTCCTAGTGGTACCAAGCGCCGGAGGCCCTGCCGCCGAATCTCTAGGAGCGGCCGCTGGGCGGCAGGACGAGGCGCCTGGCCCCTAGGGACACAACCCTGCAGCCTCATTTGCCCTTCCCGCGGGTGCGACCGTAGTGACTCCGGCAAGAGGGTACACACCAGATACTGTCAGCCCTTGGAAGAAGGCAAAGCATGGCGGCTGCAGTGGCCTGGACTCGTGGGTGCTGAAGAAGAGGAGGTGGATCGCCCCAGACGAGTAAGTTTCCTCACTTCTTTGATCCTTGCCCCTTGATTCCTCCTGAGCTCTTTCTCCCGAGGCTCTATCCAGGCGAGGAGGTGAAGAAGGCTACACCGTCGTCCCCCGAGGCCTCGATGGGTCCTGCTGCTGCGCTCGTGTCCGTCAGAAGGGCCGACTCCCTCCAGAGGTGGTCTCCTGAGGCCCCCAATCCAAGGACCGCGGTGCCTCTCGAGGACAGCGTCGCCACGCTCACCTGGGTTGCTCCCTCGCTTGCTCCTGGGCTAGTTGGTGGCGCTTGGGGCTTCCCCAAGCCGACCAATGGCCTGACCTTGGACCTGTTGGGGGTCGAGCCCCTAGCCCTGGGTACGGGCGTTGGTCTGGATGACCCCGGTTGTCGCCTCAATGCCACGGGATACTCGCGAGCCACAGCCGTGACTGGGAATGCAGAGCAGGCCCTGGGTCAGCTGCTAAGCGTTGTGCGTGGTCGCGGTACTGATCGATGCATACTCCTCCAAGGGATGAGGGATGCACTAGACTGCCTGGAGGCGGGGCTTGGCGACATCGACTCCCGTCACGAAGCCGGGCGCCAACACCTGGTGCGGGAGCGGCAACAACTCGAGGTGGCCATCAACTTCAGCCGGCTCCAACATGAAGCCCTGCGCTCCAAGGACGAGGCATCCTCATCCGTGACCAAGGAAGTCCGTGACCGCGCTTTTGAGGAGGCTGAGGCCACAGAGCTTTGACGCACGACCGCTGAAGCCCGTGAGTAGGAGCTCCTTGCTTTGAATGCCGCCCTTGAACGCCGGATAAAGGCTGGCAAGGTTCACCTAGCAGCTCTGAAGGGGGGGGGGGTCCTTCGGAGCGTGAGAGACACTCCGCTCACTTCAAGAACAGCTGGCTTTGGAGGCACTAGAGCAGAGCTTGGAGTGGGAGCGGCTGGATGCGATCGAGGACCAAGTCACAGCCGCCGAGATTTCCTTGGCCGTTCGGGAGGCAGAGGTCAATGGTGATGTCGCGAGGGTCTGGCATGCTCTTATTCGAGAGTATCACCAGAAGTTGGAGGTCCAAGGGTCCCACTTTTTCCAGCGCCGCAACGAGCTGACGAGCAAGATCGATAATCTCAAGGAGAAGCTGGCCGCCGCAGAACGCCGCTAGCAAGCGTCGTTGGATGCCCACCGAAGCTGAGCTGTCTTCCCTCTACCAACATGTGGAAGGCATCTCCTCCCTCATGGAGCGGGCGGAGGACAAGAAGAAACGGGCCCTCAGGATGCAACACGTCCGCTCCCAGATGTTCTAAGGTCTCGAGAGCCGGGCACTTTGCACCTTGAGCAGCGTGTGTGGCGGGGGCATCCCAAGCCTACTCGTGCCCAACGATGCCTGTTACCTTGCCTTCTTCACGAGGATCATGGAGCGCCACGAGGGGGGTGATGAGAGGACGTGCCAGCTGATCAAGGATAAGAGCCGCACCCTTCTAGGGGACGGCGCAACACGTGTCTTCAGCAACCTTCTTCGCTCAAATCCTGACTTTGATTTTGAGGCCGTGACAGCCCCCGTGCCTGAGGTGATTCAAGACACCTTGGAATACTGGGTGGAGGACCACATGGATGATCTGATCATGGACCTCGACACTGACGATCGTGAGGGCTATGCCGGGGCCGATGCACGCGAAGCCGGCAACAGTGGTGGTGAAGATGTCAGCAACAGTTAAGATGACGACGTGTCTTCTTAGGTTGCTCCTTCCTGTTTGCCTGCCAAAATTTTAGATGTGGCCCTACGGGAGCATGAAAGCATTTTTTGGAGAGGGTTCCCCTATGATGTATGAAACAATGATATGTCT
This sequence comes from Secale cereale, assembly GCA_902687465.1. Lineage (NCBI taxonomy): Eukaryota > Viridiplantae > Streptophyta > Magnoliopsida > Poales > Poaceae > Secale > Secale cereale. Next base: position 352,946,286 of record LR738711.1, read on the forward strand.
TCTAAGGAATTTTGAAGATAAGACATCGTGAGCTGGAGGGCTCCTGACTAGAGTAGTTGGCATGACTTAGCTTTTTGTGTTCGTGACCCTGGACGAGTTGTAGTATCGCAGAGACGCGCTTCTCTTGAGACGGAGCCTCCGGAGCCCTGGTCCGCGGAACCCTAGGAGGGGCTTGTGAGAGCTTAGGGCCTCCCGATGCGCTCCTGCCAGGCGTCAAGCTACATGGGAGTGTCAGGGACGCCTGACGTGGAGCGCTCCTAAGGCCGAGAGATGATTACTCCTCAGGCCAAGAGCTGAGTGCCGGGCATGGTGTGCGCCAGCTGGCAATTGAGAGCGCCGTGCAAGGATCCATGCGTCAAAGCTTTGGCGAGGTGTGCGCACGGGCGGACCCATGGCATTCGCGTCCTTGGCCTCGAGGGGGCCTGATGCCACTGGGGCTAGCTCAGCTCCGCAAGCTGTACCCAGCCCCCGCTTGCGGGGCGCTCGGGAGGGGACATCAGGCAACGGTCGTGCTTCCCAAAACACATATAGGAGAAATAACGAAATATCGCAAATCGAAAAAAATTCCCCCGTTTTTCTTTTTAGTAAATGCACAAAACTTCGAATTTCATTCCATAAATGGCGAATCAAATTATAGAAGAGAGCAAAAAAGACCGCCGCGTCCGGGGCCTACACTAGTCCTCTCACCAGCGCGGAGCTCAGTGCTTCCACTGGGTGTGGGCATAGTCATCGGAGCACAGTGTAGTCAGCCAGCGCAGAGCATAGAGCTTCCATTTGGGCATGGGCGGCAGCCCTCGCGGGGCCAAGGGGCGCGCACCGGGGACTCTGGGGCGTGTACAACCCCACTAATTATTACGTGAGAGTGCCACTGTAGGAACTGCAGAAGCGCTCCACATCCCCTGGGTGGGTATCCCGCTCCATGCATACCCCGGCCACCATTGGGGCATCCGGAAACCAGGACAGGACCAAGGGAAAAGGGCTACGCAGGAGGTGGTAAGATGGTGTCGGTGCAACAAACCCTGGGTCTGTTGCCCAGACTTTGCACAAGCGCCAGAGCAAGAGTGAAGCACCAGCCCAAGTCAGAGTACAAGAAACCAAGATATCCAGAGTACCATCTCACAGCAGAGATCAAGGCCAAGCCAAAGAAGAAAGACATCACAAAGAGAAGGACCTCCCTTATCGGCCAGGCGAGCCCGACAAGGGGCAAGGCCACCCCCGGAAGCAGATAACGGAAACACCCTGGCAGGGCCTGCCGGGGGGCTCGCTGAGGCCAAACCACCTCGCGAAGCACTCAGGCACGACCCACATCGTCAATCAATGTGGTGTCAAGCCGCAAGATGAATAAGTGGCAGCCATTAGCCACATGGCAGCCAGTTCCTACAAGAAGAACCCACAGATGACACTCGTCCTGCACGTGTCATGAAAACAAGCGCAGAGCTGGCAAAGAAGCCCGGCATGCCTTGCCGGGAAGCCATTGATGTGACACTCAGTAGTGCATTTAATGCACCCTATCAACCTGCAGAGTTAGGTATGATAGCACTGTTCGCTATCATGTTAGTGCATAATGACTACTATGCCACTATGGTCGCCCCTTGATCTATAAAAGGAGGCCGATGGTAACCGTCGAAAGGGTTGGAGACTAGAGAAACCCACACCTCCATACGCGCGTAGGCACTGCTGCCCAAGGGTAACCCTTGCCGAGAAAGTGTACCAAGCTCCACCACCACCATTGCATCATCAATCCACTAAAGCAGGAGCAGGGTCTTAAACCTCTCCGCGGACCGAACCTGGGTAAATTGCTTGTGCTCCCCGATGTGCTGCCGTGCGCCGGTCTGCTCTTTGTGCAACGCGACGTCCCCCTACCGAACCAGCAAGGGGCCTCCTGGTCCCATAGGTGGCCGTGGATATCCCGCAACATCTTTGGCACGCCAGGTAGGGGGCTCGCTTGTGCAAACCTGAAAGCGTGCGTAGCGCGTCATCATCATCATCATCATCATCGCTATCTCCATCTTCGACGATGCCATCAGCTATGGCGCCCATGAAGAAGTCCGACGCTTCCACCCATCCGTCCAGTTCAAAGGCTCCACCGCCAGCGGCCACTGATTCCGCGGGGGACACGGATGCGAGCCAAGACATGAATGCTGCTGGGGACGTGGTTGGAGCAGGCATCCCCATCACCACGTCCCCCGCAGCCGACGGAAGGGCAGGAGCCGTCGTGGGAGAACTACATCAGCAACGCCTCGACGGCCACGCTCCGTAAGGTGTAGGAAGGGGGGTCACTCCGTTCGCGCCCCCTCCTCCCACCGAAGGACACATCCGCAGCAACGACACTCGGTCTGGGACAAGCCATCGCCCTCCGGTCTCCCCCGCCGTGGGGGCGGAGGCGACGCATGTGCCTCCTCCCGGGTGAGCTTCTGCGCTTAATGGAGTCGCTGATCCTCGAGCACCACCGCCGTGCAACCCCACTGCCCAGGTGGTCATTCCACATCAGCGTGGGCATGGAGCCATGGCCGCTGGCGCCGCTGGCGCCATCAGGAGCCAGGCGACGGTGTGGTCAACATCATCAACATCCATGCCAAGCACATCCATGGAGGCTATGGCGCGAGATCAGGTGCTACTGAGGTTTCCGCCGGCAGCCGAGCAGATGGATGAGTGGCGTGCCACCATCCGAAGCCTGCTCGGTTTCCTCGAGGCTGGGGGTTCTCGATGATCTGGCCCGCCACGGCCTCCCCAAGCGACGGCAACCACCCATACCGCATGCCGAACGGAGGGCGCCGTCCCCATGGTTCAGTCCCCGCCATGGAAGCCGATGCAGGCACGACATCATCAAGAACCCGACGATGTCTCAGTGGAATCTTCTGGCCATGGAGCGCGTCCTAGCCAAGATCAAGCCCCAGAGGATAGGCGGCGGGGAGATGCGCGCGTCGTCACAGAACGACGCCGCGACGACCTGTGCCGGGCCGACGGGTGTGGCGGCCTCAACAGCAATGAGCCCATGCTCGGCATTGGCGTGTGCCTGATATTTGAGGTTGGCTGCCCCGCCTTCACGCAAGAGCCGCGGCAAGTCCGTTGGGTGTCCGTCCGCACATTCAAGCCATAGATACTTAAGAAGTACGATGGGGGGCTGAACCCGGCAGAGTTCCTGGGCATCTACACCATCGCTATTCAGGCTGCCAGGGGACGAGACAAGAAGGTGTTTGCCAACTACTTCCCTTTTCCCTCAAGTTCAACGTGAGGTATTGGATGGTGCACCTAACGGAGGGTTCCATTTCATCGTGGGCAGACCTGTGCCAAGAGTTCATCGGTGCTTTCACCGGTGGCCACCAGGAGCCCGGCAGGCCCAGCGACCTGCAACTCCTTCAGCAGAAGGAAGGGGAAACCCTATGTATGTATTTACAAAGATTCAGTAAAGTTCATAGAAATATTCAAAATATCCATCCGACAGCTGTCATAGCAGCTTTCCAGTACAATGTGCGCAACTGTCGCATTTGTTCCAAGATGAACGCGCGGTTGCCCAAGACTGTGAAGGAGCTATACACATTGGTGGATAAGTTTGCTCGGATGGAGGAGGGAAGGAAGTTGACCTAAGAGGAAGATTGTGTTGATGTTGATTCAGAGGATGAGGATGAATCAACCAGTTAGAAAAGGGCAAGAAGCGCAATAAGAAGCCAAGAGACAAAACAATTATGACTACGGAAGGATCAGGCATGCCTAGTACCGGCATGAAGGCCAAGGCAGAGGCCTCTGACAAGGAATCTGCCGCTTGCGCTGCCTGCCGGGAAGCCGTTGCCACTGAGAAGGCTAGGAAGGGCGATGGACCGTACGGCAAGATCCATCGGACCAAAGGCCATGACCTTCTTGAGTGTTACCAGGTTGAGCAGCTTGCCAAGACACAGAGAGTAGAATATGATAAACATGGCAAGGAAAAGGGTCAGAATGGTGCTGGTGGTAAGGGCCGAGGTGGTGAAGCAAACCGCCCAGGAAAGCTCTTTTGGAACCAAGGAAAACCCGCCAGGGGCCAAGAGAAGGAAGTCTGTGATAATGTAAGTGATGGAGGGCATGAAGAGGAAACCAGTGAGCAGGTGTTTCAGAAGGCCACTAATGCCCTATGAGCTGATGGAGGTGCATCTTTGCACGCCTCTCACCGCTAGCTCAAGCGGTGGGCACGAGAGATCAATGTTGTGGAGCCAGCGCCAAAGGCCCGAAAGCCGCTCAAATGGCCCCGCACGCCCATCATCTTTGACGAAGAGGATCACCCTAGCCGCACCACTACAGTAGGGTGCTTGCCATTGTTGGTCTCCCCAACAATTCACAACCTCAAGATCACAAAGATGTTAGTGGATGGCGGAGCTGGGTTGAATCTGATCTCCCCGGCAGTCATCAACAAGCTTCAGATAGGATAAGAAGAGCTAGAGGTTACCGACACGTTTCAAGGAGTTAATCATGGAAGGAGCCATTCCAAGGGAAAGATTACACTACCGGTAACGTTTGGGGGAGAACTGAACTATCAGACTGAGAAGATTGTGTTTGATGTGGTTGATCTCCCCCTACCGTACAATGGGATTCTTGGATGCCCGGCCCTGGCCAAGTTCATGGCAGCATCTCATTATGCTTACAATACTTTGAAGATGCCTGGGCCACTAGCGGTTATGAATATCCCATCAGATGAAAAGGATGCAATTATCTGTGTGGACAGGATGTACCGGGATGTAGTTGCGGCAAAGGTAGCAGCAGCAGTAGTTCCCGCCAAGGAAAAAAAAGGACCAGGAAAGGATGGTAGGACCCCCCGCAAGGAGTCCGGGAAGCGTGCCCCCTCCGAGTGCACGACACCCGTTGACGACGTGCCGGAGTGCTCCAATAGCAAGAGATCCAAGGTTGCTGCACCCCAAGTGAAAAAGGTCCCGGTAGGGCTGGCTGGTGTTGATGGTACTTTCACTATCAGCACCACCCTCGATGACAAATAGGAAAGCGCACTCGTTGCCTTCCTGCGGTCGAATATCGATGTGTTTTCCTAGCAACCATCTGATATCTCCGGTGTTCCCAGGGAGGTAATCGAGCACCACCTTGCTGTGTGCCCACACACCGACCTATGAAGCAGAAAGTTTAGAAGCAGGCCTTGGAGAGGCAGCAGTTCATTGCTGAAGAGATCAAGAAACTGGAGGCATCTGGTTTGGTCAGAGGAGTATTGCACCCTACTTGGTTGGCAAATCCAGTGGTAGTCCGGAAGGCTAACGGGAAGTGGAGGCTTTGCATTGATTTCACAGATCGCAACAAGGCTTACCCAAAGGATCCATTTCCCTTGCCGCACATCCACCAAATTGTGGATTCCACTTCAGGTTGTGACTTGCTCTCCTTCTGGATGCATACTCCGGGTATAATCAGATCATTATGTCCAAGGAAGACAAAGAGAAGACCTCATTCATTACTCCATGTGGTACGTATTGCTTTGTCTGCATGCCATTCGGATTAAAGAGTGCCGGGTCAACTTTTGTAAGGGTAGTCCAGTTTGGTTTTGAACCACCGTTACACAGAAAGATAGAAGCTTATATGGATGATATCATGGTCAAGACCAAGGATAAGGCCACCCTCATCTAGGATTTAGAGGAGACATTTGCTAACCTGCGCAAGATCAATTTGAAGCTCAACTCGGAGAAGTGTGTGTTTGGTGTTCCCTCTGGCAAGCTGCATGGGTTCTTCGTGTTCCACCGGGGGATTGAAGACAACCCCGACAAGATCAGAGACATTGAGCAGATCCAAGTGCCAATGACAGTTAACGATGTGAGGTGCCTAACATGATGCATTGCCACGCTAAGTAGATTCATCTCTAAGTTTGTCGAGCGTGCTCTGCCGTCTTTCAAAATATTGAAGAAGGCCGGACCTGTGAAGTGGACACAGGAAGCAGATGCAACCCTGCAAGAGTTGAAGGCCTACCTTTCCTCTGTGCCCACTTTGGTTGCTCCCAAACCCCAAGAGCCTTAGTTGCTATACCTGGCGGCAACCAACCAAGTGGTCAGTGCAGCCTTGGTAGTACAACAAGAAGTAGAAGATATAAAAAGCAAGCGCAACACAACAGAGTCAGAAGAGCATCAGAGCATCAATGAGCATGGCAATGAGAGAAGCTCCAAGGACGCGACAAGGAAGAAAGTGGTGCAGCACCCAGTGTACTTCAGCAGCTCCTTATTAGAGGGGGCTAGATCGAGGTACTCTGGTGTGCAAAAGTTTATCTTTGGCCTCATCATGGCCTCAAGGAAACTGCGCCGCTACTTCCAAGCCCATGAGATCACGGTTGTCACTCGTTTCCTGCTTCAAAGGATACTCCGAAACCCTAAGGCTACTACCAGAATAGTGGAGTGGCCTTTAGATGTATCCAAATTTGGATTCAAGTATGGGAGCACATCAACTATTCAGAGCAGTGCATTGGCAGGTTTATTGCAGAATGGACACCAACCCCTGACGAGGAGATAACACAGACAGCTATCCCCGGCAAGGAATCACCCCAAGAATGGATTATGTATTTTGATGGTGCTTTTTCCTTATAAGGAGCTAGAACTGGCGTGCTTCTTGTTGCCCCCTCCCGGGAGCACTTGAAGTACATCGTCCAAATGCATTTTGCCTGGGAAGAAGCCACCAACAATACAACAGAGTATGAAGGGCTCCTTGCCGGGCTCAGGATTGTAGCTGAATTGGGAATTAAGAAGTTGATCATTCAAAGAGATTCACTGCTTGTGGTAAGAAAAGTCAACAAGGATTACCAAAGCCCATTGATGAAGGCATACGTTGAGGAAGTGAGGAGATTGGAGGAGCACTTTGACGGGTAGCAAACAGAGCATGTACCCCGTGCAGAAAACAACATAGTTGATCACTTGTGAAAGTGTGCTGCGCAGAAGCTTCCTATGGAACTAGGAACTTTTGTTCTCTATCTGTCCCAGCCCTCCGTATCCCCAGCAACAATGGCTGGGAAAAGGAGAAAGTTGGACTACGGTAAGCCTCTCCCGGCAGAGCTATCCATTCTCGGCAGAGACCCTGGCGGAAACAACTCCTCACAGCCTGCCAGAGCGCCCCCTCCAGCCGGGCTAATGGAGCCTGCGAACGAGGCTGGTGCTCCCGCAACAGAGAAGGTGCCTCTAGTCCTCGTTGCCGAGCCACATGCTCCAGCTTGGGCAAGGCACATTGTCCGCTTCCTCCAAACCGGAGAACTACCCGGCGACCAAGATGAAGCTGAAAAGTAGCCCGGAGGGCTAGTATGTATCAGTTTGTCGATGACACTCTGTACAGAAGGAGGCCCAACGGTGTGAAATTGAAGTGTGTCTGCTAGGAGGATGGAAAGGAACTACTGGCTGAGATTCAAAGAGGAATGTGCGGCTCTCACATTGGATCAAGGGCATTAGTTGTGAAAGCATTCTAGCAAGGATTCTATTGGCCCATAGCCCTCCAAGATGCAGTTGAGCTCGTCACGACATGTGAAGCCTTTTAGTTCTATTCCAAGAGAATACACCTTCCTGCTCAAGCTCTTCAAAGAATCCCTCTCTCATGGCCATTTTTGGTCTGGGGGCTCGATATCCTTAGGCTCTTCCCCCGAGCAATCGAGGGCTTTGAATTCTTGTTCTTCGCCATCGACAAGTTTACAAAGTGGCCGGAAGTGACTGCCGTGAGAAAGGTGACTGCTCAGTCAGCTATCAAGTTCTTGAAAGAATTGGTGTGTCGTTTTGGAGTTCCGGCAAGGATCATCACCAACAACGGCACCCATGTCACGTGCCACGCCTTCATGCAATATTTTCATACCCTCTGATGCAAGATCTCATTTGCTTTCGTGGCACACCTCCGGAGCGATGGGAAAGCTGAGAGGGCGAATGCTGAAGTGCTCCGTGGACTCAAGACAAGAACTTTCGGTATGCTGCAGAAGCACGGCAGGCGGTGGATTGAGGAGTTGCCGGTAGTTCTCTGGTCCCTCAGAACGACACCAGACCGAGCTATCATGCAGACTTCCTTCTCCCTAGTATATGGGGCAGAAGTAGTTATTCCCACGGAACTCATTTACGGGTCTCCTCAAGTGTTTGGCTACAATGAGGTAGCGCGAGTTGAGAACCGATGTGACGACGTTGTGCTACTCGAAGAGAACCGTCTCCGGGCCACTACGTGTGCTGCACGCTACGAGCAAGCCCTGCGTCGCTATCACAGCCGCAGGGTTCATGCCCGGTGTTTTGAGGAAGGCGACCTTGTCCTTAGGCGCGTTCAGTCCGTTAAGGGTACAAACAAGCTGTCACCAAAGTGGGAAGGCCCTTACCGGGTGGTAAGAGTCACCAGACCTGGCGCAGTACGTCTAGAGATCGGAGATGGCTCTCAGTTGCAGAACTCATGTAATATTGAGCATCTCCACAAGTACTACCCGTAAGGCGCGGCTGTCGGGCCCTGCCCGACAGCCCTCCATCCGTACATGCCTTGCCTCAACTTCATGTAACCCCTTGTACGGAGCCGGGGCGATGACACCGTGCAAGAGAAAATAAAGAAGCGCTGTAGAGGCCCCCCCAACAAAGATTGCATCCATGCACCATCACACCCAGATCACTGCATAAGCATTTCATGAGCATTTGCATATGCATATGCATATAGATAGGATTGCATCTAGCATTCATTCTCATCTTCATGGAGTTGCAGGTTCCTATCATGGACTTGGGTTCGACAAGGAGTTGATAAGATTGCCGAGCACTGCAATCTCCAGCAAGCCAAAACAGATAAGTTTAACCTCTTGTACTTTAGTGTTCTGTAATCTATAACTTGTGCATGAGAAAACCCCACCGCACTCTCTTGAAACTTAGGTTCTCCCATCCTATACTCGAACGTTGCTTCGAGCGAGATGGTTGTAGTGGCCTTTGATGAAAAGGAGTTGGCGGGGGGCTGGCCCCTCTGTCTGTTCCCCCGCAGACGCGGTTCTCCGGTAGACAAAGAGGGTGCCGGTAAGGTAGCTTATTGGTAAAAACTCGTTTTATTACAATAAAGAGGCATGCCACCTCTGCATGGACGTACACATGCACGGGTTCCCGGCAAGGTCTATCTTTTTCATTCATATGCTGATACAAGTATAAGAATTACAGAACACAAAGATGGACTCGAGGAATTACATTATTTGAACAAAAATTGGCATTTGCCTACAAGTTTAAGATTGAAAAAAAAGATAAGTGCGCCGTAATCCCCTTCTCCGTCCCTCCTTCCCTAGATACTGCAGCAGGAGGGGAAGTAGACAAAAGGAGTGCCCGGGCGAGGTGTCAATGAAGGGATCAGCAACAGCCATTACCTGATCAGCGCCACCAGGACCGGCAAAGCACGGTAGGGTGGACGAAGGCGGAGACTATGAGGAAGCTTGTCGGGGATCCCAGCGGAGGACTGCTGGAAGACGAGAATAGATGCTAAGGAGGAAGGGAAGAGTTGGAGCCGGGACGACGGGCCACTGGCGCAAGTACAAAAAGCACTAGTGCCGTCGTATCCCGCCTCGAGGCCTGCCTCCCGCTCCCTCCATCCTCCTTCATCTCCCCGCCATCACCATTACGGGGAGATACACCGAAGGCTGAGCGCCCACTACGGCGTGCAGCTGGCGTGCACTCAGGAGCTGCGGGGAGCAACGGGTAAAACCCTACGCCTCCCTCGGAGAAGCAATAGACAGTAGCGGCGACACTGCTACTTGTCTCGGTGGGCAGGAAGAAGCTCCCTTCCTCAGCAACAGCCTCGGCTCCACTGGAAGGAGCAGTGATGGGGGCACCAACATCCCCGAGCGTTACACCTCGGGTGGCGCACGCAAACCCGGGGGATTTTATCAGCAGGAAGGCAAGATCCGGCAACCCATAACCAAGATCGGACACCCTCTCCGGGAAGACAGCAAGCAGCCAGAGCAGCCGGGGGGCTGGGGGCGCGCCGCTCCCCACCTTGGCGGGAAGGAAGGCATGCCCCCCGTCAACCTCTGTCCCAAAGCTTACGGGAAGGACAGTGCTGGGATTACCAACAATCTCTAGCCCCGCCTCCCGGCTAAGCTTCGATGAGATCCAAAGGCTCACTGCGGCAAGGACCAGGCTCACTCCCCAAGCACCAACACCAACATGAGGCAACGATAGCCACAAGCTGGAGCCCGGGGGCTGGCCCCAGGCTCCCCTCTACGACATAACCAGCAAAGGCAGAAGGCAGGAGATGAGGAATGTGATGATGGATGGCGTTGTCCTCCTCCTATCCTCCCTTTTATAGGCAGGGCATGGAGGAGAGCTGCTCCATTAACGGGCGGCCATCGTCCTCCTCCGCCAATTCAAGACGGCCGAGCTCTCGCCATGATGCCCCCACGCCACGCGCCTTCCTTACCTACCCTGTGCGACGCATGCTGCATACGTGGCTCAGGATAAGGGCATGGTGGGAAGAGTAAATTGGCAGTTTCCACCCCGTGCGTTAAAGTCATTCACGGGCCATTACTGGAGCGGCCCCACCACTATTGGCTTTACGCAGTGCGCAGGGAAACTGGCTAGGATCCAAGACTCATGAAGAATCAGAAAGAGGACCTCAAGAGAGCGGCCTCTTCAGCAACCCTGCCTGTGAACTTATTAGGACCTACCCCAACGACGCTCGGCACGATCGAGGCAGGCCCGGGGCTTCTGTCGGTGCAACAAACCCTGGGTCTGTTGCCCAAACTGTGCACACGCGCTAGAGCAAGACTGAAGCACCAGCCCAAGTCAGAGTACAAGAAACCAAGAGATCCAGAGTACCAGCTTAGAGCAGAGAGATCAAGGCCAAGCCAGAGAAGCAAGACATCACCAAGAGAAGGGCCTCCCTTACTGGGTAGGCGAGCCCAACAAGGGGCGAGGCCACCCCCAGAAGCAGATAGCAGAAACACCCTTGTAGGGCCTGCCGGGGGTCTCGCAGAGGCCAAACTGCCTCGCCAAGCACTTAGGCACGACCCATGTCGTCAATTAATGTGGTGTAAAGTCACAAGATGATTAAGTGGAAGCCATTAGCCACATGACAGCCAGTTCCTGCAAGAAGAACCCACAGATGAAACCCGTCCTGCTTGTGTGCTCCCCGCCGTGCTGCCGTGCGCTGGTGTGCTCTTTGTGCAATGCGACGTCCCCCTACCGAACCATCAAGAGGCCTCCTGGTCCCATAGGTGGCCCTAGATATCCTGCGACAGATGGTCATGGGCCCTCCGCCCTGCGCCTTCTCCGGAAAAGGACCCGCTTCCAGGCGGCGCCACATGCCTCACGGCATGAGGGAGGCCCTGGCGCCGGGCTCCCTTGCTGCTCACGGGGCACGCCCCCGCGCGTCCTCCAAACATGCCCTGCCTGCTCGGGGTGGGGCTGGCGCCCGAAGGCGCGTTGTCTTGGCATGATTTACCTGCGATCCAAGGTTAGCGCGACATGTTCCAAAGATATCAGACGTAACTCCTGGCCGCCATTGCCGAAGGTGCCGACGAGGCATATGGTTGGCTCATGAGGGGCCCCGTTCCCGCATGGCCTTGATGATCCTGAGGTCCAGGCCGATGGAGGGAATGTGCGCGGGCTTCTCACTTGCTCGTACGGTGAGCTTACTGATGGAGGCACAGAGGCACCGGGGGCCATCACCCTGAAGCCAGACCCTGGTCCCTCCGCTCTGCTGCCCATCATCTCTGGTGCCCGGGCTTGCCAACCTGGAGGGGGCTCCTCGTTGCTGCCTCCAGGGAGGCCACCTAGCCTTGTCATACTCCAGGGGAGCGCCTCTTCTGTCAGGTGGGCACAACACCCTCGGAGGCGGCATCAAGCAGCTCAGTGACCCGGCCAAGCAAGGCGTCATGGCTGCCTTCTGCTAGCCGACATCGCAACAACTCACGCGTCACGAGGAGCGCGGCTGGCGTGTTCGCTTGCTCCTGATGAGCGTGCAAGGAAGACGCCACAATGTAGCTAGAAGACCGTGCGGTGTGTTACTTCTTGGGCTTGCGTTGGTTTTTCCCTTGAAGAGGAAAGGGTGATGTAGAAAAGTAGAGTACGTATTTCCCTCAGTTTGAGAACCAAGGTATCAATCCCGTAGGAGACAACACGCAAGTCACCAAATACTTGCACAAACGATCAACAACTTGCACCCAACGCGATAAAGGGGTTGTCAATCCCTTCACGGTTACTTGCAAAAGTGAGATCTGATAGAGATACATAAACGGTAAAGTAAATATTTTTGGTTTTTTTGGTTTCTAGATTGGAAAGGAAAAGATTGCAAAAAGAGTAAATAGGAAACTAATATTGTAAACTGAAGACTTATATGATGGAAAATAGACCCGGGGCCATAGGTTTCACTAGAGGATTCTCTCAACATAGAAAATATTACAATGGGCGAACAAATTACTGCCAAGAAATTGATAGAAGAGCGCATAATTATGATGATATCTAAGGCAATGATCATGAATATAGGCATCACGTCCGTGTCAAGTAGACCAACTCTTGCCTGCATCTACTACTATTACTCCACACATCAACCGAATCCTGCCTGCATCTAGAGTATTAAGTTCATGAAGAACAGAGTAACGCTTTAAGTAAGATGAAATGATGTAGCGGAATTAACTCAAGCAATATGATGAAATCCCCATCTTGTTATCCTCAATGGCAACAATACAATACGTGTCTCGTCCCCTTCTGTCACTGGGTGAAAGCACTGCAAGATTGAACCCAAAGCAAAGCACTTCTCCCATTGCAAGAAAAACCAATCTAGTTGGCCAAACCAAACCGATAGTTCGATGAGAATTACTAAGATATCAATTCATGCATATAAGAATTCAGAGAAGATTCAAATAATATTCATAGATAAGCTGATCATACATCCACAAGTCATCTGATCTTGGCAAACACACCTCAAAAGAAGATTACATCGGATAAATCTCCAAGAACATCGAGAAGAATATGGTATTGATAATCAAAGAGAGAGAAGAAGCCATCTAGCTACTAGCTATGGACCCATAGGTCTGTGGTAAACTACTCATGCTTCATCGGAAGAGCAATAGGGTTGATGCAGATGCCCTCCGTGGTTCAATCGCCCTCCGGCAGAGTACCGAAAAGGGCCTCTAGATGGGATCTCGCGAATGCAGAAGGTTATGATGGTGGAAATGTGGTGTCGATGCCTCCTCTAGGGTTTATGGAATATATGTGAATATATAGGCGGAAGAAATAGGTTGGTGGAGTCACGAGGGGCCCACAAGGGTGGGGGCGCGCCCACCACCCTTGTTGCTACCTCGTGGCTCTTCATACTTGGTTCTCAAGCTTCAGGGGTGTCTTCGGGTCTAATAAAAATCATCGCGAAGGTTTCGTTCCGTTTGGACTCTGTTTGACATTCCTTTTCTGCGAAACTCTAAAACAAGGAAAAAACTAAAACTGGTACTGGGCTCTAGGTTAATAGATTAGTCCCAAAATAATATAAAATATCATAATAATGCATATGAAATATCCAAAACAGATAATATAATAGCATGGAAGAATAAAAAATTATAGATACGTTGGAGACGCATCAAGCATCCCCAAGCTTAATTCTTGGTCATCCTCGAGTAGGTAAATGATAAAAACAAAAATTTTGATGTGGAATGCTACCTAACATATTAATCAATGTAATTATTCTTTATTGTGGCTTGTTTGTTCAGATCCTATAAGACTCAAAATAAAAGTTTATCAATATCAAAACAGTAATACTTCAGGCATACCAAAAGCAATCTACGAAGCTTCAAAAATAACATGGCTAAAGAACGTTATCCATAAAATATTGTATAGTCTTTTATGCTCCCTTTTCTTAACACAAGATGCCCCTCATGCCCATTCCGGTGTCAGCCAAGCAATTTCTTTCATACTCTACTTTTTAAAGCCTTTTCAACTCTTCACGCAATATATGCGTGCGAGCCATGGACATATCACTGTGGATGGAATAGAAGGTGGTGATAGACAAAAGGAAGAAGAAAGTCTCACATCAACTAGGCAAATTAGTTGACTATGGAGACGTCCTTCAATCGATATCAATGTAAGTGAGTAGGGATTGCCATGTAACGGATGCACTAGAGCTATAAGTGTATGAAAGCTCAAAAGAAAACTAGTGGGTGTGCATCAACTTGCTTGCTCATGAAGACCTAGGGCATTTGAGGAATCCCATCGTTGAAATATACATGCCATGTTCTATAATGAAAAATTCCCACTAGTATATGAAAGTGACAACATAGGAGACTCTCTATAATGAAGATCATGGTGCTATTATGAAGCACAAGTGTGGAAAAAGATAGCAACATTGTCCCTTCTCTCTTTTTCTCTCATTTTTTTTATTTTGGGCTCTTTGGCCTCATTTTTTGTGGGCTTCTTTGGCCTCTTTTATTCATTTGGGATTCTTTGGCCTCTTTTATTTATAATTTCACATGGGACAATGTTCTAATAATTACGATCATCATTCCTTTATTTACTTACAACTCAGTATTACAACTTTATACTAGAACAAAGTATGAGTCTATATGAATGCCTCTGGCGATGTACCGAGATGTGCAATGATCTACAGTGACATGTATGAAAAATTTGAACGGTGGCTTTACCACAAAAACTATTTCAACTACATGATCATGCAAAGCAATATAACATTATGGTGTGTGTCTTAACAAACAGAACGGTGGAGTTATATGGCAATATATCTCGGAATGGCTATGGAAATGCCATAATAGGTAGGTATGGTGGCTGTTTTGAGGAAGGCTGTAAGGTGGTTTGATGCACCGGCGAGAGTTGCGCGGCATTAGAGTGGCTAGCAAGGTGGAATGGTGAGAGTATGTATAATCCATGGACTCAACATTAGTCATAATGAACTCCCATACTTATTGTGAAAAATCTACTTGCCTCGAAGCAAAATACTACGATGCATGCTCCTAGGGGAGAGGTTGTTAGGGGTTAACCATCGCGCGCCCTCGACCTTCACGCAAAGATAAACAATCAAGATACAATGCACGCCAATTTGGTTACATAGTTAGGAGACCATACGTGCATGTTACGAGAATCACAAACCTTAACACAATTATTTCTTTAACCTCACAAACTACCACTAGCATGACTCTAATATTACCATCTCAACATCTCAAAACAATTATAAGGAATCAAACTTTTCATCATATTCAATGTTATTTATATGAAAGTTTTTGTTATATCTCCTTTGGATGCCTATCATATTAGGACTAAATTCATAACCCAAGCAAATTACCATGATGTTTTAAAGACTCTAAAAACAATATAAGTGAAGCAAGAGAGTTCAACAATTTATATAAAGTAAAACCACCGTCGTGCTCTAAAAAGATATAAGTGAGGCACTAGAGTATTCTAATAAATGACAATTCAAGCATGCCCCCCTCAAAAGGTGTGCACAGAAAGGATGATTGTGGCAAACTAAAAGCAAAGACTCATATCATACAAGATGCTCCAAGCAAAGAACATATCATGTGGTGAATAAAAACATAGCCTCAAGTAAAGTTACCAATAGACGAAGACGAAAGAGCGGATGCCTTCCCGGGGCATCCCCAAGCTTAGGATCTTGGTTGTCATTGAATATTATCTTGGGGTGCCTTGGGCATCCCCAATCTTAGGATCTTGCCACTTCTTATTCCATAGTCCATCAAATCCTTACCAAAACTTGAAAACTTCACAACACAAAACTCAACAGAAAACTCGTGAGCTCCATTAGTAAAACAAAGCAAATAACCACTTAAGGTATTGTTGTGATCTCATTCTTATTTTATATTGGTGTAATATCAACTGTATTCCTACTTTTCCATGGTTCATACCCCCCGATACTAGCCATAGATTCATCAAAATAATCAAACAACACATAGAAAACAAAATATGTCAAAAACAGAACAGTGTGTAGCAATCTGAAAACTTCGCATACTTCTGTAACTCTAACATTTATCAAAAATTATGAAGACGTGGGGAATTTGTATATATAAATTGTGTGTAAAAATTTCATAAGGTTTTCACATTCTAGTGAATTATTGAATCTTATGCACTGGGCGCAAAAGTTTTCGTTTTTGAGCAAAATCAAATCAACGATTACCGTAAGCCATCCCAAAGGTCTTACTTGGCTCAAACAATAATTAAACACAAAAACACAATTACTACAGAAGTAATAATGTGTATTCTCACAAGAAACAAAAAATAAAAATATTGGGTTGTCTCCCAATAAGCAGTTTTCTTTAAAGCCTTTTAGCTAGGCGTTGATAATTTCAATGATGGTCACATGAAAGACAAGGCTCAAAGCACAAAGAGAGCATCATAGAATATGTGACAAACACTGCTAGGTCTAACATGCTTCCTATGCATAAGCATTTCATAGTAAACAATAATCAAGACAAGCAATATCTAGCATATGCAAGGAAGTAAAAGAAAACAAGATCAATCTCAGCATGAAGAAAGTAATTTAGCGACATGAAGATTTCTACAACCATATTTTCCTCTCTCATAATAATTGCATGTCGAATCATATTCAAACTCAACAATATAGCTATCACATAACATATTCTCTACATGATCTATATGCATGCAAAGTTGACACTCTTCCAAAATAGTGGGATTATCATTAACTAAAGTCATGACCTTTCCAAACCCACTTTCATAAAAAAATCATAAGATTGAACATTCTCCAAATATGTGGGATCTAAAGTTGACACTCTTCCAAACCCACTTTCAATATTATTGCAAACATATTTATCTTGAGGCTTAAATAAATTTTCAAGATCATAAGAAGAATCACCCCAATCATGATCATTACAACAAGTAATGGACATAGCAAAATTAGCATCCCCAAGCTTTGGGTTTTGCATATTATTATCACAATTGATATTAATAGCATTTATAATAACATCATTGCAGTCATGCTTTTCATTCAAGGAGCTATCGTGAATCACTTCATAAATCTCTTCTTTAACACTGCATCACAATTTTTAGATTCAGTAATTTCAAGCAAAACTTCATAAAGATAATCTAGTGCACACAACTCACTAGCAATTGGTTCATCATAATTGGATCTCTTAAAAATATTAGCATGTGGACGAGGATCCATAATTAGATTTTTAGTAAGCAAAGATGCAAACAAATAGAAGGCACATGGCAACACAAGCAAACATAAGATCGAATGAGAAAAAGGCAATCGAAAAGAAGGCAAATATTTTTGTGTTTTCTAAAAAAGTTTTAGAAGTGGGGGAGAGGAAAATGAGAGGCAAATGGAAAATATTGTAATGCAAGAGATGAGTGTTTTATTAAGGGTACTTGGTATGTCTTGATTTGATGTAGATATCAACGGTACCAGAAATTGGCGAGTCGACAGGACACAAATCTTGACTCTTTACTTGGCGTAAATATCCCCAGCAACGGCGCCAGAAATTCCTCCTGCTACCTCTTGAGCTTGCGTTGGTTTTTAACTTGAAGAGGAAAGGGTGATGCAGCAAAGTAGAGTAAGTATTTCCCTCAGTTTGGGAACCAAGGTATCAATCCAGTAGGAGACAACGCGCAATTCACCAAATACCTGCACAAACAATCAACAACTTGCACCCAACGCGACAAAGGGGTTGTCAATCCCTTCACGGTTAGTTGCAAAAGTGAGATCTGATAGAGATAGATAAACGGTAAAGTAAATATTTTTGGTTTATAGATTGGAAAGTAAAAGATTGCACAAAGAGTAAATAGGAAACTAATATTGTAAATCGGGAACTTATATGATGGAAAATATACCCCGGGGCCATAGGTTTCACTAGAGGCTTCTCTCAAGATAGAAAATATTACGGTGGGTGAACAAATTACTGCCAAGAAATTGATAGAAGAGTGCATAATTATGACAATATCTAAGGCAGTGATCATGAATGTAGGCATCACGTCCGCGTCAAGTAGACCGACTCCTGCCTTCATCTACTACTATTACTCCACACATCGATCGACTCCTACCTGCATCTATAGTATTAAGTTCATGAAGAACAGAGTAATGCTTTAAGTAAGATGACATGATTTAGTAGAATTAACTCAAGCAATATGATGAAAACCCCATCTTGTTATCCTCGATCACCCTTAGCACCAGCGGCTATTCCACCTCCATCACCCTCGCGAAAGGAGTGGCAAGCCGGAGACGACCACACGTGGGGCCACATAGCTTGACAAAGAATTCCAATGGTTGGTGCCTGACATGGCCTTCAGGTGGCCCCGGAGCAATCGAGGAGGAATGATCGCAACATCGCCGCGTCCTCCTCGGCCCTCGGGCGCCGCGGCGGCCGCGCCCCATCCTACGCCTCCACCACGAGCACTGGATTCTGCCCCCATGTTGTCGGTCGGGGGAGGAAGGTGCTGTCAAGACGAGGCTCTCGTCGCAGCCACCGGAATGCCACTGCGCCCCTTCCCCTTGCCATTTGAGGGAGAAGACGGAGATGAGCGGGAAGAAAAAGAAGAAGATGTGTGTGAGTTAGTCCCTCGCCTATTTCCCTTTTTATAAGCGGATTGGGTCAGGGGGCTGGCTCCTCACCCAAAAGGACACCGCACCGCTCCACCAATCCGACTACTCTGCGCCACTAACGGCACGCAGAATCAAGACCGCCCACCCACACCTATCCACGACATCTGGCTTTCTACCATGGCACTCCTCCCCGCGCCCAACGTTTTCGTCACCAACCCTACCCAATGCTTGCAGCGTATGTGGCAGAAACGGCAGGAGCAGTGCTTGAGAAAAAAGGTAGTTGCCATCCCGTGAGCGTGGGGCATGGGCAACCGACAGTTCATGACGTTAAGATTTCCCCATGACGTCTCACACGATGGGTGGAAAACGCGGAAACTGCCCTCATTTGAGCACATGGTTAATGAAGAAGCAAGAAAAAATCAAGAAGGAAAAGAAGAGTACCAGCACAAGACCCCTGCATGTGTACCTGACAGGGCCTACCACAATGATGCTTGGCAGCACATTTGGGCCAGACCCGCGGGCTCCTGTCAGTGCAACAGACCTTTGCGTATGATTCCCAGCCTGTACACAGACACGATAAGGAGGAAGCAAGCTTTGTCAAGCATCCAAGACAAGAACGAAGGTAGAAAGAAAGATAGAGATCTCTTTGGGAGTCAAAGAACTGATCAAGAAGACCAAGACAAGCCGAAGGAATAAGTTTCCACTAAGGGAAAACATCCCTTGTCGGGTAGGCGAGCCCGGTCGGGTCGAGGCCTCCCCAAGAACAAGTCCAAGCTTTCCCCGGCCGGCTTGCCGGGGGCCCCCAGGGGCGGATCTCCCCGCCAATGCTCCACTGCTCCACCACACAACAATGCAAGTCACTTATCAGTGTGGTGTCGAGCCCTCAAGTGATTAAGTGGCTGCCATGTGGAAGAGATTTTCCACCCATGCAATATCTGTCCAGCGGCGTGTCATGCAGACAGACCAGAAGGTGGCTAAGGGACGCGGCAAGCTTGGCGGGTTGCCTTCCCTGCTTGACACCTAGCAGTGCATTTAATGGACTTTGTCCTAATTGCCTAAGTTAGGTATTGTTAGCTATCGAATCAACCAACACAGACTATGGTGCCAGTGTGGATGCCCCTTGAACTATAAAAGTAGGACCGAGGCGAGCTAGAAAAGGATTCGGACCCTTGTACACTCATATGCGTGTAGCTACTCTCCCCGAGGCAACCTTGCTGGGCTTGGGCGCTACGTGCTCGTCGCGGTCCATCATCCAATCCACCAAAGCAGGAGTAGGGTTTTATGCTTCGGAGTGGCCCGAACGTGGGTAAATTACGAGAATCACCCCCTCTCGTGTTGCTCGATGATCTTCGCTCTTCGTGCAACGCGCCCTTCCCCCATGCCAAACCACAAGGGGCCATGGGCCCCATAGGTGATCGTGTTTTCCCACGACATCACCCTTGGCGCCAGGCGCATCCTAGTCAAGGGAAACTCACAGCTTCTCATCAAATTCTCCAGCGAGAAACACAAACCACTCTCCTTTGCTGTTTGTGCTTGTAGTGAATGAACTATCATTGGCACTTCAGGATGCACTTCAGTCCAACCACCTGGCAGGCATCTCACTTGGACCCGAATACTCTCCTATCCACTCTGTAATTGCATCTAGTGTCCCTTAGTGATTTTGGTGTATTGAAGACTTATAGGTTAAGGGACTAATGTGTTTGTGAGTGTACACAGGTTATATAAGTCTTTGAGGAGTTTGTTATTCACGAAGAAAGGTGACCTCTAAAAATGTATGTCTTCAGTTGAAGACTTTAGTTTTCTTGAAGACTTTGAAAATGAGGAAATTGGTGTGACCTTGAGGACTTGGATATTAATGCGAGGAGTGTGAAGCGTGAATACTTTTGTTTTCATAGTTTCATTTTCTATTTCTTGAGTCATAGGAAACACCATACTGTTAAAGTGGGTCGAGGTAAAACTAAGGAAACATTTTACAAGTGATGCTCATCTCATAGCCTACACTACCCAATCCTTTTGAGTGAAGCCATTGGTAATATCATACAGTTCAGTCAATTTCCTCAGTGACTAAGACGTGGATCTTCTGTTCTCTAAAGAATTTGTTCTGACTGAGGAGTTAGGAATTCGCTAGTGCGGATTGCCTACAAATGAGGAACATGATATCCTTGAGGAATTTGAGAGCTCAAATTTCCAAATGTTGCTGTGCTATGCTCCAGCTGTCCCAAAATATCCTATCTGCCTAATGGTCATATCATTGAAGGGCATTTAAGTCTTATCATGTCGGGCTGCTCCCTAGGCTATAAATAGCTGCCCCCTCAACCACTAGCTAGTTGGCTGCTCCAAGAGAAACTGACACTTTTCATTTAGAGCAACCCATCCTCCGAGAACTTTGAGGGAAAATCATCAAGTGAGGAAAAACCGAAAACCCCAACACCTAAAACCCAAAGTGATTGAGCATAACTGAAGAGAGTGTTCCTGTGTGGAACCGACGCTTGTTACCTTTGAAGGCTGTGTATCTTCTAGACTATTGGGCATCAATGGTCTAGAACATCCAAGTGGAATTGTGGATCGCCGGGTGACTGAAGTCTGTGAAGGTTTGGAAGTAACCTTGAAGACTTACCACGAGTGATTGGGCGAGGTCTGTGTGAACTTGGCTCAAGGGGAATACAGTGAGGACTGTGTGCCAAGGACTATGTGTCCTCAGGTTTGAATACCTAGCCGCCCTAACCAGAAGTACAACACTCACATCAATTGGAACTGGTATACCTAATCATTGTCTTCACCGAGCTACTGGTTCTATTTACTCAACCCTTTCATTTCCACATTCATGTATTGATGAACTTGATCTATACTGTATGAAGACTTTGACTAAAGACTTTGTCAATTTCCTCAATCCTATTTCTTCAGTCATTTTGTCTTCTGCCTGCTTATCCTGTTTACACGCTACTTGTGCTCTGTGTATGCATTCAATTCATCATGAAGACTGTGCTACTACTTTGTTGTGCATGCACCTGAGTATCTATTCTACTGCTAGTAGTTCGTTGCTTAGGAAATTCCTCACCTAGAATTTCCTCAATGATGAATTTGTAAAAATCGCCTATTCAGCCCCCTCTAGTCGATATAACACACTTTCAATTGGTATTAGAGCAAGGTACTCCCTTGTTCTATGTGATTTTGGTTTAGCCACCTGGAGTTTTCGTTATGTTGACTACAGGCATGATCAAAGTCTCGACAGCATGTCATACCTTCGATGGGACGGACTACCCCTACTTGAAGAAGAAGATGCGCATGCATCTTGAGGCAATTGACAACGATCTCTCGTACGTTGTGGAAAATGGCGTCCCCACTGTCTCACCTTCTGTGAACGCTGCTGAGGTGAAGAGATTCAAGCAACTCGACTCTCAAGCGAAGAATATCATATGTGGCGATCTGAGCAAAGGGTAGTATGACAGAGTGAGTGCTTTGGAGACAACAAAGCTTATCTAGGATAGACTATCCAATCTCAACGAGGGAGAATCAACTCAACATGACTCTCGAGTTGATGTTTTCGCAATCTCTTCAACCGCTTCAAAAGACTCAACAACGAAAACGTTCAGCAAACCTTCGATCACCTCACTGACATCTCAAATGAGCTTCAAGCACTTGGTGCTATAGACATCACTGACCACGAGGTGGCAAAGAAATTGTTGAGATCACAAGATTCCTCATTCGACACTCTGGCACTGATGATTCAATAATGCGGAGACTACAAGTCACTTGATCCCGCTAATACCCTTGAGAGATTGAACACTCATGAGTTCCAACAAGCTGAAAAGAGATATCTCTATGGGCCAAGATATGGAAGATCACGTGCACTGAAGGCCAAGGCAGTTTTGTCATCTGAAGGAGAAGATTCTGATAGAAGCCTTGGTGATGCTGAAGAAGTAAGCCAGTAGCTAGAAATGCTCATGAGGAAATTTCAGAAGTTCTCAAGACGTGGTCGCTTTGGAAAATCTTCAAGAGGTGATGACATGAGATCAGATTCCTCGTCTCGTGATTACAAGAAGAGGACTTGCCACAAATGCAAGAAACCTGGTCACTTTATAACTGATTGTCCTCAGTGGGAAAAGGAATCTAAGAAGAAGAAATGCAATGATGACAACTCAGACGACTCGAAGAAAAATAAGAAATCTTCGAAGTCCTCATCATCAAAATATTCGAAGTCTTCCTTCCACAAGAAGAACAGTTCCAAAAAGGCTCGGGCATTCATTGGCAAGGAAATGGACTCAGAAGCCAAATCTGAAGAAAATGAGGAAGATGAGGAATCCGAGGAGTCAGACTATGGTGTGGCGAGCCTAGCTCTCGCTACCACATTTGTCAGCATGTCCATCTTCAACCTTGAGGAAAATGACTTCCCCAACACTGTTGATGACGACAAAGATGACTACGCTACCACCTACTGCTTTATGGCAAAAGGTGCCAATGTACTCACACGTCCCTCCTCTAATTCTAGTGAAGATGAATATGATGGAAACCACAAACCTAGCTATTCCAAACTTGCTAATATTTCTATTAAAGAAAAAAATACTTTGGAAAAGGTTCAAAATCAGCTAGTCAAAAACGATGACATGTTGGGTGAATAATTGGATCGAACTCAAGTCTTAACTAGGAATCTTCAAAGACTATAGTCTAAGTTTGATAACCTTCAAGGTCATCATAAGACGCTCCTAACCGATCATGAGAAGCTTTCTTATGAATTTCTTCAAATAAAGCAAGATCTTGAAAAGTTTGCGTTAAGTTATGAAGATCTTCAGAAGGAAAATGATTCATTACTTTCTCAACAGACTAGTTCTGCTCAAGAAGAATTCATTCCACCATGTCTGAAATTCATCGAACGTGAAACTGCTAATTCTTGACCTTAATTTTCAAATGCTTCTATTGCTGCAAATTCTTCAAGTATTTCTGTGGTGAAAATTTCCTCGAGTGAGGAAACCACCGATGCTACTGATGAAAATGCAGGGTTGACGGAATTGTATGTGATAGGCATGTAGAAAATCCTCAAAGGTCATCCGACTCTTTGAGATGTGCTTAAAAAGCAGGTCTTGAATAGGAACCCTAGGAAAGAGGGTATTGCCTTTGAGAGGAAACTCAATGCTGATGGGACCTACTGGAAACCTGAGCAGTATCCCAAAACCTCATGGGTTGCTGCAAAAGGACCTCCCGTAGATCCATCTACTTTATCTGGCTTTACTTGTAAATCTTCACATTCATCTGATGAGTCACTTGACTCCAACTATAAACTATTCAAAAATCAGAATAGTGAAGTATTTTCTAGATATGTTGGAACTAACAGCAGGAATGGTCCCCCTATGAAAAAGATCTGGGTTCCCAAAAGGTACCTTGAAAATTTTCAAGTAAATGTGCTCATGAGACCAGCTGTGAAGAACAGGAACCCCGGTTCAAAATCATCATATGGATCCAAGTCCTCATGTGGACTGAATTCCTCAAGTGGATCAAATTCCTCATATAATCATCATCGTGCTAACGCTTCTGTTTCATAGGGAAATTCTAAGGGTTGTGAATATGTGCATCATTCTTCAAATCATTATGCTCATATGTCCTCGAAGAATTTCTCTACTTACTGACATTCATACTCTAACCCCTCGCTTGTGAAACGAAATGCACTGGCTTCAATGCCACCTTTTTCATATGGAGCTCGCACAATGATGAACTCTTTGCCACCCCTCCAGATGTGGGTGGTGAAGAAAAAGAATTAATCTCTCATGCAGGGTCAGGTCTCCAGATGTACTCAAACGTCTGAAGAATTTGCTGGAGACCTGAGAATGCTTGATAGGATGCAAGCTAATCATGAAGAAATGATTCATTCATTTCTCACGTCCTCATCCTAGTACATATATTGCTCTGAAATTCATTCTAATGAATTTGATGTCATAATGTTCGCTATGAAGCATATGATTTTGTAAGATGCACTAATTCATCTACAAGATGAATCTCTCAAAGCTACTGAGTGGGTCCTCGACAGTGGATGTACAAATCACATGACCGGTGAAAAGAACCTATCGATGGACTCTGCTTTATCTCCATCTCATCTGAAGCATATCACCTATGATGACAAAGGAAAAAGCAAGGTATTGGGCCTAGGTAAGGTTGCAATATCAAAAGATCGACACATGGACAAAGTCATGCTTGTCGATTCTCTTGGATTTGACCTCATGTGTGTCTCAATGCTTTGTGATCTTGATATGGTTGTTTTCTTTGGAAAATATCGCTGTGTTGTAGTCTTAGAATCTGACAATTCCAAAGTCTTCAAAGGCTTTAGGAGGGGAGACTTGTATATTGTTGTTTTCTCTACAGGACCATAGCCTACCACATTTCTACTTGCAAAAGTTTCAGAAGGATGGCTATGGCATCGACAACTCGGTCATGCTGGCACGAGGAACTTGCACACGCTTGTGAATAAGAAGCACATCATTGGTATTGAGGGTGTCAAATTCCTCAAATATAATCTTTGTGGGGCTTACGAAGCTGGAAAGATGACCAAATCCAAGCATCCCTCGAAGACTATCATGACTACCACTCGTCCTTTTGAATTACTTCACATGGACCTCTTCGGCCCCACTCATTATTCTGCATTCACAAATGCAGCATCTCTATATGGCTTTGCTATTGCTGATGACTATTCTCGTTATACGTGGGTGCATATCATCACATTTAAACATGAAATGCAGGAAATCTTCAAGTGATTTTCCTCAAGGTCCTCGACAAATTTCGGCGTGAAGATCAAGCATATCCGAAGTCACAATGGGACCGAGTTCAAGAACACTGGTCTTCATGGCTATCTTGATGAACTTGGTATTACTCATGAGCTATCTTCCCCTTACACTCCTCAGCAGAATGGCGTTGTTGAGCGCAAGAACATGACTCTTATTGAGATGGCTCGCACTATGCTTGATAAATACAAGACGCCTCTCCATATCTGGCCTGAGGCTATCAATACTGCATGCCATATCATCCATAGGGTATATCTCCACAAACTCCTCAAGAAAATTTCATATGAACTCCTCACTAACAAGTAACCCAATGTGAGTTATCTGAAAGTATTCGATGCTAAATGTTGGGTTCGAGATCCTCATCACAGTTCTAAATTTGCACTGAAAGCACATGAAGGTTTAATGCTTGGTTACGTAAAGGACTCGCACACCTACATCATCTTCATCAATCATCTTCACGAGATTGATGAAACTGTAGATGTGCAATTCGATGAATCTTATGGCTAGCAAAGAGAGCAACTGCCTCCTGTGACAGGTGAAATACCTCCTAAGGAATCCATTAAGTTCAGGGCTACTGAGGATATAATCCCCACTGAAGAACCTGCTGAAGAAGTCATTCCAGACCATGAAGAAAATCATACTGGTGCACCTGAAGAAACTGCTGCTGAAGAAAATGCCCAGCCAAATCAAAGTCGTCAACCAGCTCATCCTCGAGTGGCAAATGAAGTGCAGATTGAGAAAATCATCGACGACATCTACGCACCAGGTTCTCTCACACGCTTAAGAGCTTCACACTTATCTAACTTTTGTGGGCACTTTGCTTTTGTCTCTATCACATAGCCAACCAAAGTTGATGAGGCATTTCTGGAACCTGAGTGGATTCAAGCTATGCAAGAGGAATTGCACCAATTCGAGCTCAACCATGTGTGGGAACTCGTCATGCGACCAAATTCTCGCAAGCACAATATCATAGGCACCAAGTGGATCTATCGCAACAAGCAAGATGAAAATGGCCTTGTGGTGAGGAATAAGGCTCGTCTCATAGCTCAGGGCTACACACAAGTTGAGGGACTTGACTTCGATGAAACTTCTACACCTATTAGTAGACTGGAAGCTATTCGTATACTGATTTCTTATGCTAACCATCATAATATCATCTTATATCAAATGGATGTGAAAAGAGCATTCCTCAATGGTAAGCTTGAGGAAGACGTATATGTTGCTCAACACCCAGGTTTTGAAGATCCTAAACATCCTGACAAAGTATTCAAACTCAACAAGGCCCTCTATGGCCTCAAGCAGGCCCCTCGGGCATGGTATGATACTTTGTAGGAATTCCTCATGAAAAAGGCTTCAAACCCGGTTCACTTGACCCAACTCTTTTCAACAAATCATATGATGATGAATTATTTGTGTGTCAAATCTATGTGGACGATATTATCTTTGGCTGTACTGATGAACGTTATAGTGAAGAATTTGGCTACATGATGCATGAAGAATATCAAATGTCTATGATGGGAGAATTGAAATTCTTCTTAGGTCTTCAAATTCGTCAACAACGCAATGGCATCTTAATATCTCAAGAGAAATACCTCAAGGATGATCTGAGGAAACTCGGCATGCAAGATTGCAAAGGCGTCAAAATCCATATGCCCACGAATGACCATCTCTCCACCGATAAAAATGGTAAATATTTCGATCAAAAGGGATACCATTCCATGATTGGCTCTTTATTGTATCTATGTGCATCTAGGCCAGATATTATGCTTAGTGTTTGCATGTGTGCCCGGTTTCAAGCTACACCGAAAGAATCACACCATAAGCTTGTGAAGCATATTCTTCATTATCTAGATCACACCCCAACACTTGGATTATGGTATCCCAAGGGCTATGATTTTGATCTCATTGGATATTCTAACTTTGTCTATGCTGGTGATCGAGTGGATCACAAGTCTACATCCGGCACATGCCATTTCCTCGTACGATCCTTAGTATGTTGGTCCTCGAAGAAGCACAACTGCGTATCACTCTCTACCGCTAAAGCTGAGAACATTGCTGCTAGTTCATGCTGTGCTCAATTGCCGTGGATGAAGCAAACCCTCAAGGACTACGGAGTCAACATGAAGAACATGCCACTCAATTGTGACAATGAGTGGCCATCAAGATTGCTCACAACCCAGTTCAACAGTCGAAGGCAAAGCACATCCATATCCGTCATCATTTTCTTTGAGATCATGTGGTCAAGGGCGACATCTCCATCTACCACCTAAAGAATGAAGAACAACTGGCAGATATATTCACAAAGCCCTTGGATGAAAAGAGATTTTGCAAGTTGTAGTGTGAGCTAAATATCTTAGAATCTTCGAATGTTCTTTGAAAGGACACACATCCTAACACTTATGCAAAACTGATGACTTAGATGTGCAACACACGAAGTAACATTTTTCTTCAACCAATGAAGACTAACCCTCGAAGTGTGAATAAATTAATGAAGAAATTGATTCTCACAGCCCTATGATGATTGTACGCAGTTTCCGAAATCATCATTCTTATACGGTGGGTCATGCCACCAACCAAAGTTAAATTTGAGTTTTCCTTCATTTTGCAAATTCCTCAAATTTTCAAATTCCTCAAATTTTGCAATTTCTTCATCTTTTCACTGGAGTTCTTCATTGGCTATATATATTCTCATAACATTATGAGAATAATATTCTCATAACACTTCCGAACTGCTTTGTTTTACTGCATTGGAAAGCTATGCGCACTGCACAGATACTGCAACAGAACCTCATGTTTGAAAAAAATGTACGTGTTGTTTTTCGGTACCTTTTTTGCTCTAGTTTTTTAACCGTTTATCGGAATTATGCATGTAATATATCGTTGAAAAGCTATGGAGTAGACGCAACTTCGCCATGTTGAACACTTTTCAAAATTCATCATAGTTTAAGAGCAGTTTCGAAAATCGTGCGGCTCACGACGAGTGGCAGCGAGTGTTTTTTTGTGTTTTTTTCTAAACCGCTCGTCGGAATGAAACGTATGATACACCGTTGGAAAGGTATCATCGGCGCGCGTCTTTTTCATATGTATTATTTTTTCTAATTCGCTACGGTTTAAGAGCAGTTTTGAATTTACTAAATCGCGGAATTGTGTTTTTCGATTTTTTTCAAATTTTCGGTACTGTTTTCACTCCAGTTTTCTAACCGTTTGTCGAAACAAGGCGTGTAATATACCGTTGGAAAGCTACGAACGAGGTGCAACTCTCATATGTTGAAATGTTTTTGAGATTCCTTATGGTTTTTAGTTAAATTTGAAAATCGTGCGGCTGACTACGAATGGCAGTGGCCGTTTTTCATGAAATTTTTACAAAACGTTGGTCGAAATGATCCAAATGATACACCGTTGAAAAGAAATCGTCGAGACGCTACTTTTTCATGTAGAATACCGCCTCTAATTCATTACGGTTTAAGAGCAGTTTTGAAATTAGAAAAACACGAAAATTCTATTTTTCGCGACACCCAAATCGACGCATTTTTTTGCGCTTCCGAACTGCATGTTACTGCAACGCAGAGACCAGTGAACTGCATGTTTGAAAAAACTGTACGTGTTGTTTTTTCGGTACCTTTTTTGCTCTAGTTTTTTAACCGTATATCGGAATTATGCGTGCAATACACCGTTGAAAAGCTATGGAGTAGACGCAACTTCGCCATGTTGAACAGTTTTCGAGATTCCGCACGGTTTAAAAGCAGTTTTGAAAACGCTGAACTGCATGTTTGAAAAAACTGTACGTGTTGTTTTTCCGATACCTTTTTTGCTCTAGTTTTTTAACCGTTTATCGGAATTATGCCTGTAATATACCGTTGAAAAGCTATGGAGTAGACGCAACTTCGTCATGTTGAACACTTTTCGAGATTCCCCACGGTTTAAGAGCAGCTTTGAAAACGGTGAACTGCATGTTTGAAAAAACTGTACGTGTTGTTTTTTCGGTACTTTTTTTGCTCTAGTTTTTTAACCGTTTATCGGAATTATGTGTGTAATATACCCTTGAAAAGCTATGGAGTAGACGCAACTTCGCCATGTTGAACAATTTTCGAGATTCCGCACGGTTTAAGAGCGGTTTTGAAAACGGTGAACTGCATGTTTGAAAAAACTGTACGTGTTATTTTTTCGGTACCTTTTTTTGCTCTAGTTTTTTAACCGTTTATCGGAATTATGCGTGTAATATACCGTTGAAAAGCTATGGAGTAGACGCAACTCCGCCATGTTGAACACTTTTCGAGATTCCGCACGGTTTAAGAGTGGTTTTGAAAACGGTGCGACCGACGAATAATGGCAGCGAGCGTTTTTTTGCGCTTCCGAACTGCTTAAGAAAAACCGCACTGCATCAGGGTAGGAGCCGGCGCGACGGTGCTGGGGGAAGGAGGCGGGGCGGCAGCGCAGGGGTAGGAGGCGGGGCAGTGGTTGCTGTCCTCGGGGCGCTCCGCGCTAGAAACCTATTTAAGTGGGGGTGTTATGAGAATAAGGATTTTGTTATGAGAATAAGGTTTTAAGGGGTGTTATGAGAATAGACCCACCCTATATATATATATATATATATATATATATATATATATATATATAT
>LR738711.1:352976112-353066460 GCA_902687465.1 Secale cereale
GGCGTCCTCCCCCACCCCTCCCCGCCTCCTAGCGCGGGAGCGCCCCGGCGGCCGGCGGCGACCCGCACCCCTCCCCGCCTTCTTCCGCGCCAGCGCCCCGGCGGCCGGCGACAACCCGCACCCCTCCCGCCTTCTTTCGCGCCCAGCACCGCGGAGCGCGCGCCAAGCGGCCGGCGATGCAGTCCATCGGCGACGATATTTCCGAGGCGGCGTTTAGGAAGCGACGCCGCACCTCACCTTCGCCCCAACACCACCTGGGGGATCCGCCGCTGAAGCATCCAGCCTCAGCCATGCAAGACAAGGGAAAGCGAACTGCAAGGATGACTACTTCATCGCATTCGTCGTGGATGCGAACTGCAATGGTGCACATCCAGCCTTCTCCCCCAACAATGGCGAAGGTGGAAAAAGCGCATGAGTTCCTGCAGCGGAGGTGGACTGCACGCCAACAGCAGCAAGAGCTACATCTGCAGAAGGAGGGAACTGCATATAAGGTAAGAAAATCACATACCAAACCCCCACATCCAGTTTGCAGTGCCGTTTTTATACCCATGCAGTGCCCCATCTTGCGTCGACTGCAGTCACATGTGTCTCCAAAGTAGAAAAACAGAAAAGGATACTTCGAAAAATAAAAAACGCTGTATGGATCAAAATTGCAGTCCACAATGAATTAAATATGTAGAGCGTTGTGCCTAGAACTGAAGTGCATTGTTTCTTCATGTTAACTAACAGTGCCCCTGCTGTAGAATGACAAATTGAAGTGCAATTTCTTACAGTTGCAAAAATATAATGATATATAGTACGAAAGATGCAGTTCATTTCACTGTTGACGTGCATAAAAAAAGCTTTGGCTTAATACTCTGCAGGAAATTACTATGCCTCAAAAACAGAAGATGCCTCGAATCATTTACGACCCAAAGCCCCTGAACTGCATTGGAAGAGAAGAGTGGGAGATGCCTGGATTGATAACACCTGAAATACCTAGGGGTTTCTTTAACACAACAAACATAACTGCATACTCCGTGGAGGAAGATGTAGAGGATAAAAATGAAAACAGTGAACCAAACATCATTCGAGATGGACAAGGCAGTGAAACAGAAAACCCGCAGGATGAGGAGGAGGACGACGACGATCTGGTCTTCATGGGGGAGCACGCGCAGAAAATTGATGAGGAGGAGGATGATGACGAAGAGCAAATCATAACAGTTATGCAGCCAAGGTACACGCGTGTCTTTGAAACATTTGGTCAGCAGATTAGAACGGATGATATAGCACCTCCAGAAGCCGATGTTGAAACCCAGCAAGTTCAGCAAGTCCATGAGCAAACGATTCGTCAACAAAGAGACAGTGGAATTCCACCAAGGCCGCCTACTGCCCAACAAAAGAATCGGAAGCAGAATCAAGGAGAGCCGCAAGCAACCAAAAAAGTAAAGTTCTCCACACTCCTGCCTCCTCGCGATCCTGAATTACACAGATCTGTTGTCACCCCTCCATGCCCAATAAACATCGGTGAGCTGCAAACACCGTTAGAAGAAAAACATTACACGCACGTAAGCATCCTTGCCTAACTACTGCAATTCACTTATTACGCATTCTTTCAGCTTGTGCATTCTCATTAACAAAAAAAACATTTCATATTGTGTGCGCAGGATGGGAACATGCTCCAAGACCTTGTGCCTGTGAAAAGTATGCAGTTCACATCACAAGATGCGGCGCGAGAATTCTACAACACGTATGCGAGGCATGCAGGCTTCGGCACACGCAAAAACGGCGGATACAGAACAAACAGATACATCGTGTGCTCAAAAGAAGGCAGAAACAAAGAAGCTGTCACAGATTATGACAGAAAGCGAGAAAAAACATCAAAGAGGACTGGCTGCAAGGTGGGAATGAGATAAAAAAATAAAGGATGTGTTTGTGATAGCAGAGATTGAGCTCAATCACAACCACAGGATGGTTGACAGCCCGGCTATGCTTCTGCACATGCACTCGCATAAGACGGATGATCCGTTGCTCGATATACTAGTGAAGGACATGCAGAGCGACAACCTCACGCACACGCAGATGATGTCAACCCTGTCAAGGATGTCAGGAGGACTGCACTTTATGGGGCGCACCAGCCGTGACTGGGTGAACAGGTACGTTCACAAAAACAAAAACGATATCTCGTCTATTTCATGCAGTCCGCTATGTGCATTTTCTGTATGTCCCTAATGCTGCAAGTATATTATTATTTCAAACTGCAGGAAGCACCAATTCGCGAGGGAGGAAACAGAGGACGATGTGAAGAAACTCATGGCTTTCTTTGAGAAGATGCAGCAAATAAACCCGGAGTTCTTCTATGATTACGACAAAGATGTCGATAACCGTGTGCGGAACATATTCTGGGCGAACACGAGCTGCAGGGGACCGTACGAAGATTTTGGAGATTGTGTCTCATTTGACACGACCTACAAAACCAACAAGTTCCACATGCCTTTGGCCGTCTTCGTTGGAGTCAACCACCACCTCCAAAGTACAATATTTGCTGTGGCTCTCATCAGAGACGAAACAATGCCGACTTTTGAGTGGGTGTTCCAGACGTTCTTGCATTGCATGAACAACAAGCGGCCAATCTGCATACTCATAGGTATGCGGAAAAAAAAGAATGACTTTAAATAACAATGCAGTTCACTGCCAAGTTTTGTAGTCCATTTCTTACATCCAATGAAAAAAAAGAAAAAAAGTAGAAAAAGGATATGCAGTTCTCTCAATAACTCACTGCTTGGTTTTTTTTCAAAAACATGCAGATCAATGCCCCTCCATGGATGCCGCGATAAAAAGTACGCTAATAGGCACACTGCACAAGTTATGCCGTTGGCATATACTGAAAAAAATACAAGGATCACCTGTCCTTGCTGTACAAAGCGTATGAGAAATTCAAGGATGAGCTGACCTCCGTTCTCAACCACCCGCTGATGCCATCAGAGTTTGAACGCGCTTGGCATGAGCTCATGGAAAAGTATAACCTGCAAAATGATGAGATTATGAAGGCGCTCTGGACATACCGAAAAGAATGGATATCGGCTTACTACAAGGAGGTGTTCTGTGCATGGATGACGTCGACACAGAGAAGTGAAAGCATGAACCGGATCTTGAAGAGGAACTTTGTCAAGGAAAGACATGACCTACACATCTTTGCGTCGCAGGTGGACAGGTGCATCCAGACAAGGAAGGGCGTCGAGCACGTGGAGACCATAGCTAACGAGGTATATAAACAGAGCAAAGTTTTTAAGATGGATGAGCAATTAATAAAAACACTACTCGCTTTCTTGATTTTTCCTGCGAAAAGACAACTACTTAACTGGTTTTCTTTGTTTCACAGACGGAAATAAAGACTACTACTCAGTTTGGTTTCGAGGTTCAGCTCTCCAAGATTTACACCAGGGCGGTCTTTGCTGACTTCAAGCAAACGCACTACCGCAGCACTGCATTCAGATCAGAGCAGTCCAC
Source organism: Secale cereale (assembly GCA_902687465.1). Lineage (NCBI taxonomy): Eukaryota > Viridiplantae > Streptophyta > Magnoliopsida > Poales > Poaceae > Secale > Secale cereale. Next base: position 352,979,602 of record LR738711.1, read on the forward strand.
TGACAACCCGACGAAATATTTGGTGCGCCACTACAACCGGTCTGATGATTTTGATTGGGCAAGACACGAGTTCCAGGTGGTTGCTGATGTGACGAACGGTATCTACGAATGCGAATGCAAGCTGTGGACACACAGAGGTAAGTGAGATAGGAAACCAAAAAAATAAGCACACATAAAACATAATGAAGTTCACTTATTGCTGGTAGCAAAAAAGAGATGAAAAACAAAAAAAAAATTTAGTGAAGTTCACTATAGCAGCAGAACCAGGACCTATTTATAATGCAGTTCACAGAACCAAAAAAATGAAAAAATGTTGCCTATTTATGTGAAGTTTGCTGGCACGAATAACCCAAAATTTTTCTTTTGCTGCAGGTCTGTTCTGCGTGCACATCATTTGCATGTTGGATCAGCTGCGGTTGGACAAGATACCTGAAGAGAACGTATTGAAGAGATACACACGGAACGCATGCCAAAATCCAACTTTTGACCGCAGAGACTATGAGCAAACTACTCCAGATGGGAGTTCGATGTTCTGCCGTAGGAGATTACTTGCAGAAACTGCCATGGACCTGGCGAGCAGGGGTGTTAAATCGGATAGAGGGTACAACAAAGCTTTAGCTGGGATGAGAGAACTCATACAAGAAGTGAACGTAATAAACGAAGAAGAAGAGGCAGAGAAGATCATGGATGCGCGGGGTGAAGAACAAGGAAAGGAGCGCGAACATGCTGCTGATGGTGCAGTTCATAATATGGATGACACAATTCTTCCCCCGCCTGTTTCAAACACAAAAGGGAGAAAGAAAGAGAGCAAATCATCCAATAAAAAAGCTGCAGCAAATGAAAAAAGCCCTGAAAAAAATAGTAGGCCTGAGCCAGAACTGGACAGCGGAGGAAGACCACTGGGGGTAAGGATGTGTAAATCATGCAATAAGATTGCGGGACACAACTCAAGAACATGTAAGGAGAGGCTGAAACAAATCCAGGCTGAAAATGCCACCACAAATCACCGAGCTCACCAACAAGATGATACGACAAAGAGAAGACTATTTAGCGTCTGCAACAAGAGAGAGAAGCATAACGCGAGAACTTGTCCAAATAGAATAAAGGAAAAAGATGAAGAAGATGACGAAGAAGATGCTGACAGAGAAGAGAGCGAGGAAGCGAGCGAAGCTGATGAAACCGAGGAGGAAGATGAGGAAGAAGAAGAAGAAGACGAGGAAGAAGAAGAAGCAGATGAAGAAATCGAAGAACCATCATCAAAAACGAGGGGGAGGGACAGAACGCAGAATCCAGCGCGTAGGCAAGCATCGCGGTCGCACGGTCCCATTACGAGGGGTAATGGGAACAACAAGAGCAAGACAGAAGCAGCAACAACCATTGAAACAAATGCAGTGCACAATCTGAGAAGAAGCAGCAAGAAAAGGACGTAGATCAACACCTATGCAGTTTTACATTTAAAAAAATATATTAACTTCATCCTTTATATATATCGTATCGTATATAATATATATAGCTTGTGTTCAGTGGACTGCAAAAAAAGAATTCAACATGTAATACTGAAGTTCAAAAATGAATAGATACAACATATGCCATACATACTTTGTGACCAATGTGCTGCGGTGGGGTATGCTTGATAAAATGCAGTTCTCTTCTATATGAAAAGAAAATAAGATGAGAATGTCATTCTCAGAATGCGGTTCTCTTCTGTATGAAAACCCTGAGATCGGAATGTCATTTTGAGAATGCAGTTCTCTTCGTCGTATAGAATCTGACATTACCGTGAATCAATACAGAATGCAGTTAGAAAAGAAAAAAATGTAGAGTCAGACTAGGATTCACGTACACTGCAGTGCGTGCGTGGTGCGTTTAAAGCTTGCAGTGCAGTACGCTTCGAGTACACAGTGCAGTGCGCTTAGTGCAAAAAAATGTAAAAAATTGAGCTCTCCCTTAGCAGATACGGTTGATTTTCTGTCTTCTAATACAATCTTTCCAGAATTTTGAAACTCGACGACAAAACACGTTGAATTCGTCTTTGCAGTCCCCATATGATAAGGTGTGATGCAGTGCGGATGCGTATATTTAAAAAAAACTTGGTTGCTACTCATATGAGAGAATGCAGTGCGCTGCGAACATGTTACAACTCACGAGGAGGAGTTGGCTGAAAGCTCCATTATGTACATATTTGACATTGTCACTGTCTGCCATGAAAAGAAAAACACAAAAACTAACTAGACCGGTATATACAAAAGCACACAGCATGGTGTCAACAGTTTTGCACATCGAAAACTACACACAGCGACCATACATTACTGTTTACAGAAAGTTCTGGAGCACACACGAAAAAAGACATCAACACACATAGAAAAAGATCTGATATCATTTATGCCTCCTCCTGCTCCTGCGAATCCAGTCTTAGAGAAAAGCCAAGAGAAATGCAGAGATTTCTTAGATCCTCCGGGAACTCGGTGACTACGACCCTGTTTTCTGGGAGGAACAAAATCTGGAACAAAAACTCAGCCTTCCAATCCTGAATAACAGCTTCCTGCCATGAAGAATAAAATAAAATAAACAAATATACAACATCATCTACAAAAAAACAATTGACAAAAAATATCAAAGAATGAGGGGTTATTATTGGGTTAAAAAGAAGATACTTACACTACGCTTTGCGAATTTCACAACAAAGGTTTTGCCGTCGTAATACTAAGCCATCTTCAGAACATAAAAGCCGCACTCGTTGGGGCCCTGCTCAGGGGTGCCCAAATAGCTAGCTTTCTTTGAAACATCGACCCAGTCTACCGACTCCTTTCTCTTGTACTCCTTTTCTCCATAAACCTTCTTCAACAATGCAGTCATCCTGATCATCTGGTGGAAATAAAAAAACAAAAATACACATCACAACAAAATATTGTTCAACACGCGCACGCATGAAAAAAAAGAAGAAAAGGTGAAAAAGGAAAATTTTTACCATTTCAATGCGGTCGCTGTGGTATTCAGACTTATGCCACCTCGTCGTTTGATCAACCGGTCCGCTGTACCTCCTAGTGTCATGAATGTCAAGGGTCTCGCGGTGCCTATTCATCGTGTATAGCGAATAATGCTGGTCTTTCATCTGTGGTAACAGAATTTGATTTTGTTTCATCAAATTTGTTATGGGTTTGATGAGTGAAAAAGGATTACTGGAAAAAATTGGGAGAGAAAATAAATACATAAGGCTGAACAAAAAGCAAATCTGATAACTTACTAATTTGCAATCAAGAAGGTTCTTGTCATCACGAACATAAAGTTCGAACTGCTGTGCTGCATCTTCGACGTTAAACTTGTCGTGTACAAAAGGCAACACAACATTTCCATCTTCATCTCTATTCGCGTGATCATTCATTTGAAGCACATGCTTCTTGTGGGTAATCCACAAAAAAGAACGTTAATGCAGTTCCCCTTAAGATGTTCGCTCCGACGCTTAATAAAAAAATGGGTCACGCTTCTCTAAAAACAGTATGCAGTTCACAAATTCTCACCATAAATTTGTTTCGTTTGAGATGCATGGGTTAAAACACAAAAAAAATGTATGTAGTTCAGTACATTCTAAAAACAAATTATTATACACTATTTACTACAGTTCACTCGAGCAGAAAAAAAAGAACAAAAAATAAGAAAAAAGAGAAATACCATGATAAACAAAGGGGACAGCAGAACGCGTTCGCCAGATCGATAAACCACATTCATACGCTCGTCATTCTTCCAGAACCTGATGATATGATCCATCAATTCCGAGTCCATAAAACCACCTCTGGTGAAAGTTAAGAACATGTAGTCCACAGTCACGGTGTAGACCTCGATAGGATTCCTGTGCATGAAAAGCGCGCACCTGCACAAAAGAAACGTCGAAGGTGAGGGGGTTAGGACCACTAAAGCAAAAACAAAGAAAGAACATTACACACATTAAAAATAAAAAAATAAAAAAAACTAACGAAAAAAGAACTGACTCGCTGTATTTCTGCCTGAATTGTGTGCTCGTGATGAGTTGGAAGACTTTCCTCATCTCCACAAGATGGCTGAATCTCGCAGGATTCAACTTCTGTACAGGAGATCGAAACTTTGATGGCTTCTGCACAGGCCTCCTATTTGATAGAATTAGTGCCTCACTGTCCGTCGGGCGTTCCACAGCTGCGCTCCTGGTCCTCCTAGGCACTGGTGGTGGCCTCTCAAAATCATCACCGCTATCTTCAGCATTAGGAGGGCTCGCAGCTTTCTTCCCATGCTTGACATTGACAGGAGATTTGTCAAGAGCTTTTTCATTCGAAGTGCCGGCGCCACTCCTCAATCTTAACGGGGGGTTCATAAAGGACAACTTTCTGAATAGTTGGAGTATGAACCTGAGTTTCAAACAAGGAAATACCACCTTGGTGTGCGCCTTCGTCAAAGCCTGCACAAAAAAATGGATAATGAGCAAAATGAAAAAGAATCATCAAGTTCACTAAGGAAAGTCATTTTAAACATGCGAATGGGGTTCTACTAAAAAGCTTAACAAAAGTAGTGGACCTCACCTCTCTGTACCAATGAAGTTCACTTAATAAAAAAGGTGTGTGACTGAAAAAAATGTAATAACCTTCTTTAAAAATTAAAAGTGATGTCAGGTCCAGACAGCAATGCGACGAGGTCAGCCAACTATAGAGCATCGCCTTCCTGATGTAGCCAATGTGCTCCTTCCAAAACTTGGCAATCGTTTCACCATCCCAGGTCTGCATGAATTGGAACATGTAAAATCCACAATCATGCCTGCAAAGAAAACCAACACAAAACACATTAATAATGCAGTTCACTCAGTAATGAAAGTGCTACTGATGTTAGTAAAACAATGCAGCTCCATACACACAAGAGACCGAGGGAGAACAACCAATAACACATTAGTAATGCAGTTCGCTCAAGGGAAAAAGTGCTTCTCATTTAGTAAAAACAATGCAGCTCACTTACACAAAAAAAACTGAAGGAGGAAAAGGAAAAAAGGAGAACAGGTACAAACCCGTTTCCCTGTTGCCAAATCAAAAAGCTTGGAATGCAGATCTAATTAATTCTCCGTTCTCTCCTGAGATAGTTAATGATATTCTCTAGACTCCAATAGTTGTTGCTGCTGGACAAGATGCTTTGATTTGGAAACTATCACCTATAGGAAATTTCTCCTCCAAGAGTGCATATAAGCATTGCTTCAACAACCTTGACCTACCAGCTAGACAATCCATCCTTGATACGTCTCCAACGTATCTATAATTTTTGATTGTTCCATGATATTATTTATGATGTTTTGGATGTTTAATGGGCTTTGTTATACACTTTTATATTATTTTTGGGACTAACCTACTAACCCAAAGGCCCAGTCCAGATTGCTGTTTTTTTTGCCTATTTCAGGGTTTTACAGAAAAGGAATATCAAACGGAGTCCAAACGGAATGAAACCTTCGAGGGAGATATTTTTGGAGAAAATCACGCACGGGAGACTTGAGAACCACGGATTAGGGCACACGTGGCGCCCACGAGGGTGGGGGCGCCCCCCTATAGGGAGTGCCCCCTGCCTCGTGGGTCCCATGTTTGGCCCCTGGTGCCCTCCTTTCTCCTATATATACCTACGTACCCCAAAACTATCAGAACAACAGAGAAAACCCTAGTTCCACCGCCGCAGCCTTCTGTTCCCGTGAGATCCCATCTTGGGGCCCGTTCCGGAGCTCTGCCGGAGGGGGGATCTTCCACGGAGTGCTTCGACATCATCATCATCATCGCCTCACCATGAGTTGTGAGTAGTTTACCACTGACCTTCGGGTCCATAGCTAGTATCTAGATGGCTTCTTCTCTCTCTTTGGATCTCAATACAAAGTTCTCCTCGATCTTCGAGGAGATCTATTCGATGTAATCTCTTTTTGCGGTGTGTTTGTAGAGATCTGATGAATTGTGGGTTTATGATCAAGATTATCTATGAGAAATATTTGGTTCTTTTCTGAACTCTTTATGTATGATTATAATATCCTTGCAAGTCTCTTCGAATTATTGGTTTGGTTTGGCCTACTAGATCTATAGTTCTTGCAATGGGAGAAGAGTTTGGCTTTGGGTTCAATCTTGCGGTGTCCTTTCCCAGTGAAAGTAGGGGCAGCAAGGCACATATTGTATTGTATATTTTCCATCAAGGATAAAAAGATGGGGTTTATATCACTATGTTTGAGTTTATCCATCTACATCATGTCATCTTGCTTAAGGCGTTACTCTGTTCTTATGAGCTTAATACACTAGATGCATGCTAGATAGCGATCGATGTGTGGAGTAATAGTAGTAGATGTAGAATCGTTTCGGTCTACTTGTCTCGGACGTGATGCCTATATATAATGATCATCCCTAGATAGTCTCATAATTATTCGCTTTTCTATCAATTGCTCGACAGTAATTTCTTTACCTGCCGTAGAATATCGCTATCATGAGAGAAGCCACTAGAGAACACTATGGCCCTCGGGTCTATTCTCAACATATCAATCTACAATCTACTTTACTTTTCCGCTTTTACTTTCTGTTCTTATAACCAAAAATACCAAAAATATCAAACTATCATCTCTATCAGATCTCACTTCCATAAGTGACCGTAAAGGGATTGACAACCCCTTATCGCGTTGGCTGCGAAGTTCATATTTGTTTGTGCAGGTGCAAGGGACTCGCGCGTGGTCTCCTACTGGATTGATACCTTGGTTCTCAAAAACTAAAGGAAATACTTACGCTACTGTGCTACATCCCTGTCCTCTTCGAGGGAATATAACGCAAGCTCGAGAAGTAGCAAGAAGAATTTCTGGCGCCGTTGCCGGGGAGGCTTACACAAAAGTCATATACCAAGTACCTATCACAAACCCTTATCCTTCGCATTACATCTTTTGCCTCTCGTTTTCCTCTCCCCCCACTTCACCCTTGCCGTTTTAGTTGCCCTTCTTTTGTCGTGTGTTTATCGTTCACTTGCTTCTTGTTTGCTTGTGTGTGTTGGATTGCTTGCTTGTCACTATGGCTCAGAACAATACCAAATTATGTGACTTCTCCAATACCAACAATAATGATTTTATTAGCACTCCAATTGCTCCTATTATCGATCCTGAATCTTGTGAGTTCAATGCTGCTCTGTTGAATCTTGTCATGAAAGATCAATTTTCTGGCCTTCCTAGTGAAGATGCCGCTACCCATCTAAACAACTTTGTTGATTTGTGTGATATGAAAAAGAAAAGGGATATGGATAACGATATTGTTAAATTGAAGTTATTTCTGTTTTCACGTAGAGATCATGCTAAAACTTGGTTTTCCACTTTGCCTAGAAATAGTATTGATTCGTGGAATAAGTGCAAAGATGCTTTTATCTCTAAGTATTTCCCTCTTGCTAAGATCATCTCTCTTAGAAACGATATTATGAATTGTAAGCAACTAGATCATGAGCATGTTGCAGAAGCTTGGGAGATAATGAAACTAATGATACATAATTGCCCTACACATGGTTTGAACTTATGGATGGTTATTCAAAACTTTTATGCTGACTTGAATTTTTCTTCTAGAAATCTCTTAGATTCGGCCGTAGGAGGCACTTTCATGGAAACTACCTTAGGAGAAGATACCAAACTCCTAGATAATATTATGGTTAATTATTATCAATGGCACACCGAAAGATCTACTAGTAAAACAGTGCATGCTATTGAAGAAATTAGTGTTTTGAGTGGAAAGATGGATGAACTTATGAAATTATTTGCTGCTAAGAGTGCTTCTTCTGATCCTACTGATATGCCTCTGTCCACTTTGATTGAAAATAACAATGAATCTTTGGATGTGAATTTTGTTGGTAGGAATAATTTTGGTAACAATGCTTTAGAGGGAACTTTAATCCTAGGCCTTTTCCTAGTAATTCCTCTAATAATTATGGTAATTCCTACAACTCTTATGGAAAGATGCCTTCTGAATTTGAAACTAGTGTTAAGGAGTTTATGATTTCGCAAAAGAATTTCAATGCTATGCTTGAAGAAAAATTGCCTAAGATTGATGAATTGGCTAGAAGTGTGGATAGAATTACTCTTGATGTTGATTTTTTGAAACTTAGATTTATCCCACCTAAGCATGATATCAATGAGTCTCTCAAAGCCATGAGAATTTTCATTGATGAATGCAAAGAAATAACCGCTAGGATGCGTGCTAAAAGAGAGAATTATATAAAAGCGTGTTATTCTAGTTATCATGAAATAAAGATGAAGATCTAAAATTTATTGATGTGTCTCCTATTAGATCCTTGTTTTCTATCATAAATCTTTTTGAAGATAGGATTGGAGACGATTCTACTTTAAGATGTCCCAATGATTCCGAGTTTTTAGATCTTGATGCTAAAATTGTTAAAAGTGGGAGTGAAGAGATTAAACTTTGCATAGTGATGAACCCACTACTTTGGATTTCAAGGGATTCAATTATGAAAATTGCTCTTTGATTGATTGTATTTCCTTGTTGCAATCCGTACTAAACTCTCCGCATGCTTATAATCAAAATAAAGCTTTTACCGAACACATAGTTGATGCTTTGATGCAATCTTATAAAGAAAAACTTGAGTTAGAAGTTTCTATCCCTAGAAAGCTTTATGATGAGTGGGAACCTACTATCAAAATAAAAAATAAAGATCATGAATGCTATGCTTTGTGTGATTTGGGTGCAAGTGTCTCCACTATACCAAAAACTTTGTGTGATTTGCTAGGATTCCATGAGCTTGATGATTGTTCTTTGAATTTGCATCTTGCGGATTCCACTATTAAGAAACCTATGGGAAGAATTAATGATGTTCTTATTGTTGCCAATAGGAATTATGTGCCCATATATTTCATTGTTCTCGATATAGATTGCAATCCTTCATGTCCTATTATTCTTGGTAGACCTTTCCTTAGAACGATTAGTGCAATTATTGATATGAAGGAAGGAAATATTAGATTCCAATTTCTGTTAAGGAAAGGCATGGAACATTTTCCTAGAAACAAAATTAAATTACTATATGAATCTATTATGAGAGCCACTTATGGATTTCCTTCCAAAGATGGCAATACCTAGATATATCCTTCTATCATGCCTAGCTAGGGGCGTAAAACGATAGCGCTTGTTGGGAGGCAACCCAATTTTTTTTGCTTCTGTTTAAGAATAAATATTGCATTAGCTTATTTTTAGATGTGGTTTTGTGTTTTGTTTAGTGTTTGTGCCAAGTAGAACCTTTGGGAAGACTTGTGTGAAGTTTATGTGATCTTGCTGTGAAAAACAGAATCGTTAGCACTCGCTAGATTGATCACCAGATTTTACCGGAGCGTGTAATTTAGTTGGTTCTTTTTGAAGATGAGTAATACACAAATTCCTCACGTTTACCAATTTAGTTTGAATTTTTTGGAGTTACAGAAGTATGCGAAAACTGCAAATTATGACAGACTGTTCTGTTTTTGATAGATTCTGTTTTTTGTGTGTTGTTTGCTTATTTCAATGCATCTATGAGTAGTATTGGGAAGTATGAACCACAGAGAAGATGGAATACAGTAGGTTTAACACCAATATAAACAAAGAATGAATTCATTGCAGTACCTTTGAGTAGTGGTTTGCTTTCTTATACTAACGGAGCTCACGAAATTTTTGTCTAAGTTTTGTGTTGTGAAGTTTTCAAGTTTTGAGTATTGCTTTGATGGACTATGGAATAAAGAGCGGAAAGAGCCTAAGCTTGGGGATGCCCAAGGCACCCCAAGGTAAAATTCAAGTACAACCAAAAGCCTAAGCTTGGGGATGCCCCGGGAAGGCATCCCCTCTTTCGTCTTCATCCAACGGTAACTATACTCGGAGCTATATTTTTATTCACCACATGATATGTATTTTACTTGGAGTGTCTTGTATAATTTGAGTCTTTGCTTGTTAGTTTGCCATAATTATCCTTGCTGGAAACACCTATTTGAGAGAGTTAAATATGGCCTAGGAATTGATAGAACACTCTATGTGCTTCACTTATATCTTTTGAGCTGAACAATTTTTGCTCTAGTGCTTCACTTATATCTTTTAGAGCACGATGGTGATAATATTTTGAAGAAATTGTTGAACTCTCATTCTTCACTTATATCTATTTTAGAGTCTATTAAAACAGCATGTATTGTGTTTAGGCTATAAAACTAGTCTTCACATGATAGACATCCAATATCAATGTAGTAAAAACTTTCACACTAAGTGCATTGAATATGATGAGAAGTTGGATGCTTGACAATTGTTTTGAGATATGAGGATAGTGATATTAGAGTCATGCTAGTGGAGTTATTATGAAATTGAGAAATGCTTGTGTTAAGGTTAGTGATTCCCGTAGCATGCACGTATGGTGAACCGCTATGTGACGAAGTTAGAGCATGAGGTATTTGTAAAGTGTCAACCTTTGTGTGGAGGTCGTAGGCGCGCGATGGTTAACTCCTACCAACCTCCCCCCTAGGAGCATGCGTTGATTGCTTTGTTTTGATGACTTGTAGATTTTTGCAATAATTATATGAGTTCTTTATGACTAATGTTGAGTCCATGGATTATACGCACTCTCACCCTTCCACCATTGCTAGCCTCTCTTGTATCGCGCAACTTTCGCCGGTACCATACACCCACTATATATCCTTCCTCAAAACAGCCACCATATATATATTCCTCAAAACAGCCACCATACCTACCTATCATGGCATTTCCATAGCCATTCCGAGATATATTGCCATGCAACTTTCCACCGTTCCGTTCATATGACACGCTTCATATTGTCATATTGCCATGCATGATCATGTAGTTGACATCGTATTTGTGGCTAGGCCACCATGCATAATTTTTCATACATGTCACTCTTGATTCATTGCATATCCCGGTACACCACCGGAGGCATTCATATAGAGTCATACTTTGTTCTAGTATCGAGTTGTAAATCAACAAAAGTGTGATGATCATCATTATTAGAGCATTGTCCCATGTGAGGAAAGGCCAATAAAAAAAGAGATGGCCAAAAAATAGAGAGGGACTAAATAAAAAAAGGGAGAAAGCCCCTCCAAAAAAATGAGAGAAAATAGGAAGGGACAATTTCTACTATCCTTTTCCACACTTGTGCTTCAAAGTAGCACCATGTTCTTCATGATAGAGAGTCTCATGTTTAGTCACTTTCATATACTAGTGGGAATTTTCATTATAGAACTTGGCTTGTATATTCCAAAGATGGGCTTCCTCAAATGCCCTAGGTCTTCATGAGCGAGCAAGTTAGATGCACACCCATTTAGTTTCTTTTGTTGAGCTTTCATATATGTTTAGCTCTAGTGCATCCGTTGCATGGCAATCCCTACTCACTCACATTGATATCTATTGATGGGCATCTCCATAGCCCGTTGATACGCCTAGTCAATGTGAGACTATCTCCCTCCTTTTTTCTGCTCCACAACCACCTCTCTATTCCACCCATAGTGCTATGTCCATGGCTCACGCTCATGTATTGTGTGAAAGTTGAAAGCTTTGAAAGAATAGAGTATGAAAACACGTGCCTGGCTGAAATCGGGGTTGTGCATGATATGAATATTTTGTGTGATGAAGAGGGAGCATAGCCAGACCATATGATTTTGTAGGGATAACTATCTTTAGCCATATTATTTTGAGAAGACATGATTGCTTTGTTAGTATGCTTGAAGTATTATTATTTCTTATGTCAATATAGTCTTTTGTCTTGAATCTTTTAGATCTGAACATTCATGCCACAATTAAGAGAATTACATTGAAAAACTATGTTCGTTAGCATTCCACATAAAAAATTCTGTTTTTATCATTTACCTACTCGAGGACGAGCAGGAATTAAGCTTGGGGATGCTTGATATGTCTCCAACGTATCTATAATTTTTGATTGTTCCATGCTATTATTTATGATGTTTTGGATGTTTAATGGGCTTTGTTATACACTTTTATATTATTTTTGGGACTAACCTACTAACCCAAATGCCGAGTCCAGATTGCTATTTTTTTTGCCTATTTCAGGGTTTTACAGAAAAGGAATATCAAACGGAGTCCAAACGGAATGAAACCTTCGGGAGAGATATTTTTGGAGAAAATCTCGCATGGGAGACTTGAGAACCGCGGAGTAGGGCACACGTGGTGCCCACGAGGGTGGGGGTGCGCCCCCTGCCTCGTGGGCCCCACATTTGGCCCCCGGTGCCCTCCTTCCTCCTATATATACCTATGTACCCCGAAACTATCAGAACAACAGAGAAAACCCTAGTTCCACCGCCGCAACCTTCTATTCCCGTGAGATCCCATCTTGGGGCCTATTCCGGAGCTCCGTCGGAGGCCAGATCTTCCACGGAGTGCTTCTACATCATCATCATCGCCTCACCATGAGTTGTGAGTAGTTTACCACAGACCTTCGGGTCCATAGCTAGTATCTAGATGGCTTCTTCTCTCTCTTTGGATCTCAATACAAAGTTCTCCTCGATATTCGAGGAGATCTATTCGATGTAATCTCTTTTTGCGGTGTGTTTGTGGAGATCCAATGAATTGTGGGTTTATGATCAAGATTATCTATGAGAAATATTTGGTTCTTTTCTGAACTCTTTATGTAATATCCTTGCAAGTCTCTTTGAATTATTGGTTTGGTTTGGCCTACTAGATCTATAGTTCTTGCAATGGGAGAAGTGCTTGGCTTTGGGTTCAATCTTGCGGTGTCCTTTCCCAGTGACAGTAGGGGAAACAAGGCACGTATTGTATTGTTGCCATCGAGGATAAAAAGATGGGGTTTATATCACTATGTTTGAGTTTATCCCTCTACATCATGTCATCTTGCTTAAGGCGTTACTCTGTTCTTATGAGCTTAATACACTAGATGCATGCTGTATAGCGGTCGATGTGTGGAGTAATAGTAGTAGATGCAGAATCGTTTCGGTCTACTTGTCTCGGACGTGATGCCTATATATAATGATCATGCCTAGATAGTCTCATAATTATTCGCTTTTCTATCAATTGCTCGACAGTAATTTGTTTACCCGCCGTAGAATATCGCTATCATGAGAGAAGCCACTAGAGAACACTATGGCCCCCGGGTCTATTCTCAGCATATCAATCTACAATCTACTTTCCACTTTTACTTTCTGGTCTTATAACCAAAAATACCGAAAATATCAAACTATCATCTCTATCAGATCTCACTTTCGCAAGTGGTCGTAAAGGGATTGACAACCCCTTATCGCGTTGGCTGCGAAGTTCTTATTTGTTTGTGCAGGTGCGAGGGACTTGCGCGTGGTCTCCTACTGGATTGATACCTTGGTTCTCAAAAACTAAGGGAAATACTTACGCTACTGTGCTGCATCTCCCTTTCCTCTTCGAGGGAATACAACGCAAGCTCGAGAAGTAGCAATCCTCAAATCGTTGCTCGTCTTAATCAAGTTTTGCAGGACAAACTCATGGCGCCATGGGTACATATATTTGATTGGAGACTTCTTATGAGAGCGCTTCCTACAGGTAAGAGAGCAAGTAAATTCTCTAAACACATAAATGAAAACTAATCCAGGTGTGGCAATACAGAGGATGAAATGCACATGCTTTTTCTTTGACCTTTCTATAAGGCAGCCTGGTTTTTCTCACCATGGTTTATTAAAACAGAAATCCTTGCTGCTATTAACCATTCTATTCCTAACATGATGCAAACTTTGCTTGCTCTGGCCATCCAAAAATTAGTATTTCTAACTTGTTTACTTTTTTGTGGTGCCTGTGGAAATCTCAAAATGATGCTCTCTTTGCTAGGAAATTTTGCAGGCCCTCACAGGTGTATGCAGCGGCAAACGCAATCATACAAGGAAGCAAATTAGGAGAAATCCCCGCTGAAGCTCATGTTGTGCATTGCTTATAGGACCAAGTAGTGCAGCCAACACTAAAAAATCCAGACTCTTTTTAGACAACACAATCTTTTGTGATGCTGTTGGGAAATACATCCAGCTCACACTCCTAAACAAGCAGGAATTGGAGTCTTCATCAAGGTTTAGAATAATGATCAAATTCATCAACTTCACATTGCAGCTAGGTCTCCTATGGCTTCTTCTCCGCTTCAAGCTGACACTTTTGGCCTCATGCTTGTAACTAGGCCGGCGGAAATAATCAATGTTCAGGTTCCACATTTCTTTACGGATTGTTCAGTGCTAGTTTCGGCAACAAAAGCGACGGATATTCTCTATGCTCCAGGTCCATGGGACAATAGGCCACTGCTTGCACAGATACAAAACAATCCTTCTTTTCAGCACGGCAAAGTTGCTCACATTAGCAGCGGAAACAATGTCAAGGCGCATCATCTTGCACGCCTAGCTTTGAAAGTTCAAAACAGCCATGTACTGTTTCGTTGCTTATGTCTTGATGCATGTCTTTGTTCAACTAGGGATTCCCTCTTTGTACCCAGAATGCTTCCTTTCACACTTGTCTCTGTAAAATGCTCCTAAGTTTATAAAATATTTGTGTTCAAAAAAACATGGCCACAAACCTAGAGAAGGTATGCAAGCTCGAGAAGCGCTTCTTGGGCATGGAGCTCCTGCACATACCTCACGGGGACAACAAGGAGCCTGAAGACATCACGGAGCACGCTTCTCGCCGCAAGCATAGAAGCCAAGTGTTTTTGAAGAGCGCCTCCTGAAGCCTTTGGCATGCCTCTCGCCGCCAGCACCATGCCATTCTCTGAGCAGCTCCCGCCGCCTCCACCCACAGGTGCATGGGACTACGGCCAGCCTTCAGGCGCTCCCCCACTGCTAGCACTGGATCCGGAGCCAGAGAGCTGGATCACAGAGATCAAGGTCCACCTGCAGGATGGTACCTTGCCAGTGGTCGATGCCGAGGCCGAGCGTAGTTCCGTCAGGCATTGCTCTATGCCCCGAGAGCCAATGACCTCTATTGCCATCACCCAAACGGGGGGGGGGGGGCTGTGCGGCATTTCAGAGAAGCAACGGTGCGAGTTGCTCGCTGACATCCACGGCGGAGACTGCGGTCAACACTCATCATTGCGCAGGCTATCGGCAAAAGTTCTCCGCAACGGTTTCAACTGGCCAAATGCTCTCGAGGATGCCGCTCAGCTCCTCAAGTCCTGCGAGGCCTGCTAGTTCCACGCCAAGCAGATCCACCAACCCGCACATGGGCTCCACACCATCCCCCTTTCTAGGACCTTCGTAGTCTAGGGGCTGGATATCTTGGGGCCTTTCCCTCATGCTGCAGGCAGCTATCGCTACCTCTACGTTGTCGTCGACAAATTCACCAAGTGGGCAGAGGTCGAGCTCGTTCACACCATCCCCGCGGGATCGACTGTCAAATTCATCAAGGACCTCTTATGCCGCTTCAGAGTCTGGGGAGTCCTCGACTAGGGGGTCCTTGGGCTGCCGGCCTACTCTTATGGGCTGGACAGCTGGGCCACACTACAACTGCTAGAAGGCCAAGCTATGAGGTGACCCCTTATCCGGACAGGAAACCTTCGATGCCTGTGTGTCTCCTCCAAGTCAAGATAAGAAGAATCAGCATGTTTATTCCTTCCCCGTAACCAACCACGTGTAAACCCTAGTACCCTCGTGTCTATATAAACCAGAGGGTTTAGTTCATAGAGACTAGAAGAACAACCACCATCCTACTCGGCTAGGGTTTAGTTCATCTGATCTCATGGTAGATCGACTCTGCAATCTTCCTATACACTTCAATATAATCAAGCAGGATGTAGGGTTTTACCTCTTCGAGAGGGCCCGAACCTAGGTAAACACCATGTCCTTTGTCCCTTGTTCCCCATTGATCCGAGGTCCACAACTCGGGACCCCCTACCTGAGAACCGCCAGTTTTGACTCTGACATTCGTGCTTTCATTGAGAGTTCTGCTGTGAGATCGCCAAATGATCGATGGCTCGCGTGATCATCGAAGATAGCGTCAACACCAAGGACATCTTTGTCCCTGGCTAGCTTTTTCACATTCGGCAACATTGTACTGCATGATAACCCGGTCGGTCATCCCGACAGCTTTGCCACTGAGCACCGGACCAGGTTTAGTAACCTAGAGTACATCGCTGACCCTCGGGGCGATCTGATCTTCACCGGCTTCTTAGCTTTGCCTGAGGCGCCAAAGACCCTGAAGCTTCAACTTTGGGATCTCATTCCGAACGCACCCCTGGCCCACCTTGTATTCGGCCTCAAACCTACACATGATGTCTACGTCCTAAGATCAGGAGTCAACCTCGGCCGGACTCTCCACCCTTAACTCTGATCCAGCTTCTGGCCCGGATGTGATCTCTTCGTCCAAAGATCAGGATTCAACCCCAGCCAGACTCACCTCTCGTGTTTTTGATCCATCTTCAACCCTAGATGCGACTGCGACATCCGAGCACCAGGAGTGAACCCTGGCCGGAGTCGCCCCTCGCACCATCTTATCGGAGGTCGACTAGGAAGAAATCTCAGATACCTATCCGGCTAGTCTCGCCTTCCTAAACGAGATACTAGATCAGATACAGATGATGACCATCACGGACGGCCCATCCTCAACCTACGCTCGTCTTGGTCTCGAGATGGGCGACATGGAATTTTACGCCCCATGCACCACCCACTTAGTAGCCACTGTCGAAGATTTAACTGACATGCTGGACTACACCCCTCAGGAGGTCGACCACATGGATGACGATGTCAAAGCCAAGGCCCACGCTGCTACTGCAACTCCCGTCACCGGGCGGTGGATGACCACCTCCACCTACGATGTCTACATGGTGGACACCCCCAAGTAGAACAACGATGACACCCCCAGACTACGGAATAGCCGCCCAAATGCCGATGACAGAAACGATGATCCAAGGCGTGTAGGACCAAGGAAAGCAACATGGGCACCAGGGAAGACAATACCCCGAACTATATTAATAACCCCAGTGAACCCCCCGCCCCCCGAGCAACAGTTTGATGGCTAGGAAGAGCATGAGGGCTAGTATAACCCTGGGGACCTCAATGACTCCGAGGACAGTAATTACCTCCCGCTCTTCGAAGACGAGGTCAGCCATGGAGCCAAGGATTTCATCGTCCCTGAGGATCTGATGGATCAACAGAAGTTCAAGAGGCAACTCATCGCCACTGCACGAAGCCTAAAGAAGAAGCAGCAACAACTGAAAGCCAAACAGAACACGCTCAACGATAGATGGACAAAAGTCCGGGCAGCTGAAGAAGGGCATGGCTATGAGCGGCAAACCAAAAGTAACCAAAGTGGAAACTACTGCCACAATTCGATGATGAGGCCCTTGAGCTCGTACCACCAAGATATACCCAGGAAAACCATCCCGACAGCCCCCCTCAAGGACAGGATAGGCCGACTGGAGAGGTTGAATACCCACCCGCTCCCCCTCTCCCTAAAGGCAACGAGGGAGTACAACCAGCATACGAATACAATCGACGACGTGACCTGGCCGCTAGAGCAGGCCAAACAAGATACACCTATGGATCTAGAGGGTACGCTCCCACTGGACAAGACAGATACCAAGCTTGGTGCAGCCAGAACGATAGACTTCGGGAGCAGCGCCAGGCCCAGATAGCAGCCGATCTCTGACGTGATGTAGCCCGGGTCAGAGGCGCTGCTCACTCGATGTGCTTTAAACCCATGAACATTGAATTATACAACGGGACAACAGACACGACCGTGTGGATCAAAGATTTTCTTCTCCAAATTCATATGGCTGAAGGAGACGATCTCCACACCATAAAGTACTTGCCATTAAATCTCGAAGGACCAGCCAAGCATTGGTTGAATAACCTCCCTGAAAACTTAATAGGGAGCTGGGAAGAACTCGAGGATGCTTTCCGAGCCAACTTCCAAGGCACTTATGTTCAGCCTCTGCACGCCGTTGACCCGAGCCATGTGGTTCAACAGCCCTAAGAGTTAGCTCGACAATTTTGGAATCGGTCCTTGACCAAGAAGAACCAAATCTTCAACTATCCGGATGCTGAGGCAATGGCCGCATTTAAACATAGCATCCAAGATGAATGGCTAGACTATTAGCTCGGCCAAGACAAGCCGAGGACGATGTTAGCACTTACCTCACTCATGACCCGCTTTTGCATGGGCAACGATAGCTGGTTGGCTCGTAGAAGTAACAACCCTAAAGAACCCGATATCTTAGAGTTCTAGGAAGGAAACGGGAAACCACAGCGCAACCAAAATAAGCCTCGGTGGTGAGCCTGAGGATACAGAAGTGAATGCCGAATTCAGCAACCCCAAATCCGCTCAAAAAAAAACCCCAAATAGAACAGGGACGGCCCGACCGCACTTGAAAAAAATCCTGGTTAGGCCTTGCTAGATTCATGGCTCCCTGGACAAGCCTTCTAACCACACCAACCGTAACTCTTGGATGATCAAAAGGCTAGCAAGCTTAGAGTTGAAGAGCAAGTCAAGGGCCCCCGCAGCAAGGATGACGATGAACCTCGTGGGCCGAACAATGGAGGCCAAAATTAGTTCAAACCTGAGGTAAAAGCAGTGAACATGATCTACCCCACACATATACCTAGGAAGGAGAGGAAGCGCGCACTACGGGACGTCTACACCGTAGAGCCAGTAGCCTCGTAGTTCAACCCGTGGTCGACCTGTCTGAGCACTTTCTACCGCAGGGACCACCCGACCAGTATCCGTCATGTAGGATCAGCGAACTTGGTTCTTGACCCCATCATAGATGGGTACCACCTAAGAAGAGTCCTCATGGATGGTTGATTGCTCCCTGACTATAGCACCAGAAAAGCTCATGTCTGCTAGGACTACGTTGGTATTTCCCCAAAGAGGAAGGGATGATGCAACACATCGACGGTAGGTATTTCCCTCAGTGATGAAATCAAGGTTATCGACCCAGTAGGAGAACGAAGCAACACAATGTAAACAGTACCTGCACACAAATAACAACACCTCGCTACAAGACGTGTTAAAGGGGTTGTCAATCCCTTTCGGGTAAAGAACGTGAGAGATATATAAATATTGGTCGATTGGTTGATAAATAAGATAAATTGCAGCAAGGTATTTTTGGTTTAATATATCTGAAATAAAAGCAAAGGAAAAATAGATCGCAAGCACATATATGAGAAAGAAGACCCGGGGCCGTAGGTTTCACTAGTGGCTTCTCTCGAGAAAGATAGCAAACGGCGGGTAAACAAATTATTGTTGGGAAATTGATAGAACCTCAAATAATTATGACGATATCCAGGCAATGATCATTACATAGGCATCACGTCCCAGATTAGTAGACCGACTCCTGCCTGCATCTACTACTATTACTCCACACATCAACCGCCATCCGGCATGCATCTAGTGTATTAAGTTCATGGAAAAACGAAGTAATGCATTAAGAACGATGACATAACGTAGACAAGATCCGTTTATCTATGGTGTTAGATATTGATCTCGTTGTTTTATCCTTAGTAGCAATGATACATACGTGTCGGTTCCCTTTCTGTTACTGGGATCAAGCACTGTAAGATCGAACCCACTACCGGGCGCCTCTTCCCATTGCAAGATAAATAGATCAAGTTGGCCAAACAAAACCCAAATATCGAAGAAGAAATACGAGGCCATAAGAGATCATGCATATAAGAAATCAAAGAAACTCAAATAAATTTCATGGATATAGAAAGATAGATCTGATCATAAACTCAAAGTTCATCGGATCCCAACAAACATACCGCAAAAAGAGTTACATCATATGGATCTCCAAGAGACCATTGTATTGAGAATCAAAAGAGAGAGAGAGAGAGAGGAAGCCATCTAGCTACTAACTACGGACCCATAGGTCTACAAAGAACTACTCACGCATCATCGGAGAGGCACCAATGGAGGTGGTGAACCCCATCCGAGATGGTGTCTAGATTGGATCTGGTGATTCTGGACTCTGCAGCGGCTGGATGAATATTTTGTCGACTTCCATAGGGTTTCTGGAATATTGTGGTATTTATAGAGCAAAGACGCGGTGCGGGGCCTGGCGCGCCCTAGTGGGTTGTGCCCCCCCCCCTCGGGGCACTCCCCAGGTGCTGCCTTGGCCCATCAGGTGTCTTCTGGCCCATAAAAATTCTCCAAAAAGTTTCGCGGTGTTTGGGCTCCGTTTGATATTGATTTCCTGTGATGTAAAAAACATGCAAAAAACAACAACTGTCACTTGGCACTATGTCAATAGGTTAGTACCAAATAATGATATAAAGTGACTATAAAATGATTGTAAAACATCCAAGAATGATAATATAACATCATGGAACAATAAAAAAAATTATATATACGTTGGAGACGTATCAATGGTGGCATCAGCCTCAATCTGATTTATTCAGACACATTGACGAAAACGGGTGTCGATCCATCCAGGATCAAACACAGTAACACCACCTTTAAAGGTGTAATGCCAGGCTTCGAAGCCCGCTTCTCGGGCACACTGACCTTGGAAGTAGTATTCGGCATGCCCAACAACTTCCGCATCAAAGACTTGATCTTTGACATTTCCCGTTTCCGTAGGGGCTACAACGCACTCTTGGGCCAGACAGTGTTTGCCCGTTTCAATGCGGTCCCGTGTTACACATACATGAAGCTAAAGATGCCTGGACCGAAGGGCGTCATCACAGTCAATGGCAACACAGAACACTCACTCCGTACTGAGGAGCATACAATGGCTATGGTAGCTGAAGTTCAAACCGGCATCAAAGAGCCGATGTACCAGCCCATTGTCAAGGCATGAGAGGCACATAAACATGGCCGGCCCTGTCTCAGCTCGAGGATCCTCCTTACACTCAGCGTAAATAGGGGTATGCACCCCAAAACATGCCCATCCAAGCCACACAATACATGCCTCGCATACACAACTTCGCGCTTAAAATACGATGGGCAGCTGTGGGGGCTAACCATGCATGAGCCAAGTGTTCGGGTCAACTGAACTACACATGTCTTCGGAAAGACATTGGTACCATCCAGGACCTATTCGACATCAAGCCAATACAGTGCGACGACTTCTCAAGGCCTTCTCTGACGGGGCCCGTGGGCCTATTACCATCCCCTACAAGGGAGTTCTTCCTCCCCCACTGAAGCGAAAACACAGACGTGCTGTAGGGCACATTAGGGACATCAACCCACACATCAAGGCCCTGTGTAAACCTTTTCTCTGTATTTTTTTACAAAGTATCTGTGATAGTTGCTTCGGCAGTTCGAATTGTATGGTTAGACGTCACGAGCTTGGGGAATAAAAGACTATTTTTTATTGTCCTCTTACAGTCATCTATGTCGCATAAACATTTATCGCTCTTCGACACAAAAACAAACTAGTTCGATACACATCTTTTGTAGATGCTAGCGACTAATAAATTGGGGGCTCGGTTATAATATTGGCCCTAAGCATTAGTCCGGCACCATCTTTTTCTTGTGTGTTCGGAGTCTCGGATATTGCATTATATGAATCAGCTCCGAATTATGTCTTGGGTCAATAGTTCGGTTGCCCGGATCCTGTGTTTACCCTCTTATGTTCCGCATGTTCGGCTAAGAGAATAAAGGGAGAACCACTACGATTGTACTTCTAGCTCGCCTGGTTAAGTACCTAAGTGGAGAAAGGCAAAAAAACGACTGTCATGATAGGCGAGAGCTGGTCATTGATCCGATGACAAGTGTTAAACTAGAAATCATTGGTGATTACACCATGTTATATGAAGGGTTTGCCTTCGGCCAAACCAGGTGATAAAGGTATATACCCCGGCTCACCCAAATATCACAAAACACTGAGAGCTAGTCACTAGCCCCCGCAGTCAAGCTCCTATGGCTAAGTGAAACAACTGAAACCACAAGGACAAATTGCGTGGTTTCCCACACACATTACCGCCTTGGGGCACCGAGACGTCGACTAAGGGTCGCAGTGCAGAGGTCGAAACACCCCTTATAGCATATACATGGGGGCCGAAGCCGACAACAGGTAACTTTCAGACTAAAACGGCCACACAGGAGTTAAAGTAAATAACAGAAGAAAATGTACGATAAACCACATAGAGGAACCGCATTATAAGGCAAAAGGTTCAACTATCATTCAATACATAATAGTGCACTCACTCAAGAATTACATCTTTCCAACATTGGGCCTCCAGTGCCTGAGCACCATCCATCACAATGGGGAGATATATCTCGGGGTGCCTGTGCTCCTTTCTAGAGGGCGGGGGTCTGGTGGCCATCTCGACCGGCTTGATCTTGGAACAGTGCACAATGGTCCTTGTGAAGGACATCCGAGCTCCCTCGATGCACACGAAGCGCTTAACAATGTCAGAATGGGATGCGGTGTCACACAACTTCTGCACCAGGACAAAGTAGTTGCTCGGTATTGGCTCCGAGGGCCATAGCTGGACACAATGGTCCTTCATGGATGGATCCGCCATCTGGTGCAGCTCCAGCGGCTGCTTCATCTGATTACTTAGAAGGCGAGGGTGTTCAGGCGACTGGAACTGCGCCCAAAACAATCTGTGTACGACATCGTCATCCCGAGCCACAAAATGCCTTGCTGCATCCACATCACTCCTCGGAAGATCTGCAAATGCGCCTGAGGAATGGCACACTCATATGAGCGAAGCGAACTTGTGACCGCTAAAGACACTCTGCATTAAGTATGGCTTACCATCTGGAATTTGCTTCACTTGGTGGAGCTCTTCTAGGGCACCCTGCATCTTCGTCCTCGCCTCCTAGATCTCCAACCTTATCTTAGCCAGCTCAGTGGCTTGACCATTATTTTTCTGCTCAAGGTCCTCACAATTAGTAACGGCATCCTTGAGATCTTGTTGCACTTCGGCCACCCTGGCCTCGTGTTTGTCGCTGACGGCCTTCACCGTTGACAGATTAGCAGCCGCTCGCTCGACCACCGCCTTCTGTTCAGTAGCATCCTGCTTGGTGTTCTCCAATTCGGCCTCGAGGTTCTCAACCTTCGTGGCGGCAGATGCAATCGTCACACACCATCCCTTGTTTAGGGTTCACCCCGAATACCTCGTTTAACAAAGCAATCCAGAATACTAATAAGTTTAGTCCAGACTAACCTTGTACTTTGTCGAACCCCTTGTTGAGAAGGTCGAACTCCTCATCGGAGCTCTTAAGCTTCCGATTCACCTCGGTCAGCTCCACGGCGTTGGCAGCCATAGACAAGGGATGCACAAACAACTCACACCACTTATTCCCCCAATGTAATGATTTTTGATCCCCGCCAGGTTCTACAAATCCCGACATCATCTTGGGGGGCTGCGATTAGATTTTTCGCTAATCACAAGAATTCTTCTACTATTCGATCGTAGGTTGAGGTTTTCAAACTCACCCAGGGCCCGGAGGCTGCCATATATGAGGATTGAACGACCGTGTGTAGTTTACTTTATAAAGATAAAAAAGAGAATAGAACATATTATATGGCTCACCTCGGAACCCATCAGAAGGGCTCCAAAGGCTTCCTTCAGTGTGCTACTAACGGACATAATAGCTTGTAAAGCCATGCCAATTAGGGCGCGGTGTTCGACGACGATGGTGGAGCTGTTCAAAGCCTCCCCCATCACATCCAGCCACTCAGTAGAGTTACGCTTGTCAGTTGTTGGCGCTGATGGCGGAGCCCTGGCCCCCCTTCGGAGGAGGGCGAGATGGACAACCCCGGAGCTCTGAAACTTTCTTTGGGGTGGGCTCAGATTGATCGGGCTCCGCCTCTTTATTTACCAGGAGGGATCCCCCTCCTGGTTGTTGGCGACCGAGGTGTTAACCTTGGACATAACGTCATCACCCCCTCCCCTAGTGTTTGGGTCGTGGGGAGTCTAACGAGACATCAGCTCCCCAGTTCCCTCAGGGACCGGGGAGGCGTGGAACGTGATGCGGTCCCACTCTCCAACTGATCGGCCGGCGGAGAATTCCCCTCGGGGACTTGATTGGTGGGGAGGTCGCATGGCGGGCTGCAATATTAAATACATGCATACAATTAATAATAAACTAAAGAAGCAAATGCTCAATGAGTCTTCGGATTTGTACCTTTGGGCAGGGGGTTTCACCCTGGGGTTCCTCCGACAAACTTCTTCAGACACACTCCTTGTCGGCGTTCGAGCTATCGGCAGGCAGGAAAATTTTGGCCCTGTGTGGCTTCTTCGGGGCATGAGGAGGTTGTTCCTCCATTGCGTCCTCGGTCGCCGCCCTCTTATCTGTGCGGGAGGAGTCGCTCTCCTTCCCATCGTCTTCCTGCTCCCCCTCATGAGAGGAGGGGGCTTGGGTCTCCCGGGACCTGGTGTCTGGATGCACCCTCGGGCGAATGCTTCTCTAGCCTCCTTGGCCTTGATCTTCTTCTTTTATTTCTTCTCTGGTGCCTTGTACGGCGCCACGACTAGCATTTCCTCTAGCAGGGCTGACCTGGGGCTTTGGGTAGCAGGGCCGGACCATCAATTTCGCGGGGTTTTCAAGCCAGCCCTGCGAGTAAGAGGAACAAAGAGTCAGCTCCCTTATTAAAAGGCAAATATCTGAAAAATAAAAGAATAAAGCTTTATCACCTTCATAAGAGGGTGTGCGGCCTTGAGGCCAATATCCTCCTCATTGGCCGACCACTCCTTCTGAGGCTTAAACAACACCTTCCTGAACTTGTCGTAGGTGGTGCCGTACAAACGGATCATGGTGGCCAGGTCCTCGGTCATGTATGCGCACATTGGGGTGGCCCGTTGTTGGCAAGGGAGGAGGCGGAGACAGAGCATCACATGAAACAAATTAGTGAGCTTCGCACCCACCTTTATCATGCCGGAGACACGCTTCCGCTGTGACTCCAACTCCGTGGTTGACTCCCAATTAAGGCCCTTCTTGGTCCACGAGGTCAGCCTCTCAGGAGGTCTGGATCTAAATTTGGGAGATGTTGCCCATGCCACAACACACGGTTCGGTGATGTAGAACCACTCCTTCTGCCAAACCTTGACATAATCTATGAACGTACCCTCCGACCACTCGACCTGGGTGAGCTTTCTAATCATCGCCCCCCTGCAGTCTGCTTGTTGGCCGTCAACTATCTTCAACTTGATGTTGAAGAACTTCAGCCACAGGCCGACGTGTGGCTGGATCCGCAAAAAGGCCTCACAAATGACGATGAAGGCTGAAATTTGTAAAAAGGAGTTTGGGGATCGATCATGGAAATCTAGCCCACAAAAGAACATCAATCCCCTGACGAATGGGTGGAGCGGGAATCCAAGTTCCTAGATGAAGTGGGGGACGAACACCACCAGCTCACCTGGTTGGGGCATGGGGACGACCTGGCCCTCTTCTGGAGCCTAATGATCGATGTCGGTTGAATGGTAACCAGCGCGTTTCAGGTCCTAGATGTCATCCTTGGTGATGATGGAGGCACCCCACTTTCCTTCACTACAAAAAAGACGCATCCGTGACATTTTGGCCTGAATGATTATTTTTCTGCCATGCTTATGACACTTCCATGATGATATTTGTGACAAAAACCCGTATCATCATAGATGTGGTGGGCTGCTACTTCTATGACAAAAAAATCATGACAGAAAATGGGCTTTTCTTCTTGGGCGGGCCGGAGACACACCTGCATGACATTCTTTGGGCTGTCCACGACGGAAAAAAATCATGGTAGAAGCGAGGGCGAGGTGAATTTCAGGGAGTTCCCAATTGCGGTGGGTGGTTGGGCCAGAGCGATGCACGGAGGTTTGCGTGTTTCTCTCGTATACATACATGTGTGTGTGCATGGCGTTGGGCTCTAACTGAACCCGAGCAAGGCGTTTGGCTCTAACTGAACCCGAGCAAGGCGCTCGCTTACTGAACCCGAGCGATTGCACTAGCTACGTTACTGAACCCTAGTGATCGATCCCTTGGCTATTAACTGAACTCGAGCGATTCCTTCGCTACTGGTGCTAACAGAAGCTGATAGAACCTGCTTCTAGATGAACGGTGACCATTGTTGGGGGTTGGATGAACAGTTCCCGGTCGGGGTTGGATGAACAGGACCCCATGGTAGTAGGTGATTGACGCTGGATGAAAAGGACCCCGGGAGGAGGGCGCCACACCACAGCTGGTTTGGGGTGGATGAACAGGACCCCATGGAGGGCTAGTTGAATAGTAGCGAGTGGAGGCTGGATGAACAATAGACCGTAGAGCAGGAGAAATCCGTGGTGGATGAACAGTAGCAGGTAGAGGTTAGAGGATGTCGACGGTGGGTGAATAGTAGCCCGTGGAGTTCTGTTTTGCGGTATGCCACACCCCTCCCGATGAACAAGACCCTCGTTTCGACCGTAACGCTCCAAAAGAAGTCTGTTTCCTCCGTTTTGCGGTACGCCAGACCCCTACCGATGAACATGATCCCATTTCAACCATAGCCCGCCGAGCTGAAGGCCGGTTGCTCTATTTTGCAGTATGCCAGACCCTTCCTGATGAACATGACCTCATTTCGACCGTACGTGCTCGAGTAGAAGGTTGTATCCCTCCATTTTGCGGTACGCCACACCCCGTTTTGGCTGTTCTGTCCAAGCCGGTTGGCTCCCGATGAAAACGATGCATTTTGTTGCCTCCTGATGAACACGTCGTTATTTCTCTGTTATGACCCCGCCGGTTGGTTGCCAATGAACAAGACGATGTTGCTAACATTTCCATGTACACGAGCCCTGGGCATACGTATGCATGAGTATGCATTCGAGACCCCGCCTGTATGTACGTACGTAGCCGTATTCACTTTGTTATGTGTTTGTACGTGCCGCTCCTTACGAGGCCACGGTTCATGGCTGCAGGGAGACCGATCGACCAGTAAGCATGTACACGTTCGCGACCACACAGATAGTGCTACATATGCTTCGACCTAGTGGGTCCTAGCTGTCAGGGGTCATCAAATATTTTTGGACGTCATAAGGAGGCACTTCCTTGCATGTGAAGAGGAAGCCGGTGGGTATCAGCTGTCAGGGGTGAACATTTTTTTCACAAATTACGAAGGCCCTTCCGGTGGGTTTGAGCTGTTAGGTGGAGGAATCATTATTTTACACGTAACAAGGAGGCATTTCCTTGCATGCTGTCGTGGACACAACTGTCAGCCTCTCCATGTACAATCCTCTTCTGATGGCCGTCGTTCGTTGACCGCATTGACAACACCGTACCGAGAGCACCAAGGTGGTGGCCGACGACGCGACCTAGGAAGGGAATGGCCCAGAGCCGGGGAAGATGCTGCAGTGGATGCCCACGCGGATGGGATTACGTGGATTGACTGTTTTGATTGTAGTTTGAGGTTGCCATCGCCGGAGAGTAACAGGGGGTGTGGGTGAGTAGGGGAAAGGCCTGGCCAGTGGGGTGGTGTGGCCTGCGCGGAAACACATCCGACCACGGGAGGTAGGAGCAGGCGGTCCGACCGGCATTGGTTTGGGCGACTGGTGCAAGAAGATCAGATATTGAAAAAGCAGCACAGTCGTTCGATTAAAATCCAACGGTCACTGCTGCTAGAATAGTTTGTTGACTATGTTGAAAAAGCCCTGCGTACTGGTCAACTTAGTAGGCCCACGGGTCAGCCTCCAAATTCGGTGAGTTCCAGTTGTCATGGGGAGGAATCGGCGTTTTTCGCGTAATAAGGAGGCAATTCCTTCCTTGCGAGGATATAGCTAGTGGGCTGCAGATGTCAGGGGGAGGAATCATAATTTTTTGCATCATAAGGAGCCCGTTGCTTGAGTGCGGCCATGGACCATGGGGTCCCTACTGTCAGCCTCTGCACGTACATCCCTATTTCGATGGCTGTTGTTTGTTGACCACGTTGAGCATGCCGCGCCTAGAGCACCAATGCAGTGGAGGACGGCGAGGCCTAGGAATGAGACGACCATGAGCCGGCAAAGACACAACAGTGAGTGCCCACACTGAGGAGAGTATGACGGTTGACTGGTTCGGCCGCCATCGCCGGAGAATAACAAGAGGTGCGGGTGAGTAGATGCATGGCCAGGCGAGCGGATGGAGTAGGGTGGGCCAGTGAAGCTTGCGCAACATCATAGCCGGCCATGGGAGGAGGGAGCAGCAGTCCCGTCGGCACTGGTTTAAGCAGCTGGAGTAGGTAGATCAGAGATTGAAGAAGCACGACTGCCGTTCGATGGACAACCAACAATCAGTGCTGCTAGATTGTGTGTTGACTATAACTTGACAAAGCCTTACATAAACAAGTCAGCCTTGAAATATCTGGCGTGTACATCCCATTTTCTATTAGTTTTATATTTTAGAGCCCATTTGCTAATTCATTTGGAATTTATTGCAGCCCATTATCTATTTTTAGAATTGCTCCTCATTTTCTGGTCAGGACCAGGGTTAAAAATTCGAACTACCAAATATGCGAAAAATTAAAAAAAAGTCACATAGTTTTGCTGGGGTACGAAATATAATTCATTCGAATATTAGGACCATATTAAAACTCATGTGTGTGTGTGTGTGTGTGTGTGTGTGTGTGTGTGTATTCTAGCCAGGCCGGAATGCATCCCTCCTCGTCTTGAAGGATTTGCAGCAGATTAAGACATAGAAAAGAAATAGGCCTAGGTTGGGTATTCTTCAAAAAGAAATTGTGGGCTACCTATTTTTCCAAAGAAAAACAGTTGGGCTGGTCTGTTGTTAGACAGGATACAGAGACCGCACAACCTAGTTTATATCCTGCTCCGTCAGAACAAATCGACAAAAAATGCTCTATTTGGACAATGAAAATATACTAATAGAGCTGATGGATCCCAAGTGTCAGCTGCTCCTTGTGCAATTCTGTCGTTGAGTGATTATTCGTTGACAATGATGTGCGTCCCAAATATCAGTAGGGTGGGTTAAAGTAAAAAAATCGAGTGGTGCATCTGAGTATGAAGTAGGCACTTTCTTGCGTTTGTGAGTGGACCTGGTGGGCCCCTACTGTTATACTCATAACTACAGTCCTCTAACGATTCACTATGTTGACAAGGCCAGCCGGCGGCGCCGCTGTGAGTGGACCAAGGCGGAGGATGACGGTGAGGCCTCAGACGAGAAGGAATAGGAGCCGGGGAAGATTCGACAGTGTGGCCGTAGGTGGAGGGGAGTACGAGAGTTCACTGGTTCTGGTGCGGGGTGGGCTGCCGTCGCCGCAACTAACCGTGGAAGGCGGGAACAGGCGCTCCCGCCGGTGCAAGTTTCATTTTGGTAGCTGGATCAGCTAGACCCAAAAGCTCATTATGTTGTTGTGATAGCCTGGCTCATTAGGGATGATAGACTACTCATATCAATAAGGAATTCCTTCTTTTCTGGAAGCCCATTCAGACAGAACTCCAATGTTAAGCGTGCTCAGCTTGGAGTAATTTTAGGACGGGTGACTGATCGGGAAGTTGCTCCCGGGTGCACACGAGTGAGGACAAAGTGCATAGAAAAGACTAGTATTGATCTGTGGGGCCAGTCTAGATCCTGCTAGGAGTAACGACGGCCAGTCTAGATCCTGCTAGGAGTAACGACCACCGGCGGGTGTCTCCTGGGCATTACAAGTTGGTATTAGAGCCGACCCTCGCGATTACACGGATATTTGCGGACATGTGCACGGTCATGTTATTCATGACGTTTGTGACCCGTCATGGCACACGGCATGGCACAGGTATCGAACTGGATGCACAGACGTATGTGCCAAGAGGGAACATTCCTGTGGCCCGACGAGGACGCCAGTTCCTCTAAGTGGGGGTGTATGTGATAGCCTAGCTTATTAGGGATGATAGACTACTCATATCAATAAGGAGTTCCTTACTTTTCGGAAGCCCATTCGGACAGAACTCCAAAGATAAGCATGCTCATCTTGGAGTAATTTCAGGATGAGCTCGTGTGCAGAAAAGACTAGTATTGATATGTGGGGCCGGTCTAGATCCCGCTGGGAGTATCGACCACCGGTGGGTTGAAAGCAAAAGTGCTCCCTGGGTGATTTTGGTAATTAATGACAACATATCTCTTGTTGGACTAATATTTTCATCTAGTATATTTCAGATGGAGTGGCAGGACAAGAGGATGTGGTACCCTTTTCAAGAAGCTAAGGACAAAGATTGGTACAAGCTCAACACTCTACATTTTCATTTTAGTGATCCAAGATCACATTGAGTCCATAGGAAAAGCCAATACTATTAAAAGGGGACGAGGTGTTGCTTAATGGTCTACTTGCTCAAGTGCTTAGGAATATGCTCCAAATCCCTCAACCACTTTCTCATTTCCACATATGTACCAAACCTAAAAGTCAAACTCGGCCACACCCATATGATCTATCCGACACCACCGAGTTCACATGACATAGCCACTGCTACAAACCCTTATCAGTTCGGTCTCACCGATAGAGATCTCGGTCTCACCGAGATGGGAATGTAAACTCTCTATTTACTTTTTGCAACATTTCGGTCTAACCGAGATGTGAGCATCGGTCTCACCGAGTTGGCATTGCAAACTCTGTGTTTCCTCTTCGTACGTTTCGGTCCCACCGAGATGAGCGAATCGGTCCCACCGAGTTTGCCTGACCAACATTCTGTTAGCCTATTACCAAAATTGGTCTCACCAAGTTTGTGTAATCGGTCAAACCGAGGTGAGGTTTTTTCCCTAACCCTAACACATCGGTCTCACCGAGTTGATAGTATCGGTCCCACCAAAATGTCTAACGTTCACATTTTGAACTAATTCGGTTTGCCTGAGTTTGTTTATTCGGTCTGACCGAGTTGGGTCAAATGTGTTTAACGGCTAGATTTTATGTGGAGGCTATATATACCCCTCCACCCCCTCTCCATCAGTGTGATATCCATCAGAATGTGCCTACACTTCCACTGTTCATTTTCTGAGAGAGAACCACCTGCTCATGTGTTGAGACCAACATATTCCAATCCAACCACAAGAATTTTGATCTCTAGCCTTCCCCAAGTTGCTTTCCACTCAAATCTTCTTTCCACCATATCCAAATCAGTGAGAGAGAGTTGAGTGTTGGGGAGACTATCACTTGAAGCACAAGAGCAAGGAGTTCATCATCAACACACCATTTATTACATTTTGGAGAGTGGTGTCTCCTAGATTGGTTAGGTGTCACTTGGGAGCCTCCGACAAGATTGTGGAGTTGAACCAAGGAGTTTGTAAGGGCAAGGAGAGCGCCTACTTCGTGAAGATCTACCCTAGTGAGGCAAATCCTTCGTGGGCGATGGCCATGGTGGGATAGACAAGGTTGCTTCTTCGTGGACCCTTCATGGGTGGAGCCTTCCATGGACTCGCGCAGCCGTTACCCTTCGTGGGTTGAAGTCTCCATCAATGTGATGTACGATAGCATCACCTATCAGAACAACGTCAAAAATATTTGTGTCTTCAATTGCGTTTGCACACTCCAATCCCATCTCTTTACTTTCTTGCAACTTGCATGCTTTACTTTCCGCTGCTCATATACCCTTGCTATGCTTGCCTGAAATGTATTGTGAATGTTTGAAATTATGCCAAAAACTCCACCTCAACTTTAAGAACATAAAAACTGTTACTTTTCTCGTTGAGTGTCTAATCACCCCCCTCTAGACACCTCTTCTTCGATCCTCTCAATTGGTATCAGAGCTTTGGTCTCCATTGCTTTGGTTTAATCACCATTGGAGGAAGATGGATGAGTCTACGATCGGGAGTATTAGACGTAGAGTGCCTATGCTTCATGAAGAATTTTATAAGGAATGGAAAAATGACATGCTTGAGATCTTCAATGAATATCATTCAAGTATATTGTTAGTCCTTATGTGCCCCCCATTGACCCTTTGAATCCAACTTCCAATGATCATCTTGACATGGTTCACAATCTTAGAAATGTTGATGTTATTACTAGAGGATTGCCTAGAAATTTGCTTGTTTGCTTGCCAACTTTCGAATGTGCTTACACTATATGGAAATTCCTTGATGAACGATTTCTAGACTACTCTTTGAAAAATCAAGATGTGATCCTTCAAAAGTCCATTGCTTTCAATAAGATGAACACTCGTGATCCCAAATTTGATGAATGTTTATTTGAGCTTCGTGACCTTATTCGTGCCAAAGGAGATGTAGGAATCACTAGTAATATCATCTCGGAAGTCATTAGAATTCATAAATATGAACATTGTCATGATCACATCACTAATGAATCACTCTCTCTAGGTGTTGATCAATCACAAGCTGATGTTGCACATGGATATTATGATGAGGATGATGATAGTGACTTTGACCTTGATGAACAAATGAGAAATTTGGTCTTATGGCTAATCTTCGTGGTTACGCAGCCGGAGGAAAGGAATGGGTACTTGATAGTGGTTGCACGGATCATATGACGGGAGATAAGGACATGTTTGATGAGCTTGCTAGAAACGATGGTCCACGAAAGGATGTTACCTTTGGTGTCAACTCTAAGGGCAAAGTTGTTGGCCTTGGTAAGGTGGCCATACCCAACGATGGCTCTATCAAGAATGTCATGCTTCTAGAATCCCTCGGCTATAATCTTCTTTCTGTGTATAGATTAGCTGATTTTTGATTAAATGTGCTATTCACTCATGTTGATTGACAAGTCTTTCATAGAGATCATCATAATATGGTCTTTACTAACATTTGTAGAGGTGACCTATACATTGTTGACTTCACTAAGAAATCCCAACCTCGCACTTGTTTTATTGCTAAATCTTCTAAAGGTTGGTTGTGGCATAGAAGGTTAGGTCATGTTGGCATGATAAATCTTGATAATCTTATTAAAGGTGATCATATCCATGGTGTTAAAGATGTCATATTTGACAAGGATAGACTTTGCAGTGCTTGTCAAACAGGAAAACAAGTTGGAGGAAGTCATCTCGTGAAGAACATCATGCCCACAAGAAGACCGCTTGAGCTACTTCATATGGATCTTTTTGGTCCCAATGCGTACAAAAGTCTCGGTGGTAACTCTTTCGAGTTGGTAATTGTAGATTATTTTTCAAGATTTACGTGGGTGTTCTTTCTTGGTGATAAATCGCAGGTCCAAAAGATCTTCAATAACTTCGCTAGAAAGGCCCAAAACCAATTTTAAGTGAAGATAAAGAAGTTTCGGAGCGACAACAAAATGGAGTTCAAGAACGCCAATGTGGATACCTTTCTTGACGAAGAAGGTATCTCACAGGAGTTCTCGGCTACGTACACACCTCAACAAAATGGAGTTGTTGAGAGGAAGAACCGGACACTCATCGAAATGGCGAGAACGATTCTTTATGAGTACAAAACGCCAAGACACTTTTGGGCAGAAGTGGTTGAGACAGCTTGTCATGCTACAAATCGACTATACTTCACAAACTTCTCGGCAAGACAGCATACGAGATTCTCACCGGTAACAAACCCCAAGTTGGATACTTTCGAGTATTTGGCTCAAAGTGTTACATTCTTGACAAGCATCGTTGTTCGAAATTTGCTCCTAAATCTCATGAAGGTTTTCTACTCGGTTACGGCTCAAACTATTACACGTACCGTGTCTCCAACAATTTCACCTGAAAGATTGAAGAGACGGTAGATGTGAAGTTTGATGAATCTAATGGCTTGCAAGTATAGCAATTGCCAATTAATGTAGGAGACTAAGACCCTTTGGAGGCAATACAAGACTTGTCTATTGGCAAGATTCGCCCAGCGGAGGTGAAGGAGAATACTTCATCCATTCAAGTGGAAGCCTCAACTTCACGTCAAGGTGAACCACAAGTTGAATTGGAGGCAACCACAAGTGGGACAAGCCAAGATGAAGGAAGCGAGGAAGTGCTACAAGATGAACCTCATCGACCTCCTTCTCCACCTCCACAAGAGGACAACAACGCGAACAACAATGAAGAAGGACAAGAAGAAGAATAAAATGAAGAGGATGTTCCACCCCTACCCAAGCAAAAGCTCTCACGAGTTAGAGCAAGAATTGCTAGAGATCATCTCAAAGAGGAAATCTATGATGATATCCAAACCGGGAGAATCACTCGCTCTAAATCTTGTTTAGCTAACTTTTGTGAACATTACTCTTTCATATCTAACCTTGAACCCATGAAGGTTGAAGATGCTCTTGATGATCCAGATTGGTTGAACGCTATGCACGAAAAACTACATAACTTCGAGAGAAACCAAGTTTGGACATTGGTTGAGAATCCCGACGACAACCAAAACATCATCGGTACTAAATGGGTGTTTCACAATAAGCAAGATGAAGATGGACAAGTTGTTCGCGACAAGGCCTGTATCGTCGCCCAAGGCTACACTCAAGTAGAAGGTATGGACTATGGTGAGACATATGCCCCAGTTGCTAGACTTGAGTCCATACGCATGTTACTTGCTTATGCAAATCATCATGATATCACTTTATATCAAATGGACATTAAAAGTGCTTTTCTCAACGGTGAAATTGAGGAGAAAGTTTATGTTAAACAACCTTCTGGCTTTGTTAATCCCAATAAACCTAATCATGTTTACAAACTTCACAAAGCTCTTTATCGTCTTAAACAAGCTCCTAGAGCATGGTATAAATGCTCGCCCAAGTTCCTTATTGAAAAAGGCTTCGAAATTGGGAAAATTGACTCAATAGTTTTTACTAAAAGAGTTAATCGTGAATTATTTATGTGCCAAATTTATGTTGATGATATCATATTTGGCTCGACTAACCCTCATTTTAGTGAAAAGTTTGGAAGACTTATGTCAGAGAAGTTCGAGATGTCTATGATGAGTGAACTCAAGTTCTTTCTTGGTTTGAAAATCAAGCAAAACTAAGGAGGGTACCTTTGTTTCTCAAACAAAGTATACTAATGACTTATTTAAGAAGTTCAACATGCAATAATGCAAAGGTATGTATACACCCATGCCTACTAGTGGACATCTTGACTTGACTAAGGATGGCGAACCGGTTGACCAAATGGTTTACCGCTCTATGATTGGTTCATTGTTATATCTATGTGCCTCCTGTCCCAACATTATGCTAAGTGTGTGCATGTGTGCACGATATCAAGCGCCCCCCCAAAGAATGTCATCTTAAGGCTGTGAAAAGGATAGTGAGATACTTAATTCACACACCAAACTTTGGCATTTGGTATCCTAAGAGGTCTTCTTTCGACCTTGTTGGCTACTCCGATTTGGAAAATGCCGGATACAAGGTTGATAGAAAGTCCACTTCGGGTACTTGTCAATTTCTTGGTAGATGTCTTGTATCCTGGTCCTCCAAGAAACAAAACTCGATATCCTTATCCACCGCCGAAGCGGAATACATAGCCGCTGGTTCATTTTGTGCTCAATTACTTTGTATGACCCAAATTCTTAAAGATTATGGGATAAATGTGAAACATGTTCCATTGCTTTGTGATAATGAAAGTGCTATTAAGATTTCTCACAATCCCGTGCAACATTCCCGAAATAAGCATATTGGAGTTCGTCATCATTTCGTTCGAGATCATATTGCTAAAGGATACATTGGTCTTAAACTTGTTCATACGGATAAGAAATTGGCGGATATATTCACCAAACCACTTTATGAGAAAGTATTCTGTCGTTTGAGATGTGAATTGAACATTATTGATGCCTCATACTTGAAGTAGTAACTCCTTTGTATGTGTGCAATGCATTATTCTTTGACTAATCCTTGAAATTTCTCTTATGATGATGATCATATGTCTTGGATCTACTTGTACCCTTGCATGCTATCTAACCCTTGTAGGTACTTGGATGAACCCAAATCTATGAGATTGTAACTCACTCACATCCTAAGCTATATATTTACATCACCAAGTCTCTACAATATATGGTGGTTGAAGTCAAGAAAGCATGAATCCTTTCAACATATCCTTTGACAATTTATATATATATATATCAAATTACATTTGGTATCAAATTTTCATGATTGTCATGTTGGATACACAAGTGCTCTCCCTTGCAAATCTAACCCATGTAGGTAGATGAACTAAATTACAAGTGGTGCTCCCAACTCTTGATGAACTACATCAACCTTGAGCATCCAACACAAGTTCAACTACATGATCAAGATCAACTTCACCACCCAAGGTATGTTATTCCATCTTAGAGAAGCTTTACCCCGAGAAATGAGGTCAAAGCAGCTCAACAAGATGTGAATACATCAAAATGCCTAAACGAAAAATGGCAACCCCATTTTGAGCTTATACGATGAGTATGACCTATGATCAAGTGTTCTCACTTGACTCCTAAGTCAATATACTCTAGCATAGGTGACTCTGTCGCCGACCATTTCTAGATGAAGTTCTCTAATATTTCTCTATGTTCTTGCATTCCTTTTTTCCTTGCTTGTTCCCCTTTTCAAAAAAAAAACCTTCATCTATAGACCTTTTCTCTGTTATTTTCTACATCAAATTCGTTGCAAATTCTTCAGTTAATTCCCTGCAAATCCTTGTGAGATCTTATTTTCCTAAGTGAGCTGAGATGACACATTCTTTTCTTTGAATTGAACTCGGTGACACCGATGCAAATAAACCGTCCGCACCGATTTCAACACGTAGCAAAGATTTTGCCATTTATGTCCTACATATCTATTCCAGCTCGACTCAATGATTCTTATCCTCTACTAGCATCTTAATCTACATGTTGCTTTGTAATGTGACCCAAAGACCAAACCTATTTGACTCTGGCTCCAGAAGATTCCTTTTTGGAAATTGATGTCAAAGGGGGAGAGAGAGCACATCTAAGCTTATTACATAGAAGGGAGAGAGAAAGCACATCCAAGCTTATCCCCAGATGCTTATTATCCTAAGAGTAGGGAAGTCACATGTCTTCAAGAGTGGAAAGACATGTCAGTATCTATTATGATTGTTTTGCTCCGTTTTTCTAGTTTGCTTGTTTGCTTTGATTTTCTACTACCATATCTTCTCCCGTTATGCAATATAAGATTCAGGAGGAGAAAGATGATGTCTACTACACAACCTTCTTCTTGTAGATGTTGTTGGGCCTCCAAGTGCAGAGGTTTGTAGCACAGTAGCAAATTTCCCTCAAGTGGATGACCTAAGGTTTATCAATCCATGGGAGGCGTAGGATGAAGATGGTCTCTCTCAAGCAACCTTGCAACCAAATAACAAAGAGTCTCTTGTGTCCCCAACACACCCAATACACTGGTAAATTGTATAGGTGCACTAGTTCGGCGAACAGATGGTGATACAAGTGCAATATGGATGGTAGATATAGGTTTTTGTAATAAGAAAATATAAAAACAGCAAGATAGCAAGTGGTAAAAGTGAGCATAAACGGTATTGCAATGATAGTAGGCAAGGCCTAGGGTTCATACTTTCACTAGTGCAAGTTCTCTCAACAAGGATAACATAATTGGATCATATTACTAGCCCTCAACATGCAACAAAGAGTCACTCCAAAGTCACTAATAGCGGAGAACAAACGAAGAGATTATGGTAGGGTACGAAACCACCTCAAAGCTATTCTTTCTGATCGATCTATTCAAGAGTCCGTCATAACATTCAATCTATCATAGAGTTCGTACTAGAATAACACCTTAAGACACAAATCATCCAAAACCCTAATGTCACCTAGATACTCCATTGTCACCTCAAGTATCCGTGGGCATGGTTATACGATATGCATCACACAATCTCAGAAACATATATTCAACCAACACATAGAACTTCAAAGAGTGCCCCAAAGTTTCTACCGGAGAGTCAAGACGAAAACATGTGCCAACCCCTATGCATAGATTCCCAAGGTCACGGAACTCGCAAGTTGATCACCAAAACATACATCAAGTGGATCACATGATATCCCATTGTCACCACAGATAAACACATGCAAGACATACATCAAGTGTTCTCAAATCCTTAAAGACTCAATCCGATAAGATAACTTCAAAGGGAAAACTCAATCGATTACAAGAGAGTAGAGGGGGAGAAGAAGATCCAACTAGAGTAGCAAAGCTCGCGATACATCAAGATCGTTCCATCTCAAGAACACGAGAGAGAGAGATCAAATACATAGCTATTGATACATACCCTCAGCCCCGAGGGTGGACTACTCCCTCCTCGTCATGGAGAGCGCCGGGATGATGAAGATAGCCACCGGATAGGGATTCCCCCCTCCGGCAGGGTGCCAGAACGGCTGTAGATTGGTTTTCGGTGGCTATAGAGGCTTTCGGCGGCGGAACTCCCGATCTAGGTTAATTTCCGAAGGTTTCAGTATTCATAGGAATTTTTGGAGTCGGGGCCAAGTAAAGGGGAGCTACGGGCCGTCCTCGAGATAGGGGGGCGCGCCCCCCGCCCAGGACGTGGCCCCCACCCTCGAGGGCAGCCCGTGGCTATCCTGGTCCAACTCTTTTGCTTCAGAGTCTTCTTTTTTTCCAGAAACAATTGTCAAAAATTGGCTCGTCAATTGGACTCCGTTTGATTTTCCTTTTATGTAAAACCATAAAATAGGAGAAAAACATAAACTGGCACTGGGCTCTGGGTTAATAGGTTAGTCCCAAAAATCATAAAAAAGTGTATAATAAAAGCCCATAAGACATCCTAGAAGGATAATATAATAGCATGGAACAATCAAAAATTATAGATACGTTGGAGACGTATCAGCATCCCCAATCTTAATTCCTGCTCGTCCTCGAGTAGGTAAATGATAAAGATTTTTTTTGACGTGGAATGCTAACCAATATAATTTTTCAATGAAATTCTCTTAATTGTGGCATGAATGTTCAGATCTGAAAGATTCAAGATAAAAGTCTATATTGACATAAGAAATACTAATACTTCAAGCATACTAACAAAACAATCATGTCTTCTAAAATACTATGGCTAAAGAAAGTTATCCCTACAAAATCATATAGTCTGGATATGCTCCCTCTTCATCACACAAAATATTCATATGATGCACAACCCCGATTTCAGCCAAGCACTTGTTTTCATACTCTATTCTTTCAAACCTTTCAACTTTCACGCAATACATGAGCGTGAGCCATGGACATAGCACTATGTGGAATAGAGAGGTGGTTGTGGAGAAGACAAAAAGGAGGAAGATAGTCTCACATTGACTAGGCGTATCAACGGGCTATGGAGATGCCCATCAATAGATATCAATGTGAGTTAGTAGGGATTGCCATGCAATGGATGCACTAGAGCTAAAAATGTATGAAAGCTCAAAAGAAACTAAGTGGGTGTGCATCCAACTTGCTTGCTCATGAAGATCTAGGGCATTTGAGGAAGCCCATCATTGGAATATACAAGCCAAGTTCTATAATGAAAATTCCCACTAGCATATGAAAGTGACTAAACATGAGACTCTCTATCATGAAGAACATGGTGCTACTTTGAAGCACAAGTGTGGAAAAAGATAGTAGCATTGTCCCTTCTCTCTTTTCTCTCATTTTTTTGGAGGGGCTTCTCTTTTTTTAGCCCCTCTCTATTTTTTTGGGCCATCTTTTTTTTATTTGGCATTTATCCTTTTTTTGTTTCCTCACACGGGACAATTCTCTAATAATGATGATAATCACACTTTTATTGATTTACAACTCGATATTACAACTCGGTACTAGAACAAAGTATGACCCTATATGAATGCCTCCGGCGGTGTACCGGGATGTGCAATGAATCAAAAGTGACATGTATAAAAAGTTATGCATGGTGGCTTTGCCACAAATACAATGTCAACTACATGATTATGCATGGCAATATGATAATATGAAGCGTGTCATATGAACGAAACGGTGGAAAGTTGCATGGCAATATATCTCGGAATGACAATGGAAATGCCATGATAGGTAGGTATGGTGGCTGTTTTGAGGAATATATATGGTGGCTGTTTTGAGGAACGGTATATTGTCGGTGTATGGTACCGGCGAAAATTGCGCGATACAAGAGAGGCTAGTAATGGTGGAAGGGTGAGAGTGCGTAATATCTATGGACTCAACATTAGTCATAAGAACTCATATACTTATTGCAAAAATCTACGAGTCATCAAAACAAAGCAATCAACGCATGCTCCTAGGGGGAGGTTGGTAGGAGTTAACCATCGCGCGCCCCTGACCTCCACACAAAGGTTGACACTTTACAAATACCTCATGCTCTAACTTCGTCACATAGCGGTTCACCATACGTGCATGCTACGGGAATCACTAACCTTAACACAAGAATTTCTCAATTTCATAATAACTCCACTAGCATGACTCTAATATCACTATCCTCATATCTCAAAACAATTATCAAGCATCCAACAATCCATTCTATTCAATGCACTTGGTGTGAATTTTTATACTACATTGACATTGGATGTCTATCATGTGAAGACTAGTTTCTTTAGCCTAAACACATTACCATGTTGTTTTAATAGACTCTCAAAAGGATATAAGTGAAGCATGAGAGTTCAACAATTTCTACAAAATATTACCACCGCCGTCCTCTAAAAGATATAAGTGAAGAACTAGAGCAATAACAAACTACTCCCAAAGATATTAGTGAAGATCAATGAGTAGTTGAATAATTATGTAACTATGTGAAGACTCTCTACCATTTAAGAATTTCAGATCTTGGTACCTTATTCAAACAGCAAGCAAAACAAAAGAAAATAAAATGACGCTCCAAGCAAAACACATAACATGTTGTGAATAAAAATATAGCTCCAAGTATAGTTACCGATGGATGAAGACGAAAGAGGGGATGCCTTCCCGGGGCATCCCCAAGCTTAGGATTTTGATTATCTTGAATTTACTTGGGGTGCCACGGGCATACCCAAGCTTAGGCCTTTGCTACTCCTTGTTCCATAGTCCATCGAAGCAATACTCAAAACTTGAAAACTTCACAACACAAAACTTAGACAAAAATCTCGTGAGCTCCGTTAGTATAAGAAAGCAAACCACTACTCAAAGTTACTGCAATGAACTCATTCTTTGTTTATATTGGTGTTAAACCTACTGTATTCCAACTTCTCTATGGTTCATACTTCCCAATACTACTCATAGATGCATTGAAATAAGCAAACAACACACGAAAAACAGAATCTGTCTAAAACAGAACAATCTGTAGTAATCTGCAGGTCTCACCTACATCTGGGACTCAAAAAAATTCAAACTAAATTGGTAAATTTGCAGAATTTGTCTACCAATCATCTTCCAAAAGAAAGAACTAAAAAGCATGCTCCAGTAAAATCTGAAGACTACTTTAGCCAGCGCTAACGATTCTGTTTTTCACAGCAAGATCACATAAACTTCACACAAGTCTTCCCAAAGGTTCTACTTGGCACAAACACTAAACAAAACATGAAACCACATCTAATCAGAGGCTAGATGCAATATTTATTCCCTAAAAGCAGCAAAAACAAAGAAAACAAAATAAAGTTGGGTTTCCTCCCAACAAGCGCTATCGTTTAACGCCCCTAGCTAGGCATAATGATGCTCACATAAAAGATAAGAATTGAAACATAAAGAGAGCATCATGAAGAATATGACTAGAACATTTAAGCCTAACCCACTTCCTATGCATAGGGATTTTGTAAGCAAACAACTTATAGGACCGATAATCAACTAGCATAGGAAGGCAAAACAAGCATAACCTCAAAACTTTAAGCACATAGAGAGGAATCTTGATATTATTGCAATATTTAGAAGCATATGATCCTCTCTCATAATAATTTTCAGTAGCATCACGAATGAATTTAACAATATAACCAGCACATAAAGCATTCTTTTCATGATCTACTTGCATATAAATTTTACTACTCTCCACATAAGCCAAATTCTTCTCATTCATAGTAGTGGGAGCAAACTCAAGAAAATAACTATCATGTGAAGCATAATCCAATTGAAAACTAAAATTATGATGACAAGTCTCATGGTTATCATTATTCTTAATAGCATACAAGTCATCACAATAATCATCATAGATAGCAACTTTGTTCTCATAATCAATTGTAACCTCTTTCGAAATAGTGGATTCATCACTAAATAAAGTCATGACCTCTCCAAACCCACTTTCATCAATATAATCATCATAAATAGGAGGCATGCTTTCATCATAATAAATTTGCTCATCAAAACTTGGGGGACTAAAAATGTCATCTTCATCAAACATAGCTTCCCCAAGCTTGGGGTAAACATAAATTGCAGCAAATAAATTCTCAAATATATCATTCTCATCAAACATAGCATCCCCAAGCTTGGGCCTTTCCATATCATAAGCATAATCACTCTCATCGTTAATAGTATGGATAGTACCGATAGTATAGCAATTATGATCATCACAATGAGTAATAGAAGCAACATCATTTGGAAGGGATACCTTTTTGTCTTTGCTTCTCCGTCTTTTCTTTTTCTTCTTCTCATCATGTGTGGGTTTAATCTTCTTTTTGGAGCTCCTTACTACTGAGATTGGTAGAATAGGAGGCTCCTCCTCGTTACATGATTCATCATAAGAAATAATAGGAGGATATTGGGAAATCTCTTCCCTTTCATTAGTATTCTCTTCATCTCCTATTTGTTTTCTTGACTTAAGGTAATTGGCAATATAAGGATTTTCAATGCAATTCACCGCACAATACATATATATTTCCTCTATATCGAACTCAAGAAGTTTATCAATGGCAAATCCTGGAAGAAACTTAGTTCTACATTTAATTTCTTCATAACCCAAAAGCAAGATAAGTTCATTATGATGTGCAAGGGAAATCAAGTCATCACAATTTTTGGACACAATTAGATCATGAAACAATTCGCATTGGGTAATGAAATGACCACGTTCATTGCAAAGTTCACAAGTACGGCTAAGATATTTTAAATTTTCAGCACAATCATCTAGCATCTGTAGCAACCATTTAGTTTCTAAATACTTATGCCTCTTGCAAAATCTATCTTCCCTCTTTGGTATGTACTTGCAAACTCTATACACTCCACAAAAATCAACATGCTTATATGATATATTTTCATCATGACTAGTGCAATCATCATTAGTACCATGGATATTCAAAGGATTCACACTAACAACATTGCAATCATGCTCATCATTCAAGTCTTTATTGCCAAGCATTCTATGTAATTCTTCTTCTAGTACTTGAGCACAATTTTCCTTCCCATCATTTTCACGAAAGATATTAAAAAGATGAAGCATATGAGGTAACCTTAATTCCATTTTTTTGTAGTTTTCTTTTATAAACAAAACTAGAGATAAAACAATAAACTAAAAGGTTTGATTGCGAGATTTAAAGATAAACCTTCAAGCACTAACCTCCCCGGCAACGGCGCCAGAAAAGAGCTTGATGTCTACTACACAACCTTCTTCTTGTAGACGTTGTTGGGCCTCCAAGTGCAGAGGTTTGTAGGACAGTAGCAAATTTCCCTCAAGTGGATCACCTAAGGTTTATCAATCTGTGGGAGGTGTAGGATGAATAAGGTCTCTCTCAAGCAACCCTGCAACCAAATAATAAAGAGTCTCTTGTGTCCCCAACACACCCAATACAATGGTAAATTGTATAGGTGTACTAGTTCGGCGAAGAAATGGTGATACAAGTGCAATATGGATGGTAGATATAGGTTTTTGTAATAAGAAAATATAAAAACAGCAAGATAGCAAGTGGTAAAAGTGAGCATAAACGGTATTGCAATGATAGTAGGCAAGGCCTAGGGTTCATACTTTCACTAGTGCAAGTTCTCTCAACAAGAATAACATAATTGGTTCATATTACTAGCCCTCAACATGCAACAAAGATTCACTCCAAAGTCACTAATAGTGGAAAACAAACGATGGACGGCCTGGTCGATGCCTGCAAGGTGGCCTGCGTCTACAAGAGTTTCGGCTGCGAGAGATACGTCGACTACCACTCAGTGGTAGAGCATGGGTCCAGATGCGCGCACGCACCCTGCTACTGCTATGAGTGCACGCCGCTGTTTGAGGGATCACCGGCGAGCCTCGTGCATCACCTCACGACACCATCTGGCAATCACTCCTGGCCCGCGGTGAACATCAATTACGAGACGTACTACCAGTTCACCGTGCCAGAGTCACTGGAGGATCATCACTGTCTGCTACTCGCCGAGGAGGACGACAACGTCTTCCTCTTGGCCGTGGGCATCGGCAATGCCCATGCAGGCCGCCGCCCCGTATATGTCCTGTGTGTCAGGGGCAACGTCGCGTATGCTAACAAAATGCCATTGTATAGGTGTGTACTCATTGTTGCCGCCCCTCCGACGTAGGATGGCGACCTCGGAGCCTCCCTCATGCTGAATGGGAGTGTGGTAAGCTATTACCTTCCCAGCAATGTGGACATGGAACATGGCTGGGTTCATGCGATTGTTCACCCCAAGATGATGCACGGGGACTCCAAGGAGGTTCACCTAGGCGTATGCATTACTAAATTAACTATTTATCATTAGTCTTCGCTCAATTTAAGCTGGTGTCTAAGCATGTGGACACTTCTTATTTAGTATCGTTCTTGAATAAAAGTGCATCCATTTTAGGTTAGTCTAGAATATTCCATGTATGATCTTGCTCCATTAGAGTTCTCACATACCATTTATGAGAATAATTGTGAATTTTTACTCATGGTGAAAAAATTATGATAGCCTATTTCTGACAGTGCATATATCATTTTCTGAGAATTTCAACAAAATGCCGCCACACTATCTTT
The DNA here is from genome assembly GCA_902687465.1 of Secale cereale. NCBI lineage: Eukaryota > Viridiplantae > Streptophyta > Magnoliopsida > Poales > Poaceae > Secale > Secale cereale. Next base: position 353,024,172 of record LR738711.1, read on the forward strand.
GCATATTCATGAATTTATCCTTGAGGTCCATACATATAATGTGTCATATACATGTATTGGAACACTATGCAGCTAAGGTTTTCCTTTTTCAATGATGTAATATTTAAGTGTCAATTGTTTGTTACTAACATTGTGTTGTAAGGCTAGTCAGAGTGGGGAGTAACTTAGACTAGTAACATACATATGTTACTACTCTATGTTACTACCCTTATAGTGGGACGTGTCATATGTGTAGTAACATACACATGTATATTTATTGTCTTATAGACTCATTTTGCATTGGAAAACGCTATGTGATGGTTACATATTAGGTTACTCTATTTGCCTCTCTCCTCATTAACTACTTGCCACATCAATATTTTTGCCTATGTGGCATCTATGTTACTCCCACTATGACCAGCCTAACAAGATATCACAACTCACGTGTAAGGAACGTGCAACTCATTAGTAGGAGTATATAGTAGTACTAGTGTCTCGGCCTGCTCGTGGCGCGGCAGTAAGCCATCATATCAAACACCACACCACTCCCATTAATAAGTGGCCTGGTAAAACTGAACGGACAAGCAACAATCAGACCACTCTTGTCTTTTTAGCATTTCATCTCTCTTCATTTACTTTGTCCGGTTCATCTTGCACACTCGATCTCTCGATAGTACTATACTCATGTCGGAATTCCTATCCTCAATGGAAAAAATGCTATCCTATGCACCAAATGGCATCTCTAGTGTCAAAAACGTTCTTATATGATAGGATGGAGGGAGTACATAAATTATGAAACTATATGTTGTGATGAATCTAATGTCATATGTTATTCATTATGGATGCAATTTTTCCCAAAAAACTGGGTCAAATTTAGTGAAGTTTGACTTCTCAAAACTTATATATGCACTACGCCATGGAACATGGAGAGTAGTTGTAGCAATAGATGCTAGTACATACGGTGTGCCTCAAAAGGTCACTACTTTCTTGCCGGTGCATAGGGCATAGATAGAATGGCTGATCAGTAGGATTTGCTTGAACAGTACTAGCTTGCTGCTGCATTCATACTGTGATGTAACAATTGTAAGGGCACTTGCCAGAAAATTTGGCATTCCTTCCAGACAAGTGAGATACTCCGTACAAAGTACGATACAGGAAAAACCACAAATAGTAGGAAGCTAAAGTAATCAATCAAACAAGCATTCTTGCATTTCTTTTGCATTGAATCGTTTCACAAGGTTGAGTAGTGTTGTTTTTCAATTTATACCTAAACCGCATCGTAATGTTGAAACGTGCATTTGCATGTGCGTATACATACTAGTAGTAGTACAATCTACAAGCATAAATAGTATACATATAGAGAGAGACGTGCACTGCGATATATAGTTAAGTTTGTGCTATATGTATGTACTTATAAATTCGTACAGATACAAAATGTTTTCCGACTTAATTAAGTACGCTAATAATTCTCATATGTTCAGGATTTATCATTTCCGTCCCAATATTAATGCGATCACCTTAAGACCCTCAATTATTCCTAATAAAAGCAACGGCGCTCGTAGGAGCGCTTGTAGTGCGCCACGAGTGCCCTGGTGCACGGCAGTTTCCCAGCGCAGCGACACAACGCCTCTTCCTCGACCTCACAACTCGAGAGGTGCTGATTAGCGGCTTGCCGGCAGGCGAGCGTGTTCTCACCGGTCTGGTGATCAGGTGCCAACAGGTAGCACTCCTCGCTGGAAGCGCGCACTCGGTCCACGTACCGCCAAGCGTAGATGAGGTGCTTGGACCCGACATCACACAGGGCTATGGCATGGGCATCCTCCAACACATGCACGGCCCTCAGACGAGCCTTCTACCAAAGACGCAATTGCCTGACTCTCTCGTACGCGACATAGGCCTTCCAGGAACCATCCCTCGTGAGGCGCTTCTCTTCCTCGGCCTTCTTCTCCACCTCTCTTTTGGCTTGCTCCTTCGGAGGCAAGGCCTCCCACAAGGAAACCTCCATTTCATTCCAGAGCTCCTCCAAGCTCGGGGGCTCGGCGGGCGGTGCAACAACCTCCTCGTAGTGGGGAGCCGACTCGTCCTCCGATGCACGCGATGGTGAGTCTGGGAACACCGATGTGTGCACCTCGACAAGTCGCGGCAAGGAGCACAACGCCGACTTGTCATCCTTGACTCGTGGTAGTGCCGTGGATTTGTCACGGCAAATGTCCTATTGTGAGGACTTAGTCGTGAGGCCAACGCATCTATGTGGTAGCTTGAGAGGGGTTGATCGGGATGAGAGACGCGAGGCGGATCAACACATAATACAAGGATTTAGATAGCTTCAGGCCCTGGGAAACATCATCCGGTAATAGCCCTACATGCTATTTGTGGCTAGGTCTCATTATGCTTATGAGGGAGTCGTCGCATAATTCGACTCTCCTTATCGTGTCTAGACCTAGTTATTATTTCTTCTTCCCTGTTGTGGCGCCCTGCCCCTCCTTATATAAGTTGGAGGGGCGGGTTACATATGGAGTCCTACTCAGATTGGGACTTAACATATCCTGACATCTCCCAATGGGATTCTTAACGTCTTGGGCTTCTTAACGTCCTGGGCATCTTAATGTCTTGGGCTTCTTAACGTCTCGAGCTTCTTAACGCCTCAGGCTTATTAACCCAGGCGATTTTGTCCGCCGGGTTGTAACTATCTGCCAGCTTATAAATGTCTGTCGGGTTATGACTGTCTGCCAGGTTCTAACTGTCTGCCTGCTTACCATCTGCCGGCTTATAATTGTCTGCCATCTTACAATCTGCCGGCTTATAACTTTCTGTCGGCTTACCATCTGCCTTGTCACCAATGAAATACCAAGTTCCGATCGGGTCATATCTCCGGCCGGGTCATACCGTGGAGTATATCCCCGACATTAGCCCCCAGTTTAATTCGGATTTATCCACGTTAAGCCGATCCTACAAAATAAACACAAGAACAAATTTGACAGGTTGTGCTTCGGGTTAAAAATTCTCGTAAGCCGGCACCTAATCATCCTTAATTCTAATTGTCGTTTCCTTCTTCTGGAAAGTCTGGGTAAATAGGCCATCTTCAGAATCAATTTACTGACGTAAGTTTCCCACAGAGAAATATTGTGAAGAATAATTCATTTGACTCAGCTTCCAATGCTCCAGCTTGAAAAAATATTGGTCTTGAAATACACATCTGATTTTCAGCCGGCTTAAAAATATAGAGCTTGCCGAGTTATGATTACCAAAATATCTGGTTTGTAATTATCGATAGCACCTGGTCATAATTGTTGATAGTACCTTCCTTATATGTATATCACCTGTAGCCCCCAAGTCTTAAGACAGAACAAAGTGATGACTTAAGACTTGCTTCAATATAAATACTACCACTTTGAAGAAATCCAGGTTGTTCATCTCAGTCACTAGTCAAAACTGAATATTCCACATATGTATCCCCCAGGTGCCAGGTTGTCATGCTTGCAGCAACCTGGGACATGTAATTGCCTTATGCTCATAAAAACTTCAACCTGTGTAGCCCCCAAGGGCCAGGTCATTAGGCAATAATGAGCAGGAACTTTGTAGATATGATCATGTAGACTTGAATAGCAATGTGTAGCACCCAAGGGCCGGCTCAGTAAGATAATACTGAGCTAGGACTTTATATATACTTCATTAAAAATAACATCCTCTGATGTAACCCCCATCATGGGGCTTGAACCCACGTCCATAAGGTTAAGAGCTTTGTATTCTACCAACCGAGCAGTGGACCTTTCAATATAATGCATTAAAACTTGTGTACCTTGAATGTTTGACAGGAGCAATTAGTAGCCCCCAAGGGCCGGCTCATTAAATGTGATGAGTCTGGTCTTCAATAAGGCAAGTAAAAAAATGACCTTGCATTAGCCCCCCAAGTGCCATGGTACATGCTGGCAGTGACATGGGACTTGCATATTTGATGTAATTTCAACTTGAATAATGTAGCCCCCAAGTGTCGGGTCGTAAGCCTGCAGCAACTCGGGACTATTCTCTCCATTGTAGAATAAATCATATCCCTTGATAAAATAATAGCCATTGCGCTAAAGCGACTTTGAAAACCTCAATCATAATACTAGTTATTGATAACCATAATTAATATCCATCCATGTTGGCTATTCAAGATTTTAATAATATAATCCGTCATGGGTATTGACCCGTAGGCATGCAATATCATGATTTTGATTGCTCAAGGCAAATATATCCTGCAACTTAACATCCGCTATTAGGGCGGGTTATCAAACCTAAAGATGCTCAATGATGAGTCACATAATCAAGGCTACATGGCCTGTAAAAATTGGTTCATGCTGCCAGCTTGTCATGCCAGACGCAGCAAAGGGTAACAACCCCAAAAATGCCTCAGAGCTTAAACTCCAAGTGCACAATCATATCATACTGGCGACTTATTGTCCAGAGCTAGACCGGGTTATCAAAAACCACGGATATGCTCATATATGAGTCTTTAGATTAAGGCTACATGGCCTGAATCGTTTTAAACCATATGTCAATATGGTACAAAGATGAACCCAAAAATGTTTAAATAGAAATAATAAGTCAGAAAAACAAGGCTTTCATTGGCCAAAGTTCAGGGTCTTGTATAAGATTGACTGTCAAAAGTACAGCTGGTCATTCCTGTCAATTTGGGTGGAGTGGCTGACTTAAAAAGGGAGGATAACCCGGGTTTTTAGGTGAATACACCTGGCTTCCAAGCCTGGCTTTTAATCCTATTACAAGGGTCATAAAAACTCTTGTCCATTGAACAAAGAGCCCCCAAGTAATATTTTATTAAAGGCATACAAGCCGGATCAAGAGGATAATCAAGGCTATGCTCATTAGGCAGGTCACCCCCAAATGATATCAAAGCAGGGTACCTATGTTTGAGTTGTGCTTTCCAACAGACCCTCTTTGGTCCCTTTAACCTGGGTAGGGAGCCCCCAAGTGTTTTTTAATCATGGCGTATAAACCAGAGCAAGAGGGTCATCATAGCTATGCTTAATGAGCAGGAAGCCCCCAAGTGATCAATAATATGAAAGCCAACAAGGCAGGATACCTATGTTTGAACCGCACATCATGGAGCAATCTCCCTTTGGCAACCTTTATTTTTTCTGGGAACTCGAACTTTGTGAGAGATTAATTATTTTTGAGCCATAATTTCAAACCGGATATTGAGAGCTTCAAAGCTTTGTGAGATATAGATTTCCCTTTAACCGGAATCCTTCATTTTAAGCCAGAAATTTTCGGACGGCCTTTAAATTTTGACCAATAGGGCGGTAGCCTCCGGGGCCGGGTTATTTTCCCTCCGATGACCTGGACTTCTTCAATTCACTAAAAACCGACCAATTTTTCCTAGTGATGTCATTGTAGCCCCCGAGTCTCAGGACGACTCGAGGAGTTGCCTTGAGATTCCTCATACTTGAGCGTGATATAAACTGGTACATAATTGAAGAGCGGAACGCTGAAATTTATGTAAATCGTAGGCTTGAAGAGAACTGACAATCCTCGCAACAATCATTGCACACTTCTGGTATGAATTATTCAATAAACCTCCGTGATATGACAGTCACTTTTGTAGTAGATAATTTTTCCTTCACCAAAAAACCTCACAAGACAGAGTAATTGTTCTGTCAAACAAAACAATATGTAATATATATATATATATATATATATATATATATATATATATATAATGTATGGATTTCACCTGATACGTTAGGCCAGAAATTATCCACCGCAGAGTTGATGATCACCACGGTGAAGCTGAAATCAATCACGGCCGTGTCGGCCGCGGGAGCAGACAGGTGAGCCGGCTGCGGCGATGTCAGCCAGCGTGGATGGGCGACTCAATCGTAGGCGCGGTAAGCCGCGCTGACGGGCGAGTCAACACGTCATGTTGGTGTAAATTGGGCCGTAAAAGTGGCGGTTTGCACATATATTCGCCTTGCATCATGGTACGATCATCACTCTGATGTATTGTATCTGTATTTATCAGCCGTAAGGCTGCAACAATAATGACAGAGGTGGCAACGTAACGTTCACCATTGCCCCTCACCACAGCAGCTGCATTCTTTACGACGTAAATGTCTGTAGAGGGAGGGGCGGCTCAACATGCCCCCGACGGGTTATCGCGCGCCAAGCATGTCTCAGGCAACGACGATTAAACCGTGGCGAGTCAACGGAGGAGGTGGCTTAAAGCCGGATTGCTAGAAGGTAGGCGGTCGACAAGGCGCCGGTGGGTCAAGCGGTTGAGGCGACGACGGCTTTGACGTGATGGGTGGCTCACAACGATGCCCGCAGCGGAGGCAGCTCGCAGGAGAGGCCGATGTGGCTCCAAGCAGCAACGACAGACACGGCCCTTGCAATTCACAGGTGGCCACTTGTAGGCAACATCCGCGAGGCCGAGGCAAGGTGGAGTCAAGCCAGGATGCGGGTTTAAGACTGCATCAGCCTGGGCGACGGCTCTGCAATTCACAGATGGAGGAGCACGACGGCGGCTCACTGCGACAGCTGAGGTCGTGGTAGGTGCGGTAGCTGAGGCGACCGGACGGGCAGTGGCAGCTGCGGCGAGCCATTGCAGAAGCAAACCGCACGGCCCAACAACACTGCAGCCGAGGAGAGAGTGAGACGGGTCGCGGGGTCCCAGCGACTCATGGAGGCCAGCTTCTCTTTGGAATGGCTTCGGCTTCAGCGGCTCGGGTCGCGGCCGTGATTGAGGAGTCCCACGCGAGCCGGAGGAACGCGGGTTGTCTTGTGGCAGAAACTATGCTTGAGGAGGCCCCTGGTGAGGTGGAATCCATCCAACGGCTCAAGCGCGGCTTGGCACGAGTGGTTCGAAAGGCAACGAAATGGCTCAGGGCCGGTTGACGAAGACTCGCCGGCAAGCATGCGGTGAAGGCGACGGGTTGAGGCCGAAGCTGCAGCGCGGCATCCATGGCGGTGCTGCCAGCGGCTTTGAAGCTGGGTCGCTCGGCGAGATGGAGCGAAGCCGAGGCAGTTTCGCAGAGCTTGATGGCCGGCCCGGACAGGGGGCGAGGCACGAAGGCGACTTAGCGGCTCAGTGGAATATTCGTGGCAACTACTTGTTGTGGTGAGGGTAGTGGTGAGCCGGCGGTGGAACCAGTGTAGGCGGGTCTCGCGCAGGGCAAAGCAGCAGTTGTAGGGGCCCGAAGCAGGCGACTTGGAATACTCTACAGCAGCAGAAGAGACCGTAGAGGGTCATGGCGATTTTGTGGAGGCGAGCAGCAGCAGCTCCAACAAGTGGTGGCTTCGGCGATTTAACACGGAGAGGCTCCATAAGTAGGAAATCGACCCGGCGGCGGCTTAAGGCCGGTCGGCACGGTGGTTTATGCAGTGGCTCACGGCAGCGGCAGCTTGCAACGCGGAGGCTCCGGCTTGGCAGGTTATCGACCTGGCGATGTCTCACTGTCCAGCCACAGCAGAGGCGGACTCGGTCAGACGGGGACGGAGGCTCAGAGGCGGGAGCAAGGCTGTGACTTCAAGGCGGCGGCTAGATGAAGCCAGCCACGTCAAGACCGGTAGTAAGGCTGGCTCGTGGTTGTGGAGGTGCCCCGTCGAGGTGGCTCAGCGAGACGAGGCCGCAAACGCACGAGCCACCAGGCGGGTCAACGGTGGTTTAGCTGAGGTAGCTCTGGCAAGGCCGGCTTGGTGCACCGACGCGGCTCAACAGGTGGGGGCCGGCGGCTTGAAGGTGCACCGGAGCGGGTGGAGCCCAGCGGCTAGGCGAGACGGCGAGGCCGCAAGGTCAGAGTCGATCCCTCCATCCCCGTGCTCATCCTGTTCGTTTTTGGTTTAGCTCTGCGTGTCTTCCAGGTCATTGTTGGTTTAGCTCTCTGTGTCTTCCAGGTCGTGGCTTTTTGGCTTCTTCTCCCGTTCTGAGCAAGCCGACTCAGATCGGTTTAATCAGTTCGTACTAGTGCATGTACTAGTATCTTCTTACGTAATTGTGGATAACGGAGTAATAGTTGATGACTTGATATTGGTCTTCATGAGAGGAATCAATCATCGGTCAAATCTGAAGTTGTGGCAAAATAACACAAGCAGCTACTTTGGGAGTTCACGCGATCGAACTCCCTCCAGTTTAGGGCAAAAGCAGCGGCAGCACTAGCGCATGTGACGACGCGTATTTACCCTTGTTGATCCCGTGACACTTGACCTCAGCTGACACCTTTAAAATGACGCCTATCACGGCGGCTAGAGGTGGCCGGAGCTAAAAAATTGCGAACTTCTCCATCCCTTAGAGAGATCCCTCCAAGAACTCAACACCACCGTGCGCAGGCCCCACGGTGGGCACCAACTGTCATGGATTTGCCACGGCAGATGTCCTAGTGTGAGGTCTTAGTCGTGAGGCCAACGCATCTATGTGGTAGCTCGATAGGGGTTGATCGGGATGAGAGACACGAGGCGGATCAACACATAAGACAAGGATTTAGACAGCTTCGGGCCCCGGGATACATCATCCGGTAATAGCCCTACATGTTGTTTGTGGCTAGCTCTCATTATGCTTATAAGGGAGTCGCCGCATAAGCTGACTCTCCTTATCGTATCTAGCTCTAGAGATTATTTCTTCTTCCCTGTTAGGGCGCCTTGCCCCTCCTTATATAAGTTGGAGGGGCGGGTTACATACGGAGTCCTACTCAGATTGGGACTTAACCGATTCTGACGTCTCCCCATGGGATTCTTAATGTCTTGGGCTTCTTAACGTCCTGGGTATCATAACATCTTGAGCTTCTTAACGTCTCGGGCTTATTAACTCTAGGCGACTTTGTCCGCCAGGTTGTAGCTATCTGCCAGCTTATAACTGTCTGTCAGGTTATGACTGTCTGCCGGGTTATAACTGTGTGCCGGCTTACCATCTGCCGGCTTATAACTGTCTGCCGTCTTACCATCCGCCGGCTTATAATTGTCTGCCGGCTTACCATTTGCCTTGTCACCAATGAAATACCAAGTCCCGACCGGGTCATACCGTGGGGTATATCTTCGACAAGTAGCGAGGAACGGAGCACCGACATGTCCTCCCCGACTAGTGGCAGTGAGGAATGGACCGGCGACGCGTGACCCACCGTCCGGGGCATCGCGGGGCGCCTAGAGTTAGGGAGGGGCGATGCCATGGTGGTCCACGGGTGTGTAATTGAGATGGATGGGGGAGCAGATAAAGGTGATGAATGTGAGCGTTCTTACGAATGCTGTGGGAGGCACATTATTTATGGCGAGCAATGCCACACGTTCGTAAGATATGTTGCGTGATTAACATAATAGCAAGGTGGGGATATTTTTGTTGGAGTAAATTACAGGGGAGGGGAGGGGTGGAAATATTACTGGTAACAACGGATTGGACGAGCGCGGAGGTGAAGGGGAGTCATGCATGCAGATTGTTTGCATACATGGATGAGTAGTGGGACTGCCGAAGGGAGAAGGAGAGTCATGCATGCAGATTGTTTCAATAAATGGAGAAGAAAAAGTTTTGGAGGTGAACGGGCTTCCTAGTATGGGGAACGGTGCATAAGTCAACACATGGAGAGTAGGTTAGATTTTCGTAAGTGAGCCCTTCAAACCAGAAGGGAGGAGGTAGTCCTCTTATACTAGCTAACCTTGTTGTGATGACTATATATGACATGGCTACATCATAACGCACCTGGACGGTGGAATTAGTCTGCATATAAGTCTTGTCCGTAGTGAAAGTACATCTACTTTTACCAAACTTAACAAAAAATGTATCAACATTCGCAATGTCAAATCAATTTTTTTAGATTCATTATGAAATGTAGTTTCACAAAATTTATATTTAGTATTGTAGATATTGATATTTTTAATATAGATTTGGTCAAACTTTGCAACCTTTGAGTTGACACAAATCTAATACGCTGAGTAAAAAGGACAAGAGGGAGTATCATGCATGTGAAGTAGGCAAAAAAAGCTCATTTATAGTTGTCCGAAGTCTCAACCGGCACAACCATGCGAGGGAGGCGACCATCATGGGAGGCGCGATAGTTGACAGAATTAAAAAGTTACATGCACGCGCTGGCTTGGCGTGTGAACATGAAAAAGCTATACCATCAAGTCTACGATGTGGGTCTAGTAGACATGACATGTAGTGGGTCTCGCATAGTACTCGAGAATCCTTTTGGGGGCATGCAGCCGTTTATCGACCGCGCAAGACACCACCCCACACCGTTCGCACGTCCTACTCATTCTCGTCTTTTACCTTACAATAGTTCTCTCCCAATAGTCCCGTCCTTTCACATTGCGGCAGTTCCACTTCTCCTAACCCACCTCCAAAATCCATGGCCTCCCAAATCTCCATGATCGACGGTGAGGACAAGGATAGAACCATCACCGGTGACGAGTTCGACGTCATCTACACTCGTAGATCTGCGGTAGTGGAAGGATGCCTTGGTCACTTCCATCACATGTTCGAAAAATCAAAGGATAAGTGGGTCGCTGGGCTAGATGTTGTTTACACCACGGTCCTAGAAAAGGAGAAGCTTCTAAATATGGAAGAGATGAAGAAGCCCGCCGCGATCCAGGTTTGCGTACATAATTTGTCCTTGGTCTACCACATATGCCATGCCGAAGTTAGGTCCTTGAATTTTGAGGACTTCCTAAAGGACAACAGATTCAAATTCATTACTGTAGGCTTGAAAAAAGAGAAGGAAGTCCTATGTCAGCTAGGCCTCGTTGTAGGCCATCCCTTCGATCTGCTGAAGAATAGGCTGGTATCCTCCCCTCAACCTTCAATGTTGACCCTGGCAGGAGCCATGGTGGATCCTTTGTACGGTAAACTGGAGAAACCTCACTACAAGTTTCAGCGTGCATGGGAGTCGAAGATAATAGATAGAGATCACATCGTGTACGCGACAATGGATGCCCATCTCTGTTTAAATATCTACAAGGGTTGGAACAAGAATAAGATCATAGTGTCCACTTCAAGCAAACAAGTATCAGCGAAGAGGAAGAGGGACGAGGACGAAGTTGAGGACGTGGACAAGGATGAAGTCGAGGACGAGGAAGAGTAATCCGAGTAAAGTGGCAGTGCCGCTGCGCATGCTGGTTCTACATTAGTGTCAAGAGGACTAGTTGACTAGTTTTATTTCTAGGGTGAGTTGTGCTGTGCCCCCGACAGAGCTACATTATGTTCTTGCTCGTTATTTGAACTCTTTAATATATACAAGTATGTCTTACAGTTCATCTTGTAGTTGGTACTACTACTCGTTTCTTCGCGTTCCTAACGTACTAAATACATACCTAGTAGTATTATTTGGGTCAGTCGATTTCTAAAATAAGAAGTTCGCTGGAATGAAGGAAGAAGATCGCAGAGAAGCTACCACAATATCTATATTAGGGTGGCAGGGTGCCCATTATCTATTTTATGAGTGTTGGGTGTGGGATGCGGTTCCCCAGAAAAATGGACCGTGCCCGGGGTTAAACGCATGGCGGGTGGGGGAGCATGGCGATGGGAGGCAGTTCAGGGGAGGGCGGGGCACCAACGACTGGCGGTTAGGCCTGTGGCGGGCTAGCGGCTCGATGTGTGAGAGAGAATATGAACAATGCATCATTTTTGGAGGTTGAAGGGGCCCTTCTAGCTGTCCATATTGCATCCAATGGCTCACAAGAGTTGACTAACCCAAATTGTTCCTTCGGATTGCAGGATCCACGTGGCATTCAAGGTCACGAAGTTAGATTCCGCGTCCGCACCCGGTTTGAGGGCTCGGCTTGGGCTCGACACGAGCGCGAATGGCTTCCGCCGCGACAGCCACCATGCAAGCCTCCTCCGTGTGGGCGGAGACGATAATGACATGCTAGCTTCTCCTCACCAGTGTGCTAGACCACGCGCTCTTCCTCCTCTTCGTACACTTTGGGCATAGTCGCGGCTGTAGGATCGAAAGTAGGTCTAGAGGGGATGTGTTTAGACTGCTTGACCAAATAAAAATCTAGCCCTATCCCAATTTTAAGTGTTGGCAGATTTTAGCAACTAGTACACGTCAAGAAACCAACCTACACATGAAATTCAAAGAGTGTAGCATCGGAAATTAAAACATTGCATATGAAGATAAAGGGAAGGGTTTGAAGAGTGCCAACACAATGAAGACACGGAGTTTTTTGGAGAGGTTCCGATAGGTGGTGCTATCATAAATCCACATTGTTGGAGACTTCAACCCACGAAGGGTAATGGCTGCGCGAGTCCATGGAGGGCTCCACCTACGAAGGGTCCATGAAGAAGCAAACTTATCTATCCCACCATGGCCATCGCCCATGAAGGACTTGCCTCACTTGGGTATATCTTCACGAAGTATGCGATCTCCTTTCCCTTACAAACTTCTTGGTTCAACTCCACAATCCTGTCGGAGGCTCCCAAGCAACACCTAACCAATCTAAAATACACCACTCTCCAAAAGGTAATAGATGGTGTGTTGATGATGAACTCCTTGCTCTTGTACTTCAAATGATAGTCTCCCAAATGATACATCTCCAATGTATCTATAATTTTTGATTGTTCCATGCTATTATTTATGATGTCTCGGATGTTTAATGCGCTTTGTCATACACTTTTATATCATTTTTGGGACTAACCTACTATCCCAAAGGCCCAGTCCAGATTGTTGTTTTTTGCCTGTTTCAGGGTTTTGCAGAAAAGGAATATCAAACGGAGTCCAAACGGAACGAAACCTTCGGGAGAAATATTTTTGGAGAAAATCACGCACGGGAGACTTGGGAACCACGGAGTAGGGGCCACGAGGTGCCCACGAGGGTGGGGGCGCGCCCCCCTTCCCAGGGCGCTGCAATGCCCAGGATGGGACTATACCTCCTACGTGTCGAGGCACGACTTAAAGGTATAAGCCCATCCTAGAATGATCTCAAGTTTGGTATCTTTGCACGACTCATGTAAAAGAGGGATTAAAATGCAAAAGAGGATAGTTGGCTTACACTCGCCACTTCACACAATACATTACATAAGCAATCATCATACAAAACATCACAACCCGACTACGGGTGAAGATCCAAAAGAAAGATACCAAAACAACATAAAGCCACAGGTCAAGATCGAATCCTAGTAGAAACCACTACTGAACATCGAAGCGTCACAAGCAAACAGCCAAACTCTGATCGAGCTCCCGGCGAAGAACTGAACCAACTCCTGCATCAAACACGGCTGAACCTGCAACTGGTGTGGTGAAGTAACTGTGAGCCACAGAGGACTCAGCAATCCCGTTCCCGGGTAACAAGACTATTTAAGCCTTGGGTGAGGACAAGGCTGAAGAAAGAACGAGGGGTGAAGGAACAAACAAGAGTCTGCAGCAGCAACTAGCACTAACTTACGTAATAGAGAGCGAGAAGAGAAGAGCATCGGTCGAAAGATGATCACGAAGTGATCCTAACTAAAGCCGGTCAAACATAACCCCACCGTGTTCAACTCCCGAATCCCTATTCGGAAATTGTCAGTCACGGTACACACGCTGGTAGTGTATTGGAAACATTGTGTCAAGTTATCTACAACCGGAATTAACAAGCTCCCATCTGCCACATAACCGCGGGCACGGCTTTCGAAAGTTCAAACCCTGCAGGGGTGTTCCAACTTGGCCCATCACAAGCCCACGATCCGCGGAGTCGCAACTCCATAGTTGGGAAGACCCGAGTATTCTCGGAATCCCGTGCTCAAGTTAAACCGAACTAAGGTAAGGCTAATCCAGCAAATCCTCCCGGCGTGTCGACACCCTGATAGTAGCCGCGCGTATCTAAGTCTCAGGACACGACCGGATGGGCGATGCTACAGGTATACCAGATACCTCGGGTTGCCCCAAGGCGGCCCTGCAGGACCCCCGTTTGGGACCAACGCCATCAGCACTGGCCCCCCCTGCTATGTAGAATTAAGAATCCTCGGGGACGCGACCCCCTATGCAATTTTAATTAATTAATTAAGTTGTTATTATGAGGCAAATAGTACCAAAAGTTGGGACTTGCTGGAAAAGACTTAGCACTTAGCGGTTTATCAAGGGGGTCCCATACACCCCAACCGTGTTAGGAACGCAAAATCAAGGAACATAACACCGGTTTATACGGTTCCTAACGGCATGAGTGGAACGAAACACCAAGCAAAAGGCTTAGCCTTCCACCCTGCCAATATATAGATGATTTCATTTATAAGCATTTATATAGTGTGATATAACCCAACCAAACTTCAACAGGAAGCAAGCATCTTCAATCTTCACCTGCAACTAACAATGCTATAAGAAGGGCTGAGCGAAGCGTACTTAGCCAAGCAACGGTTTGCATAGGTAGGGTGGTTAAACATGGCAATTGGTTACAAGTAGGAGGCTGACAAGAAGACATGGGCATCGAGGCAAAACTATAGATCGAGACTTCTAGCAATAGGCAAAAATAGTAATGGTATCCGGGTTCGGTCATCTTGCCTGGGATTCCACAAGGGAGAAGAACGGATCCAAGAAGAAGACGGAGCAACAGTCGAGCGAAACCTCACAACTCCGGAACGAAACCGAAGCTAACAAGAGAAGCAACCGGAAAGAAAGAAACAACACAGTAAACACACAAACATAAACAGGGCATACGATGCACAAACAAGTATGATGCATGTCCGGTTTAAATATGCATGGCATGGCAAGGTGCACAAACAACACTACAAGTTAAGTGGAGCTCAATATGCAACGAGTTGCATATTGACGAAACACCACATTTAATTATTTAGTTGACTCTCGTTATTAACAAGACAAGATTAAATGTTTTAACATGGCAAGAGGTGAAGCATAAAGAAACTACACTATTTAGGCATTTTAAATGAGGCCGGAGAATAACAACAACATATCCGGAAAATCCCCATGAGCATGTTTAATAATTATAAGCAAACAACAATTAACCATATAATGTTGTTATCATGATGCGGATGACATGATCAAGTTTATGCAATTTTTATTAAAAGGTTGACTTAAAAGAGATAAGAAGTATTGTCACCGTGGTGGAATGAAAAGAGTGCCACGGCAACAATCCGAAAATGATGCCACGCAACATATCGGTTCCGGTATCTCGTTGAGAGACCGGTGCAAAAGGTGACGAAGCGAGTCAAACGAGACGATGGGGTGTTCCCGTTGCCGGGTTCCCACGAGTCGGTGACGAGGCAACCGAGGAACAAGCCAAACGGACGAAACGGGCACGGAGCACACACGGGAAACATTTCATACAACACACAACAAGCATGCATCTCACGGGTCACGACGGGGTTATACCTTCGGAACAAACGTTCACGGGGCGGTTCGCGATCGTAGTGGAAGTAGCCATAGTAGTGGAAGTAGTTGTACTCGGGCGACGGTAGATGTACTCGTTCCGTTCGTTCTTGCCGATTCCACGACGGCGGTAGTTGTTCACGGTCATCGGTAGTCGTTCGGGTCGTCGTGGACGTAGTGGAACTTGGTCTCGGCGCATCGAAGGGGTACTTGTCGCATCGACGAGTAGGGGTACTTGGTCGTTTCAAACGTTCGTCGTGATACTCGTGCATGTAGTAGTCGGACTTGACGGGTTCCGTGAGGTAGTCGAACTTGACGAAAACCGTAGTTGTACTCGGGTCGTTGCGGTCTTTAGCGGTAGTCGTACTCTGTTCAGGTTAACATCACAAGCAACAACAAAAAAACAAAACAAACTACAGCAGCAGGGACACGGTCACGGTACACAGCAGCACGGGACAGCAGGAGCTGCGGAAGGAGGCGGAGGCGGCTGCATCTGCTGGTTTAGCTGCAGTTCCTGGAGGTCGACGGGAAGGAGCCCCGGGCGCGCAGGAGGGTGCGAGCGAGGGAGGCCACGGGCCAGTGAGGAAGGCCTGGCCGCGGCGCTGGATCCTGGCCGGCTTCTGGCCGCTGGGCGACGGGGAAAAGGCGGAGGAGGCCGGAGGGGCCACGGGGCGGCGAGGCCCTGGCGTCGGAGGAGGGAGCGCGATGGAGGGCGCCGGCCTCCGGGAGGTGGCCTGGCCGCGGGCAGAACGAGGAGGAGGGGCCGCGGGGGTCTCCTGGCCTGGCCGGTCGAGGCTGGAGGGAACCGAAGGAGAGGTGGCGAGGCGCAGAGGAGTTGTTGGGGTACGGCGCTCGGGGAGAGAGACCAGAGAGCGAGAGGATGCGGGACGAAGGGAGAGGGGGAGATCGGGTCGAAGGGAACGGGGGTGCGGGGCGCTGGGAGTGGCGGCGGCGTGCGGGAGGACTGGGAGGAGCGACCTGCTCGGCTAGGGTTAGGAAAAGGAGATGGGCTGGGCCAAAAGGGAGGGCCCAAGAGGGAGGAGAGAGGGAAGTATGGGCCAGGAGGAAAAAAGAGGCCTGGGCTCTACTAAGTTTATTTCTTAGCAGAAAACATAGAGAGGGATCCAAAAATAAAAAGAAAGAGGCAAGGAACAGAAAAATAAAATATGGAACATTTTTATAAGGCTTTACGGGATATTACCAACCCAACAAAAAATAGTTCCAACACAAGGAAGTGCAAACTAAAACATTTAGCTTGCAAAAAAAAAGGAGTTTAGATTTTTGGATGAGCCTCGAAACAACGGAAAGAAATTACCGGCAAGATTTTGAAGGTGAAACTCGAAGTGAAATAACATGGGGGAATTATGCAAGTGTGTTATGGTGATTCCGAAGCAATGGAATAATTATTAATATATAGCTCCCTAAAATAATGGGAGACTTTTATATGTTATAAAGAGAAGTCACCTTCCCTCGATTTAAATGGACCGGAGGCCCACACAATTTATTAGGTTGAGATGCAAAAATAAAAAAAGACATGATGGCATGATGACATGATGCAATGCAAAAATAAATAACACAAGCACAAAAGAACCACACGGGCAACCCGGAACACTGGAATCTTCTGGAACCTTCTGGAATCTTCTGGGACGTCGGTCTCGGGCGTCACAGGCGCGCCCCCTGCCTCGTGGGTTCCTCGTGAGTCCCCCAGTGTCCTCCTTCCTCCTATATAAGCCTACGTACCCCGAAACTATCAGCAACAAAGAGAAAACCCTAATTCCACCGCTGTAACCTTCTGTTCCCGTGAGATCCCATCTTGGAGACTGTTCCGGAGCTCCGCCGCTTCTACATCATCATCATCACCCTCACCATGAGTTGTGAGTAGTTTACCACAGACCTTCGGGTCCATAGCTAGTATCTAGATGGCTTCTTCTCTCTCTCTGGATCTCAATACAAAGTTCTCCTCGGCCTTCGAGGAGATCTATTTGATGTAATCTCTTTTTGCGGTGTGTTTGTCGAGATCTGATGAATTGTGAGTTTATGATGAAGATTATCTATGAGAAATATTTGGTTCTTTTCTGAACTCTTTATGTGTGCTCATAATATCCTTGCAAGTCTCTTCGAATTATTGGTTTGGTTTGGCCAACTAGATCTATAGTTCTTGCAATGGGAGAAGTGCTTGGCTTGGGTTTCAAACTTGCGGTATACTTTCCCAGTGACAGTAGGGGCAGCAAGGCACGTATTGTATTGTTGCCGTCGAGGATAAAAAGATGGGGTTTATATCATATTGCTTGAGTTTATCCCTCTACATCATGTCATCTTGCTTAAGGCGTTACTCCGTTCTTATGAACTCAATACACTAGATGCATGCTGGATAGCGGTCGATGTGTGGAGTAATAGTAGTAGATGCAGGCATGAGTCGGTCTACTTGTCTCGGACGTGATGCCAATATACAATGATCTTGCCTAGATAATCTCATAATTATTCGCTTTTCAATCAATTGCTCGACAGTAATTTGTTTACCCGCCGTAGAATATCGCTATCATGAGAGAAGCCACTAGAGAACACTATGGCCCCCGGGTCTATTCTCAACATATCAATCTACATCTACTTTACTTTTTCCGCTTTTACTTTCTGTTCTTATAAACAAAAATACCAAAAATATAAACTATCATCTCTATCATATCTCACTTTCGTAAGTGACCATAAAGGGATTGACAAACCCTTATCGCATTGGCTGGGAAGGTCTTATTTGTTTGTGCAGGTGCGAGGGACTCGCGCGTGGTCTCCTACTGGATTGATACCTTGGTTCTCAAAAACTGAGGGAAATACTTACGCTACTGTGCTGCATCTCCCTTTCCTCTTCGAGGGAATACAACGCAAGCTCAAGAAGTAGCAAGAAGAATTTTTGGCGCCGTTGCCGGGGAGGCTTACGCAAAAGTCATATACCAAGTACCTATCACAAACCCTTATCCTTCACATTACTTTTTTGCCTCGTTTTCCTCTCCCCCACTTCACCCTTGCCATTTTATTTGCCTTTCTTCTGCCGTGCAATCGTTCGCTTGCTTCTTGTTTTCTTGTCACTATCGCTCTCCCTATTAGTGTTTACCCTCACCTCGAGAGGCTGGAGGAGATTGAAAACAATGTTAGTCACTTTATGACTATACAATTTGAGCATAATGGTTTCTTCAGAAGAGAGCTTAAAGAGCAGAAAAAAAATTATGGAATATATGAATAAAGACCTTGATGACATGTCTAAGGAATTTTATGGTTTGTAATATCAGTTTGCTCATCTTGAGAACTTAATTGCCCAAATTTCGGATAAACAGTCCACCTTGATCAATAAGATGGCTGCTAAACCGGAAGAGCATGAAAATAAGGATGAAGATCTGAAAGTTATTGATGTGTCTCCTATTAGATCCTTGTTTTCTAGAATTAATTTTGATGAAGATAGGATTGGAGATGATTCTGCTTTAAGGTGTCCCAATGATTTGGAGTTTTTGGATCTTGATGCTAAAATTGTTAAAAGCGGGAGCGGGGAGATTAAAACTTTGCATAGTGATGAACCCACTACTATGGATTTCAAGGGATTCAATTATGACAATTTCTCTTTGATTGATTGTATTTCCTTGTTGCAATCCGTACTAAATTCTCCGCATGCTTATAGTCAAAATAAAGCTTTCATCAAACACATACTTGATGCTTTGATGCAATCTTATGAAGAAAAACTTGAGTTGGAAGTTTCTATCCCTAGAAAGTTTTGTGATGAGTGGGAACTGTGACGCCCGAAGACCGACGTCCCAGAAGATCCCAGAAGATTCCAGAAGATTCCAGATGTTCCGGGTTTCTCCCGTGTGTTCTTTGTGCTTGTGTTATTTATTTTTGCATTGCATCATGTTATCATGCCATCGTGTTCATTTTTTTTGCATCTCAACCTAAATAAATCGTGTGGACCTTCGGTCCATTTAAATCGAGGGAAGAATGTCTTCTCTTTAAAACATATAAAAGCCTCTCAATATTATTAGGGAGCTATATAATAATATTCCAGTCTTTGGAATTACCCGCAACACACTTGCAAATATTCCCCATGCTTCTTTAATTCAAGTTACACCTTCAAAACCTTGCCAATAATTCCTTTCCGTTGTTTCGAGGTTCCTCCGAAAATTCGAACATTTTTGGACACTTCTATAATCAAGTCTTAGTTCAAACCCATTTGAATTAAATTCAAATATCTTTGAATTATTTTTTCCGTTCATGCCTTTTCTATTTTTCTCGGACCTTGCTCATTTTATGATGCCCGAGAAAAATAGTCCTTTGTGCTAATTTTGCCCTAACCCCCTCCTTCTTCTCTTTCTTTTCTTCTTGGCTATTTTTTTCTGTAATTGGAAGTGGCAGAAATTATAAGGCAGAAGAGGGCCCAGCCGCAGCCAGGCCCATCTCCTTCCAGCCTCCTTCTCCTCCTCCTTGGGCCCAAGGCCATTCCTCCCAGCAGCCGGCCCATCTGGCCAATTCCCTCCTGGCCCGTTTTCCCCCTAACCCTAGCGCTCTCCTCCTCTCGTCCCTATTCCCTCAGTGCGCCGCCACCCCGTTCCCCTCGTTCGTTTCTCTCGTTCGACCCACACCCCGAGACCCTCGCGCGCACCCTTCTCGCCCGGTCTGATTCCCCAACGCCCCGAGCCCTCTCCCATCTCCCTCGATCTCCCTCGACCCGATCTCCCTCCGAGCGCCCGGCCTCCCTTCTGCGCAGGCCCCCTCGCTCTCTCTTCCATCGCCAGTGGCCAGGGGTCGCCGCGCCTGACGCCCCGCGGGCCACCGCCGTCGCCGTTCCCTGCGGGAACCAGCCGACCGCACCAGGCCGAGGAGCCCTTCCTGTCGCCTCCGGCCAGGGGCCACGCCCCATCCAAGTTCTCCAGCAGCCGCGGCCTCGGCTCCTTCCACCCGCGCCCGTCTTCCCCGTCCAGCGCCTCGACGACGCGCCAGCCAGCGCGCCTTGCAGCCGCGCCTCGCCCGCGAGCCGGACGTCTCCAGCAGATCGAACTCGAGCGCGTCCCTCCGCTTCGTCCCGAAGGAGCCCGCGGGCCACGAACAGCTCCACCTCGAGCGCCCATCCCCTGCTCTGCTCCTTTCCCCGCAATCTTTTTTTTTCTTTTTCTTGTTTTGTTTTGTTGCTGTTTTGGTTTATCTCAAGTACCAGGAGCGCCAAGAACCACTAGGTCGGACCCGAGCAGCTACATGGCCACTTTCATGAACGGCTCCTATGTCAAGTACACCTTCACAGAGTTCCTCTCCGTCAAGTCGGCTACTCGGAGACGCACCAAGTACCCCTACCGTCGCCCCGTGTACCTCTACGGAACGTGTACGACTCCGAAACGAAAACGACTACACGTGACGACGAACGCCAAGTACCACCACGTCCGACGATGCGACAAGTACCCCTCCGATGACAAGTACATCTACGAACGGGAACAACTACACGACGTCGCAAGTACCACGACACGTAACGTGAACGTCTACCGTCGCTGAAGACCCGTGAACAACTACTTCCTCTTCGGCCGTGTACCACTACTTCCTCTACGAGTTGCGGAACGGCTACTTCCTCTCCGAACGTGAACGCCTTCTTCCTCTACGTCTCGAACCGCCCCGAAACGGACGCTTCAAAGGTATAACGAGACAACCCCGTGGATGACTCGTGGAATGCTTGTTGTGGTTGTATGAAATGTTTCCCGTGTGTGCTCCGTGCCGTTTCGTCCGTTTGTCATGTTCCTCGGTTGCCTCGTCACCGACTCGTGGGAACCCGGTAACGGGATCGCCCCACCTTTCATCTCGTTTGGCTCGCTCACGCCATCTTTCCTTTTGCACTGGACTCTCAACGAGTTACCGGAACCGATATGATGCGTTGCATCATTTTCGGATCGTTGCCGTGGCACCCTTTCCTTCCACCACGGTGACAAGTGCTTCATATCTTCTTCTTGTCAACTTTTAATAAAACTTGCATAAACTTGATCATGTCATCCGCATCATGTTAACAACATTATATGTGTGAATTGTTGTTGCTTTATAATTATTAAACATGCTTATGGGGATTTTCCGGACTTGTTGTTGTTATTCTCCGGCCTCATTTAAATTGCCTAGTTGGTATAGTTTTATTAAGCTTCACCTCTTGCCATGTTAAAAACATTTAATCTTGTCTTGTAAATAAACGACAGTCAACTAAATAATTAATTGTGGTGTTTCGTCAATATGCAACTCGTTGCATATTGATCTCCACTTAACTTGTAGTTTTGTTTGTGCACCTTGCCATGCCATGCATAATTAAACCGGACATGCATCATGCTTGCTTGTGCATCATGCCATGTTTATGCTTGTGTGTTTACCGTGTTGTTTGTTTCTTTCCGGTTTGCTTCTCTTGTTAGCTTCGGTTTCGTTCCGGAGTTGTGAGGATTCGCTCGACTATGATGATCCGTCTACTTCGTGGATCCATTCTTCTCCCTTGTGGAATCCCAGGCAAGATGACCGAACCCGGATACCATTACTATTTTTGCCTATTGCTAGAGTATCACTCTTTAGTATATTGCCTCCATGCCCATGTTTTCCTATCAGCCTCCTATTGTAACCTTGATCCTGTCTAACCACCTTACCTATGCAAACCCTTGAATGGCTAAGCACGCTTCGCTCAGCCCCTCTTATAGCATTGTTAGTTGCAGGTGAAGATTGAAGATGCTTGCTTCATGTTGAAGTTTGGTTGGGTTATATCACACTATATAAATGCTTAAAAATGAAATCATCTATATATTGGCAAGGGTGGAAGGCTAAGACTTTTGCTTGGTGATTTGTTCCACTCATGCCGTTAGGAACCGTATAAACCGGTGTTATGTTCCTTGATTATGCGTTCCTAACACGGTTGGGGTGTATGGGACCCCCTTGATAAACCGCTAAGTGCTAAGACTTTTCCAGCAAGACCCAACATTGGTACTATTCGCCTAATAACTAATAAAACTTGCATAGGGCCTTGCAAACCCGAGTTCTTAATCAACAACCCCGGGCCAGTGCTCCTCATGAGTGTTGGTCCGAAACGGGGGTCCTGCGGGGTCACCACGAGGAAACTCGAGGATTGATATAAACCCGTAGCATCGCCCATCCGGTCGTGTCCTGAGACTAGATACGCGCGGCTACCTATCAGGGTGTCGACACGCCGGGAGGATTTGCTGGATTAGCCTTACCTTAGTTCGGTTTAACTTGAGCACGGGATTCCGAGAATACTCGGGTCTTCCCACCTATGGAGTTGCGACTCCGTGGATCATGGGCTTGTAATGGGTCAAGTTGGAACACCCCTGCAGGGTTTGAACTTTCTAAAGCCGTGCCCGCGGTTATGTGGCAGATGCGAGCTTGTTAATATCCGGTTGTAGAAAACTTGACACCATGTTCCAATACACTACCAGCGTGCGTACCGTGACTGTCATTTTCCGAATAGGGATTCGGGAGATGAACACGGTGGGGTTATGTTTGACGTGTTTTAGTTAGGATCACTTCGTGATCATCTCTCGACCGATGTGCCTTCTCTTCTCGCTCACTTTTACGTAAGTTAGTGCTAGTTGCTGCTGCAGACTCTTGTTGTTCCTTCACCTCTTGTTCTTTCTTCAGCCTTGTCCTCACCCAAGGCTTAAATAGTCATGTTACCCGGGAACGGGATTGCTGAGTCCTCTGTGGCTCACAGTTACTTCACCACACCAAATGCAGGTTCAGCCGAGCTTCAAGCAGGAGTTGGATCAGTACTTCACCAAGAGCTCGTTCAAGAGTTTGGCCGTATGTTTGTGATGTTTCGACGATCAGTAGTGGTTCTTCTACTAGGATTCGATCCTGACCTGTGGCTTTATGTTGTTTGGTATCTTTCTTTTGGATCTTCACCCGTAGTCGGGTTGTGATGTTTTGAATGATGATTGCTTATGTAATGTATTGTGTGAAGTGGCGAGTGTAAGCCAACTATCTCCTTTTGCAATTTAATCCCTCTTTTACATGAGTCATGCAAAGATACAAAACTTGAGATCATTCTAGGATGGGCTTATACCTTTAATTCGTGCCTCGACACGTAGGAGGTATAGTCCCATCCTGGGCATTACAAGTTGGTATTCAGAGCCTTCTCCGACCTAGAAGCCCCCACTGATTGATCGAATCGTTGACGGTCGAGTCTAGGCACACACTGAAAATATTTTGAGTCCTATATATATATCGGAGAGTAGGATTTCTTTGCTTCTCATCCCCTTTCTCTCTGGTGAGGACTCCTGACGACTACTCTTCCCTCTTCTACTTTCAAAAATTGCACCAATTTTTTTTAGGATCTCGCGAGTATTGTTTGGATTGTTTCGATGTCTTTGTGACGAGAACATTGTTCTCGATGCCTCCTGTCATTAGGGGTTGTGGCAGTGTCCCGGGGAGTTGAGCTCCGAGGTGTTGTCATCACAAATCCATCGCGGCAGTACTAGAATACTTAAGACGGCCGACATCGAAAACTCTCCTATGCGGTTAGTGGCAAGATAACCCCGACATCACCTAGTACTGGGGAGGTAGTTCGGGAGTATTGCCATAGCTTGTATAGTGGATGCGTTTCGAAGGTCCGAGGTAAATAGTTTCCGAGAAAGACTGGTTATGTGTTGAAGGATGGATACACCTGGATGTAGGTTTAGAGTTGATTGCGCGGTGCTTCCCGTGTATCCCCAACACCTGATTGCATAACTGGAAACTTTCGGAAATTAATAGGTGGGTTCATCTAGTAGTTCTAGGCATTCTTCCAACGGATGCTCGATATGAAGTTCGGGGTTCTACATTGAGTGAAGTGGTTTTATGGACTTGTTCTGATCGAGAGTTGCATCTTAAAGGGTCCTTGGCTATGCTGATCCGGGGATGACAAAACCCTTTTGTAACACGTTCCATGAGCTTTCAGCACGAAGATGTCGAACGAAGCTTCTATCTTGTATTTGTTCTATCTGATCCTTGTTCCTTTTTTTTATTATTTACCTTTTGTTCTCCAAGTGGCTTCTCGACGAGTTGATGTACCTGCGGAATTCATTCGTTCAATTCTCTGTTCGGATGATATTGTGAAGATCATGTTGCATATCTATCCTTTGTTTTTGTTTTGATTCTGGTATTCGAGTTGCTTCGATGTCAAATGTTGATTCCATACCTTTCTTAATCGGTGTTCTCATATTTCTATGGGAGTGCTAATTCTTCTTGACCATCGAGATCTTCATGTTAAATCCTTTTCAATCGGTGTGCCTTCTCTTCAAGTTATTCCATACGGACGTCGTTGAGAAATCTGATGATTTGTCTGTTTCATTCATCCCAAGTTGTCTTTGTTTTCCCCACCCTCCCACCCTTCTTATTTATGGAGCCAGCAATTCTTAAATGAAATATCCATTTTATTCATGTGATAGTTCTTCATTCTTTTCCTTCAACGTTCTTATCCGGTGATTTATCATGAAGATGCTCAAGAGCTTCAAGTTCATCATTCTTTTGTTCTCAATTCTGCCGGTGGATATAATTCAAGATTTCGATGTTGATCTTATCCTTTTCCTCATTTCACAATGCTTTCTTATTCCGGTGCACCAATTAATCATTCTCCTCTTGTTATTCATATCTGGAGTGCTGAAGATTCATAATTCCATTCTTATTCCGTTCAAGCTAGTTTGAGCATTGTCATCTTATTGAAGCCATTTAATTCAACTGGTGCTATATCTCTTAAGCAATCTTTTCCAACGGTGTTTCTTTTGAGTGGGCCCTAACCCACAGGTTTTTCCCCAGGATCTTACCTGACTCTTCTTTTTCCGGAGTTATACTCAAATTCTTGTCAAAGTGTGACGTAAGAATGATTTCCATCAGTCACAATCCTTCTCCAAGATCGCTTTCAAATTCTTTTTCATCGTTATTTCAACCTTTTAATTCTTCAATACGGGGTGCCTATACAATTCATGGTGGTGTATCTCATCGTCTTCTCAGTTTTGAAGACCGGAGAAGTGTTTCTCTTAAATCTTGGCCCGTCTTCTTGAAGATTCGTGGTTCTAGCTTCATGCCATCCTCATTATTGTTCCGATTCTGTGGATTTCTTTTATACCCATCCGAAGCATTTCATGAATTCTTTTCTTTGTGTTCCTCCGAAGGCCATCATTTCAGAAGATTCTTCGTTCTCAGTTTTCCACTTCGTCCTCCCAATATTCCTCATTGATGTCTCTTCGTTCGTCTCCATATTCTTCCCGGAGATTCATTCTCTTGTATTCACTCGATTCATTTTCTTACGGTGGCTTGTCCTCTTGCATCGTTCAATTTCATTCGTTACGGTGGTTCTTTCAAGTTTACTCTTCTGTTGTTTTCGTTTTAATTCATTTGTTGTTTTCATAATCCTACCGGTGGTTCGTTGAAGATTTACCGAAGCTTGTGCGAGATCTCTCTTTAATCCTTTTCCAACGAGAATAAGTAGTATGGCAAATCCTTTGGTGGTCATCAATTTAAATTGGTGAAGAATATGCATAACATAAACCTTATTCTAGTTTCTTCCAAGAGGTTAATCCCTCCCTTCGGAGTTTGTCCAGAAGGAATATATTCTCGGTTCTAAGTTATTCATCTTGTTTTCCGGAGTTCCAAGTTATTTTAATTATCATTTCAAGTTCCATCTAATTCATCGCAGGCCTTGAATCTTATTATTTTCATCTTTCACTTCTCATGCTTTCATTACCGGAGTTCTTCATGGTGGTCCTTCATCATTTAATTCATCCTCGAAGTCTTCATCAAGATTCTTGTTGGAGCTCAAGCATTCTTCATCATGCTTTCCAATTGCAATCCTTCAACCTTCTCCTTTCAGATGGTGTTATGTCATTTTTGACAATTCCTTCATGTTTTATGATTCACGAGTTATCAAGAATGAGATAATTAAACCATCATTTTCCTTATTCAGGAGATCCTTTCAACCCTTCAAATTATTCGTTGGAGTCATCTTGGGTTGTATTTCACCTAAAAGCTTCCCTAAGGATTGTTGCAATTATGGTGCTTATAAATGACCCAAGTTCTTCATTTATCATTCCGGTGAATAAGTTTTTCATCTCCTTGATGATCTCAATCCAATTAAATGTTTTCGTAAGTGGCTGGTTGTCACCTCTTAATTTTGAGATGTTTTCCATAAGCCCACATCAAGCTTATTCGTTTCCGTTGTTGATTTTTTTTAAAATCAACCCCATTCAACCCTTCTTTGTAAGGATGCTCTTTCAAATTCAATTTGAGAGAAGTTGTCATTTTCTTCTCCGTTTTTTCTTTCCAACGACCTAGCATATATTCATTCATTCCGGAGGCATTGTGATGTTGCTCTCTCTTTAACCATCATCTCGTTTTGTCAAGATCATGTTATTTTCCCTTGCTTATCATTTAACTGGAGATTGTATTCTTCATTCTAGTTCCGTCATCTATCTAGTTTTGCCTCTCTTTTCAACCGGAGTGCTGTCTGAATCCTTCTTACCCCTGGTGCCATTCTTTCAATTGTTTCGGAGGCTATATGTTGTTCATTTCATCAAGTATCTTCCCAACTTGGCAAGTTCAATTTCAATTCCTTCCATTTTCAGACGGAGTGCTGTCCGAATTCTGTCATTCTTATTCCTTGGCTATACCATTGCAGTTTCATATTCTTTTGGTTCGTAAGCTCTTGCTTCATGTCTTTCAACCTACATGGTTCTTGTTATGTTCCTTGTTCCTCTTTTCTAACGGAGTTTTCATCTTCGTTCATCTCCGTTGCATTCTTTCTTTCAAGATTGTTCAACCTCTCAAGGTTCTTTGGTTTTCACTCGTCTGTCAAAGAAGCAACTTTGTTTTACCTCTTCCTCTTCCGTTTTTACCCGGTGATATCTCTAGGATCTCGGGTCGAGATCCTCTGTTAGTGTGGGAGAGTTGTGACGCCCGAAGACCGACGTCCCAGAAGATCCCAGAAGATTCCAGATGTTCCGGGTTTCTCCCGTGTGTTCTTTGTGCTTGTGTTATTTATTTTTGCATTGCATCATGCTATCATGCCATCGTGTTCATTTTTTTTGCATCTCAACCTAAATAAATCGTGTGGACCTTCTGTCCATTTAAATCGAGGGAAGAATGTCTTCTCTTTAAAACATATAAAAGCCTCTCAATATTATTAGGGAGCTATATAATAATATTCCAGTGTTTGGAATTACCCGCAACACACTTGCAAATATTCCCCATGCTTCTTTAATTCAAGTTACACCTTCAAAACCTTGCCAATAATTCATTTCCGTTGTTTCGAGGTTCCTCCGAAAATTCGAACATTTTTGGACACTTCTATAATCAAGTCTTAGTTCAAACCCATTTGAATTAAATTCAAATATGTTTGAATTATTTTTTCCGTTCATGCTTTTTCTATTTTCCTCGGACCTTGCTCATTTTATGATGCCCGAGAAAAATAGTCCTTTGTGCTAATTTTGCCCTAACCCCCTCCTTCTTCTCTTTCTTTTCTTCTTGGCTATTTTTTCTGTAATTGGAAGTGGCAGAAATTATAAGGCAGAAGAGGGCCCAGCCGCAGCCAGGCCCATCTCCTTCCAGCCTCCTTCTCCTCGTCCTTGGGCACAAGGCCATTCCTCCCAGCAGCCGGCCCATCTGGCCAATTCCCTCCTGGCTCGTTTTCCCCCTAACCCTAGCGCTCTCCTCCTCTCGTCCCTATTCCCTCAGTGCGCCGCCACCCTGTTCCCCTCGTTCGTTTCTCTCGTTCGACCCGCACCCCGAGACCCTCGCGCGCACCCTTCTCGCCCGGTCCGATTCCCCATCGCCCCGAGCCCTCTCCCATCTCCCTCGATCTCCCTCGACCCGATCTCCCTCCGAGAGCCCGGCCTCCCTTCTGCGCAGGCCCCCTCGCTCTCTCTTCCATCGCCAGCGGCCAGGGGTCGCCGCGCCTGACGCCCCGCGGGCCACCGCCGTCGCCGTTCCCTGCGGGAACCAGCCTACCGCACCAGGCCGAGGAGCCCTTCCTGTCGCCTCCAGCCAGGGGCCGCGCCCCATCCAAGTTCTCCAGCAGCCGCGGCCTCGCCTCCTTCCTCCCGGGCCCGTCCTCCCCATCCAGCGCCTCGACGACGCGCCAGCCAGCGCGCCTTGCAGCCGCGCCTCGCCCGCGAGCCGGACGTCTCCAGCAGATCAAACTCGAGCGCGTCACTCCGCTTCGTCCCGAAGAAGCCCGCGGGCCACGAACAGCTCCACCTCGAGCGCTCGTCCCCTGCTCTGCTCCTTTCCCCGCAGCCTATTTTTTTTCTTTTTCTTGTTTTGTTTTGTTGCTGTTTTGGTTTATCTCAAGTACCAGGAGCGCTAAGAACCAATAGGTCGGACCCGAGCAGCTACATGGCCACTTTCATGAACGGCTCCTATGTCAAGTACACCTTCGCCGAGTTCCTCTCCGTCAAGTCGGCTACTCGGAGACGCACCAAGTACCCCTACCGTCGCCCCGTGTACCTCTACGGAACGTGTACGACTCCGAAACGAAAACGACTACACGTGACGATGAACGCCAAGTACCACCACGTCCGACGATGCGACAAGTACCCCTCCGATGACAAGTACATCTACGAACGGGAACAACTACACGATGTCGCAAGTACTACGACACGTAACGTGAACGTCTACCGTCGCCGAAGACCCGTGAACAACTACTTCCTCTTCGGCCGTGTACCACTACTTCCTCTACGAGTTGCGGAACGGCTACTTCCTCTCCGAACATGAACGCCTTCTTCCTCTACATCTCGAACCGCCCCGAAACGCACGCTTCAAAGGTATAACGAGACGACCCCGTGGATGACTCGTGGAATGCTTGTTGTGGTTGTATGAAATGTTTCCCGTGTGTGCTCCGTGCCGTTTCGTCCATTTGTCATGTTCCTCGGTTGCCTCGTCACCGACTCGTGGGAACCCGGTAACGGGATCGCCCCACCTTTCATCTCGTTTGGCTCGCTCACGCCATCTTTCCTTTTGCACTGGACTCTCAACGAGTTACCGGAACCGATATGATGCGTTGCATCATTTTCGGATCGTTGCCGTGGCACCCTTTCCTTCCACCACGGTGACAAGTGCTTCATATCTTCTTCTTGTCAACTTTTAATAAAACTTGCATAAACTTGATCATGTCATCCGCATCATGTTAACAACATTATATGTGTGAATTGTTGTTGCTTTATAATTATTAAACATGCTTATGGGGATTTTCCGGACTTGTTGTTGTTATTCTCCGGCCTCATTTAAATTGCCTAGTTAGTATAGTTTTATTAAGCTTCACCTCTTGCCATGTTAAAAACATTTAATCTTGTCTTGTAAATAAACGAGAGTCAACTAAATAAATAATTGTGGTGTTTCGTCAATATGCAACTCGTTGCATATTGATCTCCACTTAACTTGTAGTTTTGTTTGTGCACCTTGCCATGCCATGCATAATTAAACCGGACATGCATCATGCTTGCTTGTGCATCATGCCATGTTTATGCTTGTGTGTTTACCGTGTTGTTTGTTTTTTCCGGTTTGCTTCTCTTGTTAGCTTCGGTTTCGTTCCGGAGTTGTGAGGATTCGCTCGACTGTGTTGCTCCGTCTACTTCGTGGATCCATTCTTCTCCCTTGTGGAATCCCAGGCAAGATGACCGAACCCGGATACCATTACTATTTTTGCCTATTGCTAGAGTATCACTCTTTAGTATATTGCCTCGATGCCCATGTTTTCCTATCAGCCTCCTATTGTAACCATGATCCTGTCTAACCACCTTACCTATGCAAACCGTTGAATGGCTAAGTACGCTTCGCTCAGCCCCTCTTATAGCATTGTTAGTTGCACGTGAAGAATGAAGATGCTTGCTTCATGTTGAAGTTTGGTTGGGTTATATCACACTATATAAATGCTTAAAAATTAAATCATCTATATATTGGCAAGGGTGGAAGGCTAAGCCTTTTGCTTGGTGATTTGTTCCACTCATGCCGTTAGGAACCGTATAAACCGGTGTTATCTTCCTTGATTATGCGTTCCTAACACGGTTGGGGTGTATGGGACCCCCTTGATAAACCGCTAAGTGCTAAGACTTTTCCAGCAAGTCCCAACATTGGTACTATTCGCCTAATAACTAATAAAACTTGCATAGGGCCTTGCAAACCCGAGTTCTTAATCAACAACCCCGGGCCAGTGCTCCTCATGAGTGTTGGTCCGAAACGGGGGTCCTGCGGGGTCACCACGAGGAAACTCGAGGATTGATATAAACCCGTAGCATCGCCCATCCGGTCGTGTCCTGAGACTAGATACGCGCGGCTACATATCAGGGTGTCGACACGCCGGGAGGATTTGCTGGATTAGCCTTACCTTAGTTCAGTTTAACTTGAGCACGGGATTCCGAGAATACTCGGGTCTTCCCACCTATGGAGTTGCGACTCCGCAGATCGTGGGCTTGTAATGGGTCAAGTTGGAACACCCCTGCAGGGTTTGAACTCTCGAAAGTCGTGCCCGCGGTTATGTGGCAGATGGGAGCTTGTTAATATCCGGTTGTAGAAAACTTGACACCATGTTCCAATACACTACCAGCGTGCGTACCGTGACTGTCATTTTCCGAATAGGGATTCGGGAGATGAACACGGTGGGGTTATGTTTGACGTGCTTTAGTTAGGATCACTTCGTGATCATCTCTCGACCGATGCTCCTTCTCTTCTCGCTCTCTTTTACGTAAGTTAGTGCTAGTTGCTGCTGCAGACTCTTGTTGTTCCTTCACCTCTTGTTCTTTCTTCAGCCTTGTCCTCACCCAAGGCTTAAATAGTCGTGTTACCCGGGAACGGGATTGCTGAGTCCTCTGTGGCTCACAGTTACTTCACCACACCAGATGCAGGTTCAGCCGAGCTTGAAGCAGGAGTTGGATCAGTACTTCACCAGGAGCTCGTTGAAGAGTTTGGCCGTATGTTTGTGATGTTTCGACGATCAGTAGTGGTTCTTCTACTAGGATTCGATCCTGACCTGTGGCTTTATGTTGTTTGGTATCTTTCGTTTGGATCTTCATACGTAGTCGGGCTGTGATGTTTTGAATGATGATTTCTTATGTAATGTATTGTGTGAAGTGGCGAGTGTAAGCCAACTATCTCCTTTTGCAATTTAATCCCTCTTTTACATGAGTCGTGCAAAGATACCAAACTAGAGATCATTCTAGGATGGGCTTATACCTTTAAGTCGTGCCTCGACACGTAGGAGGTATAGTCCCATCCTGGGCATTACAGGAACCTACTATTAAAATTAAAATAAAAGATCGTGAATGCTATGCTTTGTGTGATTTGGGTGCAAGTGTCTCCACTATCCCAAAAACTTTGTGTGATTTGCTAGGATTCCATGAGCTTTATGATTGTTCTTTAAATTTGCATCTTGTGGATTCCACTATTAAGAAACCTATGGGAAGAATTAATGATGTTCTTATTGTTGCCAATAGGACTTATGTGCCCGTAGATTTCATCATTCTTGATATAGATTGCAATCCTTCATGTCCTATTATTCTTGGCAGACCTTTCCTTAGAACGATTGGTGCAATTATTGATATGAATGATGGAAATATTAGATTCCAATTTCCGTTAAGGAAATGCATGGAACACTTTCCTAGAAAGAAAATCAAATTACCATATGAATCTATTATGAGAGCCACTTATGGATTGCCTTCCAAAGATGGCAATACCTAGATCTATCTTGTATCGTGCCTAGCTAGGGGCGTAAAACGATAGCGCATGTTGGGAGGCAACCAATTTTTTTTTCTGCTGTTAGGAAATAAATATTGCATCTAGCTTCTGTTTAGATGTGGTTTCATGTTTTGTTTAGTGTTTGTGCAAAGTAGGACCTTTGGGAAGACTTGTGTGAAGTTTATGTGATCTTGCTGTGAAAAGCAGAATCGTCAGTGCTCGCTAGAATGGTCATCAGATTTTACTGGAGCGTGCTATTTAGTTGATTCTTTTTTCAGATGATTAATAGACAAATTCCTCACGTTTACCAATTTATTTTGAAATTTTTGGAGTTACAGAAGTATGCAAAACCTGCAGATTACTACAGACTGTTCTGTTTTTGACAGATTCTGTTTTTCGTGTGTTGTTTGCTTATTTCAATGCATATATGAGTAAAATTGGGAGGTATAAACCATAGAGAAGTTGGAATACAGTAGGTTTAACACCAATATAAAAAAATAATGAATTCATTGCAGTACCTTTGAGTAGTGATTTGTTTTCTTATACTAACGGAGCTCACGAGAATTTTTGTCTAAGTTTTGTGTTGTAAAGTTTTTAAGTCTTGAGTATTGCTTTGATGGACTATGGAACAAAGAGTAGCAAGGGCATAATATTGGGGATTCCCATGGCACCCCAAGTAAAATTCAAGGAAAATCAAAAGCCTAAGCTTGGGGATGCCCCAGGAAGGCATCCCCTCTTTCGTCTTCATCCATCGGTAACTATACTTGGAGCTATATTTTTATTCACCACATGATATGTGTTTTGCTTGGAGCGTCTTGTATAATTTGAGTCTTTTCTTGTTAGCTTGCCACAATTATACTTGCTGGACACACCTATTTGAGAGAGTTAAATATGGCCTAGGAACTGTTAGAACACTCTATGTGCTTCACTTATATGTTTTGAGTTGAATAGTTTTGCTCTAGTGCTTCACTTATATCTTTTAGAGAACGGTGGTGATAATATTTTGAAAAAATTGTTGAACTCTCATGCTTCACTTATATTCATATGAGAGTCTATTAAAACAGCATGGTAATGTGTTTAGGCTATAAAACTAGTCTTCACATGATAGACATCTAATATCAATGTAGTAAAAAACATTCACACTAAACGCATTGAATATGATGAGATGTTGGATGCTTGATAATTGTTTTGAGATATGAGGATAGTGATATTAGAGTCATGCTAGTGGAGTTATTATGAAATTGAGAAATGATTGTGTTAAGTTTAGTGATTCCCGTAGCATGCACGTATGGTGAACTGCTATGTGACGAAGTTAGAGCATGCAGTATTTGTAAAGTGCCAACCTTTGTGTGGAGGTCGGGGGCGCGCGATGGTTAACTCCTACCAACCTCCCTCCTAGGAGCATGTATTGATTGCTTTGTTATGATGACTCGTAGATTTTTGCAATAAGTATATGAGTTCTTATGACTAATGTTGAGTCCATGGATTATACGCACTCTCACCCTTCCACCGTTGCTAGCCTCTCTTGTACCGCGCAACTTTCGCCGGTACCATACACCCACCATATATCCTTCCTCAAAACAACCACCATATTATTCCTCAAAACAGCCACCATACCTACCTATCATGGCATTTCCATAGCCATTCCGAGATATATTGCCATGCAACATTCCACATTTCCGTTCATATGACACGCATCATATTGTCATATTGCCATGCATGATCATGTAGTTGACATCGTATTTGTGGCAAGGCCATCAAGCATAACTTTTCATACATGTCACTCTTGATTCATTGCACATCCCAGTACACCGCCGGAGGCATTCATTTAGAGTCATACTTTGTTGTAGTATCGAGTTGTAATATCGAGTTGTAATGAAAGTGTGATGATCATCATTAATAGAGCATTGTCCCATGGGAGGAAAGGCTAAATCAATAAAGCCCCTCCGCAAAAAAGGAAAAAAATGAAAGGCCAAAGAAAAAAGAAAGGCCAAAAAAAAATAAAAATAAAAGAAAAAGGGACAATTGCTAATATCTTTTTTCCACACTTGTGCTTCAAAGTAGCACCATGTTCTTCATTGTAGAGAGTCTCATGCTTAGTCACTTTATATACTAGTGGGAATTTTCGTTATAGAACTTGGCTTGTATATTCCAACGATGGGCTTCCTCAAATGCCCTAGGTCTTCGTGAGCAAGCAAGTTGGATGCACACCCACTAGTTTCTTTTGTTGAGCTTTCATACATTTTTAGCTCTAGTGCATCTGTTGCATGGCAATCCCTACTCACTCACATTGATATCTATTGATGGGCATCTCCATAGCCTGTTGATACGCCTAGTTGATGTGAGACTATCTCCCTCATTTTTGTCTTCTCCACAACCACCTCTCTATTCCACCCATAGTGCTATGTCCATGGCTCACGCTCATGTATTGCGTGAAAGTTGAAAGGTTTGAAAGAATAGAGTATGAAAAAAAGTGCTTGGCTAAAATCGGGGTTGTGCATGATATGAATATTTTGTGTGATGAAGAGGGAGCATAGCCAGACTATATGATTTTGTAGGGATAACGTTCTTTAGCCATTGTATTTTGAGAAGACAAGATTGCTTTGTTCGTATGCTTGAAGTATTATTATTTCTTATGTCAATATAGACTTTTGTCATGAATCTTTCAGATCTGAACATTCATGCCACAATTAAGAGAATTGCATTGAAAAACTATGTTGGTTAGCATTCCACATCAAAAATTCTGTTTTTATCATTTACCTACTCGTGGACGAGCAGGAATTAAGCTTGGGGATGCTTGATACGTCTCCAACGTATCTATAATTTTTTATTGTTCCATGCTATTATTTATGATGTCTCGGATGTTTAATGGGCTTTGTCATACACTTTTATATCATTTTTGGGACTAACCTACTAACCCAAAGGCCAAGTCCAGATTGTTGTTTTTGGCCTGTTTCAGGATTTTGCAGAAAAGGAATATTAAACGGAGTCCAAACGGAATGAAACCTTTGGGAGAGATATTTTTCGAGAAAATCACGCACGGGAGACTTGAGAACCACGGAGTAGGGGGGCACGAGGTGCCCACGAGCGTGAGGGGCGTGCCCCCCTTCCCAGGGAGCGCCCCCCCTGCCTCGTGGGTCCCTCGTGAGTCCCCCGGTGTCCTCCTTCCTCCTATATAAGCCTACGTACCCCGAAACCATCACCAACAGAGAGAAAACCCTAATTCCACCGTCGTAACCTTCTGTTCCCGTGAGATCCCATCTTGGAGCCTGTTCCGGAGCTCCACCGAAGGGGGGATCCATCACGGAGGGCTTCTACATCATCATCATCGCCCTCAATATGAGTTGTGAGTAGTTTACAACAGACCTTCGGGTCCATAGCTAGTATCTAGATGGCTTCTTCTCTCTCTCTGGATCTCAATACAAAGTTCTCCTCGGTCTCCGAGGAGATCTATTCGATGTAATCTCTTCTTGCGGTGTGTTTGTCGAGATCCGATGAATTGTGAGTTTATGATCAAGATATCTATGAGAAATATTTGGTTCTTATCTGAACTCTTTATGTGTGCTCATAATATCCTTGCAAGTCTCTTCGAATTATTGGTTTGGTTTGGCCTACTAGATCTATAGTTCTTACAATGGGAGAAGTGCTTGGCTTTGGGTTCAATCTTGCGGTGTCCTTTCCCAGTGACAGTAGGGGCAGCAAGGCACGTATTGTATTGTTGCCATCGAGGATAATAAGATGGGATTTATATCATATTGCTTGAGTTTATCCCTCTACATCATGTCATCTTTCTTAAGGCGTTACTCTGTTCTTATGAACTCAATACACTAGATGCATGCTAGATAGCGGTCGATGTGTGAAGTAATAGTAGTAGATGCAGACAGGAGTCAGTCTACTTGTCTCGGACGTGATGCCTATAGACAATGATCATGCCTAGATAGTCTCATAATTATTTTCTTTTCTATCAATTGCTCGACAGTAATTTGTTTACCCGCCGTAGAATATCGCTATCATGAGAGAAGCCACTAGAGAACACTATGGGCCCCGGGTCTATTGTCAACATATCAATCTACATCTACTTTACTTTTTCCGCTTATACTTTCAATTATTATAAACAAAAATACCAAAAATATAAACTATCATCTCTATCAGATCTCACTTTCGTAAGTGATCGTAAAGGGATTGACAGACCCTTATCGTGTTGGCTGCGGAGTTCTTATTTGTTTGTGCTGGTGCGAGGGACTCGCGCGTGGTCTCCTACAGGATTGATACCTTGGTTCTCAAAAACTAAGGGAAATACTTATGCTACTGTGATGCATCTCCCTTTCCTCTTCGAGGGAATACAACGCAAGCTCGAGAAGTAGCACCCAACACTCAACTCTCTCACAAATATTTGACTATGGTGGAAAGATGATTTGAGTGGAAAGCAACTTGGGGAAGGCTGGAGATCAAGATTCTTATGGTAGGATTGGAATGTATTGGTCTCAACACATGAGTAGTTGGTTCTCTCTCAGGAAATGAGTAGTGGAAGTGTAGGCACGTTCTGATGGCTCTCTCACAAATGGAGAAGGGGTGGAGGTGTATATATAGCCTCGACACAAAATCCAACCGTTACGCACATTTGAGCCAACTCGGTCAGACCGAATAAAAGAACTCGGTGAGACCGAAGCAGTTCAAAATGTGGATGTTAGGAATCTCGGTGGGACCGACGGGAATAACTTGGTGGGACCGGTGAGCTAGGACTAGGGCAAAACCTCATCTCGATAACGCCGATGCATGAACTCGGTGAGACCGATTTCGGCAATGAGCTACCAGAGAGTTGGTTAGGCAAACTCAATAGGACCGGTTGCTCATTTCGATGAGACCAGAATGTTACAACAGGAAACAGAGATTTTGCATGGCCATCTCGGTGAGAGCGAGATCCCTATCGGTGTGACCGAACTATCTAGGGTTTCTGGCAGTGGCTATGTTAAATGAACTTGGTGGCGCCTGATATATCAAATCCGTGGGTCTGAGTTTTGACTTTGGGTTTTGGACATATGTGGAAATGAGAAAGTGACTGAGGGTTTTGGAGCAATTTCACTAAGCACCTTGAGCAAGTAGACCATTAAGCAACACCTCATGCCATTTTAATAGTATTGTCTTTCCTATAGACTCAATGTGATCTTGGATCACTAAAATGAAAATGAAGAGTCTTGTGCTTTTGCCAACCTTTGTCCTTAGCATTTTGAGGGGTGCACATCTCTAGTCCATGCCATGCTAATCATTGAACTTCCTGAAATATTTCACTTGAGTTGATGTTAGTTCAATGAGCTATATGTTATGAACTACCAAAATTACCTGGGGATTAGTTTCACTTTCAATCTCCCCTTTTTTGTAATTGATGACAAAAAATAGATCAGAGCTTTGACAAATGATAATATGATTTAACTACATCATCATCGCTTTGAGAAGTATGTGATAAGCAAGAGCTCCCCCTAAATTTGTGCATTATTTAAAATTTGCTTTTGAATGCAAATGCATTAGGATCATGGTTCGCTCTTCCATGTCACATACATCTTGGTGGAGCACACAAAATGATAAGAGTTAAACAACGTTGCACTCTTTACCAAGGGAAAACATGATTGATCATACACAACTGTCATAGAAATCATCATTCAAGTACACATTAAAGCATAGTATGATCAAACACATGACCATATAAGTATCTCACGAGCATAAGCAAATTGTAGCAAGGGGTAGCAATAACCAAACGAACAAAGTAGCAATAAAGGCAAATAAAACCAACAAAAGGCAAAACGACCTCTCTATCTCTCGAAGCCTAATGATCTATACACTTTCTCCCCCTTTGGCAACAAGTTACCAAAGAGCTTGAAAATACATAGTGCTATACGACACACTAGGCACGATCTCTGAGAACTCTTGAAGGGGTCTTCTAGCTTGTCCCTCTGGTGTGAGTAGATGACGTGGAGATGAGGGCATCTGCAAATGCTTTGGAGGAAGTCTGTGGAGCTGGAGGAGTTGACACTGGAGGTACCACTGAGGCAGTTGCTGCAGGTGCTGAAGTGGTAGTCCTGGAGTCGACAACTGGCATAGTTGATGATCTTGGTCCCCTTGGGACTCTCTGGAATGTATCTATCGTGCGTATGCCATCCCTGTCCTCAGCATCCTCTTGAAGCTTTTCCACAGTGGTTTGAATCTTAGTGACCTTCACATCAAGGTCATGCAGTTTTGTCTCAGAGATCCTCTCAATAATTTGTTGATTCTTAGTCAAGGTGGCCAAGCTCTTCTCAATCCTCATGGTGGCCTCAAGAAGATAATTGAGCTGGTCTTGCTTGGTCTTGAGATTTGCAGGGGTTGTACCAGCAGCACTTGCTGGTTTTTCAGCTTTGGCTTCCTTTGCCTTCTCAATTTTCTCTTGGCCCTCAACAAAAGTAGGATGTGATGCATCCATAACAACCTCGTTGTCCTCAAGGTCTGTCCTAAGGGTTAAATGCTTCTTGTCAAGCAGATATGCCCCAATTCCTACCATGGAATTGATCAACATCTGAATGTGTGGAACATATCCACAAGATCTCTTTTGGTCGGCTGCTCTCCTCTTGACTGTTTCAACTATCAGGTTCATGACTTTGAATTTGTGTGGCACATCAAGAAAATTGAGCAAATTGATTGGGTGACCACGAATCATCCTGTGAACTTCATATTTGTGCAACAAAGTGTGCCTCAAGATAGTGTTGATGGTGTTCAGTCATGCAAGCAAATAGTATATGGTGCCAAACATGTGTGACTCCATGGCTGCATCTGGAATGGTCTTGTACATGTTAGCCATGGACTTATGATCCTGCCTAGGCTTACTGTACACATAAAGATCATCATCATTTTCGTTGGGGGCATTGATCAACTTGGCCCATTCTGAGACAGTAGATTGATACCTTGTACCCCCATTCATCCAGACAATCTTTCCATCAGGATAGAAGTGAGCAGTGGAGTAGAATTGCATGATCATCTCATCATTCCGCTTAGTCAACTTCTGTCCCAAAAACTTGTCAACTTCATTCATGCAGAAGATCTCATGGACATGGGGAAAATGATCTGCATTGTTGTCAATGTACTTCCAGTCAACCCATTTAATGTCACAAACTATGGTCTCACTTAGCAGGAGATTTCTTCTACAGGCCAGGCTTGCTAGCAATTGAGGCACCACATTCTTTTCTTTCAACCTTCTTCTTGGAAGTGACTTCTCTAGCAACAAAGTCTTCACCCTCACTTTCTGAGGTTTTCTTCTTCCTTTGCTTGCTAGCATCCTTTGGCAAATTGTTGGGTGTGCTTCTACTACCTTCATAAAACCTGGAAGATGGCTCGTGCCCACACTGAGGTTCATCTGCTCTTCAGACATGTTCTAACTGTCACTGCCCTCTGACATTGCTGAAACTGACCCTCTGAATAGTTGGGTGTAGATAGACTGGATGAGCATCACAAAGTATAGCATTTTGCAAAAATATTGAGAAAAAACTTAACTTTAGATTTCTTAAAAAAGCATTTCAGAGCTACCGATTTGACAAACTCGCTGACACCAAAGCATAAACAGAGTCTAAACACACAACTTTGATCAGAACGAAATGCAGTTAAGTGACTCCGAGATGCTAGGGTTTGATACATCCATTTTGCATCATGCTTTTATATCATTATTTATTGCATTATGGGCTATTATTACACATTATGGTACAACACTTATGTCTTTTCTCTCTTATTTTACAAGGTTAACATGAAGAGGGAGAATGCCGGCAGCTGGAATTCTAGACTAGAAAATGAGAAAATCTGAGAGACCTATTTTTGCACAACTCCAAAAGTCCTGAAGCTTCACGGAGATTTATTTTCGAAAATATAAATAATATTGGGAAAAGAAAGCACCAGTTGGGGCCCACCTGCCATACACAAGGGTGGGGGGCACGGCCCCTGCCTTGTGGGCATCCTGGCAGGCCCCCGAAGCCCATATTCTGCTATATCAGGTGTTTGGACCTGGAAAAAATCATAAGGAAGTTTTCGGGATGAAGCACCGCCGTCTCGAGGCAGAACCTAGGCGAAACCAATCTAGGGCTCCGGCAGGGCTGTTCTGTCGGGGACACTTCCCTTTGGGAGGGGGAAATCGAAGCGATTATCATCACCAACGATCCTCTCATTGAGAGGGGGTCAATCTCCATCAACATCTTCACCAGCACCATCCCCTCTCAAACCCTAGTTCATCTCTTGTATCCGATCTTTGTCTCAAAACCTTAGATTGGTACCTGTGGGTTGTTAGTAGTGTTGATTACTCCTTGTAGTTGATGCTAGTTGGTTTATTCGATGGAAGATCATACGTTCAGATACTTAATGCTATTAAATACCCCTCTGATCATGAACATGAATATGCTTTGTGAGTAGTTATGTTTGTTCCTGAGGACACGTGAGAAGTTTTGTTATAAGTAATTGTGTGAGTTTGGTATTTGTTCGATATTTTGATGAGATGTATGTTGTCTTACCTCTAGTGGTGATTTGTGAACGTCGACTACATGACACTTCACCATTATTTGGGCCTTGGGGAAGGTATTGGGAAGTAATAAGTAGATGATGGATTGCTAGAGTGACAGAAGCTTAAACCACAGTATATGTGTTGCTTCATAAGCGGCTGATTTGGGTCCATATGTATCATGCTATGGTTAGATTTATCTTAATTCTTCTTTCGCAGTTGCGGATGCTTGCGAGAGGGGTTAATCATAAGTGGGAGGCTTGTCCAAGGAAGGGAAGCAACCAAGCACCAGTCCACCCATATATCAAATTATCAAAGTAACGAACGCGAATCATACACTACTGCAGGATGCTGCTAACATGACACTACGATTACAGACCCTTTGATGAAACCGTGTGCGATGCAATAATCGCAAAGGGTGGTCTAAAAACCCATCAAGAAAGGTGCAAAACGTTTGCGATTACGGATGTATCAAACACGGTTCAGATTTTAGTTGTGAGTGTGAAGCAGGGCATAAGGTTGATCCAGACGAACTGTTTGCGATTAGACAGAACAACAGAAACAGGCAGCCATATCCATGTGTGTGCGATATACAACATCCAGTTCACTCCGATGAACTATTTGCTATTAGGGAAAGCAACAAAAATGGTCAGCCAGATCAAGGTGTGTGTGATATACGACATACGGTTCAGTCTAATGAACTATTTTTGATTAGGGAAGAGAACATAAATGGTTCAACTTAACAAGGTGTTTGTGATACGTGGCAAAAAGGCCCAGAGGTTAATTCGAGAACAATTACACAGAGGTTAATTTGACATACATGACTTATAAGTTCCACATAAATCATATCAATTTTTTTGGAAAACATTAAATTGCGTTGAATGTATATATTGCTCCATCCAATTGTTGAATTAACCTTGAGGTCCATGTTTTGGAAACAAGTCGTAAAGTAACGAGATAGACCATCAATCAAGCCAATCAACATGTATTCAAAACAATTTATCAAAAAGTAACGAGATAGACCTTCTTCAAGCCAATCAACATGTCTACGAAAAACAAAAAATGTCAAAAATTACAAAACAAGGACCTCGAGGTTAATTCAACTAATATGATGGAGCACTATATACATTCAACGCAATTGAATGTTTAAAGTGACCCATCACATCAGTTAATTTAACATCAAGGACACTTCCCATCCGGTCACCAATCTGATGACTACTCAAGCCTCAGCGGAGTTAACTTGAGAGTTCTATTAGATGAGCTATCGGTAGGGAAGCTTGTCCTTGCTGCTGTAGGATCCCTCTTTGCATCCTTTATCGGGCACTAGGATGACCGAGTGCTGCCGCCCAATGGTCAATGCCACGTCCCCCGTGAATGTGCCCGACACGACCAATGGTGTACTCGAGGTCGACGCCGACCACTTGGTACTTGTCCTAGGCAAGGAGCTGCTCCATAGTTTCACTACTGGAATCAGCTACTTTGCCATCTGTCATCTCTTTGCCATCAGCTACCGAAAAGCACACGGCAAAGAAACGGCAGACGGCAAAATAGGCCTTTGCCACATGCCGGCTCTTTGTCGTCAGCCAGCTGACGGCAAAGAGGGAGGTGGCCCCCACCCCCCGCTCGTTTAGGGAAAACTTAACGCCCCACCTCTTTGCCGTCTGCTAACAGACGGCAAAGAGAGATAAAGGCGGACGACAAAGATTGGTGGATGGCAAAGATTGACTAACTAACGGCCCCCCTCCCACCCGTTACTCTCTCTTCTCTCCCTCCCTCCTCCTCGACGCCACCAGATCCCCACGCACCGTGCCGCCCCCGCCCCGCC
>LR738711.1:353066535-353157302 GCA_902687465.1 Secale cereale
CCCCCCCCCCCCCGCCGCCGCCACCGCCCCCGCCGACTGTCCCATTGCTCCGGTGAGGGACTACTTTTTTCTGTTTTTTCAATTTTTTGCTGTTTAGTTGTTAGTGCTAGATTGTGTTAGTGTTAGTGTTAGAAAAGAATTAGAAGAAGTAGAGGTAGTAGAAGAAGTACAAGAAGAAGAAAAGAAAAGAAGTAGAAAAAAGATGAAAAAAGAAAAAGAAGAAAAGAAGTAGAAGAAGAAGAAAGGAAGAAAAGAAAAGAAGTAGAAAAAAGATGAAAAAAGAAGAAGAAGAAAAGAAGTAGAAGAAGTAGAAGAAGAAGAAAAGAAGAAACGAAAAGAAGTAAAAAAGTAGAAAAAAAGATGAAAGAAGAAGAAGAAGAAAGGAAAGAAGAAGAAGAAGAGAAATAAAGAAGAAGAATGGTAGAAGGAAACATCACGACACGGCACCCCGACCCCGACACGGCACCCCGACACCGACACGACACCCCGACCCCCGACACCTCCCGAAAAGGTGTTCTTTGGCCTTCCAGAGGCCGACGGGGTCATATATTTGTGAATTATTAGTTAGGTCATATATTTTTTGATTTTGTTATGAAAAACATCATATATAATTGTGTTGATCGGGTTGATTTAAATGTGCAGTTGTTTCATCGCTGCGAGGTTTGGTGTTCGATGACCTGCCAGTGAAACTTGATAGCTAGCTATATATGTGTCTTGAATCATCAGTATGCGTAACCAATATGTGTCTCCCGTTCGAAATCGTCACAGTTATAAATATGCATGCATTTGCATATTTATAACCTTGATTCTTTCGAATTGTCCAACACTATCCATGGACAGCCCGAGTATGTGTAGATTGGGTTCGTTTTCCCTTATGCTTTGCTCCAGATCCGACGCATAAATTTCGTCAGTGCCTCCCCTGTTGTTCTCCGGGTACACATCCTCTCTGTTTATTGCAGAGACGTGTATCAGGAGAACAGCGGGGAGGTGCTGCCGAAATATTGCGTCGGATCCGGAGCATAGTATGGGAAAATGAACCCAATCTACACATACTCGGGTGGGATTAGGACCTATCATTACCTATTAGAGTGTAGGTTGCATGGACGTAATAAAATTGACAAAGTAGATCAACTGATGAATATATACATGGTGAATTACATATATAATTGTTGTGTGTCCAGTAGCTCTGAAAGTCAAGATGAGTGATCGTGCGTGGATGCATACCGGTCACACTGGTCAGAACAAATGGAGCGCTGAATGGTTCACAAAAACCAAGGGGTTTGTGCAAGCCGCATTTACAAATGGCCAGAGGAAAACCTGGTGCCCCTGTTTCCGGTGCGGCAATTGGGAAAAGAGGACACATGCTGAAATGGGCAAACACCTGTAGAAGAGTGGTTTTACGCCTAATTATATGGTGTGGACAATTCATGGTGAGTCTGCCCAACGTGACCGAGCTGAGGTGGATCGTCGTCGCACCGACGAGCATGGTACCAGGATGGAAAACATGGTGCAAGACTATGATGATGCTCGGGATTCGGACGAGGAGATGGAGGAATCTGCAAAGGCCTTCAATGAAATGTTGGAGTCTTCAAAACGCCCGCTCCACGAGCACACTGAGCTTTGTCAGTTGGATGCCATCTCAAAAGTAATGGCTCTGAAGGCTCGGTTCAACTTGGGCAGAGAATGCTATGACGCAATTATGACAGTATTTGGACGCTTTCTACCCAAAGGCCATGTAATGCCTGCAAACCTGTACCAGTCGGCCAAAATCCTCTGTGCACTGAACATGCCCTATGAGAAGATACATGCCTGTGAGAAAGGATGTTCCTTATTTAGGCTTGACTATGAGGACTTGAACTATTGTCCCATTTGCAAGTCATCCAGGTATATTGTGGTAGACAACGGTATG
Organism: Secale cereale; assembly: GCA_902687465.1. Classification (NCBI taxonomy): domain Eukaryota; kingdom Viridiplantae; phylum Streptophyta; class Magnoliopsida; order Poales; family Poaceae; genus Secale; species Secale cereale. The sequence continues at coordinate 353,068,445 of LR738711.1, forward strand.
GGTGAGAAGACACAGACCAAAATCCCCGTTAGTGTTCTTTGGTATATGCCAATCATACCAAGACTTCAACGTCTTTTCTTGGTCGAAGAGACGGCCAGACAGATGACATGGCACAAAACAGGCAAAAGAACCGAACTAGATGCAGATGGGAATCTGATGATGGTACACACATCGGATGGTGTTGCGTGGAAAAAGTTTGATGAATTACATGATGACAAAGCGGCAGATCCGAGGCATCCTCGAGTCGGTGTCAGCACGTATGGGTTCAGTGTGTTTGGTTTGACGGCAGCCCAATACAGTTGTTGGCCCGTATTTGTCTTTCCACTCAATCTCCCTCCCCCCGGACAGATTATGCAAAGAAAGAATATTATCCTGATGTTGATAATTCCAGGGCCCAACTATCCTGGGAAAAATATGAATGTGTACATGCAACCGCTTAAGGACGAATTGCAAGAAGCCTAGGATAATGGGTTCAAGACATACGACGCCTATAGCAAACGAAACTCCATAATGCGTGTCTGGTACATGTACTCGACGCATGACTTGCCGGCGTATGCGCTATTCGTTGGCTGGTGTGTGCATGGAAGGTTCCCGTGCCCCACATGCAAGGGAGCTCTTGAGTTTCGTTGGCTTCAGGCCGGTCGCAAGTTTTCTTGCTTCGACATGCATAGACATTTCTTGGATCCTCGCCATAAGTTTAGGAAAGACAAGAAGAACTTCATCAGAGGTAGAGTTGTCAAAAACTCTGCACCACCTGCATTGACAGGCCAACATACCCTGGATCAGTTAAACATTCTCAAGCTAGATCCAGAGCGTCCAGGGTACTTCAAGGGGTATAATTCTAAGCACGCCTGGACTCACAAAACATGCTTATGGGATTTGCTTACTTCAAAGACCTCCTTTGCCTACACAACATCGACGTGATGCACACTGAGAAGCCAATGGCATGGTTCAATCTTGGAAGGCCAGCTATGAGGGAAATTACCTTGTGGGTGCAACAGCAGTTGATGTTCCCCGATGGGTATGCAGCGAATCTAAAGAGGGGAGCAAATCTTGATAAATTGAAGATAGTTGGTCTCAAGAGTCATGATTTGCACATATGGATTGAGCGGGTAATGCCGGTGATGTTGCGTGGCTTCATTCCTGAGGATGAATGGCTAGTACTGGCAGAACTCACCTATTTCTTCCATGTTCTTTGTGCGAAAGAACTATCGCATGGCGTGCTAGAATAAATGGAAGAGTTGGCACTAGAGTTGATCTGCAAGTTAGAGAAGATCTTTCCACCGGGCTTCTTTAATCCAATGTAGCATTTGATTTTGCATCTCCCGACCGAGGCAAGATTGGGGGGTGCAAAATCGTTGGTGCTACCCAACTGAGAGGATGCAGAAGACACTTCGAGAAAAATCTAAAAATAAACGTAGAATTGAAGCATCGATGGCTGAGGCATTCATCACTGAGGAGGCGACAAACTTCGTGACAGCACACTACGAAGCCAAAAATCATCATTTGCATAATCCGAAGCCTCGGTACAATGCTGACGAGCCTAAAAAGGGTTGATCCAACCTCAGCCTATTCAAAGGGAATCTCGCACTAGCCAGTGTTTCAAATCCTGTATCTTTGGATAACGAAGAATGCTGGACCATTTCGTTGTATATCTTCAACAACCTGATAGAAGTGCGGCCATACATCGAGTAAGTTCTCGGTACATTGATTCGCAACTTCTATTTCCTTTGAACTATGCTCTTATTCCTGGATATTTCATACAGTCGATAAGTCGCTATATTCTCGTATGGAGCGGTGATCCAAAAGGATCCCGTCGAAGAGTACGAGCTTCTCCCAAAGCAAGGAGGCGGCGCCTATCCCGGTTTCATCTCTTGGTTCAAACAAACGGTAATTTCTATTAGACAATTTCATTTCATTCGTTAATTTGTGCGTAATGCAACAATTGTAGGATCGAAGAAGTATGTCTAGAGGGGGGGGGGGTGATTAGACTACTTGACAATATAAAAATCTGCCTTTTGATTATGCAAAGTTTTAGGCAGTTTCACAATTAAGATCAAATCAAGTAACACACTACACATGCAATTCTAGAGTATGGGCAGCGGAAAGTAAATTGCACATATAGTAAAGAGAGGTGGAAAAGATCAAACGCAGTTTGGTGACACGGAGATTTTTGTCGTGGTTCTGATAGGTGGTGCTATCGTACATCCACGTTGATGGAGACTTCAACCCACGGAGGGTCCACGAAGAAGCAACCTTGTCTATTCCATCATGGCCTACGCCCACGGAGGACTAGCCTTAATCGGGGTAGATCTTCACGAAGTAGGCGATCTCCTTGCCCTTACAAACTTCTTGGTTCAACTCCACATCTCAAGACGGAGGCTCCCAAGCGACACCTAACCAATCTAGGAGGCACCACCCTCCAAAAGGTAATAGATGGTGTTGATGATGATGAACTCCTTGCTCTTGTGCTTCAGATGATAATCTCCCCAACACTCAACTCTCCTCACTGATATGGCTGTGGTGGAAGAAAGGTTTGAGTGGAAAGCAACTTGGGAAGGCTAGAAATCAAGTTTAATATGGTAGGAATGGAATGGCTTGATCTCAACACAAGGGTAGGTGGTTCACTTCTCAGAAAGTGTATGGTAGGAGTGGTAGACTTTCTGATGGCTCTCCTCACGAATGAAGAGGGGGTGGAGGGGTATATATAGCCTCCACACAAAATCCAACCGTTACACACACATTTGACCAATCTCGGTGAGACCGAAGTGAAAACTCGGTCAGACCGAAAGTTCAAATATAGTGAACGTTGGGGTTTTCGGTGGGACCGAAAATACCATCTCGGTGAGACCGAAAGTGCAAATGATATGAACGTTGGAGTTTTCGGTAGGACCGAGAAAGAAAACTCGGTTAGACCGATTTGAGAAAAGACAGGAACATGGCAGAATCGGTGAGACCGATAATGCAATCTCGGTAAGACCGATTTGAGCCAAGACAGAAGCTGGTCAATTTCGGTGAGACCGAAAATGCAATCTCGGATATTCCGAAATGATGTGAAATGGTTACAGAAGGTTGGAAGTTCAGTTTCGGTGAGACCGATCTCAAACTCGGTATGACCGATTTTTCTAGGGTTTGGAATATGGCTGAAGTGGTTCATCTCGGTGGGACTGAGTTGGAAGAATCGGTTTGTCCGAGATTACTTATGAGTGTGTATAGTAGTGAAAGTTGCTGAAAGTTGAGGGATCTAGATCACCAAGCACTTGAGCAACCAGATCATTAACACAACCTCATCCCCTTTTAATAGTATTGGCTTTCCTATGGACTCAATGTGATCTTGGATCACTAAACCAAAAATGGAGTCTTGAGCTTTTGCCAATGCTTGCCTTAGCATTTGAGGGGTCCACTTCTTCAGTCATCTTGCCATTCCAATGTGATTGGATTTCCTGAAACATACTTGATAAAAGCATTAGTCCAACCACAAAGTATGTTGTCATTAATTACCAAAACCACCCAGGGAGCAAATGTGCTTTCAATCTCCCCCTTTTTGGTAATTGATGGCAACACACTGAAATTATACTAAACAAGACATCAAAGCTTATTGAAAGAAAGACAGAATTATCATGAGAGCTTTGACAAGCATGTAGTACACAGGCTCCCCCTACAAGTGTGCAAGATTTTCATAGATTATGGTTTTGGACTACCACAAGCACACAAGAGAGATAAGCAAGATGTGCTACATGCAGCTTGGCTATATGCATCAGAGCAGAAGAAAAAGTAAGTGAGTGATAATGCATATGTGCATGGTGATTTCTTGCAAACAAGTATTTACAAGCAAGTCACCATCATGCACATTCTGCAAGATGCATATACTTACCTTGAGGTTCCTTGGCATTGTACCTGAAGGGATAAACTTGAGAAAACAAGGTTAGATAACACAAGAGTATTCCTTCAACCAACTGCAAGAACATCAAGAGTACCAAGCCAGGGAGAACATGTATAAAGAGTGTCTCATATTGAGCACAGGCTTGAGTCAGCAAACATGTCTCCGAAGCTAAAAGATTTTCAATGAACTCTGAGAGATTTTGTTATGGAAAGCAAAATCAAAAGAATGATGCCAATTGTAATGTCCAATGTAAAACACGACAAAGCTTTGATGTGATTCTCTCCCCCTTAAGATAAGATTGCTTTTCTTCTTCCCCTAAGTCTTCTCTTCTCCCCTACTCCCCCTACTCCCCCTAAGTCCTCTCCCCCTTTGACATCAAGTGCCGAAAAGGACAGCAAACTAGGTAGGGCAGGAAAAATGGAAAGAGAGAAAGAAAGAAAGAAGTGGGATCCTTAAGAATCACAACAGGGCAAATAAGAACATTCAGAGAGACAATTTGAATTTAAATTTGAGTCTTCTCCCCTTTAAGATTTAAATTTGAGTGGAGCTGCAGAAGTTGATGTCCTGGAAGATAAGTCGGTGACCCCGAATTAGATGGATCGGTGGGTCCGAATCCTTTTCGGTAAAACCGAAAATTTCAAATCGGTGACGCCGAGTTTATTCCAAGGAAATACAGAAATAATTCAGCTCACTTTGCGAGGAATGTTTCAAAGAATTTGCAATGAATTTTGAAAGATTTTCAAGGAATTGATCAGAGCCAGAAGGATATTCACAAAGAAACATAAGAAAAGAGATAAAAAGATTCCTAGACGAAGTTTTTTTTTTGTGTAAAGAAAAACTCAATGAGAGAACATAAGAGAAAAACAGAAAGACTCCAAAAGCATATGTACTTCATCTAGATAAAGGTCGGCGACAAAATCACCTATGTTTGAGTATATTGACTTAGGAATCAAATGATGACATTTGATCATAGGTCATACTCATCATTTAAGCTCAAAATGGGGTTGCCATTTTTCGATTAAGCATTTGATGTGATCACATCTTATGAAGCTGCTTGTACTCATGACTTTGAGCAAAGCTCCTCGAAGATGTGAAGAACATACCTTGGGCTTGTTGTTGCTTTACTCATGTAGGTAAGCTTGATGTAGGTGCTCATTGAATGTGAAGTTGGAGCGCCAATTCTACTTGCGTAGTTCATCTTCCTACATGGGTTAGGCAAGCAAGGAAATACTCAAGAATATCCAAGATGACAAGAGTGAAATACTAGATGTATAAGATGTCAAAAAGGATATGTGGAATTTTGTTCCTTGAGCTCAACATCCCAAAGGGCTAGATACTTGGTCAATGACAAGATTACTCATGATTTGAGTGTGTGGTAATCTTGTGGAATGTAGATCATCCAAGTACCTGCAAAGAGTTAGATGCAATACAAGGAGGCAAATGTGTCCAAGACATATGATCATCATCATAAGAGAAATATCAAGGATTAGTCAAGAGGCTCATGCCTTGCATGCATCAAAGGAGTTATCACTCCAAGTTTGAAGCATCAATGATGTTCAACTCACTCCTTAAGCGACAAAACACTTTCTCATCAAGAGGTTTTGTAAAGATATCAGCAAGTTGTTTGTCAGTGCGAACATGCTTAAGATTAATGTCACCCTTGGCAATATGATCACGAATAAAATGGTGACGAACTTCAATATGCTTTGTTCGAGAGTGTTGCACAGGATTGTGTCCAATCTTGATTGCACTCTCATTGTCACAAAGCAAGGGAACACGTCTCACATGTATCCCATAATCTTTAAGCGTTTGTGTCATCCATAGCAATTGAGCACAACACGAACCAGCAGCAATATATTCTGCTTCGGCAGTGGATAAAGATATCGAATTTTGTTTCTTGGAGGACCAAGATACAAGGGATCGACCAAGGAATTGACATGTACCCGAAGTTGACTTTCTATCAACCTTGTCACCGGCATAGTCCGAGTCGGAATAGCCAACAAGATCGAAAGAGGCCCTCTTAGGATACCAAATGCCAAAGTTTGGTGTGTGTATCAAGTATCTCACTATCCTTTTAACAGCTTTAAGATGACATTCTTTAGGGGCTGCTTGATATCGCGCACACATGCATACACTCAACATTATGTCAGGACGAGAAGCACAAAGATATAATAGAGAACCAATCATAGATCGGTAAACCCTTTGATCAACGGGTTCTCCATCTTTTGTCAAGTCATTATGTCCACTAGTAGGCATGGGGGTACTCATACCTTTGCTTTCTTGCATGTTGAACTTCTTGAACAGATCCTTGGTGTACTTTGTTTGTGAGACAAAGGTACCCTCCTTAGATTGCTTGATTTGCAACCCAAGGAAGAATTTGAGTTCACACATCATGGACATTTCATACTTCTCCGACATGAGCTGTCCAAACTTCTTGCTAAAATGGGGGTTAGTTGAACCAAAGATAATATCATCAACATATATTTGGCACACAAATAGTTCACCATTAACCCTTTTTGTGAATAGCGTTGAGTCTATCTTTCCAATTTCAAAGCCTTTTTCAAGAAGAAAACTAGTTAAGCATTTGTACCAAGCTCTAGGAGCTTGTTTAAGACCATAAAGAGCTTTATGCAACTTGTAAACATGATTAGGCTTTTTGGGGTTCACAAAACCGGGAGGTTGTTTTACAAATACTTCCTCCTCAATTTCACCATTTAGGAAAGCACTTTTGATGTCCATTTGATAGAGAGTAATATCATGATGATTGGCATAAGCAAGAAGAATGCTAATGGATTCAAGTCTAGCCACGAGGGCATAGGTCTCACCATAGTCCATACCTTCGACTTGTGTGTAACCTTGAGCTACGAGACGAGCCTTGTTGCGGATAACTTGTCCATCTTCATCTTGCTTGTTCCGAAACACCCATTTGGTTCCAATGATGTTTTGATCATCGTTGGGCTTCTCTACCAAAGTCCATACCTTGTTCCTCTCGAAGTTGTGTAGCGTTCACCCAATCCGGGTCTTTAAGTGCTTCTTCTACCTTCATAGGTTCAATACTAGAGATGAATGAGTAATGCTCACAAAAGTTAGCTAAGCGAGTTTTAGAGCGAGTAATTCTCCCGGAGTTGATGTCGTTCATCATTTGTTCCACGGGATGATTCTTCTTGACTCTTGCTCGAACTCGGGATAGCTTTTGTTGTTGTTGTGGCTCAGCTTCCTCATCATCTTCATCTTCTTCTTCTTCTTCATTGTTGTTGGTGTTGTCTTGAGGTGGTGGAGAAGGAGGTTGTGGTGGATCTTCTTGTTGCATTTCCTCATCTTGGTGAGTTCCACTTGTGGAAGCCTCCATGTTGCCTTGAGGTTCATCTTGCCGTGAGGTAGGGGGCTCCACATATGTAGATGAGGTACTCTCCTTCACTTCCATGGGACAAATCTTTCCAATAGATAAATCTTGGATAGCTTCCGATGGGTCCTTGTCTCCTACATCAATAGGCATTTGCTCTACTTGCGAGCCATTAGATTCATCAAACTTCACGTCTACCGTCTCTTCAACCTTTCGGGTGAAATTATTGTAGACACGGTAGGTGTGGGAGTTTGATCCATAACCAAGAAGAAAGCCTTCATGAGATTTAGGAGCAAATTTAGATCGACGATGCTTATCAAGGATATAGCATTTTGAACCAAAGACACGAAAGTATCCCACTTGGGGTTTGTTACCGGTGAGAAGCTCGTATGATGTCTTGCCGAGAAGCTTATGAAGATAAAGCCTGTTGATAGCATGACAAGCTGTCTCGACCGCTTCTCCCCAAAAGTGTTTCGGTGTCTTGTATTCATCAAGCATCGTTCTTGCCATCTCTATGAGCATTCGGTTCTTCCTCTCAACAACTCCATTTTGTTGAGGAGTGTACGTAGCCGAGAACTCATGTAGAATTCCTTCCTCATCGAGAAAAGAGTCTACATTGGCATTCTTGAACTCCGTTCCATTGTCACTCCGAACTTTCTTGATCTTCACCTCAAATTGATTTTGGGCCTTTTTGGCAAAGGTCTTGAAGATCCTCTGAACCTGCGATTTATCATCAAGGAAAAATACCCACGTAAACCTGGAATAATCATCAACTATAACTAGACCAAAGGAGTTACCACCAAGGCTTTTGTAAGCATTGGGACCGAAGAGATCCATGTGAAGAAGCTCAAGCGGTCTCCTAGTGGTCATGATGTTTTTCACGGGATGACTTCCACCAACTTGTTTTCCTGCTTGACAAGCACTACAAAGTCTATCTTTGTCAAAGGAAACATCTTTAACACCAAGAATATGATCACCTTTGATTAGCTTGTCTAGGTTACGCATACCAACATGTCCTAGCCTTCTATGCCACAACCAACCTTTAGAGGATTTAGCAATGAAACAAGCTCTAGGTTGGGCTTTCTTAGTGAAATCAACAATATATAGATCACCTCTACGGATACCGGTAAAAGCCATGTTTTGATTATCACGACGAAAGACTTGGCAATCTACTTTGGTGAATAGCACATTGAATCCAAAGTCAGCTAATCTAGACACGGAAAGTAAATTGTATCCAAGAGATTCTACAAGAATGACATTTTGAATAGAGCTATCATGAGATATGGCCACCTTACCAAGGCCAAGTACCTTACCCTTGGAGTTGTCTCCAAAAGTCACATACTTGCGTGGACCATCGTTCTTTGCAAGCTCTCGAAACATGTCTTTGTCTCCGGTCATGTGATCAGTGCATCCACTATCAAGAATCCACTCTTTTCCGCCGGACATGTAGTCTCTCATATTTGCCATAAGATTGAGACTCTTCATGACCTTGTCTAGCTCGGTGTCCGAATCGGAGTAATCATCATCATGCTCATGCTCATCATCATATTGACCCATAGATTGTTCATCATCAACACCTAGGTCAATTTGATAAGTACTTGCATTAGTTTGGTCAATGGAACAATAATCTTCGGAATGCAATGCAAGAGCATTTCTAATGATAATATTGATAAGACTGGGATCACCCTTCTTTTTCATAAGATCACGAAGCTCAAAGAAGCATTTATCAAAGTTAGGATCATTGGGGTGCAACTTATCAAATTCAATAGTCTTGTGTAGAATTTCATCAAGACTTCTCAACGAGTAGTCCGGATAAAGTTCTTCCAAGAATTTCCACATAGCATAGGCACACTCAAAGTTTGTAACAAGATTAAGCAAGTCATCAGGTAACCCTCTAATGATAAGATTTACAGTTCTAAGGTTACGAAGCAAATCAAGCTCTTCATCCATGGTAGGGTGCAAGGGATCAACAGGAGGCACATAAGGGGTTTCAACATATTTGCACAAATTGTACATTTTAAAGATACTAAGCATTTCAACCCTCCAAGAGTTATAGAACCTTCCATCAAGAACAGGCACTCTATGGCTAACACTCCCATCCGTAGACACGTCCATCTTCCTCCAATGGTGTGTAAACCAAAGCAATGGAGACCAAAGCTCTGATACCAATTGTAGGATCGAAGAAGTATGTCTAGAGGGGGGGGGGTGATTAGACTACTTGACAATATAAAAATCTGCCTTTTGATTATGCAAAGTTTTAGGCAGTTTCACAATTAAGATCAAATCAAGTAACACACTACACATGCAATTCTAGAGTATGGGCAGCAGAAAGTAAATTGCACATATAGTAAAGAGAGGTGGAAAAGATCAAACGCAGTTTGGTGACACAGAGATTTTTGTCGTGGTTCCGATAGGTGGTGCTATCGTACATCCACGTTGATGGAGACTTCAACCCACGAAGGGTAACGGCTGCGCGAGTCCACGGAGGGCTCCACCCACGAAGGGTCCACGAAGAAGCAACCTTGTCTATTCCATCATGGCCTACGCCCACGGAGGACTAGCCTTACTCGGGGTAGATCTTCACGAAGTAGGCGATCTCCTTGCCCTTACAAACTTCTTGGTTCAACTCCACATCTAAAGATGGAGGCTCCCAAGCGACACCTAACCAATCTAGGAGGCACCACCCTCCAAAAGGTAATAGATGGTGTTGATGATGATGAACTCCTTGCTTTTGTGCTTCAGATGATAATCTCCCCAACACTCAACTCTCCTCACTGATATGGCTGTGGTGGAAGAAAGGTTTGAGTGGAAAGCAACTTGGGAAGGCTAGAAATCAAGTTTCATATGGTAGGAATGGAATGGCTTGATCTCAACACAAGGGTAGGTGGTTCACTTCTCAGAAAGTGTATGGTAGGAGTGGTAGACTTTCTGATGGCTCTCCTCACGAATGAAGAGGGGGTGGAGGGGTATATATAGCCTCCACACAAAATCCAACCGTTACACACACATTTGACCAATCTCGGTGAGACCGAAGTGAAAACTCGGTCAGACCGAAAGTTCAAATATAGTGAACGTTGGGGTTTTCGGTGGGACCGAAAATACCATCTCGGTGAGACCGAAAGTGCAAATGATATGAACGTTGGAGTTTTCGGTGGGACCGAGAAAGAAAACTCGGTTAGACCGATTTGAGAAAAGACAGGAACATGCCAGAATCGGTGAGACCGATAATGCAATCTCGGTAAGACCGATTTGAGCCAAGACAGAAGCTGGTCAATTTCGGTGAGACCGAAAATGCAATCTCGGATATTCTGAAATGATGTGAAATGGTTACAGAAGGTTGGCAGTTCAGTTTCGGTGAGACCGATCTCAAACTCGGTATGACCGATTTTTCTAGGGTTTGGAATATGGCTGAAGTGGTTCATCTCGGTGGGACTGAGTTGGAAGAATCGGTTTGTCCGAGATTACTTATGAGTGTGTATAGTAGTGAAAGTTGCTGAAAGTTGAGGGAGCTAGATCACCAAGCACTTGAGCAACCAGATCATTAACACAACCTCATCCCCTTTTAATAGTATTGGCTTTCCTATGGACTCAATGTGATCTTGGATCACTAAATCAAAAATGGAGTCTTGAGCTTTTGCCAATGCTTGCCTTAGCATTTGAGGGGTCCACTTCTTCAGTCATCTTGCCATTCCAATGTGATTGGATTTCCTGAAACATACTTGATAAAAGCATTAGTCCAACCACAAAGTATGTTGTCATTAATTACCAAAACCACCCAGGGAGCAAATGTGCTTTCAACAATCCTTTCATATTAAACTTGTAGGCTACTTCAGAGTCTATGGACGCCGAATTGAGACAAGTCGCTAATGGTTTTGACTATAAGGTCCGTTCATTTGACAAATACGACATCAACGGGTATCACTTTCGTACCTATGGCAAAGAGCTATCTATGGCCGACCGAAAGTCTTCAAATTGTTGTGTATCTGCTATCGGCGAAGGAGGTACAGAGTATTATGGGAGAGTTGAAGCAATTTATGAACTTCAATTCTATGGTGAAATCCCACCAAATGTCGTAGTCTTCAAATATTATTGGTTTCAGCCGAAGGAGACTAGAAGGACTCATGAACATATAGGGCTAGTTGAAATCAACCAAAGCACCCATTTAGATGTTCCTGATGTCTATATTACGGCTCAACGGGCGACCCAAGTATTCTATCTACCGTGGGCCTGCCAAACTAATCCAAATCTGAAAGGTTGGGATGTCGTTTATGAAGTGCCGCCACGTGCTAGACTTTCTCCCCTAAAGGAAGAGGATTATGAACCTCACATTAACCTAGACACATATGAAGGAGAAATCTTCCAAGAGACACGTCTTTCCAAAAAGCGTTTCAAGAACCGCTATACTTCACCCCAAAACATTGATGTAGACAGCGACAGTGAATCCGACATCACCCTAGAGGAGGAACAAGAAGAGCCGGAACAAGAAGAGGTTACTGCTATGGATGACCTGTCAATGCTTGACCGATTACGTCAAGGTGGCCTTGCACATGTTGATGCCACTGAACCCTATGAGCTCATCGTTGATTATAGTGATGATGATGATTATGCATTTATTGGTGATACTGATCAAGATTATTAGTAGTGTCAGGTATTCAATTTTTTTATGTTGTATTTGATGATGATACACTTAAGTGATATACATATTATTATTCATGTCGGTATTTTTTTATGTTGTACTAATTTTGTTTACTCTTTGTCATGGCAGGTGTTGAAAGATGGGGGCACTGGTTGGGAGCGCTCCGAGACCCTGGAGGAGCACATGTCTGGATGGGGTACCTGGCCGAATCAGCCTGAGGGACCGAGTGGCTATGCTGATGATGGCGGGGAGCCGACTGAGGCCAAGTACAAACGTGCCCAAATGGAAGGCGTGCCACACCATCAAGGTAGCTCCAACTTATATCAGTTCGGGCGGAACTCCGTATGTGGTTTTCTTCTTGATTCATCCAATTCATTCATCATGCTAGCTTGAGCCCTTTAATTACTAATTTACTTTATTTCTCTCTTTCAGGCATGCTACAATAAGACGAATAAGGTGCCAGAGGTGTACGACCTGTATGCCATGGCCCACACTGCCTCTTACAAGAAAGTCAAGGGGAAGGCCAGGAAAGGGGAGGACTTTAACCCGAGCTAGGGTCCCATTGATCCAGAGAAGGTGATGATATCTGGTGGCGGGAGGTTCCATGGCTCGATAGCCATTGGATATGTGCAGTTTGTGTGCGAGAAGTCCGGTTAGATCGCTCCGCCGAAGCCAGAGATTGCTCCTGGGACCGCTCCGCCTATAGCTCCATGATCACGGTAAGTTTCTCTAGTGTTTTGCTTAACAAATGCATAAAGACCTAGACTTAGCTTTATTTCCTCCAATATTCTTACCATAAGGACCTAGAGTTAGCTTCTTTTCCTCCAAAATGACTTAATAAGCTTACTGACCTCCAAAACCAGCCATTTAACCTAAGTTAGCTCTAAAACGATTTATAGTTAGCTTTGTTTCCTCCAAAATGACCTAAGTTTGTCGTAATATGCTTAGTTAACTAGGTTTTCTTAATAATGACATGTAAGATGGATCCATTTTACCCAAGTTAGCTTTAAAATGATCCATTTTACCTAGATTATCTCCAAAATGATCCATTTTACCCACGTTAGCTCTAAAATGACCCCCTAGGTTAGCTTCAAAATGACCCATCTTACCTAGGTCAGCTCTAAAATGATGTAATTTTCTAAGTTAGCTCATAAACGATCCATTTCACCTAGGTTAGCTCATAAACAATCCATTTCACCTAAGTTAGCTCACAAACGATGGAGTGCTTCTTCTTCTAGTCTTCTTCTTCTACTCACCTTTTCCTAACTTTCTTATTTTCCATTTTGCAGATTTCATTCACTTCACGGAAGCTAGCTTGCTATGATGGAGTGCTTTTTTTTCATTCTCTTATAGTATTCTTCTAGCTTGCTACGATGGAACTTGCTATCTTGATGAAACTTTGCATTGTAATATGTATTTGCAACTTGCTAATGGTTGCAACTTATGTGTATGTGCAACTTGCTATGTATGAATGGATGGAACTATATATGTCATATGCTTGCTGTTAAAGAGCCATGTGAAATATATATATATATATATATATATATATATATATATATATATATATATATATATATATATATATATATATATGTCATATATATTTGCTGTGATAATTGTTTGATTAAAAAACAGAAAAAAGAGGCAATGCAGGATTTTTGCCGTCAGCCACTGATGGCAAAGGACCCTTTGCCGTCCGCCGCAGACGGCAAAGAAGCCAGGCGGCGGCCACCTGTGCTCCCTGGGAGTTGACCCATTTGGTCAGTTTGCCTATAGTGGTAGACGGTAAAGGCATGCCGCATAGTGACGTCTAGCTGACATCATACGGCGGACGGCAAAGGTAGGACAAATTTTGCCGTCACCGGCGGACGGCAAAGTCCTGTCGTTAGCCACCTAACGGACTAACAGCGCAATTTTTACCATCAGCTTTCTTTGCTGTCTGCTGCTGATGGCAAAGGGGGCCTTTGCCGTCAGCCGCACTAAGAAGACAGCAAAGTAGTTGTTTGCCGTCCCTTTCTTTGCCGGAGCCTTTTGCCGTCCGCGGCAGACGGCAAAGACCTTTGCCATCCGCCGTTCATGCCTTTGCTGTCCACCGTGGCAGACGGCAAATTACCCGTTTCCTGTAGTGTTTGGATGAATCTCTCGACCGAGACCAGATCGTTCGTGTACACCACCGAGAGGGCCTTCCCCCGCACGTGGGTGTCCACTATGTGATGCTTGGTGAACTGCCCGCCGTTGTCGTCGTCGACCACTGGGAGTGCCATTCGAGCCACGGGGATCGCCATTGGAACCGCTGGATGTCCTCTATGTATGTGTCGTCGTGGGAGTGCTTATTGTGTCGTGTGACGCGAGAGATGAAGGTACATGGCCGTAGGAATAAATGGGGACCGGGCGGCCTGGATACTCTGCGCGTCCGCATGATAGTTTTTGCAGCGGATAACTGCATCGTCGCACCACTCCTGACACAACCGCATGCACACGAACGTGTGTGTTTGTGCGCCGGCCCAAAATACTGGTAGCACAACTTATAAATTTATGGATGGATACTAGTTGCAGTGATGCATATAATTAAGAAAAGGGATCACACATGTCTGTATTGACTGGAACAAGAATGCAATAGCACAATAAGAATTAAGGCCATGATGATGCGATCACTGTGGTGGTCACAGGAGGAAAGAAGAAAGATGCATCCATCAACGTACGACCTCCTCCTCCTCAACTCAGTGCGCCGGGCCATCGACCGGCAGCTAAGGAGCGGCGGCTTTTGTGGCGTGGTCAAGGTGCTTCTCAGCAAAGGCATCCAAGGCTTCCAGCCGGTTGAGGAAGGCCAACATTGTAGTGTCCTCACTGGCCTTGTAGATACCTATCTACACGATTCGCTTGCACATGTGGATGTGTATGTCGATAAATTCTTGCAGGGCGAGGCGCCTCGCGATGAGCGCGGCCACCAGGTGGACATTCTTCGTGGCGTCGGCGGCCAGTCGCAGGGCCACTAGTGCGTGAAAGAGGTTCCGACCATGGAGGCCGGTTAGGGTGGATGGCAATGAGGATCCCGAGAGCTCGGGCAGGAGGAGTACGGCGATGTCGTCCGTGAGCTTCTTAACGATGATGAACTTGTTGTTGCTCGCAACGATCATCTAGTCCAACTGAGAGTCATAGCTGGCATTGACGGCGGCCATCTACCAGCCGATCGCCAACATTGTCTGGAGACAACCCTCGGTGCCATGCCATAGGCTGGCATCATGGACCATCTGGCACAGCCGCTGGCCGCTCACGCGCATTGCCTCCATGGGATTGGAGTGAGCACTTTTGAGCTTAGTGTAGTTGCTTAGGAAAATGGTTAGGTGTGTACGATGTGGTAGATGCATTGGAATGGAGGTGCGCCTTTATATGAGTTCAAACTGCATTGCATTCACATCGTACTGACTCTTTTCCCGGTCCTCCTCCCTTACTTCCCTCTTGCATTCACGATGCTAATTGAAGGAGGATGCATCATTGGTTGTTCCACATTTTGGGAACCGCTACCCTCTCCCTCGTCTCCATTAAAGCCATATCAGGAACTGCGCCGCCTGCTGCACACCAGGCTGAACACGCCTCCTCGCCTCCATCTATGCTTAATTACTGAATTTTAGTTGCAAAAATTAGATACTGCTAGTGATTTTTAGCTTCATATTTCGACAAATCGCAGTGTTACAATGTTGATAAATGGCCATGTTACTAGATCAACAAATGTCAATCTTTCTAGTTTGATAAATGGCAACATACCCAATATGACAGATGCAAATCTTACAAAATTGTTTGTAAGTGGTTGCACACGGGTCATCCAAAAGAATCGTTTTCATTGAAGAGATGCACAAATCCTGCTCTCACTTAGCATACGGGTGTTCTATATTAAATGTTTGCAATCAAGAGCTGCACAAATCCTTCTCGGCACATTTTCCCTTGGCTTCCTGGGGAAGCTGTCGGTTTGCATAAGGGTGTTCTAACTAAAATGTTTGCGGTGAGTGTTTTATATTTAAAAACTAATGGCATTTTTTCAAAAGAAAATCACCAATGGATACACGCCGTCGTTTTCATTGTCACCCTTGGGGATATCGTTGTTGAAGTCTTCAATGCAGCACAAAATGTTTTTCACTTGTAAATCAAACATCATGTCGTCTCGCGATTGACGGCGGGGCGCGGGAGGACAGCGGCTGGCGGCGCTGAGAGGTAGCGGTCGACGGCAAAGTCCCATGCCACGGAGGGGGGCGCGCGCACGAGCATGGGAGCGGTGGGTGCCGCCAAACACATGGGAACCGACGCCTCAATGGGTGGAGGGGCGCGCACGTGTACGCTTCTTGGTGAGCCTGGGCATTGGAGGACAGCTTGCACGCCTCTCGGTCAGCCTGCGCACCGGACTGCGCTCGCACGCCTCCCATTCAGTCAAGCAGCTGTCCGCGTGGCACCTCCTATGGCCATTAAAATGAAGGCACGTGGCGTCACGTGAATGGTTAACGTAACGCACACTATTAAGTTATACAGACATTTGCGATGTTAGAGTGGCAGCTAATTTTTTTTAAATGCCTTTGTTGGCAAATATTCGAGTGTGCCTTCTCTAAAAATGGACATTAAAAATACCACATCACGTCGGGTGCCATTCCATGATAGCATGCCAAGTTTCATGAATTTCAGACACGTTTTGGATTTGCTAAAATTTGGAAAGAAAGTATCTCAACGATTTGCCGGCAATCAACGGTGCCCTGGTGTTTGACATTCATTCCCATTTCTTGCATGGGAACTAAGCATGCACCCAAGGACACAGATTTGCTTTTTCAACCAATTTATATGCACTGGAGTATGTGCATGTCGTTCAAATTTGAATTATGCACATAAATGCATCAAAAACTCAATTAATGCATAAAAATGTCCAAACGAACCCTTGAAAATCCCAAAAATTGACACAACACTCCTCTTGTTCTATGTTGACACGAGAATTTTTTTGAAAGCAATATGAGGCAATGGATATCGTTTCATCCCCAAAGGTGGGATGTTCCCTACCCAAACCATCATGCTTGTTGTGAGAAGCTCTGGTTTGTGAGAAGCATATACCCAAACCTGCCCCAAATGGGACAAAAAATTTACCACGGCATTTTGATGCCGCTCCATGATAGCATGCAAAGTTTCATGAATTTCAGGCAAGGTTTGGATTTACTAGAATTTTAAAACTAGGTATCTCATTGTTTGCAGACGAGTGATGGTGGCAGGGTGTTTGACATTCATTCCCATTTCTTGCATCGGACCTAAGGATGCAACCAAGGAAACATATTTGAATTTTCAACCAATTTCTATGCATTAGAGCATGTGCATGTAGTTCAAATTTGAATTATGCACATAAATGCATTGAAAACTCAAGTAATGCATAAAAATGTCCAAACGAACCCCAAAAATTCCCAGTAATTGACACAACACTCCTATTGTTCTATGTTGACACAAGAATTTTTTTGGTAGCAATAAGAGGAAATGGATATAGTTTCAACCCTAAAGGTGGCACGTTCCCTACCGAAACCATTATGCTTGTTGTGAGAAGCTTTGGTTTGTGAGAAGCATATACCCAAACCTGCCCCCAAAAGGAGCAAAAAATTTACCACGGCATTTTGATGCCGCTCCATGATAGCATACCAAGTTTCATGAATTTCAAACGAGGTTTGGATTTACTAGAATTTAAAAACCAGTTATCTCAAAGTTTGCGGATGAGTGACGGGGGGCAGGGTGTTTGACATTCATTCCCATTTCTTGCATGGGACCTAAGCATGCAACCAAGGACACATATTTGAATTTCCAACCAATTTATATGCATTAGAGCATGTGCAAGTAGTTCAAATTTGAATTATGCACATAAATACATTGGAAACTCAATTAATGCATAAAAATGTCCAAACGACCCCCGAAAAATATGAGAAATTGACACAACACTCATGTTGTTCTATGTTGACACTAGGAAAAAATTTGAAATCAAGAAGAGGCAATGGATATCTTTCGTCCAGAAAGGTGAAACATTTCCTACTGAAACCATCAGGCTTGTTGTGAGAAGCTCTGGTTTGTGAGAAGCATATCCCTCAACCTGGCCCAAATGGGAAAAACAATTACCATGGCATGTTGATGCCGCTCCATGATAGCATGCCAAGTTTCATGAATTTCAGACAAGCTTTGGATTTATTAGAATTTAAAAACAGGGTATCTCCATGTTTGCGGCTGAATGACGGTTGCATGGTGTTTGACATTCATTCCTATTTCTTGCATGGGACCTAAGCATGCAACCAAGGACACATATTTGAATTTTCAACCAATTTATATATCTCAAGTTTGAATTATGCACATGAATGCATAGAATACTCAGTTAATGTATAAAAATGTCCAAGCGAACCCCGAAAAATCCCAAAAATTGACACAACACACCTGTTGTTCTATGTTGACACTAGGAAAAAATTGAAATCGAGAAGAGGCAATGGATATTGTTTCGTCCAGAAAGGTGAAACGTTCCCTACCGAAACCATCACACTTGTAGTGAGAAAGCTCTCCTTATTGAGAAGCATATCCTCAAACCTGCCCCAAATGGGACAAAAAAATTACCACGACATTATGATGCCGCTCCATGATAGCATGCCAACTTTCATGAATTTCAGATGAACTTTCGATTTACTAGAATTTAAAAACCATGTATCTCAATGTTTGCGGCCGAGTGACGGTGGCAGGGTCTTTGACATTCATTCCCATTCTTGCATGGGACCTAAGCATGCAACCAAGGACACATATTTGAAATTTCAACCAATTTATATGCATTAGAGCATGTGCATGTAGTTCAAATTTGAATTATGCACATGAATGGATAGAAAACTTAGTTAATGTATAAAAAAGTCCAAGCAAACCCCGAAAAATCCCAAAAATTGACACAACACTCCCGTTGTTCTATGTTGACACTAGGAAAAAAATGAAATCAAAAAGAGACAACGGATATCGTTTCGTCTAGAAAGGTGAAATGTTCCCTACCGAAACCATCACACTTGTTGTGAGAAGCTCTGGTTTGTGAGAAGCTTATACCCAAACTTGCCCCAAATGGGACAAAAATTTTACCACGGCATGTTGATGCTGCTCCATGATAGCATTCCAAGTTTCATGAATTTCGGACAACTTTTGGATTAACTTGAATTACAAAAGCAAGTACGTCAACATTTGCCGGAGAGCCACGGTGCCGTGGTGTTTGAAATTCTTCCCCATTTCTTGCATGGGACATAAGCATAAACAGATGGACACGTATATGATTTTACAACCCATGTTGGTGCACCGGAGCGTGTGCACGTAGTTTAATTTTGAATTGTGCACCTGAAATGGCTAGAAAACCAATTTAATGTATAAAATCTCCAAACGCACCCTCAATAATTCCAATTCTTTTACGACACACATATAGTTGCATGTTCACTACAGATAAAAGGTCTAGCCATTCAAACACCGTCCATTGCCGCTGTGATCCCATTATGTAATTCAAATCAAGATGAAATATCAAGTAGATCCCACACAGTTTATTATCACAAACCATGTGAGATGCAATAAAAAATATCCGGGAACACCGTCGGTGTATAGTACACCTATGGCTTATGCGATAAGGTGCATCCGACTACAGTACACAGCTGGCCTGTCAAGCACACTAGCTCGCTCCCCATGTATCATTTCACTGTTCAATCATCGCCGGTGAAAGATGGGGACGTGGACCCGCGTCGTGAGCGAAACTTCAGCGGCCCACTCCGGCGAGAGCGCGGCTGCAGCCGCCATGCGCGTGCTAACAAGGTGCATGAGCGCGGCCAGAATCTGTGACCTGGCGGCCAAGGTAGCCCAAACGGCCGCTGTTGCTTCTCAGGTGGCGGCAACAACATCTGCCTCAGGGATAGCAACTAGCGAGAGCGGCACAGCCGCTATCAATTCCGCTGCGGCGGCCTTAGCCCTAATAGAGGCGGACCCGGATGTCGAGATGCTTGCCGAGTATGGTGCGATGGATGCCATGGAGCCCCTTCCCCAGGAGACCGTCGAGCGCGAGCTGGACATGGAGGAGGCGGCGGAGATTGACGAGCACCAACCATAGTAGTACTCTTTTTTTGTTTAATTTAGGTCAGCTAGCTATGTTTAATTGCTGAACTTGCTCGATTAAGAAGTGTGGGTTTGATGTAGTCTCCTTTGTGTACCCAAATTATGCAATGACATGGATGACCACTTTAAGCAGGGAAATTCGAACCAAATTTTCTGACATTCAAACTCATCACATACGAGTTAAGCTATCTGAATCGTTTGCGATGTTCACATATGGTACACAGTTCTGAATAATGGACCGTGTCTATTGACACTTTGCGTGCCAGTTTTGCTTGCTGAAGCGATTCCAATTTTTTGGCTTTCAAGGAAATATCTACCTACCCCCCTCCCTTACCAAAAGCCACATTTCCCCTATTTCCGCCTTCCTTTCCAAGTTCAAACCTTCACTCATTGCTTGTAGTGCTACCTCCTTGCTGGCGACCCTCCTTCATGCTGCTCGACCTCATATATCCAGGCAGGTAATCCACACCCGACCCCCATCCTCCTCCTCCTTCCACATCCCACATTCCCCGACCGCCGGCGCGACACCTTCCACCCAATCACCGACCCCTCCACCAAATAAGTACCTCCCTAAGCCATGGTGCATGCAGTATAGCCAGGATCTCAAGGAGCATTAGGCAGCGGAGAAGGAAATCACATCCGCATGCGCAAATGAGATCGCGATGGCTGCTATTCTTGCCGACCCCCAGATCTTGGAGGAGCACCTTGCCATTTTCTAGCTACGCCGGTTAAGCATGCTCGGTTTAGCCGTTGCGTGTGTTGCTCCTGCCTTTCCTTAACAAATTCTAGTGAATTGTGCTATCTAATTTTACCATGCAATATGTTGCTCTAGTGTATATGTTCTATATGTCGTGTAGTGTGGTGCTCACTTATTAACTATTTGGTCAATTAGTTGTCGTCTTCAGTTAACTGTTTGGTTCAATTATGCAAATGTGATGTTCAATTCTTCAGGCTGCAATTCTGTATTGTCTTCCATGTGAGAAATAAATCGAATTTATCTTTACAAAATACACGAGAAACGAATATAATTAGTATATTTCCAAGTTGTCAAGCATGCTTGGTTTGGTTATACATCGTGCAATGTGGTGCTCAGTTAATGTTTGTGTCGGCGTCCTGGGAACCAGGGTACCCAGACTTGCCTGTCTGCGGGCCGCAGCGCGCTCCTGCCATGGCCTGGTACGGCCTAGCTGATCGACCAGTTGCTCAAGACCCTCGCGAGGGGGCTAGACCGCGCGAGGAGAACAACGTCAAGACCCCATCAGGAGCGGACTCGGCAAGGTACTCCGGAGGGGCGGAGAACCCAAGGCCAAGCCCGCCTCAGGATGAGGCAGTGACGTAAGCAGTGACGCACCGCGCCAGCGGGTGCCAGCGCCCGCCAGCGGCGCAGTTGCCGTTTCGGTGCAAAGGAGGCAGCACAGGTGCAGGTTTCTGAGGAGCGGGACAAAGGTTTCCCCTTTGGTGCAAGAAGACCGAAGACCGAAGGACGGCAGGGAGGATGTCACCACCGAGCCCACCACCGCGTCACAGCCTGATCCTTTTGCAGGCGAAGACTGCTTTTGTCAGGATAGGAACGTCCTTGTGTTCCCACTCAAAAATGGCCGTTGTGGGATCCCTTCCCGCCAAAATATTTCGGGGGAAGAGGACCATGGCCGCCTATATAATTAGCTAGGGTCCCCACTATGAGGGACAAGGAGAGCAGATCCATACACTCTGCCACCGCGCAAGAGATCAAGAACTCTTGCCCTCCAACCCTCCTGAGCTCTCCTCCTGAGCTCAGGAACCACTGTACTAGTTCATATTCTAGCCCTCCCGAGGCCATTCCACAAAAGCAGGAAGTAGGGTTTTACACCACAAGGTGGCCTGAACCTGGGTAAACTCTTGCGTGCTTCACTTGTTGTTTGCTTGAATATCTTCACTAGACGAGGACGAGATGCTAGGTAGACGTGAGTGGGAGAGATCTTCGTTCACGCCCCTGTGTTCGAACTTCTTGGGTTTGCGGAGCCCGTAATACGACATTTGGCGCGGCAGGTAGGGGGCGTGTCGAAATCTCTCCTCTCCGACGACCTCGTCCCGTTCTCGTCATCGGCTTCGCTCCACAGCCATGGTGAACACACGCCGAGCTCGCGCCGCCCGCCGTGGCGCGAAAGTCGCTCAGACAGCCCCTGCGGGTAACGGTGCGCCGCCCCGCCCCGACTCGCCGGTCGCCAACGCCGCCACCGACCCGGCCGTCCACGAGCAGCAGGACTAGTCGCTGCCGCTATCCGTGCGGCGCAATGGTCGCACGGCGACGCCTTCACCCTCATCGGCTGCGGCGTCGTCCTCGCTGGTCCGCCGTGGGCCGGTCTATCAGCAGCCTGCGCTATTGATGGCACGAGAGCTCTTGTGCTACCGCCCGGGAGATGACCTCTACGACGAGTGGCTCCACCACATCACCGAGCTCGTCAACGCCGCTGGGGAAGCAGCTGCACAAACGCACTCCTCCCATCCCCCGTCGCCCCTGGCGGGGAACGAAGGCCACAGAGTCCCGGCTCCGCCTCCACTCTACGGCGCCGGCTAGGAGGTCCGGCGCGAGGCTCCACAGCATGAGCCGCCCAGAGAGCCCACGCGCGCGATAAGGAGAGCTGCCAGGTGATTCCGCATCCCTAGGAAGGGGCTCGCGGGCCCCCTGGCCCGCAGCGCCAAGACCGCATGCCGCAGGAGGCGGTGGCGCCACCACCCCAAGAACCAGCACCGCAGGCGCGGGGGCGCCTGCGATCATGAGCGTGGCTGGATGTCGTGCCTTAGCTCCTGAGCTACGGCGCCTCGTCTGGCCCGGCAAGTTTAAGCCGGACCTGCCTCGGCGTTACGACGGCACCACCGACCCCACGGAGTTCCTCCAGCTCTACGAGCTGAGCATCGAGGCATCCAACGGCACTGAGGAGGTCATGGCAAACTGGTTCCCCATGGCTCTCAAGGATGGCGCACGCTCCTGGCTCCTAAACCTCCCCGTGGGATCTATCTCCTCCTGGGGGGAGCTTCATGAGCATTTCGTCGCCAACTTCCAAGGCACCCGCGACCAAGCCCCAGCGGCTGCGGATCTGCGCCGCGTGAGACAGCAGCTGGGGGAGATACTACAAAAGTACATCCAACGCTTCAACACCTTGCGCCTCCGGATCCCTAGGGTCTTGGACGAGGCCATCATCTCGGCGTTCTTCGACGGCGTCCGTGATGTCAGGATGATGGAGGAGCTCGCCATCCACGAGGACCTGTGCACAGCCCTCGAGATGTTCAAGCTCGCGGCAAATTCAACCAGGGCGGAGGAAGGTCACCTCTACCTCCATGAGCTACCTGAGGCGGAGGCAGACGACAAGAAGACCAAGGCCAAAGAAGCAAAGCACAAGGGGCCCGCCGTGCTGGCTGTGAAGCCAGAGTTGAAGCGTGGCTGCGGCTGTGATGACCGCCCCCTAGAGACAACCATTCGTACTGCGTCTTCCACAATGTCCACAGCCACAACACTAATGACTGCCAGGAGCTCAGGGCAATGCACGGCGGGTGCGATGGGCAGCGCCCTGAGCGCGACAACCGTGGCTACGGCCGTGGAGGAGGCCGAGGTGGAGGACGTTGGGATGGCAGGAACTCGCGCCAAGGGTGGCGCAAACAGCCTCGTAAAGACCACTGGCAGGAGCAGCTTCGTGATGCCCCCTGGTGCGACCAGCCTCGTGAGGGTCGCCCTCAAGGCAACGGGGGCCTGCCTCCGCTGCCACCACCGCCAAGAAGGAACGATGACGACCGCCAGGGGGATGGAGTAGGGGGCTTCCAGGAGCCGCGTGCGGTTGCATGCATCTTGGGAAGAGCCCATGCTCCGGCTTTCCACCGCATCTTCAAGCAGTTCGCTCGTGAGGTGAACGCGGCGCTTCCCAGGACTGACGCCGCACGCAACCTCAGGTGGACCAAGCAGGTCATCGCCTTCGACCCCAAGGACCAGCTCAAGTGTACCGCAGCCCGAGGCGCTCTCCAGATGCTCTGCACCCCGACCATCAGCAACATCCTCGTGACCAAGACCCTCATCGACGGCGGAGCAGGGCTCAACGTCCTCTCCGTCCAGACCTTCGAGACGCTCCAGGTCCCCTATGACCAGCTCCACCCGACCAAGCCATTCTACGGAGTCACAGATGACCCCACGCTCCCGATGGGGCAGGTCCACCTCCCCGTCACCTTTGGTGACCACGACAACTATCACACTGAGCTCATCGACTTCAACATCGCCAACATCCACCTCCCGTACAACGCCATGCTAGGGTATCCTGCCCTCGCCAAGTTAATGGCAGAGACCCATCACGGCTACAGCGTCCTCAAGATGCCCGGGAGTGGCGAAGTCATCACGATCGCCTTCGACGAGAAGGAAGCGGTGCGTTCCTTGCAGCGCACCTACCAGACCATGGCGGTCGAGAGCTCCGATGAGGATGGAGCCGTCCTCGCCCTGCAGACCACCCCCAAGAAGAAGAAGAACCTGCCCGTCAGCGGACCTCAGGACACGGAGGCTCCTGACGGCCCCGTCTCAGGATCCGCGCCTGCCGACGAGGCGCCCTCCACTCTCGCATAAGGAGGCGCGCCCGGTGCCCCTCTCAGGACGGGCTTGGGGGCTCTCCTCTGGAGCGCCTCTGGCCTGACCAGCGTTACGAGGGAGGTGTTCGGGCACCACCTGCAGGCGTGTCTCGACGCGCGTTTTTGTGAGCCCAGCGTGTGCCATACAGCGCTGAGGGCTCAGGACTTCATCAACCAGGCAACCGAGGAACTTCAGTACGCAAGGCTCATACGCGATGGGCGCAACCGCATGGCACCAGGCTCACCTACCCGCAACCCAAGCAACCAATTCCGCATTTGCGCCGACATCGCAGGCCTCAACCGAGCCGCTTCTCTGGAGCCCTTCTGGCCGACAGCTGTCGGCTAAAGGAGGACTCTCCCCTGCAGTTACATTCGCATGCTCTTCGGCTTCTGCAACGCAACTGCCACGTTCCAGTACCTCACGCGGCAGGCTTTTGGGTCTCAGGAGGCTAAGTGGCAAGCGGTCTTGACGGAGCAGGAGCAGGACCCCCGTGACCACTAAGGGCCTCCGGAGCTCCTAGGCCTCAAGAGCCCGGCGTTCCTCAGGAGCGACCCACATGACTCGCGTCTTCAGCTACCCCAGCTCTTCTTCGACGACAAGTATCAGGTGATGTCTCAGGTATTCAATCGAGGACACCCCCAGGCTACATCATCCTCGAGCTGTCGGGGGCTCACCCCCACAGCAGTCCTCGAGCTGCTGGGGGCTCACCCCCACAGCTGTCTCTTTTGCACATAAATCAAGGCTAGTTGTTTCTCCCTACTTGCATTATCTATATGATTGGGGTCCTCACCGCCACTAAGGTCATGATGCCGCATCAAGACAAAAAGGGAGGGAAGTCCCGGGTTAGGCCCTCGTCCCCTCACGCGTGACCCATCGCGCATGAGCCCGCCCTGGATTTCACCAGGAGCTCGCCGGCGGCGCGTATGATGCGCGTGGGGAGGGGCCTCCTCTACCTCCACTCAAGCTCAAGATGCCGCTCCGCCCGACGTACCATCCCCCGGGCTGCGGAGGGTACTCTGGAGGCGATACGGCAGCCCGTCCTACGCACGTCAAGAGGGCCCAAGAACGCGGCTCCGTCCCCCCGCTTGCGTAATCTCGTACCCTCTAGGCCCGGCCCTGATCAGGAGAGCTCGGGGGTCATTAGGAGCGTGAGTGGGGCGGGGTCCCCCTCGCACCTCAGGACGCCGTGCCTCCGGATGACGTTAGCCCCCGGGGCGAAGCGTGTTTGGAGGTCGCGTAAGCGGCGTGCCTAGTGCTTGGCAGGGGGGCCTATGGCCAAGGTCCCATCCCCCCACTATGTGCAGTGTCCCACCTCATGAACGTTGCCTTCTGGTGAGCTCATGGCGGGAGCGGACTAGCGCGGGGCGGGGCCCTCAAAGTGAAGGGGCGGGCACGTCAAAAGCCCTCGTAATCCGACATTTGGCACGTCAAAAGCCCTCGTAATCCATTCAGAATTGCCCGTGTCTCTAGGCCTGGCACTGTGCTCCTGGAGACGCAGGATTGGATACCTATCCAGAATTCCTGGATCACTGAACACCTCAGGAGGTTCAGTCTGTAATCAAGGCTCCGTGCCCATGAAGGTTTCCGCTCGTGACACTCTAACGTAATAACGAGTTGGGGTTGTACACGCCTTGGAGTCTCCTGTGTGTTGCCTACGGGCCCTCAGACGGGGCTCCCACCCACGTCCCAGTGGCAGTCCTTAGCTCCGCGCTGGGAAGAAGACGTAGTGTAGGGGTCGGACGCGTGATACGTCCAAAACGTATCTATAATTTCTGCTTGCTCCATGCTTCTTTTGTGTGATATTGCTATGATATTGATGCACTTCCATGCACTTTTGATCATATTTGGACTAACCTATTAACTCAGTGCACCACAGTGCCAGTTCCTGTTTTCTGCTGTTTTTCTATTTCAGGTTTCCCCCATATTAAAAGTGCTCCAAAAATTCCAGGAAAAATATAGGAAAAATCAGCGTACAGGAAGCTTCGCGAAGAACCAAAGATGGGCCAGAGGGGAGCCAGGGGAGGCCCAGGCGGTCACCTGGCGCGGCCCCACCCCTGGCCGCGCCAGGGGGCGCCTGGGGCTCCTGCTCCGCCTCTGGCTGCCCCCTTTCGCATATATATTCCTCTCGTCCCGAAACCCTCGAGGACAGAACCCTTTTTCGCAATCTCGCCTATGTTCCGCCGCCGCAGCGCTTCCAAGATCGAGAGCATCCGGAGAACTCTTCCCGGCACCCTGCTGGAGGGGAGAACCACCACCGGGAGCTTCTCCACCACCATGGACGCTTCCCGGATGAGTCGTGAGTAGTCCACCTTGGACCATGGGTTCATAATCAGTAGCTATGTGATGTTCTCCTCCCCTCTTTGCTCTTCGTGGTTTAGACCTCGTGAGCTGCCCTACATGATCGAGGCACATATGTAATCTTTCTGCTATTGCTTTGCTGAGTTTGCTGGGATCTGATGGATTATGAGACTATGTTCAGATTGTGTTTGAGTAATATATTTGATTCACCTCTTTTATATCTTTGTTCTTGAGTAATTCTAGCATGTTCTCCGTTGTTGTTTATTGCTTTGGCCAAGTAGTAGGTAGTAACTCCAAGAGGGAGCGTTATGCTTGATTGTGGGTTCATGCCCCCTGATGACTAGCTTGAGTGACAGAAACATGAGTCTAGGGGATGTGCTGTTGCCACAAGGGAGAAAACAACGGTGCTTGTACTTGCGGGTGCAAGGATTGGTTACTTTACACAAAGTTCTTTTAATGCAGTTGTCTGTTGCTTTGAGTTTACACTTTGGGTGGGATTCACAACTTAATACCAGTGAGATGTTCTGGATAGATATCTCAAGGTGGATGATTAGTAGTAGATGCAGATGGATTTCGGTCTACTTGCCTTGGCGTACCGCCCATGCTTTTGAGCCTCTACCTTTCTTTGCAGCATAGTTAGCATTAGTTTGCGCACATAATCCTGTCAATTGCCCAGCTGTAATTTGTTTACCTCGCTTTGTTGTTTTATCGTCTTTTGGGAGAGAGACATCACTAGTGAACATCATGGGACCCCGGTCCATATTACCACCGCTGATCACACCTTTTATTTACTTCCTGTTTTTATTTCCTAGTTGCAGTCATAGCTATCATTATTATCTCTTATGTTTGCTCCTTTGTAAACAACAAGGCCGGAGGGATTGACAACCTCTTTGTACTCGTTGGGAGCAAAGTTATCTGTATCTGTGTGCAGGTCCCGTCAACCGCTAAGTTTCTGGCGCCGTTGACACCTACTTGTCGACCCTCGGAGTCTCACGAGATTCTATCCTTGGAATCTTTGCCAAGGGAAATTTGCTGCTACGCTACATCTCAACCTTCCACTTGGGGTAACCAACGAGGGGCGAGAAGCCATCAAGCAAGTTTCTGGCGCCGTTGCCGGGGACTCCACTCTTCAAGATAGGGGAGTTGCATGCTATCTTTTATCTTTGCTTTTTAGTCTTGTTAGTTTACCTTTCAGTTTTTGCTTTAGTGTCCCTTACCAAAAATCACAAAAATAGTTATCTTGCTTGCTGCTGCTATGGGTACCACCGAGAACACCAAGTTGTGTGACTTCACTAGTCATAACAACATGACTTTATCTGCACGCCTATTGCTACACCTGCCACTTGAGCACCTTCTTATGAGAATTAACCTGCTTTACTGAACCTAGTTATGAAAGATCAATTCTCCGGTGCTGGAGATGATGCTGCTTTGCACTTAAATAATTTTGTTGAGCTCTGTGATATGCAAAAGTACAAAGAAGTAGATGGTGATATTGTTAAGCTTAAGCTTTTTCCTTTCTCCTTGAGAGGAGGAGCTAAAATCTGGTTTCAATCCTTGCCTAGGAATAGTATAGATTCTTGGGACAAGTGCAAGGATGCCTTTATTGGGAAGTACTATCCCCCTGCTAAAATTATCCAATTAAGGAGTAACATTATGAATTTTAAACAATTGGAT
The DNA here is from genome assembly GCA_902687465.1 of Secale cereale. Lineage (NCBI taxonomy): Eukaryota > Viridiplantae > Streptophyta > Magnoliopsida > Poales > Poaceae > Secale > Secale cereale. The sequence continues at coordinate 353,096,982 of LR738711.1, forward strand.
AATGAACACGTTGCCCAAGTTTGGGAACGCATGAAATCTCTTGTCAAGAACTGCCCTACTCATGGTTTGACTACTTTGATGGTTATCCAAACTTTTTATGCAGGCTTGAACTTTACCTCGCGGAACATGTTAGATTCGGCCGCGGGAGGAACCTTTATGTCAACTACACTTGGTGCTGCCACGAAGCTTCTCGACGAGATGATGACCAATTATTCCCAATGGCACACCGAACGCGCTCCAACAGGTAGGAAGGTAAACTCTGTCGAGGAGATTTCCTCCCTAAATGAAAAAGTTGACTTGATCATGTCTCTACTTTCCAAGCAATCTTCTATTGATCCTCATGATGTTCCTTTAGATTCTTTGCTTGCTCAAGATCAAGTAGATGTGAACTTTATCTCTAGAAACAATTTCAATAACAATGCTTATAGGAGTAATTTTGGTAGCAACCCTAGACCGTTCCCCTCTAATTCCTATGGGAACAACAATACTTATCCTAGCACCAAGAACTCCACCCCTAGAGATAGAGACATGCCTAGTTATGAGAAACTTCTAGAAATAGAGAAGGCCACTAAGAACTACATGTGCACCCAATATGAACAAAACAAGACCTTCTCGAGGCAATTAGATGAGCATACTGCTATCTTGCAAGACATTGGTAGACAACTGGAGAGCCTAAATATTGAGATTTCTAACCTCCAGACTAGGCTCACCATCACTGAGACCCAAGTTTCCAATATGTCCCACACACAAGCCACTTTGATAAACCAAATGGTAGCTAAACATGAAGTGGTTGCACCCCTGAAGGAGGAAGAAGATAGAATTAAGAGCCTTCCTACCCACCACACTGTTGCTACTATTCAAGTTGTAGAGGATATCCAGACTCTTAGCACCCAATGCACTCCTAGTCCCATTGGACCTATTAATGGTGATGCTATGACCTCAACCGTAGAAGAAGAAACTCCTATGACCTTAGAAGCTACCAAACAAGTGAGCCTAAAGGACACCACTACCACTTTACTTGATAGTAGTGACCTTGATTTTGATAATTGCACCCTTTCTGAAGTTATTGGTTTTCTTCACAAGTTGTCTAGAGATCCCCACACTAGCACACTTAATCTTGCCTTCACGGAGCATATCACTAATGCTCTCATCAAAGCTAGGGAGGAGAAGCTCAGGGTAGAAGCCTCCATACCTAGAAAGCTAGAAGATAGTTGGGATCCTATGATTAAAATTAAGTTGAATAACTTCTCTTGCTATGCTTTATGTGATGTTGGAGCTAGTACCTCCGTTATGCCCAAAAGAATGTATGATATGTTTGAATTGAAACCTTTTGATCCTTGTTCTTTTGGTGTTCTTCTTATTGAGTCTTCCGTAAAGAAACCTTTGGGGAAGATCGACGATGTTCTTATCATTGTCAATGACAATTATGTTCCCGTTGATTTTACTATTATGGATATTGAATGTGAACCTTCATGTCCAATTATTTTGGGACGTCCTTTTCTTCGCACCGTTGGTGCTATCATTGACATGAAAGAGGGGAATATAAAATTCCAATTCCCTCTCAAGAAAGGGATGGAACACTTCCCTAGAAAGAAGATTAAGTTGTCTTTTGAGTCCGTTACACGGGCTAGCTATTCTCTTACTATTGATAAAACTTGATCTTCTCTTTTTGCATCATGCCTAGCTTAAAGGCATAAAAGAAAGCGCTTTTGGGAGGCAGCCCACAACGAATTAGGTTTTATTTTGCTTTTGTTGTGTCTTGATGTTTGTTACTACAGTAGCATCATCATTGTATCTTTTCTTTTCAGCTTTGTGCCAAGTTTAGCCTCCGATTGCAAGAAAGTTCAAAAGTTGTGACGTGTTGTCCAGAAAACAGATTCTGTCCTTGGACAGAAAAATTCGAATAAAATCACTAGTTCATCTTTTTGATCGGAATTTTTTTGACAGCGTGATCTATACAATTGGCTATCGAGCATCTGTTCTGAGTTTTTTGATTTGAGTTGCAGAAGTGCCCCGAAAAAATTATTTACTACCTGCTGGTCTGTTTTTCACAGATTCTGTCCTGTTTTGCCTTTACTTCGTTTTGCAAACCTTGAGCTTGCTTTTTCTTTGCAAAAACCTTTTGGCAATCTTGAGAAACAGTAGCTCTTCAAGATTATCTTTATTTCCAGTAGGGAAAAATTATTTTATTGTGGGTACTAACCTCGCTAATCAGATTATGATGAGTTATGTATGAAGGGAGTTTTCAAGTGTGCGAGGGAAGATGATAAAAGAAAATTCAGGAGGGTCAAACGCTCAAGCTTGGGGATGCCCCCGTGCACCCCCAAGAAATATTCAAGAAGACTCAAGCGTCTAAGCTTCGGGATGCCCCCATGCATCCCCTTCTCCATCAACAATTATCAGTTCGTCTTTCGTTCCACTATATTCTTATCACTTCATGTGTTATGTGCTATGCTTGGAGCGTCTTGCTCTTAGTTTCTTTTTTTAGTTTTCTTTAGCTTTGCTTGCTGTTCATAACAAGTTAGAACCCAGCTTTCTTTGTGTAGGAGAGAAACACGCTCCACTTCAACCTAGAACACAACATAGGATTTTCATGCTTATCTTTGATGTGTGTGTTCTTTGTCTTTCCATAGCTGCTGTCATGTTTAGCTCTTAGTTTTCATGCTTTTCTTTTTAAAGACCTTTTGTTTAGTTGGTTGCTGAACTCTCTTGAGTTTTCATGTTTATCTTGTTAAGAGAGTTTGACTGTTGCATTGAGTTGTGTGTCTTAACTTAAAGTAGGTAATTGAGGTTGCTATTTAATTTTAGTAGTAACTTGCAATAGTTTTGAGGTATTGCCATGAGTAATGTCTGAACTTTTGGTGTCAAGAGCTTTAGCCTATTAGTGATTGTCGGGGGAAACTGTCCGCCACGAACACCTATGGGACCGGAGCCCCTTGTCTGTGCGGTACGAGGGCGGAGGGAGCACAAAGAGCAGATCGTAGCGAGCACGCGGGCAGTTTTACCCAGGTTCGGGCCGCGGTAGACGCGTAAAACCCTACTCCTGCTTAGTTGTGTATTGAGTTTGAATGCTCGGGAGCTTGAAGAAGCAGCTACACCGAACGTGAGAGTGATCTAGGTTCCGAACCCCCTCCACGTTGTGCATGGGCCTCCTTTTATAGTGCAAGGGGTCACCGACAGGTGTCAACGTAGGAGAAAGGGGTAAAAACGTAAAAGAGGTGGTAGTTGTAACAGTGCGGGAACAGTGGAGCTACAATGCAGAACAGTGGTCTATACCTACTTTGACAGTGGGGGACAAAGGCATTCAATGCCCGTCGCCGTTGACCCCAAAAGTTCCCGCTTTAGCGTCTCCGTCTGCCACGGCGATGGATCCACCACCGTGGAGTGCCACCGTGTCCCCCAGGCTGCACAGCCACCCGCCACGCGTCCCTGGATAGGCCCCAGGACGACGCGTGGGCCGGTGAGCTGGAGCGCGGGCACACGGCGCAGCCTTCCCGGCAAGCACCTTGCCAGGGCCTTGATCTTGCCGGGCCCGGGGGGCTTGCCGCTCCCCGGGCCCTTGCCGGGGCGCATATATCGCCGAGGCGTGTCTTCTAGTCTTCCTGGCAAGCTCCTCTTGCCAGGGCCTTGTGCTAGTGAGGTAGTCTTGAGCCTGGTACGGCCTTCCCGGCAAGCTCCTCTTGCCGGGGTCTCGGTCTTCTTTCTTGTATACTTTGTTTTTGAATGGTTTGATAGGGAGCAGGAAGGTCTCCGGCGAGCACGCGGTAAACCCTGCCGCGGGAAGCTGCAACTGCCCGTGCACAAGTTGGGGTACTGAGGTACCCCTACCTTAGTACACCGACAGGAGCCCCCGGGCCTGGGCCACACACGGTGTCGAGCGCTGTTGGGCCAGGCCCAAAACAGTGCACGGGCACCCGCGGCCCGCGGCGCGCCGAATCCACTTCCGTATCCGCCGCACCCCACCGTAACGGCACGCGTCGATCGCGGCGTCGTGGGATGGGACGTGCCCACGATCTCTTAATGGAAAGGGCGAAACGCCCCCCACTCCCCCATAAAAGCAGAGGAAGCGGGCGCGGTTCCCCTCCTTGCGCTTTCATTGCATCGTCTCCTTCCTCCAGAGATCTCTCTTGCGCTCTGCCTCCACACCTCCGCCGCCGCCGAGCTCTTCGTCCCCCTCCTTCCGCCGCGTCCGCCATGGCCCCAAAGACCGACAAGGCGAAGGCGGAGAAGTCCAAGAGGGAGAAGTCGGAGCAAGCGGCGAAGCTCGCCACGTATCGGAAGCAGCATCTCGTCTTCCCGCCGAGGCTCGGCGCGCGGGAGCTCTGGAACAAGTACTACTTGTTCTGGGCCAAGGAAACCAAGGCGCATCCCCGCACGCGAGCATATCCGGCTGCCGCCAAGGACAGCTACCCCGGCGGGTACTACTTCTTCGCAGCTTTCTTTCACTGCGGTCTGTGTCCTCCCTTCTCAAATTTCTTCTGTGATGTCATGCACACCTACGGCCTCCACCTCCTTGACTTCACCCCCAACGCCATTCTCACCATGGCGGTTTTCGCACACATGTGCGAAAACTTCATAGGGGTACAGCCCAATGTAGCGCTTTTTAGGCACTTTTTCACTCCTAGAGCAGAGGCCGACGCCCCCCTCTCCGGAGGAATTTCCTGGGTCTTCCGTTTGAACAAGAAGGGGTCCTACTTGCCGGGAGAGCTCCGCGGCAAGTGGGAGGAGTGGCGCGCGGAGTGGTGCTGGGTCGTCGAAGACCAGCCGCAAGCTTTCACCGCGCCGCGCACAACGCCCATCGCGCGCGGCAGGGACTGGAGCGAGTTAGACTCGGACGATGTCAAGCTCGACATCGCCCTCGTCCGTATCCTTCGTCTTCGGGTGGCACAGCTGTCCGTTGCTGAGGTGGGCGCAGACTTCCTTCGCCGCCACATCGCCCCTCTCCAAGACAAGAAGAGGCCGGCCTGGGAGTACGGCGGCCCGGCGGACATAATGAGGCTGCGCCCCGGGCTCAACTTCAACTTCACGACGCTCGAGCTGAGGGGGATGGTCCGGGAACTCTTCAAGTATGACCCGGCGCACCCCGAGTGGTTCCGAGCTCCCCGGGGAGTGGTGCCGCTCTGCAACAACATCGTCCGGGACCGTATCCTCGCCATGATGCCCGCGTGCGATTCGCACGGCGTGGACCGCAGGTGGATTGCGCCCAAGCCCATCGACGTCCTCAACTTCTACGACAACCTCGTGGAGGTGGCGAAGAACAAGAACGACGTCAAGGAGCACACGCGGGACACCACCGACCAGGAGATTGCCTATATGGCTTCTCGGGCTGAAGAGGCCGCTGCAGCCGCAGCGGCAGGAGACTTCGGGTATACGCCTGCTGAGGCGGAGGCTGCGGATGCGTCCAGCCAGGCGGAGGAGGCGGAGATCCGCAGATTGCTGCAGCTCCCTCCCGACGCGCTCGCCGGGGTCCCCTCGCTGAGGCACTCCGGGATCCACGGGATCGTGGCCGAGGCCGCAGCAATGGAGGGTGCCGCCGGAGGGAACAGAGGCGCCGCGAGGAGCGGAGGCGCCGGAGGGAGCGGAGGCGGCAAGGGAAAGGAGGCCGCAGCGCAGGGCGCTGGGCCCAGCGAGCCGGCCGGGGAAGAGGAGGAGGAGGAGGCCGAGGACTCCGGCGGATCCACGGAGCTCTACGCCGACGACCTCTCCTCGTCGGAGAGCTCCCCGCCCCCGGCAAGCCCAAGGCAGTCTCCGCCGAAGCGTCTCCGCAAGACGGCGACGGGGGAGAGGGCGCAGGCGCCCCGGCAACAACCAGCTCGCCGGGCAGCTCCCCGGGGGAGCCAAGCCGCGCCAAGGGCGACCGGCGTACCAGCCACAGCAGAGGCGGCCCGCGCGCGGGCCACGACGGAGGCGCCTCGCAGGCCGGCGCCGAGCCGACAGGGGTCTTCTCGGAGCGGAGCAGCGGCTCCGCCCGCTCCTCGGGCGCCGGCTACCACAGGGGCTGGGTCTTTGCAGCCCCCAGCCCCGGGGACCACCAAGCGCGCAAGGGAATCTTCGTCTTCCGCTCCTCGCGCCGACGCGCCCACGGTGGAGTACGACTTCTCCGCCCTGAGCGAGGACGACGAGGAGGACCAGGAGTAAGGATCCAGGACCTTAAACCTTCTCGATTTTTGTCTTGGTTTTTGTTGATGCTGATTTTGTCTGTTGCTTTGATTTCAGGACCTTGACTCAGCGCGCGGCGAAGAAGGCCAAGGCGCCTGTGGTCGAGGCCGCGGAAGACCCAGCCGCCGCGGCGACAGGAGGCGCGCCGGAGCCGAGACTGCCGGACCCGAGCGCTGCTCCGAGGAGCAGCCCCCAGCGTAAGTCTGGGGTTTATTCTTTCGCTTGTCGGGGTACGCCTGAGGATTTCGTCTTCTTTCATCATCTTGACGTTTCTTATCTTGATTTGTGCAGAGGTGGAGCCACAGCTGGAAGAGCGCCCGGAGACCGTCGTCGAGGAGCCGCAGGCCCCGCCGTCCCCGCCAAGGCAGAACTCTCCGGCAAGGGAGAGTGCTCCGCCAAGGGCGGGTACTCCGCCAAGGCAGAGTACCCCGCCAAGGGCGAGCAGCCCGGCGAGGGCGGCCACTCCGCCAAGGCCGAGCTCCCCGGCGAGGGAGCCCGCCGCTGAGGACGTCCGCCAAGGTATGCTTTGTGATTTGTCTTCTTGGCTTCGTCTCTTTTTGGATCTTTGCTTGAACTTGAACTTCTTTTTCTTCTTTCTCTTAGATCCTCCTCCTCCTCCCGAGCCGATGGAGACGGAGGTCATCAACATCGATGAGGAGGAGGGCGCGCAGGGCGGCGGCGGTGGCGCCCCTGCCACCGAGGAGATGGCCGAGGCCGCCGAGCCGGCCGTGCAGGAGACCGCTCCGGCTGCGGACGCAGCGGCCGGGGAGGGGGACGGCGGCCGCACCGCTGACCCGGAGGCGGCGGGAGCATCAAGTGCTGCGCCGGCCGCCGACCCCTCCGCCGGCAAGGAGCAGGGCTACTACCTTGAGGCCCCCAACGACGTCTTCATCCAGATGCCTTGGGGGTCTTCATCGCGAGCTCCCGTGGAGGGCGAGGCGTTTGACGGAGAAGTCCTCGCCTCCGCAGGTCTGAAGATCGTCGAGGCGCCCGGCGGGAGTGAGGGGCCCGAGGAGGAGAGGCTGCTCCACCAGCTCCTGGCCCTTTACCGGGCCAGGCAGGCGAAACTCGCCTCCCGGGAAGCCCTTGCCGCCAAGGCCGCCGCAGAGATGGAGAAGCGCGCGGCAGAGCTCAGTGCCGCCAACCAGGCGGCCCTCCGCGAGGTGGCGGAGGAGCGCGAGCGTCTCTCCGGCGAGTACCAAGAATGGGTGCTGGAGAAGGCCGAAGCTGAGGAACAGCAGCGGCTCGCCGGGGTGGAGCTGTCCCGGCGAGAAGGAGAGCTCGCGCAGCGGAAGGTCGAGCTCGACTCCCATGAAGAGGACCTTGCCGCTCGCGAGACGGCCCTTGGCGGGGAGTTGAAGGAGGCGAAAGCCGCCGCGGTTGCCGCGGAAAACGCCAAGAAGGAGCTCGCCGCCAAGGTCGTATAGCTGGAGAAGGCGCTGAAGGTGAGCGCGGAGAAGGTTGCCGCGCTCATCACGGAGCGCGAGAAGGACGCCCACACGAATTCAGAGCTCCAGGTGAGCCTTTCCAAAAGGGGCGACGAGTTGAAGGCCGCCAAGGACTCCATCGAGGACTTGGAGTTGAAGGTCACCACTCTGAAGGATTCACTCGACGCTGCCCGGGCTCAGGAGACTAAGCTGAAGGAGGAGCTCCGCAAGGAGCGGACCTTGGTGGACAGCGTCAACAAAGCATCCGAGCTCTTCCGCCAGACCATTGAGGTATGGACCGAAGACTTGGTATCTTCTGCGTCCAACATTGACCAGGAGCTGCTGGCGCTGAAGGTTGAACATCTCATCTACTCGCCGGATCCGGATCTCCCGCACAGCGCCAAGCTCAGCCTCTTCTTCAGAGGGATCGCGCCGGCCCTTGCAGGTCTCCGGAACCAAATCCCCGCGCAGCTGGCCGAGGAGTTGCGCCTGCTCTGCGCGGGAACTCTGGAGCGGGTGCTGACGAAGATCGTGTACCGCAACCCGGGGATCAATCTCACCAACGTTCTTCGCAGCTTGCCGGCTGATGCGGACACGGAGGCCCTGAAGGAGCAGGTCGCCCACATCATCGCCAAGGTGGCTAAGCTCGGCAGGAAAGAGGGCGACCGCGTAGATTAGGGCTCCGTTATCTTTATCTCTTTTTTGCTGCTGCACATTATGTTATGAACTCATTAGTCCATTGCGACAAGTTATCCTTTGTAAGATATTTACCTTATTTTGATCAATCAGTGCAATGTTATCTTCCTTGTCTTAATCTTTGACTTTGTATGTTTTTCACCCTACGCTCCTGGGGAACTTGCCGGCAAGGGACCTTTGCCGCGAGCGCTGAGTGCTGGACTCTGAGCAGCCTGCTGGCCAAGGTCTTACCGGCAAGCAACCTCACCGCGGCTAGTCGCAACGCACTTAGCTTGCTGAGCGTACTCGGAAACGAAGCAAGGGCGCGACACTTGTCGCAGCTCACTTAAGTCGTTGAGCGAACTCGGAAGCAAGATAAGGGTGCGGCAAGCTACGGGTAGGTTCCTCCGCGCACAGGTTTTCCATACAAAGTGTGACCGTTCAAGGAAGACAACTAAAATTTAAAATTTGAACTGGTCAAATTCTAACAACTTATCTTTCATATGTTGCTTGCTTATATTGCTTGCTTTCCGGTAAGGCTTCTCTTTCTTGAACAGCACTTGGTTCCTCCTTCACCTCCTTCCCCCCCGGCAAACTTGTGCGCGAGGAACGTTCCTTCTGCTTAAGAGGAAAGAAAAGGGAGAGGGAAACAAGTATATGGCCTTTCGGCGTGGTAATGCTTACCGTATACTTGAGTGTTGCACCAAATGCGAAACAAAACATGCAAATAGCAAAGAATAGCATGCAAGAGGCAATCGGTGCGAAAAACACGAGAACTTTACTGATGCACGGGTTCTGCGCCCGGCTTTGTACAAAGGGTTACATGCAACAGCGGCAAAGCTTGTACAAAAGGTGGTTGCCGGAGCGGATCACGGCAACCGCGCCTTATGGGTGAAACTTGCGAAGATGCTCTATGTTCCAGGAGTTGCTCACCGGTAAGCCTTCTTCGGTCTCGAGGCGGACAGCGCCGGGCCTCGTAACTTGTCTCACCCGATAAGGGCCTTCCCACTTCGGCGTCAACTTGTTGGAATTCTTGGCGGACTGAACACGCCGAAGAACAAGGTCGCCTTCCTCGAGACTCCTGGCCTTGACTTTGCGGCTATGGTAGCGGCGCAAAGCTTGCTGGTATCGAGCAGCTCGTACAGCAGCCTGGAGACGTCCCTCCTCGAGGAGCAATGCGTCATCTTGCCGCAGTTGCTCTTGCTCGAGCTCATCATAAGCGAGCACTCGAGGAGATCCGTATACGAGTTCCGTGGGGAGAACTGCTTCTGCTCCATAGACTAGAGCAAAGGGTATCTGTCCGATGGCTCGACTTGGTGTCGTTCTGATTGACCAAAGAGCCGCCGGTAGCTCCTCTATCCAATTTCTTCCGCACTTGCGCAGCCTGTCAAAGGTCCTCGTCTTGAGTCCGCGCAGCACTTCAGCATTCGCCCTCTCCGCTTGACCGTTGCTCCTCGGGTGAGCAACAGAAGCGAAACAGACCTTGGCGCCAAGGTCTTGGACGTACTGCATGAAGGTGCGACTAGTGAATTGCGTACCGTTGTCGGTGATGATCCTGTTAGGGATCCCGAAACGGCAAACAATCGACCTGAAGAACCTGACTGCTGACTGTCCTGTCACCTTTCTCACCGGCTCCACTTCTGGCCACTTTGTGAACTTGTCGATTGCAATGTACAAGTACTCAAAGCCCCCGACGGCACGGGGGAAAGGGCCGAGGATATCGAGCCCCCAGACCGAGAAGGGCCAGGACAAAGGGATGGTTTGGAGAGCTTGAGCTGGCTGATGAATCTGCTTTGCATGGAACTGGCACGCTTCACACTTGGTTACTAGTGCAGTTGCATCTTGGAGGGCTTCTTGCCAAAAGAACCCTTGCCGGAAAGCTTTCCCGGCAAGCGCCCTTGCGCCAATGTGGTGGCCGCATATGCCTCCGTGTATTTCCGCCAACAGCTTCTGTCCATCTTCCCTGGAGATGCATTTCAACCTGACACCGTTGAGTCTTCTTCTGTACAGCTCGTTATCCACGAACTGGTACATACTTGACTGCCTGGTTATCTTCTCTATTTCTTCTGGGTCGTCGGGAAGTTCTCCAGTTTGAAGGAAATGGACGATTTGCTGTGCCCATGCCGGAGCCCGGGGCTCAGCGGCAAGGACTAAAGGCTCGAGGGCCGCTGCGGGAACCTCAGCTTCTACGGCAAGGACCTCTGGTTCTGCCGGAGCTGAAGGTCCCCCGGCAAGCTCACCGGGGCGAGGCTTGCCGGGAACGCTTGCTTCAACTGTACAAGCCCGAGGACTTGCAGGAGCAAACTGTTCCTCAGCGTTCTGATTGTTGATCTTGGGGACCTTGGCGGCGGTTTCAGGAAGATCCGCCGGCAAGTAGTCGCCGGAGACCAACTTTCTCTTCTTGGACTGCCCAATTGATGGTGTAACGGATGGTTGAGTCAACTTGAGCAAGAAGGTCCCTGGTTCCACAGGTAACTTCATCGAGGCACACTTTGAAAGGCCATCTGCAATCTCATTTTGAGCTCTCGGGACGTGCTCCATCTGCAGACCTTCAAAGTGCTCCTCAAGCTTCCTCACTTCATCGACATAAGCTTCCATCAAAGGGCTCTGATAACTCTTGTTAACTTGTCGGACCACCAACTGAGAATCTCCCCGCACAATCAGCTTCCTGATCCCAAGTTCGGCCGCAATCCTGAGGCCGGCAAGCAAGCTTTCATATTCAGCAGTGTTGTTTGTCGCTTGCTCCCTGGGAAAGTGCATCTGGATAACGTATTTGAGGTGCTCTCCGGTGGGCGCGATGAGTACCACGCCAGCACCGGCGCCTTGTAGCGAGAAGGCACCGTCAAAATACATTACCCATTCACTTGTCGCTTCTTGTACGGGTGTGCTTGTTTCTTGAACTTCTTCATCGGGCGTTGGGGTCCACTCAGCTATGAACTCTGCCAAGGCTCGGCTCTGTATAGTTGAAGTACTTTCAAACTTGAGTCCAAAGCTCGACAGCTCCAGTGCCCACTCAACGATCCTGCCTGTTGCTTCTGGGTTGTGCAATATCCTCTTCAGCGGAAAGCGAGTGACCACCGTTATCTCATGGGCTTGGAAGTAATGGCGTAGCTTTCTCGAGGCCATGAGGAGGCCGAAAAGCAATTTTTGCACACCAGAGTATCTTGATCTAGCCCCCTGGAGAAGGGAACTTACAAAATACACCGGGCGCTGCACCATCTTCTTCCGCACCTCTCCTTGCTCCTGCGCAGAGTCATCCTTGTCGGGGCCAGAGCTTGCCGGAGCAGCCCCCTGCTTGTCGCTGGATTCGCTTGCCGGTGGTGCTGACTCCTCGTCGGACTCCCTCTCCGCTACTAACGCAGCACTAACCACCTGGTTGGTTGCCGCTAAGTATAGCAACAACTTTTCCTGTGGTCTAGGTGCGACAAGTATTGGAGTGGAGGACAGGTACCGTTTCAAATCCTGCAGCGCCGCCTCCGCTTCCGGAGTCCACTTCATGGGACCTTCCTTCTTCAAGATTTTGAAGAAAGGTAGGGCGCGTTCTGCAGACTTTGAAATGAACCTACTGAGGGCAGCCACACAACCTGCAAGCCTCCTGACATCCTTGACGCGCTTTGGGGCCTCTATCTGCTCAATGGCTTTAATCTTGTCGGGGTTGGCTTCAATCCCCCTCTGTGATACAAAGAACCCGAGAAGCTTGCCGGAGGGGACTCCAAAGATGCACTTCTCGGGGTTCAACTTGAGCTGTATTCTGCGCAGGTTCTGAAACGTCTCCTCCAAATCTTGGATCAGGGTTTCCTTGCTCTTGCTCTTCACCACGATGTCATCCATGTAAGCCTCTACATTCCTGTGGATCTGTGGCTCAAAAGCAGTGTATACTACCCTTGCAAAAGTTGAGCCTGCATTCTTCAATCCAAATGGCATGCGAATAAAGCAATAAGTGCCACATGGAGTGATAAATGCAGTCTTCTCTTCATCCTCCTTGGCCATGAAAATCTGGTGATAGCCTGAGTATGCATCAAGAAAACAGAGTAGCTCACATCCGGCAGTGGAGTCAACGATCTGGTCAATGCGCGGCAAAGGGAATGGATCCTTGGGACATGCTTTATTCACATCGGTGAAGTCTATACACAGTCTCCATTTCCCATTGGCCTTACGCACGACGACTGGATTTGCCAACCACGTCGGATGGATCACACCTCTAACTAGGCCTGCTGCCTCTAGCTTCTTGATTTCCTCGTTGATGAATTCTTGGCGCTCCACGGCTTGCTTCCTCACTTTCTGCTTGATGGGCCGCGCATGAGGACAAACAGCAAGCTTGTGCTCAATTACCTTCCTGGGAACACCGGGGATGTCAGATGGTTGCCAGGCAAACACATCTACATTCGCCCGCAGGAAGGCAACGAGCGCGCTTTCCTATTTGCTGTCAAGGGTGGCACTGATGGTGAAGGTACCACCAGTGCCGTCCTCCTTGGCGGACACCTTCTTGGTTGCCGGAGGAGCGGCCATTCCTTTATTACTCTTGCCGGTGGAGCTCGATGGAACGTCCTCGACGGCAGCGCAGCACTCCAAAGAGGTGCGGTTGCCGGAGTGGGTCCCAGAGCACTTGCCGGACTTGGTCTTCGTCTTCTTCCCCCCGGGAGCTTCAGCGGCAAGAGTATCCTTCTCGGCCGCAGCTGCCGCATCCCGGTAGATCTTGTCGGCGCAGACAAGCGCATCCTTCTTGTCGCCGTGGACAGTGATGACGCTTATCGGCCCCGGCATCTTGAGTACATTGTAAGCATAATGGGAAGCTGCCATGAACTTGGCGAGGGCAGGACGGCCGAGTATTCCATTGTAGGGCAACGGAATATCGGCAACGTCGAAAGTGATGCGCTCAGTTCTGAAGTTGAGCTCCCCGCCAAAGGTCACCGGCAGAGTGATCTTTCCCTTGGGCTTGCTCCTTCCCGGGTTGATTCCTTGGAATGAACCGGTCTCTTCGAGCTCACCATCTGGAATCTGGAGTTTCTTGATCACAGCAGAGGAGATCAAGTTCAGCCCGGCCCCGCCGTCAACCAACATTTTGGTGACCTTGAGGTTGCGGATGGTGGGTGAGACCAGCATCGGCAAGCACCCGACCGCAGTGGTGCGGTCAGGGTGATCCTCAAGATCAAAAACGATGGGCGTGCTGGACCATTTGAGGAGCCTGCGCGACTCCATGGGCGGCTCCGCTGCGTTTACCTCATGCACCCACTGCTTTAATTGGCGGTGGGAGGTGTGCAGGGAGGCGCCACCGTCGACGCACAGGACCTCCGTGGCCTTCTGGAACTCCTGCTCGCTGTTCTCCTCGTCCTCCATGTCTTCATCGTCGTCCTCTTCGTCCTTGTCGCGGCCCCGGGGAGGTCGATCCCCTTGCCGCTGCTTGGCCTTGCCGCGGCGCCCTCCCCGGCCGTTGAACGGCCGCTTCTTGCTTGTCTCCTCTCCGCCACCTTGGGCCTTCTCTTTGTCGCGCCTCTCGTACTCAGCCTTCTGCTGCTCGACGAGGTACTCGACGCGCTTGCAGTTGGAGAGATCGTGACCCTTGGTGCGGTGGATCTTACAGTATTGCTTGTCGGAGCTTCCCGGCTTGTCGGCCGCTGCTACAGGGGCAGGCTCCTTGCCGGAGCCGCCAGCCTGTGCTTGCTTGGCGGGGGCCTCCTTGCCGGACTTCTCGACGGCAAGCACCTCCTTCTTGCCTTTCCTTCTGTTATTCCGCCGCCGGCTCTTCTTTGCCGGGGCGGCGTCGTCGCTGTCGCTTCCTCCTGCGCCAGCATCCTCCCCGGGGAGTCTCCTCCCCTCTTCCGCGCGTGCGCACTTGTCAGCAAGAGCGTAGAGCTCGCTGACGTCTCGAATCTTGGTCATCGCCATTTCTTCACGCATGCGGCGGTTACGCACGTTCTGGTGGAACGCGCTGGTAACCGCGGCAGGGTGGACATCAGGGATGTTGTGCTGCACACGACTGAAGCGTTGGATGTACTTGCGCAGGGTCTCGCCTTCCTTCTGGGCCAGAATGTGGAGATCGCTCTCCTGGCCGTGGGGTTTGTGGCCGCCGGTGAAGGCGCCAACAAACTGGTGGCAAAGGTCGGCCCAAGAAGAGATGGAACCTTCCGGCAAGTGCATAAGCCACGAACGGACGTTCGGCTTTAGCACGAGCGGGAAGTAGTTCGCCAAGATCTTCTCGTCGCGCCCCCCGGCAGCTTGCACTGCGATGGTGTAGACGCTGAGGAATTCCGAGGGGTGCGTCTTGCCGTCGTACTTCTCCGGTACGTCGGGCTTAAAATTCTTCATGCTGGGCCACTGGACGCGCCGCAGCTCGCGGGTGAACGCAGGGCAGCCTGCCGCGTACGGCAAGTCGCCTGGCTCACCGGGCGCGTGCGCGTCGACAGTGTTTCCAGCTCTCTTGTCTGATTGTCGCCGAGCTTCTCGGCGGCGCTCGATTGTGGTCCGAGCGTCTTCTTCTCGCCGGTCGTCGAGGACCTGGCGCTGGTCCCGACGAGCCCGCGGGTCCGACGAGGCCGTGGAGCCGTCGTCGGCGTTGTTCCGGCGGGGCGGCGTCTTCTGCTTCTGCGGCGGGGAGTGCACGCTTGTCGCACCCCCGGCAGTCTTGTCGCCGTCAGCCTTCGTCTTCTCAGCTTGCCGCGGCCGTGAGGTCGACGGCTGCTGTGGAGAATCGTTGTTGGCGAAGTCTATCAGGCTCCGGATGGTGGCCCTCCATTCTTCGGCCTTGTCGGCCGCTGGAGGGAAGTCGAGGAGCAGTTGCGCCCTTGCGAGCGCTTCTGCCGGAGTGGAGGGGAACGCGGGCGAGCGGTGCGAGGAGCGGGATACGCTCGGACTTCTAACAACGTTAGAAGGAGCGGGGTCCCGCGCCGGCGCCTTCGCTTTGCTTGTGCCCGGACGGGGGTCCGGGGCATCCCGCGAGCCTCCGGTTTGGCCTTGTGCCAGCAAGCGGATGCCACCTCCCGTGACATGGCGTTGCTGGGTCGTTGTGTGCTGAGAGGGACGCGGCGCGTCCACGGAGACCGAGGTTCGGTCGTCCGTCCTGTTCTTGGATCTGGTGGCGCCGTGAGTGTCCTCGCCGGCGACCACCCTTCCGACGGCGTCTCCCCCGCCCACCGTTGGCTCTGGTGGCGGCGGGTGAGACGCGGACGGGCCTCCGACCTCCGAAGCCTTCTTCTTCGGGGCCATGGAGCTGTTGCTGGTGAAGTTGCTGATGAAGCTGGAGAGGTTGATGAAGAATGCGCCCGCGCGAACGCCGGATCAGGTTCGCACAACCTCGACGCCCCCTACCTGGCGCGCCAAAGATGTCGGGGGAAACTGTCCGCCACGAACACCTATGGGACCGGAGCCCCTTGTCTGTGTGGTACGAGGGCGGAGGGAGCACAAAGAGCAGATCGTAGCGAGCACGCGGGCAGTTTTACCCAGGTTCGGGCCGCGGTAGACGCGTAAAACCCTACTCCTGCTTAGTTGTGTATTGAGTTTGAATGCTCGGGAGCTTGAAGAAGCAGCTACACCGAACGTGAGAGTGATCTAGGTTCCGAACCCCCTCCACGTTGTGCATGGGCCTCCTTTTATAGTGCAAGGGGTCACCGACAGGTGTCAACGTAGGAGAAAGGGGTAAAAACGTAAAAGAGGTGGTAGTTGTAACAGTGCGGGAACAGTGGAGCTACAGTGCAGAACAGTGGTCTATACCTACTTTGACAGTGGGGGACAAAGGCATTCAATGCCCGTCGCCGTTGACCCCAAAAGTTCCCGCTTTAGCGTCTCCGTCTGCCACGGCGATGGATCCACCACCGTGGAGTGCCACCGTGTCCCCCAGGCTGCACAGCCACCCGCCACGCGTCCCTGGATAGGCCCCAGGACGACGCGTGGGCCGGTGAGCTGGAGCGCGGGCACACGGCGCAGCCTTCCCGGCAAGCACCTTGCCGGGGCCTTGATCTTGCCGGGCCCGGGGGGCTTGCCGCTCCCCGGGCCCTTGCCGGGGCGCATATATCGCCGAGGCATGTCTTCTAGTCTTCCTGGCAAGCTCCTCTTGCCAGGGCCTTGTGCTAGTGAGGTAGTCTTGAGCCTGGTACGGCCTTCCCGGCAAGCTCCTCTTGCCGGGGTCTCGGTCTTCTTTCTTGTATACTTTGTTTTTGAATGGTTTGATAGGGAGCAGGAAGGTCTCCGGCGAGCACGCGGTAAACCATGCCGCGGGAAGCTGCAACTGCCCGTGCACAAGTTGGGGTACTGAGGTACCCCTACCTTAGTACACCGACAGTGATAGATGTCGTATTTTGGGCAATCCGTGTTTATTTTCGAAAACCTACAAAATAGTTGAGAACTTTAACTACTAGATGGATGACTAATCTTTGGAGGGATCGAATATTAGAGTACTCTCACGTACCATGAGTCGAGGATGCGCAAGGATAACCAAACCCCCATACACTCCTCCTCGGGGTACTTGTCTCTTTGTGAACCTCCTAATTAGATTGAGAGTTACCGATAATAAGTGCATGAGTTCTTCGGACTAATGTGAGTATTCGAAAGTTGACACTTCCACCTAGCCATATTTTTCTAGCCTCTTCGGTACCGTGATTTGCCCTTTCTCACCTCAAGAGTTGGCGCATACTTCGCCGGTGCATCCAAATCCTTGGCACGATACGCTCTGTCATCATAAGCCTCATTATATCCTTCCTCAAAACAGCCACCATACCTACCTATCAAGGCATTTCCATAGCCTTTCCGAGATACATTGCCATGCAACATCTATCTTCTCATGACTTGATCTTCATGTCATACATGCTTTTTGCTTGATCGATGAGCCGCATGCTAGTTGGGCCTTGCCCTAATCATTGCTACATGACGCGCTAGTATCATTGCATATCCTGCTACACTGGCAGAGGCATACATTTGCATACATCATGATAGTTTCATCTTCTTTATGTTGAGTACTTTTGTAAAGTGTGAAAGATCTTCTATACTTCTTGTAATATATAGAGTGTTGCCCCTAAAGTGAGGAAAAGATCACAAAGAGGACAAAATCAAAAGATCCCAAAGAGGACAAATGAGAGTTAAATAGAAAGAGCCATTGAGGCCACAAAAAAATAAAAAAAAAGAGAAAAAAGAGAAAAAGAAATAAAAAGAAAGAAGAGGGCACACTACTATTCCTTTTGAGAGATCCACACTCGTACTCCATCTTATACCTTGTACTCCATAGAGATTATCATTCATGCATATAGCTATGTGGGGACCTTCACACTATAGAACTTGGCTTGTATATTCCAATGATGAGCCTCCTCAAAAGAGCTCTAGGTCTTCTTGAGCGGGCAAGTTGGATGCACCCCCACTAGTTCCATTGGAGAGCTTACCTTAGCTCATATGTGCATCCGTTGCATGGCAATCCCTACTCCTCACATCATATCTATCATTTGGCTTTTCTCGCCTATGATTGTCCTCATTGATGTGAGCCTTTCACACCTTTTTTGTCTTCCCCCTTCATCATTTTTCTCTCTTTGCCATCCTAAGTGTCAACTTTCTTGCTTACGCTCATCCATTGCATGAGTGCTCAAAATATCGAAAGGGAGTGGATCATTTTGACTTGTACCTGCCTAGTGGTCTGGGGATGAGTCAAGATAAGATTCCAAAGAAGACCAAGTGTGAAACTTTAGTCGATTAAGTTCTCAACGATACAAAAACTATGTTTTACTCTCTCGTATATCCCTATCCCCTTTCTTGCACGCAAACACCATTTGGAGACATTCGAGTCACGGACAGCGAGAGCTCTTGCACCTTTATGTTCTTATGTTGCTTGTTACAATGCTAATATAGACTCTTGCTGGTTATGACTTGAATTGAATTACATGCCTTGATTGCTTTACTTAAAAGTTCTTATATGGTTGATAGCATGTCACCACAGAAATTATGCTTGTTATCATTTACCTACTCGAGGACGAGCAGGAATTAAGCTTGGGGATGTTGATACGTCCAAAACATATCTATAATTTCTACTTGCCTTGGCGTACCGCCCATGCTTTTGAGCCTCTACCTTTCTTTGCAGCATAGTTAGCATTGGTTTGCGCACATAATCCTGTCAATTTCCCAGCTGTAATTTGTTTACCTCGCTTTGCTGTTTTATCGTCTTTTGGGAGAGAGACATCACTAGTGAACATCATGGGACCCCGGTCCATATTACCACCGCTGATCACACCTTCTATTTACTTCCGGTTTTTATTTCCTAGTTGCAGTCATAGCTATCATTATTATCTCTTGTGTTTGATCCTTTGTAAACAACAAGGCCGGAGGGATTGACAACCTCTCTGTACTCGTTGGGAGCAAAGTTATCTGTATCTGTGTGCAGGTTCCGTCAACCGCTAAGTTTCTGGCACCGTTGACACCTACTTGTCGACCCTCAGAGTCTCACGGGATTCGATCCTTGGTATCTTTGCCAAGCGAAATTTGCCGCTACGCTACATCTCAACCTTCCACTTGGGGTGACCAACGAGGGGCGAGAAGCCATCAACGCGACCTTTTTCCTTTTTTGGCTTGGTGTTTGCTTGTCAGCCTTTTCTACTTCCTTGGCTATCAGCCCTTCCTCTACCCCATGCTATGAAGTTCTCGTATTTCTTGCATTTGGTTGGAAGTCTTGCTTGGATGTCTTGCTTGGATCTTTCTCCCCGGTTTTAAGTTCAGCTTGTTAAGCAGGGGTTGCGCCACTCGCTCTCCTTCATGTGCCTCGCGCGTGGGGTTTGGGGCACGGTCGGTCACCGGCTTTCGTCTGCCACCGCCCCGTGACCTCACCTGGCCAAGCCTGCTCAGGCTCTGGCGTCGGGCTTCTCGGTTCGCGCAATCTCCTATCGTGCCGGCTCAGGCTTTGGCGCCTTAATCCACAATCAGCGCTCTCAGCAGCTCTCAGCGGCTCACCCATACTCGGGGGCTGCGCAAGTGCTCTGAATTCAGCCGTCCTCACGACCCGATGGGGGCTCATGACGCCAATGAGTCAGGAGCACTTCTCCTCAAGACGTCGCAACGCATAAGATAAGTAATCTCACCAAGACCAAAAACATGATAGCAAGTTCTCGCTTCATACCTATATCACAGTCCATTACACGCCTTCTCGAGGCAACTTAAAGTTTTGACACAGGAAGGACATGATGAAAAAAAGGGAGAAGAAGAAGAAGCAAAGGCCGCTCCTGTTTAGTCGGAGTCTCCCAGTTCCTCCGGCTTCACCGAGCCACAGCGGCGCAGCAACCCCCTCCCCTGGCCGAGCCGAGCTCGGCGGCGTGGTGGCTCGTTGTAGCCGCCGCTGCTGGAGGAGCTGCTGCTGCCACAGAGGGGCTACCTGCGGCGCCCCCCAGGACCAAGATCATCTCCGAAAGAGGAGCTGCTCCTCCGGACGCCGTCCCTGCCGTCCTCTTTGTCGTTAGCCTTAGGACAACACCCAAGGCGCCTCCCTTTTCCGAGAAGACCCTGACGAACAGCGTGGAGTCGCCATCGTACCTAAAGTAGAGTGTACACCTCCCCTACAGCCGGCGCGCGCGTGCAAACAATTGCCAGCTGCGCTCCAGGAACACGCCGCCCGAGGGAGCCACATCGACCTCCACCCAGGATGCACCGCTGCAGCAACCGTCGGTCTGCAGCCAGACGCCACCGGGGCCTCCTGTCGGTAGCACGTCGCCAAACGAGCGGGAAAGCCGGAGCCACAAGCCACCAGGCTTCTCCGTCCACACCATGAACTCCGACGACACGTCGAAGGAGTGGAGCTGCGGGTGCGGAGGATGCAAGACCGCCATGCGCCTCCTCGTGCCTTCTCTCCCACCGCGGCCGCGACCACCTTCACCGCGGGATGACGCACCGTGCCTCTCACTAGCGACCGAGGCGAGACCTGGAAGGCTGTGCCCGCTTCCTCGAGGAGTTGCTGCGGGTGTGGCAGCATGCTTACTGGGACGCCCACGACCCCTCTTCGACGGCGGCGAGGCCAAATCCTTCGGGCCTTCCCCTTCTCCGCGGCAGACGTCTTCCTTGGCGGCACCATGGAGATCTCGCAGCAAGAGGGAGAGCAGAGAGCAAACAAGGAGGCAGACGGCGCTGGCTTGAAGATGGCTTGGGGGCTCCCCCTAGTCCCATTTATAGGGCGGAGGAGCCTTACCTCTAGTCGCAGCCATAATAGCCACGTCCTCTGCGCCGGGGAGTTGTCAAGTCACACGATTACCAAGACTGCGTGGGGAGCGGAGTTGCCACGTCCCATCCAACCGTCACGCGCCAGCCTGGCCCGCAGCCTTTGGGGCCCGCGGGGCGTCATCCTCGGCTAAGGCTTCGCCTCGAAGCCAACTCCGCGCGTGCCTTGGGCCCGGGGGCTACTGTCGGCGTCCTGGGAACCAGGATACCCAGACTTTCCTGTCTACAGGCCGCAACGCGCTCCTGCCACGGCCTAGTACGGCCCAGCTGATCGACCAGTTGCTCAAGACCCTCGCGAGGGGGCTAGACCTCGCGAGGAGAACAACATCAAGACCCCCTCAGGAGCGGCCTCGTCAAGGTGCTCCGGAGGGGCGGAGAACCCAAGGCCAAGCCTGCCTTAGGAGGAGGCAGTGACGTAAGCAGTGATGCATCGCACTAGTGGGTGCTAGCGCCCGCCAGCGGTGCAGTTGCCGTTTAGGTGCAAAGGAGGTAGCGCAGGCGTAGGTTCCCGAGGAGTGGGACAAAGGTTTCCCCTTTGGTGTAACAATACCGAAGACCGCAAGGACGACAGGGAGGATGTCACCACCGAGCCCACCACCGCGTCACAGCCTGATCCTTTTGTAGGAGAAGACTGCTTTTGTCAAGATAGGAACGTCCTTGTGTTCCCGCTCAAAAATGGCCGTTGTGAGATCCCTTCCCACCTAAATATTTCGGGGGAAGAGGACCCTGGCCACCTATATAAGTAGCTAGGATCCCCACCATGAGGAACAAGGAGAGCAGATACATAAAATCTGCCACCGCGCAAGAGAGCAAGAACTCTTGCCTTCCGACCCTCCTGAGCTCAGGAACCACTGTACCAGTTCATATTCTAGCCCTCCCGAGGCTAATCCACAAAAGCAGGAACTAGGGTTTTACACCACATGGTGGCCTGAACCTGGGTAAACTCGTGCGTGCTTCACTTGTTGTTTGCTTGAATCTCTTCACTGGACGTGGGCGAGACGCTAGGTAGATGTGAGTGGGAGAGATCTTCATTCACGCCCCTGTGTTCGAACTTCTTGGGTTTGTGGAGCCCATAATCCGACAGTTTGGTTCATTTGTGTTGTGGTGTTTAGTTAACTGTTTGGTTCAATTATGCAATGCGATGATCAATAGTTGTGGGTGCATTCCGTTATTGTATACCATGTGAGAAGTAAATTGAATTAGGTTGTACTATTACATGAGAAACAAATAAATTGGTATATTTCCAAGTTGTTAAGCATGCTTGGATTGGTTGACTGGCTGATCTTCTATTAGGAGTATGTTATATTGTGGAATGTGGTGCTCAGTTAACATTTCGTTCATTTGTTGTGGTGTTTAATTAACTATTTGGTTCAATTCTGTAGTGCGATGTTGAATTTTTGTGGGTGTATTCTGTTATTGTATACCATGTCAGGAATAAATTGAATGTGGCTGTAGTAAATACATGAGAAACAAATACAATTGCTATATTTTCAAGTCATTAAGCATGCTTGGTTTGGTTAAATGTCTGATCTTCTATTAGGAGTATGTTATATTGTGCAATGTGGTGCTCAGTTAATGTTTGGGTCATTTGTTGTGCTGTTTAGTTAACTCCCTCGTTCAATTTTGCAATGCGATGTCGAATTATCGTGGGTAGAATTTTGTATTATTGTGCATGTGAGGAATAAGTCGAATTTGGCTGCAGTTAATACATGAGAAACATATACAGGTGCTATATTTCCTAGTTCTTAATCATGGTTGGTTTTGATAAATGGTTTGTCCATGTGGCTTGAATTAATCCCATGAATCTACACTGTGCTTATTTTTCATCAACATATTTTACTGATAGCATGTGAACTCTTACTTAACCTGATGAGTAACTACCTTATATGTGTTGTAGAGAAACAATAGGAAGCACTGAGGTTTACAATCGAGGTTAGCACATGCATGATCCGTTGTCTAATAGCACATTATTGTGCAATTGTAGGAACCATTTTAATATTTAGGTTTTTAACAATTTGGTCTTGCACATGTAGGTCCTGCTGCTAGAGGTTTTGGCCCACTATTCGACCCTCTTTGCATATGGGGAAATGAGTTGTCCATGAATATCAATCAAGTCAAGAAACTCAAAAAGATTGTTATGATAGAGAAATTAGCGACAAAAAACAACAAGATCTTTTTCTGCACAGTGAAGAAGACCTCAGTTAACTACAACATGGTACTAACTATTATACCTTGAATTTTTTTTATTCCTTTGCCCCATTTCCAATATAGAGAAGATATTTATGCACATCCTTGTTTTTAGGCCTTTACAAATAGTTCACTGATGATTACCTCTCAAACCACCTCTATGGTCAGGAGGCGAGGAAGGTTTTCATACAACACCCATGGTTCAATATTGAAGTGTTCCTGAAGAGGACGAAGGACGGACGGTCAATCATCCACAGGCACTGTCCTAAAGTTGAAAAAACCATCAACATGAATGAAGGCTCAATATTCTCCTTCCGCTTCAGAAGTTTTCCAGATGAGATGCATTTGTCTATGTACTGTCTATGATGCTAATTTCAAAAGGTTTTACATGTTGCATGTGAAACTTGGTCCTGGTGTAGTTGTGTAATGGGGTAGCTGAGTGCTGAAGCTATATCATGTTGTACTTTGACGTATTTCAATAATGAAATCATGTTTCCTTAATATGGAACTGAAATATATTATGTACTTAATATGAATGTCAATTAGATTATTAAATTGATTATTAATAATAACGCAATTAGCCTGCTAATGGCGAATTAGCCTGCTAATTGAGTTTTGCTATTGCAAATGGTTATTGAGAAAATACTATGGGAGATGACCTCAGGCAACGCATACAGTTTCTAGGAATAAACCTTGTTGGGTCAATGAACAATCATACACAACATCCTCTAGAAAACTGTTTCTGTTTGGCCACCTTGCGCAAACGTTTACCAAAAAAAAAATTGTGTGTGATTGACAACCTTTGCCACACAGTTTCTGTCATGCTCCATGTGTGATGCATTCAGTAACGCAAATGATAAAATTGTTAATATCGTATGCAATGGAAACGCTATTAGAAACGATTTAACGAGGAAAATTTTGTGTGATGTACCTGTGAACCGAAATGTTTTCCTTGGAGCGACTATGTGGGATGTACATACGAACGGAAACATTTAGTGGGACTGTCTGTGTCAGATGTACTCGCGACCGGAAACAATTTCGCCTGTATAATTGATTTTTTTAGCTCTACCATATGTATTACCGTATTTGAGCGCTCGCCGGTCACACACGACCTCATTTTGCCGAGCGTGGGTGCCAGGAGGGCATATCCCTGACGGTTTCTGGGTCGTGTGGGAAGCCCCCCCTATCGCCCACAGTCACTTGGCAACGGTTCCAAATGCCGTCGCAGAAAGGGGTTAAAACCCGTTTGTGTAGCACCTCGCGGTACCAGTGGTATCAGCATGATGAAAACTAACTTGACAACAAGTCCCACGTGTCCTCGGGAGCCCTTTGCTTTATATAAGAGTTCGTTCAGGCTTGTCATTTGCTACAAAAAGGATTGGTCCACCTTTCTGTACCTTAGTTACTTTTGTTACTTGTTACCCGTTACGAATTATCCTATCACACAACTATTTGTTACCGCTAATTTCAGTGCTTGCAGAGAATACCTTGCTCAAAACTGCTTATCCTTTCCTTCTGCTCCTCGTTGGGTTTGACACTTTTACTTATCAAAAGTATTACGATAGATCCCCTATACTTGTGGGTCATCAAGACTCTTTTCTGGCACCGTTGCTGGGGAGTGAAGCTCCTTTTGTAAGTGGAATTTGGTAATGAAACATTTATATTGTGTGCTGAAATTTACTGTCACTTGTTACTGTGGAAAATAATCCTTTGAGGGGTTTGTTCGGGGTATCTTCACCCCATCCGGAAGAACAAAGAGTTGCTCCTCAACCTAGTACACCTACTGAAAATATTTATTATGTAATTCATTTGGGTATGATAGAAAAACGGCTAGCTAATCCTTATGCAGCAGATGGAACATTACATCCTGATATGCACCTAATCTATGTGGACGTAGTTTGTGGATTATTTAAGATTGTAGGTTTGCCCGAGGATGATGTCAAGAAGAAGGTCTTCCCTTTATCTTTAAAGGGAGAGGCATTGACATAGTATAGGCTATGTGATGATATTGGATCATGGAACTACAACCGATTGAAAATTGGAATTTCATCAGAAATTTTATCCTATGCATCTGGTTCATCGTGATCGGAATTATATGTATAATTTTTGGCCCCGTGAAGGAGAAAGTATCGCTCAAGCTTGGGGGAGGCTTAAGTCAATGTTATATTCATGCCCAAATCATGAGCTCTCAAGAGAAATTATTATTCCGAATTTTTATGCTCAACTTTCTCGTAATGATCGATCAATGCTTGATACTTCTTGTACTGGTTCTTTTATGAAGAAGACTATTGAATTCAAATGGAATTTATTGGAAAGAATTAAATTCAACTCCGAAGATTGGGAATTCGACGAAGGTAATGAGTCAGGTATAAACCTTAAGTTTGATTCTGTTAAATATTTTATGGATACCGATGCTTTTCATGAATTTAGCACTAAATATGGACTTGACTCTGAGATAGTAGCTTATTTCTATGAATCATTTGCTACTCATGTTGATCTCCCCAAAGAGAAGTGGTTTAAATAGCATCCTCCCATTTAAGTGAAAGTAGTAGAACCTATTAAAGTTGAAGAAGAAACTATTACTTATAATGTTGATCCTATTATTCCTACTGCTTACATTGATAAACCACCTTTCCCTGTTAGAATACAGGATCATGCTAAAGCTTCAACCGTGGTTAACAAAAGTAATATTAGAGCACCTAGACCACCTGAACAAATTAAATTTGAACCTAGTATTGTTATAGTTAAAGATCTCTTGGCTGATAATATTGAAGGGCATGTTATTTATTTTTGTGATGAAGCTGCTAGGATTGCCAAACCCGATAGTAAAGATAAACATAGACCTATTGTCGGCATGCCTATTGTTTCTGTTAAAATAAGAGATCATATTTATCATCTCTTATGTGATGTGGGTGCTAGTGTGACTCCAATTCCTTTTGTTGGGGATCCTTGGAGAAAATCAACAAAAAATCCTACGCATCACTAAGATCTATCTATGGAGTCTACTAGCAACGAGAGGGGAGTGCATATTCATACCTTTGAAGATCGCGATGCGGAAGCGTTACAAGAACGCGGTCGGTGGAGTCGTACACGAAGCGATTCAGATCGCGGCCGAATCCGATCTAAGCACCGAACAAAGGTGCCTCCGCATTCAATAGACGTGCAGCCCAGTGACGTCTCCCGCGCCTTGATCCAGCAAGGGGAGAGGGAGAGGTTGGGGAAGACTCCATCCAGCAGCAGCACGACGACGTGCTGGTGATGGAGGAGCGTGGCAATCCTACAGGGCTTCGCCAAGCACCGAGTGAGTGGAGGAGTAGTAGGGAGAGCGGGAGGGCTGCGCCAGGACTTGGGTGCGGCTTCCCTCCCACCCCCCACATATATATAGGGGCAAGGGAGAGGGGGTCCGGCCCCCTCAGATCTAATCTGAGGAGGGGGCGGCGGCCAGGGGGGGTGCCCTGCCCCCCATGGCAAGGGGGACGCCCCCCCCCCTTAGGGTTCCCCCCAAACCATAGGCGCATGGGCCCTAGGGGGGAGGCGCCCAGCCCACTAAGGGGCTGGTTCCTCTCCACATACATCCCATAGGGCTCTCCGGGGCAGGTGGACCCTCCCGGAACCCCTTCGGTGGTCCCACTACAATACCGGTAACCCCACGAATTATTCCGGTGACCGTATGATGACTTCCCATACATAAATCTTTACCTCCGGACCATTACGGAACTCCTCCTGACGTACGGGATCTCATCCGGGACTCCGAACAATATTCAGTAACCACATACTACATTCCCTATAACCCTAGCGTCATCGAACCTTAAGTATGTAGACCCTACGGGTTCAGGAACCATGCAGACATGACCGAGACATCTCTCCGGCCAATAATCAACAGCGGGATCTAGATACCCATGTTGGTTCCCTAAAGTTCCACGATGATCTCATCGGATGAACCACGATGTCAAGGATTCAATCAATCCTGTATTCGTTTCCCTTTGTCTATCAGTATAGCACTTGCCCGAGATTCGGTCGTCGGTATATCAATACCTTGTTCAATCTCGTTACGGCAAGTCTCTTTACTCGTTCCGTAACACATCATCCCATGACTAACCCCTTAGTGACATTGAGCTCATTACGATGATATATTACCGAGTAGGCCCAGAGATACCTCTCCGTCATACAGAGTGACAAATCCCAGTCTCAGTTCGTGCCAACCCAACAGATGCTTTCGGAGACACCCGTAGTGTACCTTTATAGCCACCCAGTTACGTTGTGACGTTTGGCACACCCAAAGTATTCCTACGGTATCCGGGAGTTGCACAATCTCATGGTCTAAGGAACAGATACTTGACATTGGAAAAGCTTTAGCATACGAACTACACGATCTTGTGCTAGGCTTAGGATTGGGTCTTGTCCATCACATCATTCTCCTAATGATATGATCCCGTTATCAATGGCATCCAATGTCCATGCTCAGGAAACCGTAACCATGTGTTGATCAACGAGCTAGTCAACTAGAGGCTTACTAGGGACATGTCATGGTCTATGTATTCACTCATGTATTACTGTTTCCGGATAATACAATTAAAGCATGAACAATAGACAATTATCATGAACAAGGAAATATAATAATAACCATTTTATTATTGCCTCTAGGGCATATTTCCAACAGTCTCCCACTTGCACTAGAGTCAATAATCTAGTTACATTGTGATGAATAGAACACCCATATAGTTCTGGTGTTGATCATGTTTTGCTCGTGGAAGAGGTTTACTCAACGGATCTACGACATTCAGATCCATATGCACTTTACAAATATCTATGTCCCCATCTTGAATATAATTCCGGATGGAGTTGAAATGGCGCTTGATGTGCTTGGTCTTCTTGTGAAACCTGGGCTCCTTGGCAATGGCAATAGCTCCATTATTGTCACAGAAGAGAGTCATCGGGCCCGACGCGCTTGGAATAACTCCTAGGTCGGTGATGAACTCCTTCATCTAGACTCCTTCCTGCGCTGCTTCGGAAGCAGCTATGTACTCTGCTTCACATGTAGATGCCGCCACGACGCTTTGCTTGCAAGTGCACCAGCTGACTGCCCCAC
Source organism: Secale cereale (assembly GCA_902687465.1). Taxonomy (NCBI): domain Eukaryota; kingdom Viridiplantae; phylum Streptophyta; class Magnoliopsida; order Poales; family Poaceae; genus Secale; species Secale cereale. Next base: position 353,124,690 of record LR738711.1, read on the forward strand.
CATTCAAAATATACACGTATCCGGTTTGTGACTTGGAGTCATCCAGATCTGTGTCGAAGCTAGCATCGACGTAACCCTTTACAACGAGCTCTTCGTCACCTCCATAAACGAGAAACATATCCTTAGTCCTTTTCAGGTACTTCGGGATGTTATTGACTGTTGTCCAGTGTTCCATACCGGGATCACTTTGGTACCTCCCCACCAAACTTATGGCAAGGTTCACATCAGGTCTGGTACATAGCATGGCATACATAATAGAACCTATGGCCGAGGCATAGGGGATGACACTCATCTTTTTTCTATCTTCTGCCGAGGTCGGGCATTGATCTGTTCTCAATCTCATACCTTGCAATACAGGCAAGAACCCTTTATTGGACTGATCCATATTGAACTTCATCAATATCTTATCAAGGTATGTGCTTTGTGAAAGACCAACGAGGCGTCTCGATCTATCTCTATAGATCTTGATGCCTAATATGTAAGCACCTTCTCCAAGGTCCTTCATTGAAAAACACTTATTCAAGTAGGCCTTTATGCTTTCCAAGAGTTCTACATAATTTCCCATCAGCAATATATCATCCACGTATAATATGAGAAATGCTACAGAGCTCCCACTCACTTTCTTGTAAATACAGGCTTCTCCCCAAGTCTGTATAAACCCAAACGCTTTGATCACCTCATCAAAGCGAATGTTCCAACTCCGAGATGCTTGCACCAGCCCATAGATTGAGCGCTGGAGCTTGCATACCTTGTTAGCATTCTCAGGATCGACAAAGCCTTCCGGCCGCATCATATACAGTTCTTCCTTGAGGAAGCCATTAAGGAATGCCGTTTTGATGTCCATTTTCCATATCTCATAATCATAGAATGCGGCAATTGCTAACATGATTCGGATGGACTTCGGCATCGCTACGGGAGAGAAAGTCTCGTTGTAGTCAATTCCTTGAACTTGTTGATAACCTTTAGCGACAAGCCGAGCCTTATAGATGGTCACATTACCATCCGCTTCAGTCTTATTCTTAAAGATCCATTTATTTTCTATGGCATGCCGATCATCGGGCAAGTCCACCAAAGTCCATACCTTGTTATCATACATGGATCCTATCTCGGATTTCATGGCTTCAAGCCATTTGTTGGAATCCGGGCCCGCCATCGCTTATTCATAGTTCGAAGGTTCGCCGTTGTCTAACAACATGATTTCCATGACAAGATTGTCGTACCACTCTGGTGCGGAACGTGTCCTTGTGGACCTACGAAGCTCAGCATTAACTTGATCCGAAGCTTCATGATCATTATCATTAACTTCCTCCCTAGTCGATGTAGGCACCACAGAAACATCTTCCTGCGTTGCGCTACTTTCCGGTTCGGAAGGGGTGACAATCACCTCATCACATTCCACTTTCCTCCCACTTACTTTTTTTGAGAGAAACTCTTTCTCCAGAAAGGATCCATTCTTGGCAACAAAGACCTTGCCTTCGGATCTGAGGTAGAAGGTATACCCAATAGTTTCCTTAGGGTATCCTATGAAGACGCAGTTTTCCGATTTGGGTTCGAGCTTTTTAGGTTGAAGTTTCTTGACATAAGCATTGCATCCCCAAACTTTTAGAAACGACAACTTAGGTTTATTCCCAAACCATAGTTAATACGGTGTCGTCTCAACGGATTTAGACGGTGCCCTATTGAAAGTGAATGCTGCAGTCTCTAAAGCATAACCCCAAATTGATAGTGGTAAGTCGGTAAGAGACATCATAGATCGCACCATGTCCAACAGAGTATGATTACGACGTTCAGACACATAATTACGCTGAGGTGTTCCAGGCGGCGTCAATTGTGAAACAATTCCACAGTTCCTTAGGTTCGTGCCAAATTCGTGACTTAAATATTCTCCTCCACGATCTGATCGTAAGAACTTTATTTTTCTTCACGTTGATTCTCAACCTCATTCTGAAATTCCTTGAACTTTTCAAAGGTCTCAGACTTGTGTTTCATCAAGTAGACATACCCATATCTACTTAAGTCATCTGTGAGAGTGAGAACATAACGATAGCCACCGCGAGCTTCAACACTCATTGGACCGCACACATCAGTATGTATGATTTCCAATAAGTTGGTGATCGCTCCATTGTTCCGGAGAATGGAGTTTTGGTCATCTTGCCCAAGAGGCATGGTTCGCATGTGTCAAATGATTCATAATCAAGAGACTCCAAAAGTCCATCTGCATCGAGCTTCTTCATACGTTTGACACCAATATGACCAAGGCGGCAGTGCCACAAGTATGTGGGAATATCATTATCAACCTTACATCTTTTGGCATTCACACCATGAATATGTGTAACATCACGTTCGAGATTCATTAAGAATAAACAATTGACCAGCAGGGCATGACCATAAAACATTTCTCTCATATAAATAGAACAACCATTATTCTCGGATCTAAATGAGTAGCCATCTCGCATTAAACGAGATCCAGATACAATGTTCATGCTCAAAGCTGGTACTAAATAACAATTATTGAGGTTTAAAACTAATCCCGAAGGTAGATGCAGAGGTAGCATGCCGACGGCGATCACATCGACCTTGGAACCATTCCCGACGCGCATCGTCACCTCGTCCTTCGCGAGTCTCCGCTTATTCCACAGCTCCTGCTTTGAGTTACAAATGTGAGCAACTACACCGGTATCAAATACCCAGGAGCTACTATGAGCGCTGGTAAGGTACACATCAATAACATCTATATCACATATACCTTTGACGTTGATGGCCTTCTTATCTGCTAAGTATTTGGGGCAGTTCCGCTTCCAGTGACCCGTTCCCTTGCAATAAAAGCACCCAGTCTCAGGCTTGGGTCCATTCTTTGGCTTCTTCCCGGCAACTGGTTTACCGGGCACGGCAACTCCTTTACCGTTCTTCTTGAAGTTCTTCTTACCCTTGCCTTTCTTGAACTTAGTGGTTTTATTCACCATCAACACTTGATGTTCTTTCTTGATCTCCACCTCCGCTGATTTCAGCATTGAATACACCTCAGGAATGGACTTCTCCATCCCTTGCATATTGAAGTTCACCACAAAGCTCTTGTAGCTAGGTGGGAGTGACTGGAGGATTTTGTCAACGACCGCGTCACCTGGGAGATTAATTCCCAACTGAGAAAAACGATTGTGCAACCCAGACATTTGGAGTATATGCTCGCTGACAGAACTATTCTCCACCATCTTACAACTGTAGAACTTGTCGGAGACTTCATATCTCTCAACTCGGGCATGAGCTTGGAAAAACATTTTCAGCTCTTGGAACATCTCATATGCTCCGTGCTGCTCAAAACGCTTTTGGAGCCCCGATTCTAAGTTGTAAAGCATGCCACACTAAACCAGGGAGTAATCATCACTACGCGAGTGCCAGGCGTTCATAACGTCTTTAGCTGCTGGGAAAACGGGTGCTTCAAGGACATATGTTTTCTTGGCAGCTATGAGGATGATCCTCAAGTTACGGACCCAATCCGTATAGTTGCTACCATCGTCTTTCAGCTTCGTTTTCTCTAGGAATGCGTTGAAGTTGAGGGCAACACTAGCGTGGGACATTGGATCTACAAGACATATTGTAAAGATTTTAGACTATGTTCATGACAATTGAGTTCATCTAAACAAATTTAATGAACTCCCACTCAGATAGACATCTCTCTAGTTATCTAAGCGATACATGATCCGAATAGACTAGGCTGTGTCCGATCATCACGTGAGATGGACTAGTCATCAACGGTGAACATCTTTATGTTGATCTTATCTTCTATACGACTCATGTTCGACCTTTCGGTCTTCCGTGTTCCGATGCCATGTCTGTACATGCTAGGCTCGTCAAGTGAACCCTAAGTGTATTGCGTGTGTAAATCTGGCTAACACCCGTTGTATGCGAACGTTAGAGCCTATCACACCCGATCATCACGTGGTGCTTCGAAAAAACGAACCTTAGCAACGGTGCACAGTTAGGGGGAACACAATTCTTGAAATTTTAGTGAGAGATCATCTTATTTACTACCGTCGTTCTAAGCAAATAAGATGTAAAACCTGATAAACATCACATGCAATCAAATAGTGACATGATATGGCCAATATCATTTTGCTCCTTTTGATCTTCATCTTCGGGGCTCCATGATCATCATCGTCACCGGCATGACACCATGATCTCCATCATCGTGTCTTCATGAAGTCGTCTCGCCAAACATTACTTCTACTACTATGGCTAACGGTTAGCAATAAAGTAAAGTAATTACATGGCGTTTTCAGTGACACGCAGGTCGTACAATAAAATAAGACAACTCCTATGGCTCCTGCCGGTGGTCATACTCATCGACATGCAAGTCGTGATTCCTATTACAAGAACATGATCAAGCTCATACATCACATATATATCATTCATCACATCCTTTTGGCCATATCACATCACATGCTGCAAGAACAAGTTAGACGTCCTCTAATTGTTGTTGCAAGTTTTTACGTGGCTGCTATAGGTTTCAAGCAAGAACGTTTCTTACCTATGCCAAAACCACAACGTGATATGCCAATTTCTATTTACCCTTCCTAAGGACCCTTTTCATCGAATCCGATCCGACTAAAGTGGGAGAGACAGACACCCGCTAGCCACCTTATGCAACTAGTGCATGTCAGTTGGTGGAACCTGTCTCACGTAAGCGTACGTGTTAGGTCGGTCCGGGCCGCTTCATCCCACGATGCCGACGAATCAAGATAAGACTAGTAGCGGCAACTAAATTGACATGATCTACGCCCACAGCAATATTTTGTTCTACTCGTGCATAGTAACTACGCATAGACCTAGCTCATGATGCCATTGTTGGGGATCGTTGCACAAAATCAAAAAAATTCCTATGCATCACCAAGATCTATCTATGGAGTCTACTAGCAACGAGAGGGGAGTGCATCTTCATACCTTTGAAGATCGCGATGCGGAAGCGTTACAAGAACGCGTTCGGTGGAGTCATACACGAAGCGATTCAGATCGCGGCCGAATCCGATCTAAGCACCGAACAATGGTGCCTCCGCGTTCAACACACGTGCAGCCCGGTGATGTCTCCTGCACCTTGATTTAGCAAGGGGAAAGGAAGAGGTTGGGGAAGACTCCATCCAGCAGCAACACGACGACATGGTGGTGATGGAGGAGCGTGGCAATATTGCAGGGCTTCGCCAAGCACCGCGGGAGTGGAGGAGTAGTAGGGAGAGGGGGAGGGCTGCGCCAGGACTTGGGTGCGGCTGCCCTCTCACCCCCCACATATATATAGGGGCAAGGGAGACGGGGGCCGGCCCCCTCAGATCCAATCTGAGGAGGGGGCGGCGGCCAGGGTGGGTGCCTTGCCCCCCAATGCAAGGGGGGCGCCCCCCCTTAGGGTTCCCCCCAAACCCTAGGCACATGGGCCCTAGGGGGAGGCGCCCAGCCCACTAAGGGGCTGGTCCCTCTCCACATACAGCCCATAGGGCCCTCCGGGGCTGGTGGACCCTCCCGGTGGACCCCCGGAACCCCTTCGGTGGTCCCGATACAATACCGGTAACCCCTCGAATTATTTCGATGACCGTATGATGACTTCCCATACATAAATCTTTACCTCCGGACCATTCCGGAACTTCTCGTGACGTCCCAAGTTGTCTTTGTTTTCCCCACCCTCCCACCCTTCTTCTTCTCGTAGCCAGAGTCCTTGATCAAGTATCCATTTTATTCATGTGATATTTCTTCATTCATTTCCTTCAATGTTATTATCCGATGATTCTCAGGAAGATGCTCAGGAAACTCCAAGTTCATCATTCTTTTGTTCTCAAATTCTGCCGGTGGATGTAATTCATGATTTCGGTGTTGATCTTATCCTTTTCCTCATTTCACAATGCTTTCTTATTCCGGTGCTCCAATTAATCATTCTCCTCTTGCTATTCATATCCGGAGAGGTGAAGGTATCTCAGAAGATTCGTGTTTCAATTCTTAATCCGTTCAAGCTATTTTAAGGATTATCATCTTATTCAAGCCATTTAATACAACCACTGCAATATCTCTTAAGCAATCTTTTTCAACGGTGATTTCTTTGAGTGGGCCCTAACCCACAGGTCTTTTTCCAGGATCTTACCCGACTCTTCTAATTATTCCGGAGTTATTCTAAAAATTCTTTCAAAGCGTGACATAAGAATGATTCCCATCAGTCACATGCCTTCTCCAAGATCGCGTTCAATTCTTTTTCATCATTGGTTCAACCTTTTAATTCTTCATTCCGGAGTGCCTCAACAATTCATGGTGGTGTATATCATCATCTTCTCAGATTTTGAAGACCCGAAGACGAGTTCCTCTTGAATCCTTATCCGTTCTTCCAAGATTCGTGGTTCTAGCTTCATGTCATCCTCATTATTATTCAGATTGTGAGGAATTCTTTTATGCCCATCCTAAGCATTTCATGAATTCCTTCCATTGTGATCCTCCGAAGGCCATCATTTCAGAAGATTCTTCGTTCTCAATTTTCAACTTCGAACTCCAACTATTCTTCATCGATGTCTCTTCTTTCGCCTCCATATTCTTACGGTGGTTCATTCAAGTTACTCTTCCTTGTTATCGTATTATTTCACTCATTATTTTCACAATCCTACCGGTGGTTCGTTGAAGATTTACCCAAGTTTGTGCGAGATCTCTCTTTAATTCTTTGTAATGAGAATAAGTAGTATGCCAAATCCGTTGCTTGTCATCAATTTAATTTGATGAAGGATAAGCATACAGTAAATCTTATTCTTATTTCCTCGAAGTGATTAATCTCTTTCCCGGAGCTTGTTCATCATATCATATTCTCGGTTCTAAATTCTTCATCTTTTCTTCCGGAGTTCCAAACTCTCTCAATTATCTTGTCACGGACCTCCATCTAATTCATCGCATGCCTTGAATCTTATTATTTTCATCTTTCACTTCCCATGCTTTCATTACTGGAGTTCTCATGGTGGTTCATTATGTTTTAATTCATCCTCGAAGTTTTCATCAAGATTCTTGTTGGAGCTCAAACATTCTTCATCATGCATTCCAATTGCAATCCTTTCTACCTTATCTTTTCAGATGGTGTTATGTCAATCTTGACAATTCCTTCATGAATTATGATTCACGAGTTATCAAGAATGAGATATTTAAAACCATCATTTCCTTGTTCAGGAGATCTTTCCAACCCTTCAATTTATTCGTGGATTTATCTTGGGTTGTATTTCACCTAAAAGCTTTCCCAAAGGATTTTTGCTATTTATGGTGCTTATAAATGACCCAAGTTCTTCATTATCTTCCCGATGAAATAAGATTTTCATCTCCTTGTTGATCTCAATCCAGTCAAATGTTTTTGTTAGTGGCTGGTTGTCACCTCTTAATTTTGAGATGTTTTCCATAAGCCCACATCAAGCTTATTCGTTTTCGTTGTTGAATTCCAACAACTCTGTTCAACCCGTCTTGGTAAAGATGCTCTTTAAAATTCATTCGTGGGAGAAGTTGTCATTTTCTTCTCCATTCTTTTCTTTCATTGACTTTTTATGCTATTCTTTCATTCCGGAGGCATTGTGATATTGCTCTCTTTGACCATCTTCTCGTTGTTATCAAGATCATGTTCCTTTCTTTTCTAGTCCATTTAACCGGAGTAGTATGTCCTCTTTTCAAGTTCTCTCATCTTTTCATTTCTTGCCTCTCTTTTCAACCGGAGTGCTGTCTGAATCCTTCTTACCCCTTGTGCCATTATTTCGATTGTTTCAGAGGCAATATGATGTCGATTTCATCAAGATCATCCATCTTCTCAAGTTCATGTTAAATTCCTTCCATTTCCAGACGGAGTGCTATCCAAATCATGTCATTCTTTTTCCTTGGCTATACCGTTGCAGTTTCATATTCTTTTGGTTCCTAAGCTCTTGGTTCATGTCTTTCAGCCTATAAGGTTCTCATAGTGCTCCTTGTTCCTCTTTTCTAACGGAGTGTTTCATCTTCGTTCATCTCCATTCTATTCTTTCTTTCAAGATTGTTCTACCTCTCAGGTTTGTGGTTTCACTCGTTTATCGAAGTAGCAACTTTGTTTTACCTCTTCCTCTTCCGTTTTTACCCGGTGCCATCTCTAGGATCTCGGGTCGAGATCCTCTATTAGTGTGGGAGAGTTGTGACGCCCGAAGACCGACGTCCCAGAAGATTCCAGATGTTCTGGGTTTCACCGTGTGTTTATTTGTGCTTGCTCTATTTGTTTTGCATTGCATCATATCATCATGTCTTCATGTCTTTAATCTTTTGCCTCTCAACTTCAATAAATCATGTGGATCTTCGATCCATTTAAATCGAGGGAAGTGTGATTTCTCTTTAAAACATATCCTCCCAATATTTAGGGAGCTATATTATAAATATTCCATTTGTTTGGAATTAACCCAACACATTTTCATATATTCCCCATGCCTTTTCTACTTCAAGTTTCACCGTCAAAACCTTGCCAAGTTTTCCTTTTCCTTTTATCGAGGTTCCTCCAAAATTTCGAACATTTTTGGACACTTCCTAAACCTTGCCCTAATTCAAGCCATTTGAATTAAATTCAAATGAGTTTGAATTTTACTCTTACATTCTTGCCTCTCCTATTTTTCGTGGACCGTGGACATTTTTGCGAGTCCAGGAAAAATAACCTCTTGCCCTAATCCTATTCCTAACACCTCCTTTATTTTCTTTTCTTCTTGTGTTTTCTGTTTTATTTGGGAAAACAACAGTAAAGAGAGAGAAAGAGAGCCCAACCCGCAGCTCCGTGCAGCCTGCTTGGCCGCTTGCGGCCTCCCTAGGCCAGGCCCATCTCGAGCAGCCCATTTCCCTCCTTAACCCTAGGCCGCTGCTCCCTCGATCCCTTCTTTCCCTCACAGCGCCGCACCCTCGTCCCGAGCCCCGATCCTCTCGATCTCCCTCTCCCTATCGCTCCCCTGCCTCTCCTCCTATCGCACTGCAGCTCCATCGCCCTCGCAGCTCGATCCACCCCGCGCCCCTCCATCTCCAGCGCCGCGCGCCCGCGCCCCTCCATCTCCAACACGCCGCCAGCCGCATCGCCTGGCTCGCCGAGGGGAGGAGACCCTAGGGCAGCCCGGCCGGACAGGAGCCGCCATAGCGCCCCGCGCCTCCTCGAGGACGTCGGCGAGCCTGCTGCCTCCGTCGTCTTGCCGCGCCACCCGACAGCGCCAGTGCCGCCCCGAGCAACCTCCAGCGCCTCCACGCCTCTCCTCCTCGCCATGGCCTCTACGTCGCCCCCGTGCTGCCGCCCTCCTGCTTCTTCCGGCGAGAGCCACGCCTCTGCCTTGTCCGATTCGGTGACGGGACGATCGGCATTGCAACTCCGTGTTATTTTCCCCAGCATCACCCCATGCTGTTGTAGTCTCGTATGCCCTTGTTGCTGCGTTTGGACCCTCAAGACCGGCAAGTTCATCTACGGATCGAGACCGCCAAGTACCCCTACGGCTAGTACACCAGCGACAAGACCCATGAACGACTACAAGATGATGCGTCAAGTTCCTCGCCTTGTGCAACTATCGTCGCCAAGACCCGAGACCCCAAGTACCACGACGACCTTTGCGCCAAGTACCACTACGCCGGATCACTCGGAACCCTTAAGTTCATCTACGGAACATGTACTACGACCCCGTGAACGACTACTTCCTTTCGGCAACGTGAACGACTACTTCAACGATGAGCCGTGAGTACCACTACTTCCACTACGACCGACTTGTGAACGGCTACTTCCCTCTACAAAACGTGTACCACGACCGCGAGTACCACTACTCCCTCGACGATCTTGATCCTCCTCGAAACGAATGTTCCGATGGTATAACCCCGAGACGATGACCCGTGGACTGCTTGTGGTTGTATGAGATGTTTCCCTTGTGTGCACCGTGCCGATTCATCTTTTGTCATGCTCCTCGGTTGCCTCGTCGCCGACCCGTGGGAACCCGGTGACGGGATCACCCCACCTTTATTCTTGTTCGGCTCGCTCCCGCCACCTTTCTTTTGCACCGGTCTCTCAACGAGTTACCGGAACCGATGTGTTGCGTGGCATCATTTTCGGATCGTTGCCGTGGCACCCTTTCTTTCCACCACGGTGACAATACTTCATATCTCTTCATGTTAACGTTTAACTAAAAATTGCATAAAACCTGATCATGTCATCCGCATCATGTTAACAACATTAAAATGTGTGAACTGTTGTTTGCTTAAAATTGCTAAACATGCATATGGGGATTTTCCCGGAATTGTTGTTGTTATTTCCGGCCTCATTTAAAATGCCTAAATTGTGTTGTTTTTCTGTGCTTCCTACCTTGCCATGTAATGCTTCCTGTATAGACTTATCATGCATCATACCTTGCCATGTATTGCATCATATATAAACTTGTGTTTTTTTTCTGTGCTTCCTACCTTGCCATGTTGTGCTTCCTGAATAGACTTGTGGTGCATCCTATGTAGACTTGTGTTGCATCATGCTTGATTGAGCATATTGTCATGTCTCGTGTGGTGTGTTTACCGTGTTGCTTGTTTCTTCCGGTTTGCTTCCCTCGTTAGCTTCGGGTTCGTTCCGAAGTTGTGAGGTTCTGTTCGAATACTTCATGGATCCGTTCTTCTTCCTTGCGGAATCCCAGGAAAGATGACCATACCCTTGGATACCTTTACTACCATTGCCATGCTTAGTTGTCTCGATGCTATCGTTATATGTCGTGCTACCCATCATTTATGTCAGCCTCTCCTTGTTGCCATGAAACCTCTAACCTTTGAAACCTTCCTAGCAAAACCATTGTTTGGCTATGTTGCCGCTTGCTCAGCCAATCTTATAGCGTTGATAGTTGCAGGTGAAGATGAAGATCGTTCCAGGAGGGAACTTGTTGTTGGAATATCACAATATCTATTATTATTATTAACACACCTATATACTGGGCATGGGTGGAAGGCTTGGCCTTTTGCTCGGTGTTTTGTTCCACTCATGCCATCTTAGGCGCCGATAAACCGGCATTATGTTCCTTGATTTTGCGTTCCTTAGACGATGGGTATATGGGGACCCCTTGACACTTCGACTTTGAATAAAACTCCTCCAGCAAGGCCCAACATTGGTTTTAATTTTCCTCATAATAATAATTTAATTAATTAATTAAAATTGCATAGGGGGTCGCGTCCCCGGGGATTCTTTCTACATAGCAGGGGGGCCAGTACTGATGGTGTTGGTTCCAAATAGAGCAGCTTGCGGCGCCGTCCCTTGGAAACTTGGAGTATCTGGTCGCTGTAACCATAGCTCATCCGGTCGTGGCCTGAGACGAGATACGCGCGGCTACTATCAGGGTGTCGGCACGCCGGGAGGTCTTGCTAGACTTGTTTTACCATTGTCGAAATGTCTTGTGCACCGGGATGCCGAGCCTGATCAGATTTTCCCTAAGATAAGGGGTGATGATATTATATTTATCACTTCAGCTGATCGTGAGAGCTTGTGATGGGCTAAGTTGGGACACCCCTTCAGGGTTATGAACTTTCAAAAGTTGTGCCCGTGGTTATGTGGCATATTGGAATATGTTAATGTCCGGTTGTAGAAAACTTGACAGAGGATCCGAACTAAAACACACAACTGTGTGAGTAACCATGACTGTCTCTTTTCACTTTGAGAAGAGAACACGGTGGGGTTATGTTTGACTCGTAGGTAGTTTAGGATCTTTAGCGATCACTACTAGTTTGCGACCGTTTGCGTCGATGCTCATCTTATTATTGTACTCGTAAGCTAGCCACATTTTTGCTTAGCCGCTGCTGCAACCTCACCACTTTACCTCTTCCTTACCCATAAAGCTTTGCTAGTCTTGATACCCATGGTTATGGGATTGCTGAGTCCTCGTGGCTCACAGATACTACAACACCAGATGCAGGTTCAGCCGAGAATGATGCAGGAGATGGATCAGAACTTCTGGGAGTTCCATGAAGAGCGTGGCCGTATGTTTGTGGCGTGTTTCGACGATCAGTAGTGGTTTCTACTAGGGGCGATTCGGACCTGTGGCTTTATGTATTTGGTATCTTTCTTTTGGCTCTTCACCCGTAGTCGGGTTGTGATGTTATTTGGATGATGTTTTGCTTATGTAATGTATTGTGTGATGTGGCGAGTGTAGGCCAACTATCCTTTTGCATTTTCATCCCTATTTTTACATGAGTCGTGCAAAGATACCAAACTTGAGATCATTCCAGAATGGGCTTATACCTTTAAGTCGTGCCTCGACACGTAGGAGGTATAGTCCCATCCTGGGCATTACAAATGGCACCTGATGTGATGTGCTATTTTGAGAGAAAGCACACTCGAATAACAGCCAACAAAGGCATTTTGAAACAAATAGCTACCACTCTAACATCGCAAACATTTGTATAATTCAAATCCTATGCATTATGTTAACCATTCACGTCACGCCACGTGTCTTCGTTTTAATAACGTGGCGTCATTAGAACGAAGACACATGGCTTCACGTGAATGGTTAACATAACGCACATGATTTAATTATACAAATGTTTGCGATGTTAGAGTGGCAGCTATTTTTTTTTCAAAATGCCTTTGTTGGTTGTTATTCGAGTGCACCTTCTCTTAAAATGGAAACAAAAAATACCACAACTTGTCGGGTGCCATTCCATGATAGCATGCCAAGTTTCATGAATTTCAGACGAGTTTTGGATTTGCTAGAATTTGAAAAAAAAATCTCAAGGTTTTGACGACAATCAACGGTGCCCTGGTGTTTCAAATTCATTCCCATTTTTTGCATGGGACCTAAGCATGCACCCAAGGACAAAGATTTGATTTTTAACCAATTTATATGCACTGGAGCATGTGCATGTAGTTCAAATTTGAATTATGCACATAAATGCATTGAAAACTCAATTAATGCATAAAAATGTCCAAACGAACCTCGAAAAATGCCAAAAATTGACACAACACTCCTGTTGTTCTACGTTGACACGATAAATTTTTTTAAAGGAATAAGAGCCTATGGATATCGTTTCATCCCCAAAGGTGGGATGTTCCTTACCGAAACCAACATGCTTGTTGTGAGAAGCTCTTGTTTGTGAGAAGTGGATACACAAACCAACCCCAAATGGGACAAATATTTTACTACGGCATTTTGATGCTGCTCCATGATAGCATGCCAAGTTTCATGAATATCATACGAGGTATGTATTTACTAGAATTTAAAAACTAGGTATCTCAATGTTTGCGGACGAGTGACAGTGGCAGGGTGTTTGACATTCATTCCCATTTCTTGCATGCGACCTAAGCATGCAACCAAGGACACAGATTTAAATTTTCAACCAATTTATATGCATTAGAGCATGTGCATGTAGTTCAAATTTTAATTATGCACATGAATGCATTGAAAACTCAGTTAATGTAGAAAAATGTCCAAGCAAACCCCGAAAAATCCCAAAAATTGACACAACACTCGTGTTGTTCTATGTTGACACTAGGAAAAAAATGAAATAGAGAAGAGGAAATGAATATCATTTCTTCCAGAAAGGTTAAACGTTCCCTACTGAAACCATCACACTTGTTGTGAGAAGCTCTGGTTTATGAGAAGCTTGTACCCAAACATGCCCCAAATGGGACAAAAAAATACCACGGCATGTTGATGTCGTTCCATGATAGCATGCCAAGTTTCATGAATTTCGAAAGACTTTTGGATTTACTAGAATTACAAAAGAAAGTACCTCGATGTTTTCTGGAGAGCCACGATGCCGTGGTGTTCGAAATACATCCCCATTTCTTGCATGTGCACGTAGTTTAATTTTGAATTGTGCACCTGAAACGGCTAGAAAACCAATTTAATGTTTAAAATGTCCAAACGAACCCTGAATAATTCCCATTCTTTTACGACACACATATATTTGCATGTTGACTACAGATAAAACGTCTAGCAATTCAAACACTGTCCACTACCGTTGTGATCCCATTATGTAATTCAAATCAAGATGAAAAATCAAGTAGATCCCACACAGTTTATTGTCACCAACCGTGTGAGATGCAGGTCAAAATATCTTGGAGCACCGTCGGTGTATAGTACGCCTATGGCTTACGTGAGAAGGTGCGTTGGCTACAGTCCACAGCCGGCGTGTCAAGCACACTAGCTAGCTCCCCAAATATCATTTCATTGTTTAATTGTCGTTGGTGAAAGATGGGGATGTGGACCCGCGTCGTGAGGGCAACTTCGGCAGCCCACTCCAGCGAGAGCGCAGACGCAGCCGCCATGCACTTGATAATAAGGTGCATGAGCGGCCGCAACCTGCGTTCGGGCGGCCAAGACAACCCAAACGGCCGCTGTTGCATCTCAGGTGGCAGCAGCAACATCTTGCTCGGGGATAGCAACTGGCGAGAGTGGCCCAACAACTGTCCATTCTGCAGCGGCAGCCTTAGCCCTGATGGAGGCCACCCACGGCCATGTCGAGGCCGCCAATGCCCAACTCGTGATGGTCACCGCACAAATCGAACGAAGCTTCTCTGAGAATGGTCGGCAACCCACGACCGAAGAGTTGGCAATCGCCGAGAGCGTTCGAGCAGCCGTTCGTTCCTCCGCCGCATACCTTGCAACGACGGAGCCCGTGCAAGCCCAGATCGCGGCCGCCCACACCTAGCTCATTTTCCAATGAGATGGCGGACGGGGATGGTGAGATGCTTGTTGAGTATGGTGCGATGGAGGCCATGGAGCCCCTTCCCCGGGTGACCGTTGGGCGCGAGCTAGACATGGCGAAGGCGGCGGAGATCGACGAGCACCAGCCGTAGTAGTACTCTTTGTTTTGTTTAATTAAGAGCACCGGTCTTTAATTTTTAGAGTAATGTTTAGGCCAGCTAGCTCTGTTTAATTGATGAACTTGCTCGATTAGGAGTGTGGGTGTGCTATAGCCTCCTTTGTGCACCCAAATTATGCAATGACGTGGATCACCACTATAACCAGGGAAATTCTAACCAAAATTTTTGACGTTCAAACTCATCACACACGGGTTAAGCTATCTGAATCGTTTGTTATGTTCACATATCGTACACAGTTCTGAATAAGGGACCGTGTCTGATGACACTTTGTGCGCCAGTTTTTTCGCTAAAGCGATTCCAAATTTTTGGCTTCCGCAGAAATAACTACCTCCCAGCCCCTCCCACTTACCGAAAGCCACATTTCCCCTGTTTACGCCTTCCTTTCCAAGTTGAAACCTTCACTCCTTGCTTGCAGTGCCGCCTTCTCGCCGGCAACCCTCCTTCATGCTGCTCGGTCTCGCCTATCCAGGCAGGTAATCCACACCCGACCCCCATCCTCCTCCTTCCACATCCCACATGCCCCGACCGCCGGCGCGACACCTTCCACCCAAATCACCGACCCCTCCATCAAATAAGCGCCGCCCTAAGCCGTGGTGCACGCATTATAGCCAGGATCTCAAGGAGCATTTGGCAGCGGAGAAGCAAATCGCAGCCACTCGCGTAGATGAGGTCATAATGGCTGCCATTCGTGCCGACCCCCAGATCATGGAGGAGCACCTTGCCATTTGCTAGCTACTTAAGCATGCTCGGTTTACCTATTGCGTGTGCTGCTCCTGGCTTTCCTTAACAAATTCTAGTGAATTGTGCTATCTAATTTTACCATGCAATTTGTTTCTCTAGTGTATATGTTCTATATGTCATGTAGTGTGGTGCTCACTTATTAATTGTTCGGTTAATTATTTGTCGTCTTCAGTTAACTGTTTGGTTCAGTTCTGCAAATGTGATGTTCAATTCTTCAGGCTGCAATTTTGTATTGTCTTCTATGTGAGAAATAAATCGAATTTTTATTTACAAAATACACGAGAAACAAATACAATTGCTATATTTCTAAGTTTTCAAGCATGCTTGGTTTGGTAATACATTGTACAATGTGGTGCTCCGTTAACATTTGGTTCATTTGTGTTGAGGTGTTTAGTTAACTGTTTGGTTCAATTCTGCAATGCGATGTTCAATAGTTGTGGGTGCATTCTGTTATTCTATACCATGTGAGAAGTAAATCTAATTTGGTTGTACTAAATACATGAGAAACAAATATAATTGCTATATTTCCAAGTTGTTAAGCATGCTTGCTTTGGTTAACTGTCTGATCTTATATTAGGAATATGTTATATTGTGCAATGTGGTGCTCAGTTAACGTTTGGTTCATTTGTTGTGGTGTTTAGTTAACTGTTTGGTTCAATTCTGCAATGTGATGTTCAATTGTTGTGGGTGCATTCTCTTAGTGTATACCATGTGAGGAATAAATTGAATTTTCCTGTAGTAAATACACGAGAAACAAATATAATTGCTATATTTCCAAGTTGTTAAGCATGCTTGGTTTTTTTAACTGTTTGATCTTCTATTATGAGTATGTTATATTGTGCAATGTGGTGCTCAGTTAATATTTGGTTCATTTGTTGTGGTGTTTAGTTAACTGCTTGGTTCAATTCTGCAATGCGATGTCCTATTATCGTGGATAGAATTTTGTATTGTTGTGCATGTGAGGAATAAATTGAATTTGGCTGCAATTAATACATGAGAAACATATACAAGTGATGTATTTCCTAGTTCTTAATCATGCTTGGTTTGGGTAACTGTCTGATCTTCTATTAGGAGTATTTTATATTGTGCAATGTGGTGCTCAGTTAATGTTTGGTTCATTTGTTGTGGTGTTTAGTTAATTGCTTGGTTCAACTCTACAATGTGATGTCCAATTGTCGTGGGTAGAATTTTGTATTGTTGTGCATGTGAGGAATAAGTCGAATTTGGTTGCACTTAATACATGAGAAACATATACAAGTGCTATATCTCCTAGTTCTTAATCATGCTTGGTTTGGATAAGTGGGTTTTCCATGTGGCTTGAATTAATCTGATGAATCCGCAATGTGCTTATTTTTCATCAACTTATTTTACTGATAGAATGCGAAACCTTACTTAACCTGATGACTCACTAATTTATATGTGTTGAAGGGAAACAATGGGAAGCACTGAGGTTTACATTCGAGGTTAGCACGTGCATGGTCCGTTGTCTAATAGCACATTATTGTGCAATTGCAGGAACCATTCTAATATTTAGTTTTTTAATAATTTGGTCTTGCACATGTAGGTCCTACTGTCAGAGGTTTTGACCAACTGTTCGACCCTTTTTGCATCTAGGGAAATGAGTTGTCCATGAATATCAATCAAGACAAGAAACTCAGAAAGATTGTAAGGATAAAGAAGTTAGCGACAAAAAGCAACAAGATCTTTCTGTGCACAATGAAGAAGACATCGGTTAACTACAAGATGTTACTGACTATTATACCTTACCTTTTTTTATTCCTTTGCCCTATTTCCAATATAGAGAAGATATTTATGCGCATCCTTGCTTTCAGGCCTTTCCAAAGCAGTTCACTAATGATTACCTCTCAAACCACCTCTATGGTCAGGAGGCGAGGAAGGTTTTCACACAACACCTATGGTTCAATATTGAAGTGTTCCTGAAGAGGACGAAGGATGGATGGTTAATCATCCACAGGCACTGGCCTAAAGTTGCAAAGACCTTCAACATGAATGAAGGCTAAATATTCGCCTTCCACTTCAGCAGTTTTCCGGATGAGATGCATCTGTCTTTGTACCATCTATGATGATAATTTCGAAAGGTTCTACATGTTGCATGTGAAACTTGGTGCTAGTGTAGTTGTGTACTGGGGTAGCTGAGTGCTGAAGCTATATCGTGTTGTACTATGATGTATTTCAATTATGAAATCCTGCTTCCTTAATATGGAAATGAAATATATTTTGTGCTTAATATGAATGTTAAGTATATTATTAAATTGATTATTAATAATAGGGAAATTAGCCCGCTAATAGTGAATTAGCCTGCCAATTGGGTTTTGCTATTGCAAACGGTTATTGAGAAAATACTGTGGGTGATGACCTCAGGCAACGCACACAGTTTCTAGGAATAAACCATGTTGGATCAATGAACAATCACACATCCTCTTGAAAACTGTTTGCATTAGGCCATCTTGCACAAACGTTTACCACAAAAAACTATGTATGATGGACAACCATTGCCACACAGTTTCTTCTACGCAACGTGTGTGATGCATTCAATAACGCAAACGATAAAATTGTTAATATCATGTGCAATGGCAAAGCTATCGCAAACGATTTAATGGGAAAAATTTGTGCGACGACATGATGTTTGATTTACGAGTGAAAAACATTATGTGTTGTATTGAAGACTTCAACAACGCTGTCCCGACGGATGACAACGACAACGACGGCGCGGTGTCATTGGCGATTTTCTTTTGAAAAAACGTCAATGGTTTTTAAATATAAAACAACACAAACCTTTTAGTTAGAACACCCGTATGCAAACAACCGACAACTTCCCTAGGAAGCCAAGGGAAAATGTGCCGAGCAGGATTTGTGCAGCTCTTGATGACAAACGTTTAAGATAGAGCACCCGTATGCAAAGTGAGAGAATGATTTTTGCATCTCTTCAACGCAAATGGTTCTTTTCGATGACCCGTGTGCAACCACTTACAAACAATTTGGTAAGATTTGCATTTGTCATATTGGGTATGTTTCCATTTGTCAAACTAGAAAGATTGACATTTGTTGATCTAGTAACATTGCCATTTGTCAACCTTGTAACACTGTGATTAGTCAAAATATGAAGCTACAAATCACTAGTAGTATCTTATTTTTGCAATTAAAATTCAGTAATTCAGCATATATTTCATTCATAGATTAATCAGTCATTCATTATACAAATAGTTCAACTCGACAGATGAACCGACCAAAATTTTCACCAATTGTTGCCAACCACGTACTGAAATAGCTAGTTCTACTTTATATACTAGCTAATTTTAAGTACGTTGTACAGTTCCACCACATCTATAGTCAGATGAACTGAACAAAATAGCCCCTAAATACTACTACTATTACTACTACTACTACTACTACTACTACTACTACTACTACTACTACTACTACTACTACTACTACTACTACTACTACTACTACTACTACTACTGTTGCTGCTGCTGTTGAGGGGCTTTGTCCTACTTTCGGCAGCCTCTTCTCTGCCGAGCACGCTCAGTAAGAGGCAGAGGAGGAGGAGCCTACCGACGAGCTGGACAACTGCAATATGGTGCCTGGCGCTGCTGCACCTTTAACGACGCTCACCTCGAACGCCCTCTACCGCTCCAGAAGACCCCTCTTGAAGCGGTGGTTCTCCTCATAGATCTTCTGATTCCTTGCCTCTGAGGCAGCATGTGTCGTAGCCACGGTGTCGGTAAGGCTCTTTGCATGCTTCACGAGGTTCTCCTCCTCCTCTCGCAGGAACTCGGTGTAGCGCGCAAGGTCGCTGACGCCCGTGTGGGCATCCACCTCCGCCTCCCGCCTTCGGGCAGCGGTGGCGGAGCGGCTGATGACCCCGGCGGTTGAAGGTGGGCTGGCGGCCACGGCGGCCGACGTTGGGGTGGCGGCCATGACCACAACCTCCCACCTTCGGGCCATAGTGGCGGAGCGGGTGATGGACACGGTGGCCGGCAGTGGGTGGCAGCCACGACGGCCACCTCCCGCCTTCGGGCCACGGCGGCGGAGCAGGCGCTGGCCCTGGCTTTCGACGGTGGTGTCGCGGCAACGGCGGCCGGCAACAGCTGCCGACGGGCAGCGGCGGCGGAGCGTATGGTTGGTGTTCCGCGCACACCCAACAGAGACGCCACATGCACTACACTACGCCAGGGACTGCGCCACCGCCACAGTGTAGCCTCCTAGCTAGAGCTGTCCTCGGATGACGGTGGAGTGGCTGAGCGACGACGACGGACCGGTGGCATTGGCGATTGTGGGAGAAGCAGACGAGTTAAGCTATAGGGAGGGAGGGGAATATGCGACGCAGGACTCGTTAGCCGTGAGGGTTTATATAGCAGGCCAGTAAGCATTGGGATTTTGGGGGATTTCATCGAGTCGGGTGGGAAGCTTTCTAGGGAACCTGCAAGGTGGCGAGGGAACAGGCTCACCGACGATTCATTGGCGCCAACGTTTGGCCAAAAGAACGCCCCCGCGCGCTGCACGAGCTTGCGATGTAAGTCGTCTGTGGTAGCGGGGTGACAAGACGTGCGAGAGGAGGATGAAAGGCCACGTACACATACGGTTAATAAAAGAACGTTTGCGATTTAATTACCTACTATACCCCCGTCCTCTTTTACAAGTAGGATTGAACTAATAAAATACAAATTCATGTCGCCATAGATTATATAGTTGGATACCTATTTGAACATAGTTTCCAATTATATAACTTTTATAACATGCATTAACATTTTGTTGGTTAATTGAGGGAATAGTATGGAACGGAATATACAGCTTGTAGGAGACCATTTCCTGCGTGTTCAACTGCTCTATGCGTGTGGTTGCTTGCGGTTGAGGCGGTCGCGACGCGCTCTGCTCGCGCCCCGCCACGCGTGATGTGCTCTCATGTCCCTTTAGGTGCTCTGCCCTCATCCCGACATGCGCGCTGCCAGTGTTTGGGCCGGCGCACGATCCCGCACGTTCGTGTACATGCGGTTACGCCGGGCGCGGCGCGACAAGGCAGTTACCCGGCACAAAAACTACCATGCGGACGCGTCGAGAATCCAGGCCGCCCAACCCCATTTTTTTCCTGCGGCAATTTACCTTCATCTCTCGCGTCACACGTCACAATAAGCACACCCATGACAACACATACAGAGAGGACATCCAGTGGTTCCAATGGCGATCAATGTGGCTCCAATGGCTCTCCCGGCGGCCAACAACGACAATGGAGGCAGTTCACCACGCATCACGTAGTGGACACCCACCTGAGGGGGAAGGACCTCTCGGTGGTGTACACGAACGATCTTGTCTCGGTGGAGAGCTCCATCCAAAATATGAAGCAATTCCTTGCTGAGGACAAGTACCAAGTGGTCGGCATCGCCCTCGAGTACACCATCGGTCGTGCCGGGCATGATCAGAAGGTTGTCGTCGCCCAGTTTTGCGTGTGACATGCCGTCCTCGTCTACCACTACCACTAGGCCACAAGGCCTTGCGAGCGTTTCTCCAGGTTTAACAACAGTTCCAACTACAGTTTCGCTACGGTGGACACCACCAACGATCTAAAAGTGCTCAAGGCTTGGGGCTTGAAATGCCCGAATCTTGTCAACATCCAGCACCACTACAAGGTCTCGGGCAGCGACAAAAACAAACATGACTCCCTGGTTGACCTTGCCTCGGCCATCATCAACCCCTACTACATGAATATGAAGAATGAGAGCAACAAGTATAAGAATGCCTCGCACAGTGTGTGGCATAGGATACTGGATGAAGAACATGTCAAGTACGCAGCTAAGGATGCACACACAAGCTACGAGAGGTACAGGTGGATCGTTGACATGAGGAAGTGTCTTCTTCCTGCCCCAGACAAGGGACCGAGCAACAGAGCAGTGGCGGGAGCGTCACAAGAAATAGATGACTAGATGATCGTTTCTCCTACTTTGGAATGCATGCAAATGTTTATTGAGTTGTGTGCTAATGATCTGTATATTCACTTATGTATATATGTATTGATACACTTGTTATTCATCTGTAGACAGAGAAAATCATACGGCTTATTAGCAGCAACTGTCTGTGTTATTATTAGTCTTCGCACACATTTCTGATTGCGGACCTGTTTGTCGCGTATCACACACATCTTGTTCAGTTGAACCGTTTCCATTTTGTTGACTAATCACACAGGGTTCATCCTAGTGAACCGTATCTTGTATATCACACACACCTTCATCTGGCTGCCTGTTTGTTTTGTTCCTCCTCATCGCAAACAGTTAACTGAACTGAACCAAATGCCTTGCATCGCACACGCAACTAAAATCCGAACCGTGTTTGATGCATCCGTTATCACAAACATTTTGCACCTTTTTGACGGTTTTGTTACACCACAATTTGCAATTATGGTCAGGCTCTGCTCCCACCGTGGTGCCATCGGCCGTCTTTCGGGTCATATCTGAGGTTATGTTAGGATCTTGAAGCTTGTTGGTGCACACTTCCATGTCTCCTGGCTTCAACAATTAAAGAAGTGCAGAATTGCAAGACTGACAACATGGAAAGAAGAAACGCATTAAGAACTAAAGATCATGTTTCAATGATTCAGTCAAGGCATCAAAGTATCAAACATTAGCATGTTTCATTATATTTCTACCAAGAGAAATTGGGATTTAGGAATTGGGAGATAGTACCTCTGTTGCTGCTACCGAGGGGGCGAATTCTAGGAGGAATGGCAACGAAGGGGCGGCAGTGGTTGGAAATTAAAAGGCGGCAACAAAAACGTCTTGCTGCAGGCTGCAGGGGATGCAATGAAGGAGATGCAAGGGGAGGCCGAGCGCCCGAACGGAACGGGGGCAGGGCAGCGGGCGGCGACAGCAAGGAGGGTAGGTTTTCATTCCTTCTTCGCGCTGGTTCCGCTTTTTTCTGGATTGGTGGTAGCGTGGTGCTGGGCTTAGATTTGAGGCCCAGCTACAGGTTTGTGTTAACATGTAAACATTGTTTCAGTTTCTAAAAAAAAGAGTAAACATTGTCGCAAGAAAAGTGTAAATTCAGGCTAAATGTGTGGCTAGGGATACCTCTGGTTTTTGAACCATCTAACCACAAGTTGATTCGACACTAAAAAACATACATTTACTTTTTCGACGTTTTACACAATTTCGTCGAAGGGTCTCTGATCGTAGTGTCGCGTTTGGACCATCCTGCAGTAGTGATACGAATGAATTGATGCCATGAAGAATTGTTACAGGCTTGAATGGTAATTGATTGTCGCAAACTGAATAAAGCTACTAGAAAAGATCATTACTCTCTACCTTTTATTGATCAAATGCTAGAAAGATTATCCAAACATACACACTTTTGCTTTCTAGATGGTTATTTTGGTTTCTCTCAAATACCTTTGTCAAAAGAGGATCAAGAAAAGACCACTTTTACTTGCCCTTTCAGTACTTTTACTAATAGACTTATTCCTTTTGGTTTATGCAATGCACCTGCTACCTTTCAAAGATGTATGACTGTTATATTCTCTTATTTTTATGATTTTTTTTGAGGTTTTCATGGATGATTTTTCCGTTTTCGGATCTTCTTTTGATGATTGCTTAAGCAACCTTGATTGAGTTTTGAAGACATGCGAAAAAACTAATCTTGTCTTGAATTGGGAGAAGTGCCACTTTATGGTTAATGAAGGTATTGTCTTGGGGCATAAGATTTTTGAAAGAGGTATTGAAGTTGATAAAGCTAAAGTAGACGCTATTGAAAAGATGTCGTGTCGTAAAAATATCAAAGGTATAAGAAGTTTCCTTGGTCACGCTGGTTTCTCTAGGAGGTTGATGAAAGACTTCTCTAAAATTTCTACGCCTCTCAGTAATCTCTTGCAAAAAGATGTTCCTTTTGTTTTTGATGATGATTGTGTAGAAGCATTTGAAATACTTAAGAAAGTCTTGATTTCCGCACCTATTGTTCAACCACCTGATTGGAATCTACCCTTTGAAATTATGTGTGATGCTAGTGATTATGCTATTGGTGCTGTTCTAGGACAAAGAGTTGATAAGAAATTGAATGTTATTCATTATGCTATCAAAACTCTAGACAGTGCCCAGAGAAATTATGCTACTACTGGAAACGAATTTTTAGCAGTTGTGTTTGCTTGTGATAAGTTTAGATCTTATATTGTTGATTCTGAAGTAACTTTTCACACTGATCATGCTGCTATCAAATACCTTATGGAAAATAAAGATGCTAAACCTAGACTTATTAGACGGGTTCTCTTGCTACAAGAATTTGATATGCACATTATAGATAGAAAGGGAGCTGAGAACCCCGTTGCAGAAAATTCCTCTAGGTTAGAAAATGTTCTTGATGACCCACTGCCTATTGATGATAGCTTTCCTGATGAACAACTAGCTGTCATAAATGCTTCTCGTATACATTGTTGCTAAATTTATACCACCTGGCTTCATGTACCAACAAAAGAAAAAAAATTGTATGATTTAAGACATTACTTTTGGGATGACCCACACCTTTATAAAGAAGGAGTAAATGTTGTTATTAGATGTTGTGTACCTGAGCATGAACGGGAACAGATCCTACGCAAGTGTCACTCCGAGGCCTACGGAGGACACCATGCTGGAGATAGAACTGCACACAAGGTATTGCAATCCGGTTTTTATTGGCCTACTCTCTTCAAGGATGCTCCTAAATTTGTTTTGTCTTGTGATGAATGCCAAAGAATTGGTAATATTAGTAGACATCAGGAAATGCCTAAGAACTATTGACTTGTTATTGAACCATTTGATGTTTGGGGCTTTGATTATATGGGACCTTTTCCTTCCTCTAATGGGTATACAGATATTTTAGTTGTTGTTGATTATGTTACTATGTGGGTAGAAGCTATCCCAACAAGTAGTTCTGATCATAACACTTCTATTAAGATGCTTAAAGAATTTATTTTTCCAAGGTTTGGAGTCCCTAGATATTTAATGACTGATGGTGGTTCACATTTTATTCATGGCGCTTTCCGTAATATGCTTGCCAAATGTGATGTTAACCATACAATTGCATCTCCATATCATCCTCAGTCTAGTGGTCAAGTAGAATTGAGCAATAGAGATATTAAATTGATTTTGCAAAAAACTGTCAATAGATCTAGTAAGAATTGGTCTAAGAAACTTGATGATGCATTATGGGATACATAAATGTATATAAACACCCTATGGGTATGTCTCCATATAAAATGGTTTTTGGAAAAGCATGTAACTTACCTCTTGAATTAGAACATAAAGCTTATTGGGCAATCAAAGAGCTCAACTATGATTTCAAACTTGCCGGTGAAAAGAGGTTATTTGACATTAGCTCACTTGATGAATGGAGAACCCAAGCCTACGAGAATGCCAAGTTGTTTAAAGCAAAAGTTAAAAGATGGCATGACAAAAGGATACTTGCCGGTGAAAAGAGGTTATTTGACATTAACTCACTTGATGAATGGAGAACGCAAGCCTATGAGAATGACAAGTTGTTTAAAGAAAAAAGTTAAAAGATGGCATGACAAAAGGATACAAAAGCGAGGGTTTAATGTAGGTGATCATGTTTTGCTATACAACTCTCGTTTAAGATTTTTTGTAGGAAAGTTTCTCCCTAAATGGGAAGGTCCTTACATTATCGAGGAGGTTTATCGCTCCGGCACCATCAAAATGAACAACGCTGAAGGGACAAATACGAAGGTGGTAATCGGTCAAAGAATCAAACATTACATCTCAGGTACTCCCAAAAATGTCGAGACAAATATAATTAGTACCATAACATCGGAGGAATACATAAGGGATACTTTCCAGGACGTTTCGGACTCCGAAAAGGAATATGCAAGTGGTACGGTAAGTAAGCCGACTCCAAAACGTTTTCAATAGCAATGTTTCTCCGTTTTGGAATATTAATGAAAATTGGAAAATTAAAAGTAGTCCGAAGAGTGCACGAGGCAACCACGAGGATGGAGGGCGCGCCCTACCCCACTGGGCGCCCCCTGCCATGTGGCTACCTCGTGTGCCCTCCGGACTCCGTTGTCTTGCAAAATATTTCTTTTGGTTGGTAAAAATTCATTATATAATCTCCCGAAGGTTTTGACCACTGTACCACGACAATATCTCATGTTTTTGTTTCAAGCTATTTGCTGCTAGAGTTTTCTAGGCCAGGCATCATGTCGTCCCCCTCCTCCAACAACATGGGCGACGATGCTTGGATAAGCAAGATAGAGATGAAGAGAGAAGAACTTGGGGAAATCAATGAGGGTGATAAGGTCAAGAAGGCCACAGGAGAAGAAGAGGACGTCCTCCAGCCTCACTACAATCATCTTACCCCTACTGAAATAGAAGTTTTCAAGATCATTGAAATAGTTCGTGTGCAAAACAAGTTTCTCACTCGTGAAAATATTCTGTTGCAAGAGCATATTACTGCACTCAAGGGAATTATTCGTAAATTGGAGCATCTCCTATGCTCGATGTGTGGCACTACTTCATCAGCAACTTCATCAACACCACCTTCGAAGAAAAAATCATAAATACATGAGTATGGGCACTCCCCTTGGCAACTTCCAAGATTGGTGGAGGTGCCTCGGTATAGTATCACCATCACACCTTTTATCTTTATCGTTTTCTTAGTTTGATCCTTTTGGTTATATCTTGATCTAGTAGAATAAAGTTTTTAGTATGATTTAGCTCTGAGTTTTGAGTTGAGGGCTTTGCTATTTAATCTTGGGGGATTAATTTTTTTGTAATAAAGAGTAGTTTTGAGACGTTCTTTTGCATTAAGATTTTGTGCACCCAACCATAAAAGCGCATGACAACCTCTGCTTCCCTCTGCGAAGGGCCTATCTTTTACTTTTATCTCCTACCCTTATACAAGAGGCACGGTGATCCTCACCCTTCCTTTGTTACACTTTTTCCTTTGGCAAGCTCTATGTGTTGGAGAGATCCCGGTATATATATCCACTCGGATGTAGGTTAGCATGAACTATTATTGTTGACATCACCCTTGAGGTAAATCGTTAGGAGGCGAAACTATAAGCCCCTTTCTTTCTCTGTGTCCGATTGAAACTTTTAACTCATAAGTATTGCGTGAGTGTTAGCAATTCTGAAAGATTAAATGATAGTTGAGTATGTGCACTTGCTGAAAAGCTCTTATATTGATTCTTTCTGATGTTCTGATAAATTGCAATTGCTTAAATGACTGAGATCATAGTTTGTTAGTTTTCAATGAAATTTCTGATTCATACTTTACCTTATGAACGAATTGTTACTTTACCATAAGAAATTATATGACAAGATGATCATGATGCCCTCATGTCCGTATTTTATTTTTGTTGACACCTCTATCTCTAAACATGTGGACATATTTTTTGATTTTGGCTTTTGCTTGAGGACAAGCAAGGTCTATGCTTGGGAGAGTTGATACGTCCATTTTGCATCATGCTTTTATATCATTATTTATTGCATTATGGGTTGTTATTACACATTATGGTACAACACTTGTGCCTTTTCTCTCTTATTTTACAAGGTTTACATGAAGAGGGAGAATGTCGGCAGCTGGATTTCTCGACTGGAAAAGGAGCAAATATGAAAGACCTATTCTGCACAACACCAAAAGTCCTGAAACTTCACGGAGATTTATTTTGGAAAATATACAAAATAATACTATTTTCTTCAATAAGCTATTTTCTTTCTCAAGTGTAACTTGGCTAAGAGAATCATTAGTAGAATCAAGAGAACTACTAGAAGCAATAATACTAGATTTAGCATTGTTATTGTTACTACTAGATGAAGAATCTTTCTTTTTCTTATTCCTAGACCTTACTTGTGGCATATAAGTATACAAGAGTAGATGCTTCGCAATGTAAGAAGAACTCTTCTTTCGAAGATCATCATTGATAAATTTTAGGAAACCATGCTCATGCTCTAAATTTAGCTTCTCGAAGCGTAGCTTCTCAGGAGTCCTTAGGAGCTCTTTATGATCCTCTAGAGTTGTTTCATGAGCTAATTTAAGAGTGTTTAGTTCTTTAGTTAGATGCTAAATCTCCTTTTTATCATTATCATTCATTTCATCTTGATTAGCATGATTAGTAGCAATTTAATCATAGATTTCATCGCTAGTGTAGTCAACAAGTAATTCATCATCTCCTAGCAAATCATCTTCATCACTATTGAAATCAAGATACTCGGGGTCTGATACCTTGGGGCCTTTTGCCATGAAGCATCTTCCAATTCCTTCATTTGGTGAGTCAAATATGTCGTAGGAGTTGGATGACACCAGAGAAATTCCGACAACACCTTCATCTTGAGTATATTCGGAGTCAGAGTGATGGCTTCTCTCGTAGTAGTTATTGGAGTCAGAACTGGATATCCATTCACCAATGTGAGCTTAATTTCTTCATCTTGTGTAGCTCTTTGATGACTTGACCTTCCTTTCTGAATACTTACTTCTACGAGAGGGTCTTCGTTCATAACGATCATCTCTACTCCTTCTCTCTTTTTGGGGTGATTCATCTCTTCTACTTCTCATTTTTGGTGAATCTTCTCTTCTTTTGTAGGGATCCGTACATTCATTGGAGTAGTGTTCCGGTCTACCACAATTGTAGCAATTACGATCACGAGTACAAGATTGTGACACCGCGAGACCGATGCGCCAAATGTCTTCCTCTTATTGGCCGTCGTTGCCATGTCATTTGCTTGCGTGTTTCACTTTGCCATGTCATCATGTGCATTCCATCAACATGTTTTCAAAACTTGCATCCGTTCATAGTTGTCCGATCCCCCATCCTATCTGTCGTCCATTCAGAGCCCAGACACACTTGCACGCGCCCGCGACACCTCTGAAATATTATTTTATAAGTGGCTAAAAATGTTCTCGAAATGAGGTGAAAGTTGGAGTGCGGTCTTATTATAGTGTAGGTAGACCGCCTATCAAATTTAGTCGCAGTCGGAGCTTATTTGATAGCCCAACCGTTAACCCACCGTCGGGTCACCCCTTTATATACAGGTTGATGCCCGAAGGTGTACAAAGTCCCGGCCGGCTCATACACAACATGGCGGTCTCGGTAACCAACTAAATTTGCTTTACAATATAAGTTAAACGTATGACGGTTCACACCCATGGACCTCAAATCGTCCCCGGGTCTTGGGCTTTCAATAAGCTTGCTCTCCGACCGCCATCTTAACGCCATCTTGGGCCTTCTCATCTTAAGCCTCGAGTGGCATGACCTAGCCCCTTATGGGCGGGTTATTATTAAGGCGAGCGATACGCGCCGGCGGACCAGCCAAAAGCCCAGCCGGTCACGCGCGAGCCCTTCGATTTGGCTTTCTGCAGCCGTCGGATGCCTCCTTTCCCAATCGTTTTTTTCTTCTCAGGCTTGTTAAACGCAGCAGCTCGTGTCGGATGCCTCATTTCCCAAACGTTTTCTTCCGTGGCTTGGTCAACGCAGCAGTTCGTCCCCTCCAGCCTTCACGTGCGCGCTCCCGCACGATAGCAGCTGTCCCGGCAAGGGTGCCGCCGGTGCTTCGTCGCCACGGCCATGTCGCCGCCCCACGCTCGTCGCCCCGACCGTCCGTGCTCGCCGTTCTGGCTGCCCACACTCGCCGGCGATTCCCGAGCTGACCCGTGGTAAGAAATCTACTAGTGTTTTTTGGCTGACAACGCTGAAGCTGGTTCCAGCAAAAAAACATGCGACTTGTACCCTTTTTTGTCATGGATGCAGCTCCGCCTCATCAATGATTGACTGGTTCCAGCAAAAAAACATGTAACTTGTATCTTTTTTGTCATGGATGTAGCTCCGCCTCACCAATGATTGACTGGTTCCAACAAAAAACAGAGATGCCCGTTGTAGCATTTTTATGTGTCGCTCGTAGCAAATGAAGACAACGGTTGCAGAAAAAATCCTTGTCGCCGCCATCGAGCTTGCAGCTCCACGAGGAAAAAAAAGTGTGTAGCAAAATTCCTCGACGGTTGTAGCAAAAACTACAACGGTTGTAGCAAGAAAAGTCATTGTCGTCATGGGACTCAGCTCGTTCATGAATTAATGTAGAAAAAAATGAAACGGGTGCAGCAAAACAAATCATCGGTTGCAGCAAAAACATATACCGGTTGCAACAAAAAAAAGCATCATGGTCCCCGTCGAAGAAGCATGTTGAAGCTTTTTCCATTGTCGGATGTAGCTTTTGTTACAGCCGGTTGCAGCTTTTCATATTACTCCATAGCTTCTGTCATCTATGGTTGAAACTTTTTTCATCGCCTGTTGAAGCTTTTTTCGTCGCTAGATGAAGCTTTTTTCATCATCGGTTGTAACTTTTCTTGCTTGTTCATCGCTTTCGTTGTATACGGGTTGAAGCTTTTTTCATAGCCGGTTGAAACTTTTGTCGTCGCCGGTTGTAGATTTTTTTGACATCGGTTGCAGCAACCACCACCCACCACCGCCCGTGCCAGCACTCATGGCCGGTTCCAGCAAAAAATGTCGCCGTTTCCGGCATCTCCCAGTGCCTAATGTACCACCACGGCGTCTGGACGCATCTTCTCTAGCACCGATGGGCCGTCCCCGTGTTGTCGGTCGAGGTCGTTGCAGCTCCGGCCATGTCGCCGATCGAGGTCGTTGCAGCTCCGGTCATGTCGCCAGTCGAGGTCGTTGCAGCTCCGGCCGTGTCGCCGATTGAGGTCGCTGCAGCTCCGACGACCCGTGGTTGTAGCATCCGCCACCGCCGTTACAGCATCCCGTCAACGCCGGTGGCCAGCACCCATAGCACCGTGGCCCGTCGATGGATGCCGTCGTTGCCACGGCTTGGATTAGTTGGGAAAGAGAGAGCCGGACGTGGGGAATGAGTGCGTCGCGTGAAGGAGGAGATAAGGTGCAGTATTTTTTTTAGACAAGATAAGGTGCAGCTTTGCGCGAGCGGTGGGTGAGCTGTTGCACAGGGGTCCATGTGCCAGCGCGACGCGCCATAAATCGACCTGCCGAATTTTGGGCCGGCTCACCGATTAGAAAGCTTTCCCTATTATTAACCATGCTTTTAGACTGGCCTAGCCCGAGTCTATGCACCCGGCAGAAACAATACACCACAGTTCAGTGGCGTAGCTAGGGGGTGGTCAGGGTGGTCCATGGACGACCCTGAAATTTCCCTGAAATTTCCCCATAGCTTCTATATAGTGTAGTAAAAAAATACATTTTTTTGAAAATAAATAAATTTATGTAAATATTTTTATTAATGGATCACCCTGACTTATTGGGCTGGTTACGCCACTGCCAGGGTCCACAAGTCGCGCTAAAAGCAGCAAATGTGGATGCTCGCTACGCTAACTCCTATACCTTGTGCGCTTTATTGCTCCATTTACTCCGGTAGAGGTGAACGGGCGCCTTTCTTCTCTCTGCTTCACTTCTCGGAAGCAGAGGTCGACCGAGCTGATCTGCACAACCCATTTCCTGTTCATCAAAGAGAAGGGTGATAATGGCCGCCGGCAAGAGAAACGAGTCTGAGGCGGCGACAGCGGCGCCATTGCTAGCAGCAAGGAGGGAGATCAAGCATTGCAAGGAGGGGTGCCCAGGGTGCAGGCTGGACGAGATCAACAAGAACAAGACCGGCATCCCCTACCTGAACTTCTTCTACGTGTGGGTCGTATGTCTCTGCGCCGGTGAGTGCGCCCATCCCTCTCTTCTCCTCCACCTTGTTTGAGTTTCTTGTTTCCGGCATGGGTCCAGCTCCAGCCTCCAGCGTTCTCGATGTAGCACGCGTACGCCGTTTCTTCCGTTCCACTAACACCTATACTCTTTGTATAGAAATAGAAAATACATCAATACATGTACTTTTTTGTTGTACAGTAGAATACATAAATATTTCCCCTAGCTGAACGTAGATGGTCTTCCTACTAGCTAAACTTTTCTTCTTCCTTGGTGGTGCATAATATTGGGCCACAAACCAGAAAATTGAAAGTAAGCATAACCTATTAACCTCTATGCCTCGGCACTTAGGATGACTGGTCCGTAAAAAAAAATTGCGGGATTAATTAGTTAAAACATAGCGTGGAACTTTGGAGGTTCCAAAATAATTGGTTAACCATGGCATGAACTAAAAGGGTGTAAAAGATCACCAAAAACTGCCAATCCGTACGTGTGTAATGTAACCATTAACCACGGTTTGATACTAGGATTTAGAATGGATATTACTATAGACGACGACAACGCATCCCCTCTGTACCTATATGTACCGTCGGCTGGGTGAAAGCTGAGAAAGATAGAGTAAGGCCCCGTTCGGAAGTGATCCTGCTTCCCGAGGTGGCCAGCTTCTCGCGGGAGCTGGGCGAGCTGGCTTCTCGCGGGAGCTGGCGAGTGTTCGGCTCGACGAGCAGCTCCTCAGCGGAGAAAACGATTCGAGCGTCTGTCAGAGAGCTCGCTCTGGAGAGAAAACGGTTCGAGCGTCACTTCGGGAGGGCAATCAGGTGTAATTTCCTGCAACTCCTGCTTCATGTTTTCCTGAAGCTGGACCCGAGCTGCTCCCGCAAATTGCACTAGAGGCTGCTTGTTCTCCAGAATCCAGCTTCCAGGAGCTGAACCGTTCGACGGGCTTCTCGCCGGCTTCTCGGGAAGCTGGAAGCGGGAGGAGATCCGAACGGGGCCTAACTCACATGTGCGAAACTGATACGGGAGGCAGTAGACAACAACACATGCATGGTGTGGGAACTCTCGGTGTAGAATTCCATCACATCTATACTGGAGTGGTAGTACTCAAACTCAGTGGTTGAGTATGCGGTTGTGCAGCCCAACAACTCGAGTTCAATTCCCAGAATTGACAGGTGATACACAGGGGTTTTTCTCGTTTATTGAGGATCGAGCTTGGTGTGTGGTGGAACCACTCATCAAGAAATATCTTGATACTCATTTAAAAAATTACGAGGACCATGTTTATCTTGGTACTCATACTAAAATGGTCGTATGCATCCTTAGTTGGTGCAGAGGCCGGGAAGTGAAAATATCTCCCATTTAAAGGCCAGGTCTCTCTTCTAACTAGCGATGGGGGCGGGGG
>LR738711.1:353157328-353262227 GCA_902687465.1 Secale cereale
GGGGGGCGTCACCCACGGCGACCGCCGCGATCCAGGCGCTCGGATCGTGCTCCGGCCTTGGTAGGGTCGGCGGCAGATTCTGGTCGCTCGTTGACGCCGACATCGGCGATGAGGAGGATGAAGACGGGGACTCCGCCGGCGTGTCGCCGGAGTTGTACTCGCCAACGCCTTCAGACATGTTCTGCGAGGCGTTTAATCCTGGGTACTCGGTGGAGGAAGTCGCCATGATTGTTGATGACGTGGGTTCCGATCGACGATCCAGCAAGGCAAGGGGTACACCCTGGGGACAAGATTGAGTTGGTTCACCGGATTGTTCACCGGCGGACGGCGCTGACCGTGGTCCGGCCATGGAAAGGCCCGATCCCCAAGGTATGTCTCGCACCGTTTACTTTGTCAGATTTCTTATTGCCTCATACCAGGACTAGGGTTACTAGGAAAAAAGAAGCGAAGTGTCCGGGCGGTGGCGCAGCTGCCGGCGCCGACGGCCGTCGGGGCAACCGAGATCCGGGCGGCCAGGGGAGTCCATTTGAAATTTTTGCTGGGCCATGATGGGCCTGAGGCTGAACGGGCCGTCTTGGACTCAGCGAAGCTAGGGTATGTGGCCCAGGCACCTGACGTTCAAGTTGAGCCTGTCTTGGGGTCGAGCGATCGCAGTTCAGATCGTGGTCGACCCCATCGTGTTCCTTCGATGTGCGTTCCTAGGGTTCGGCCTCAGAGAGCTTCACCTGGTTTCCCTCATCGCCAGTCTGGGCGGGCGGCTTGTACACCGCCGCTCGAGACGATGGCAGGCGGGGGTGGCGGAGGACCGCCGCCGTCGAAGCCGACGACGCTCGTTCCCGCCGCTGCGGGCGCACCTCGAGGGCCGCAACAACACCAGCCTGGGCTGCAATCTTAGCAACCACAGGCGGCCGGCGGAGTTGCACCGGTGAACGGCGGCCAGCGCCCTGTTGGTCGGGCGGCTGAGGCGGCTCCGGCTTCGGCGGACGCCTCGCGTGGTCGGGGGCGGCATGGTCAGGGGACCAGAGGGTTCAACGCTAACTGGAACCCCCCCCCCCCTCGAGGATGATAGGGAGATGATGGATACGATGCCTACGGCGATGGGAAACACCGGGGTTCCTTGTCTTCCGGTGGAGGACGTGGATATGCTTGGCAGGGCGATGGTGGTGTTGGCAGAGGTTTCAACGGGCCGCAGGGGGGTTACCGTCAAGATGACGGTTTCTTCAGACCTCCGGGAGGCTTTATTGAAGGAGCTTCAGGACCGAACTATCGCTACCGCGGGATGTACCGCGGAGGAGGGGGGTAGGCGAGCTCCTCCTCCTCCTCTGCTGCCAGCCGTGGTTAACCCCGACGTGCCTTTCGGGGGGACTACGGAGGTGTCCTCTGGGGAGCTCAGTGCTGCTGCTGCCGAGGTGGTTAGGGCTCTTGCCTCGGTGGAGGTTCCAGAGCCGAGTGCACCGGTGACTGACAAGACTGTGGACAAGACTGCCGGGGATCGTCTATCTAAGTGGCTTCGCAAGAAGGAGAAGATGACTTGTCGTTGTTGCGGCATCGCGGGTCATTTTGTGGCTAAATGCACCACTGAGATGTGTGACACGTGTCAAAAGCCCATGCATGAGTTAGGGGAGTGCCCTGAGCTGATGGGGCCCATGCCGGTGGTCGCAATTTATGGTGTCTGTTCCGCTGATCTCATGTTTTTTGAGTCACCTTCCGTTGAAATAGAAGCATCTGCAACGGAGACCTTGCTTACGGGTATCGTGAAGGTGACTCATGGGATTCTCTTTGAGGCTCAAATTGTGCAACGGCTCAGTGCGTTGGTGCCTGGCAATTTTCAGTGGAAGCTGGTTAAGCTTGAGGGTCAAAACTATAAAGTTGATTTCCCGACTCTGGAGGATCTGAATCACACCCTCAAGTTTGGCATGTGCAGAGTGGCAAGCACTAACTGTATCATGGAGTTTGCTCCCTGGAAGAAACCAGAACATCAAGAAAAGGCTCTTTCTCATATCTTGGTTCGGTTTAATGGGGCCCCTCTGAAGTCTTTGCAGAGCACCCGGACCACCTGGAGTCTAGGTTCGCTAATTGGGAAGATTGAGAAGGTTGATATGCCCTTCACTCACGCTAATGGCGTGGCACGTCTATTGGTGAGTGTCCTGGATGTTGAGCTTATTCCTGACACAGTGAGATGGTTTTACGCTGGTCTGATGTATGATTTGGAGATTGAGTTCGAGAGTCAGGAGCTCTTTCAATCAACTTATGGGAATTCAGACACAGACATGACCGAGGGTGATGATGTGCGCGGTCTGCGTGATACGGCCGCAGATGGTTCAGCCAAGGCTGGGCATGGATCTACGATGGGCCGGACATCGCAATCATCGGGGGGTTCTGGGGGAAAGGGGGTGTCGCCTCCTGAGACCCCAATGAACTCTCTCAGGTTTGGTTCCTTTGGTGCGGCCTCGGCACCCAGCCGTTTATGGTGTCTTAGGGCTGACGTGGATGATCTGGCGGAATAGGAGCTACCACCGCCGTTGTCGCCGGTGGCCGTGCTTTCAAAGTTTCATCGGGCTGAGGGGAGTGAGAGGGGGGGGGGGCCAGTAGCTTCGCCACCTTCGTCTCGTCATCTTCGATTTGGGGGTGTGGAGGGGGTCTCAGCATGGGCCGCCCCAACTAGCCCTGGTAGCCCGACTTCTTTTGCTCCGGTGCCTGCCTTCGAGGAGTCCTCGACAAGAGTTGCGTACACCTTGGGAGTAGCCGAGTCCGGAGGTACCTCTCCCAGCGTGCTTCCTTCGGGATCTCCCATTGGCTGTCGCACACCGACGAGGGTGACTCCGGAGGGTTCGCCATTAGTGGTTTCGGCGGTTTCTCCGGTTATGCAGATGGTATGCGGCCATGGCACGACTGGACTGCTGGATCTGGGTCTACCTGGGTCTACGACAAGAGGCCTTACCCCAAGCGGGCCCTCGATGGGCGAGATCGTCGCCTTCGGCGAGATTCCGGATCCCAGGTCGTATCGAGGATGAGCAGCTGTATCGAGGATCGGCCTGACGTGGATGACCTGCAACTGGGGCGTGCCATGCGGCAGGCCAAGCTTCGGGAAATTGAGGACACAACAGGTATTTTAGTCAATACTTTCAATTCGATTTTGCATTTTTTCTGAAATGATATTGTCGTTAATGCAAACCAATTGGGAGTCTCGTTGGGTAGTAATGGTAAAGAAATTGCAAAATCTGTTAATGATTTACTTGATCTCGAGGCGGAGAGGGCTATTGAGATTCTAAGAAACTTAGCAGCTGTTAAACCTCTGAATAATTCGGAAATTGATCCGCATTCTGGTTGGGGGTGATTTCAATATTATTAGAAGGCGGGACAAAAAGAACAATGATAACTTTGATGGCAGATGAATGTTTATGTTTAACGCTATTATTGAAAGTTTAGATCTCAGAGAGATAGAGCTTTCCGGTAGAAAATTCACTTGGGCCAATACATTACCAACTCTAACATATGTGAAGTTAGATCGTGTACTCACTAGTGTGTAATGGGAGCGAAAGTACCCTATGGTGACTGTGCAGGCTTTGTCTCGAGCGGTCTCGGACCATACCGCACTTCTTGTTGACTCGGGAGAGGCGACTTATGTGGGGAATATAAACCTTTTCTATTTTGATCTAGCATGGTTTGAGAGAGAAGGTTTCTTGGATCTGGTTGCAAGGGAGTGGGCAAAGGATTCAGGAGGGAGATCGAACGTAGAAAGATGGCAGAATACGATTAGACACTTAAGACAATTTTTGCGCGGTTGGGCTAAGCATTTGAGTGGAGTTTATAAGGTTGATAAGGAAAGACTCCTTCACCTTATAGCTACTTTAGATGTAAAAGCGGAGTTGTTCATTTTAGATACCAGAGAACCGGAGACTAAAGTGGCGGCAGAATTGAGGCTAAAAGAATTGATGCGTGAAGAAGAATTGAAGTGGGCACTTAGATCCAAGCTGCGTCAAGTTGTCCAAGGGGATGATAACACGCAATTCTATCATTTGATTGCGAATGGTAAACATCGCAAGAAAAAATATTTTAGCTTGAGCAGGATGAAGGAACGATCTTAGGGCAAGAGAACCTAAAGATGTACATAACTGATTACTATAAGCAGCTGTTTGGGGCTCCTGAGGATAGTTTTGTGTCCTAAGATGAGTCTCCGGTTGAGGATGTCCCTCAAATTTCGACAAATGAGAATGAGATCTTATCCGCCCCGTTCTCAGAGAAAGAGGTGTTTGACGCGATTTCACATATGAAGAATAACAAGGCGTCTGGAACGGATGGTTTTCCGGCTGAGTTTTACAAAAGGTGATGGCATATTATTAAGGGTGATTTACTTCCCATGTTCCATGATTTGTTTGCTGGACATTTGCAGTTATTTCACCTTAATTTTGGCACGATAACTCTGCTCCCTAAGAAGTCACAGGCGGTTCGGATTGAGCAGTTATGTCCCATCTGTCTCCTTAACGTCACTTTTAAAATCTTCACTAAGGTGGGAACAAACAGACTGACGCAGATTGCACATACTGTAGTGTAACCTTCTCAAACAGCCTTCATGCTGGACAGAAACATCCTTGAAGGGGTTGTCGTCCTCCATGAAACGCTCCATGTGATTCACTCAAAAAAACTTCATGGGGTGGTTTTTAAGGTGGATTTTGAAAAAGCGTACGATAAGGTTAAGTGGCCTTTTCTTCAACAAGCCTTGCGGATGAAAGTATTCAATCCATCCTGGGGAAAGCAGGTGGATTCTTTTACACAAAAAGGTTGTGTCGGAATAAAGGTGAATGACGATATAGGTCACTATTTCCAGACACGCAAGGGTTTAAGACAGGGAGATCCGATGTCACCTATCTTATTTAACATAGTGGTTCATATGTTAACTATCTTGATAGGAAGAGCTAAAGAGAATGGCCAGGTAGGTGGGCTTGTTCTGCATCTATTTGATGGTGGACTGTCTATCCTACAATACGCTGACGATACTATCATCTTCATGGAGCACGATTTGGCAAAAGAAAGAAATATAAAGCTTCTGCTATGTCTATTTGAGCAGTTATCGGGGTTAACAATTAACTTCCATAAGAGTGATGTTTTCTGCTTTAGGAGAGCCGAAGACGAACAAGAAGCTTACAAACAACTTTTTGGCTGTGGGATAGGCTCGTTGCCTTTCACATACCTGGGCATTCCGATTCACCATCGCAAGATTTCTATTAAAGAATGGTAGTGTATTGAGGATCGATTTGAAAAGAAACTACACTATTGGAAGGGCAAGCTCATTTCATATGGAGGCCGACTAACTCTCATTAATTCAGTTCTTACAAGTATGCCAATGTTTCTATTGCCCTTCTTCCAGATCCCAGTTGGGGTCAGGAAAAGAGTGGATTTCTATCAATCGCGTTTCTTTTGGCAGAGCGACGAGTTAAAACGAAAATACAGGCTCGCTAAATGGGATGTCATTTGTAGGCCAAAAGACCAAGGTGGTCTTGGAATTGAAAATCTTGAGGTAAAGAACAGACGCTTACTCAGCAAGTGGATGTATAAGCTATCCTGTGAGACCCATGCCACATGGGACCAGATCTTGCGTAATAAGTACCTTACCACTAAGACACTAGCGTAGGTGATAGTTAGGCCAACTGATTCACCTTTTTGGAAAGGACTAATGAAAGTGAAAGTAGCCTTTTTCAATAGAACAAAGTTTATCGTTGGTAATGGTATCTCCACGAGATTCTAGGAGGATATGTGGCTTGGGGAGACGCCCTTGGCTATCCAATATCCTTATCTATATAACATTGTTCAGCATAGAGATGCTTACGTTGCAACAGTCTTACAGTCCAATCCTCTAAATATTCAGTTCCAAAGGATGCTGGCCGGAAACCGTTGGGAAGCCTGGCTCCGTCTTCTCATAAGATTGATCGATGTTCAGCTATCTGAGCAGCCAGATTGGATTCATTGGAAATTAACCAAGAATGGAGTGTTTTTAGTGAAATCCATGTATCTGGATTTAATCAATTTGATGCCCATTCCTCGATCTATACACATTTGGAAGGTCAAAGTTCCCTTACGGATTAAAGTGTTTATGTGGTTCGTCCATAAAAAAAGTAATTCTTACTAAGGACAACTTGGCCTAACGTAACTGGACTGGGTCCCCCAGATGTAGCTTCTGTGATCATGATGAATTTATCAAACACCTCTTTCTTGATTGCTCGTTAGCCAAAAATTTATGGTGCTCAGTCCACATAGCATTTAACATTTCTCCTCCTACTAGTATAAACACGTTGTTTGGGGCGTGGCTAAATGGAGTTGAAAAAGAAATAGCGAGTCACATTCGTGTAGGCGTTTGTGCATTATTATGGGCTATTTGGAATCGCAGGAATGATATGGTTTTTAACAGAGCAACGAATGTTCATTTCTTGTAGGTTATCTTACGGGCCACTCCGTATATGGTTGCTACTCACTCTGATGGATGCCAGGGAGCGTATGGTTACTGGGTCTATCAGTTGGGAGACGGTAGCACGGGCTATCTTCAACCGGTTTGAATGGCGGTAATGTAATAGGATAGGAATTTAGGTCATATCTTACTTTTATACTACCGGTTGTGGCTATCCTGCCTTTTTCTTTTAGCTCGGTGCGAGCACGTTGTATCTTGAGACTTGGAGACCTTGTTTGAACGATTTTCATTTCAATAATATGGCCTCATGCATCACTTTGATGGAGAGGCCGGGGGATGACCTCCTATTCTAAAAAAAGTACTCAAACTCCAAACCAAATAGTCCTACTATGTTGTTGCAACTTGCAAGCAACACAAGGTTTCAGTCCATTTAACTCCTTGAACATGACATGGTAGGGTAAGCCAATTGGTTAGTGCTTGTCAAACTTGCCATTAGAGAACTATTTGGGGATTTGCCGAATTCCTGAAAGTGCATTTTCACAACGGCTTTAAAAGAAAAGTATGTATTAACCGTAGGTAGCCAATCGTTGCATTACTCTACGTCTACATCTGCCATGTCGAGAGAAATTCCTAGATAAATACAAAGGCGCGCAGGCCGCGGCTTACCATAGCCTGACCTATACACAGTTTTTTTCATTGATACTCCATGTGTTGCGCATCAATGGCTAGTAGTGCACTTAGTAGTGTCAGTGTCTCAGTCACACATGTGTCGCATATAGTAAACAGGAAAGGTCACATATGTACAAGAGATGGAGTACTATGTGGGACCCCCTAAGCTATAGCTTAGCATATAGCTGATCTCTTGCACGTGCTAGCTTTTCTAATAATCACTTGGCTCCACGGGTGGAGGACTGGTAGGGCGAGGCCTGGCGTCTGCCCTACCTTAATTTAGAGTAACACCTTTTATACTGGTATCCTGCTGATACGTCTTCAACGTATCTATATTTTTTGATTGTTTCATGCTATTATATTATCTATTTTGGATGTTTAATGGGCTTTATTATACACTTTTATATTATTTTTGGGACTAACCTACTAACCCAAGGCCCAGTGCAAATTGCTGTTTTTTGCCTATTTCAGTGTTCCGCAGAAAAGGAATATCAAACGGAGTCCAAACGGAATGAAACCTTCGGGGGAGTTATTTTTGGAACAATATCAACTCAGAAGACTTGGAGTACACGCCAGGAAGCGAACGAGGTGGCCACGAGGGCAGGGGGTGCGCCCAAGAGGGTAGGCACGGCCCCACCCTCGTGGGGCCCTCGTGGCTCCCCTGACGTGCCTCTTCCTCCTATATATACCTACGTACCCTGAAACCATCGAGGAGAACCATGAAACCCTAATTCCACCACCACAACCTTCTGTACCCGTGAGATCCCATCTTGGGGCCTGTTCCGGAGCTCCACCGGAGGGGGCATCGATCACGGAGGGCTTCTACATCAACACCATAGGCTCTCCGATGAGTTTTGAGTAGTTTACCACAGACCTTCGGGTCCATATATATTAGCTAGATGACTTCTTCTCTCTCTTTGGATCTCAATACAAAGTTCTCCTCGATCTTCTAGGAGATCTGTTCGATGTAATTGTTTTGCGGTGTGTTTGTCGAGATCCGATGAATTGTGGGTTTATGATCAAGATTATCTCTGAACAATATTTGATTCTTCTCTGAAATCTTTTATGCATGATTTAAATATCCTTTCAAGTCTCTTCGAATTGTCGGTTTGGTTTGGCCTACTAGATCGGTAGTTCTTGCAATGGGAGAAGTGCTTGGCTTTGAGTTCAATCTTGTGGTGTCCTTACCCGGTGATAGCAGGGGCAGCAAGGCACGTACTGTATTGTTGCCATCGAGGATAAAAACATGGAGTTTATATCATATTGCTTGAGTTTGTCCCTCTACATCATGTCATCTTGCTTAAGGCGTTACTTTGTTCTTATGAACTTAATACTCTAGATGC
Organism: Secale cereale; assembly: GCA_902687465.1. Taxonomy (NCBI): domain Eukaryota; kingdom Viridiplantae; phylum Streptophyta; class Magnoliopsida; order Poales; family Poaceae; genus Secale; species Secale cereale. Next base: position 353,165,744 of record LR738711.1, read on the forward strand.
ATGCTAGATAGCGGTCGATGTGTGGAGTAATAGTAGTAGATGCAGAATTGTTTCGGTCTACTTGTCACGGACGTGATGCCTATATACAATGATCATGCCTAACTATTCTCATAACTATGCGCTTTTTTATCAATTGCTCGACAATAATTCGTTCACCCACCGTAGAAATCTGCTATCATGATAGAAGCCACTAGTGAAACCTAGGGCCCCCAGGTCTATCTTCATCATATTAATCTTTCATCAACTATTTATCTTTACTTTACTTTTGTTTTGCAATCTTTAGTTTCAGTTACATATCAAAAATATTATCTTATCATCTCTATTAGATCTCACTTTTGCAAGTGGTCGTGAAGGAATTGCCAACCCCTTTATCGCGTTGGTTGCAAGGTTCTTATTTTTTTCTGTAGGTACGAGGGACTCGCGCGTGGTCTCCTACTGGATTGATACCTTGGTTCTCAAAAACTATGAGAAATACTTACGTTACTGCGCTGCATCATCATTTTCTCTTCGAGGAAAAACAACGCAAGCTCGAGAAGTAGCACCTGCATCACTGTGTCAAGTCATGCCTGCATTGCTAGATGGCTGGAAAGTAAAGCAAAGTCAAAAAATGAGGCTCTTGTCCGATGAGAGGCTTCGGCCTTCGGCTGACTTACTTGGGCCTAGTCCTTCTACGGTATGAGAATTACTTGAGCCTACACCTGCTACTATATGGACATCGTTCATTAATTATTTTTTAAATTGCATTGTTCGTTAATTTGTCGACGAGGCAGCGATACATTTGTAGTCCGTTGAATGAAGCAAAGAGGACTCGAGCGCAGCTGCCATACACACCACATGAGGTGAGCAGTAGCGACTTTACTGATGGCCCGTGTAGGGTTCGCCACACCTTAAATTTTTTCCGTCCTCCGTCACTGCTTGGCACCATAAATGACCACGTTTTGATATTTTATGATTTACCCTCCTCCCAGTCCACTGTACAGAAGAGTCACACACACATGATACATGGTGGCGATCCATCCCATCCGTATGGTCTTCATCCCGGACATCGGTCGCTCTCGGGACGGCAGGAAAGAATCTGGTCCGTCTATTGCATGAATGCGCAGCCTTGAACAGCATCAAGTAAATTCCCTGGAAGCTCACCTTGTCACCCGCTCCGCTGCCACGAGCCGAATATTTTGCGTTAGATGCACACAATTAGTGCAACTCCAACGTCCGGCCGACCCATTTCGTCCTCTCATGTTTATTTGAATTCAAGTGAACGAAAACATCGGCCTAACACGCCGACCCAAAACAAAAAGAGGTAATATCATCAGAAGTTATAGAACTTGTGGTCTACGTTCAGTTTGGTGCTAGAACTATGAAAATGTGGATTTCCAGTCACTTAACTTGTCTCAAGTGTGCACATAGGTCGCAAAGTGTGTATGTGGACATATTCATGTGTATGACCCCAACTGAGAGTGAGTAATGGTGCCCGACCGATGTTATTTTAGCAGAAAACACACTTGTATTATTTTTACTCATGGGAAAAACAACGACCGCGACACATTTTTACACACAATTGTTCTGCAAAAAATAACACAATAAATGGTGGTGCCATGTATTTAACCAGTCGAACTAGCTATCAAATTTGTTTATGTACTACTTTAAAAATATTCATATATTAAAATTAATATTTATGAAATATTTTTTTTGTATAATTAAAAACAGTAATAATTTAAAATTTGTATTCATCATTTTATATGATTTAAAGATAAGCCGTGGGTGAATAATTCTCTGTATTTATTTAATAAAGAATTTCAATGTCCATTCAACTAAATATTACTTATATAATACACAGGATTATATTTTTATTTATTTATGAATGATTGTTTGTATGTATAATAGTTTTAACAAACCAATATTTGAACATAATTTCATTACTAATTTTTCACAATATCTTAAATGTTTTTAATTACTTGTGTTTTATTAAATATTTTTATAGAATACACAAGTTTATATTTACATGTTGTCTGAAATATCCTGTTACCAACCAGATCTGAATCTCAGGCAGATATGATGGTTGGAACTTTTCCAGAATCTATGATGTATGTCCCGACAAGGTTGATGTTCTGGCCAACACACCTAGCCGGAAGATCTTTCATTGTAGTATCTTTGATCATCGTTCCATGAGGATTTCATGCGACTTATTCTAGAAGTTGTTCCTTAGGGATCCTTGTGCTCTCAGTTTCATCGATGATTCTATAAGCGTTCAAACATTGGAAACACTCTCGACTGTTGAGTTTTTCCCCAGTTACCAGAATCATTCCCATCATTTGCATTTTGTTCCTAGCTTGCACCGCAGTAAGAAAATGATTTCCAGGATCATCTTCAAAAGTGGACTTACCATAGGTCCCATCCATTTCCGATGATAGGCTAAAATCATCCATTACGTTGTCTTCAACAAGGTAGTCCACATCATCCATCCTAGTCTGAGTATGCCATCCTTTCTGACTTCTTCAAACGATTGATTGCGAATTGCCCTAGCCTGGTGTAGAGAGTGTCAATGATCTCTATACCAAAAGTAATTCTTTTTGCCACTTCAGGGAATAATTCTATGAGTCACCTTCCCTAAGTTGCCCCATTATGGAATCATGGCAGCTAACTCCTCGCTATGTCGTGACCGGGCGCGGAATTTTTCCCACCAAATTGAACAATCGCCATCTGTTTCCTTTCACCCCTAATGTGTGTCTTGTGTCTCAGCTGAAAAGGCGTTCTTTCGTCTGACTCCATGAGTTGATCTTGATTACTCGAACTTCGAGGAGATCGATTCATGTAGAGTTTCTCTCTGTCGTCGTCATATTGGATGAAGATCTCGAAAGCAAAGACGTCAAGATCAATAGGAGCAACGAGACAACATCTTTGAGAAGGGAAATTGGATCATGAAGATTGTGTTAGCTTTGTGTCCCCTCTGTCTTCTTACCTCATGTCTTGAATCTCGAGATGAGATTCTTGTTTAGTGGGGGTGAGTTGTCACATCCCTAGCTTGAGGTATTGCCTAGTGTTTGCATCTTCCTTGCATCATATTTAACTTTCATGGAAATTTGATTTGGGGATGTTCAAACCCTAGCACCAAATGAATTCAAATAGGTTCAAATAAAATCTTTTTCAAAGAACCTGAAATGCCTTTTAAAATGTTCATGATTTCAGATAAAGGTGAAAACCTATGCCAAAAATGATGAGCATATTTCTTGGCCATTCATGGATTTTTGAGTTAAATCATATTGTATTTGAATTGGAGCATTTAATGCCTATAAATATTTTAAATGCTTCAATACTTCTGAAAACAATTAGGGGCTGTTGGAAATAAATTAAATAGTGCCCACAATTTTTGTCAGGATTTTACAAAATGATTTAGTATTTTTACTAACTGAAAACAAATCAAATAATTAGAAACAGAAAATAAAAGAGAGGGAGAGAAAGAACTGGGCACTTACCTAGCGGCTTAGCAGAGGCCCACCCCACTGGCCTCTGCCAGTCATCACTTACCTCCCGCTAGGAGGACAGTGCGCGTGTGGCCGCAGTGCGCGAGCACGCGCCCTGTCACCTCCTTCTTCCCGCCACTGCCCCAACGCGCCTGGACGATGCCACGCAGCACCCCGAACCCTCTCGACCACTCCCTCGTCCTCATCCCCTCCTCTCTCTCGCTCCGCACCTCGTGTCCGAGCGCTGCCGTCGCCGCCGTCCGCCATAGCCCCAGCCACCGCCTCCCCTTCGTCCCCTCGACGTGTCCCAGAGCTCCCCTTGGACCACCTCTTCCTCCTCGCCGAGCAATGCACCGCGGGAGCCCCTGCAACGCCACCATCACCGTCGTCTTCAACCTCTAGCCCCGGATATCGGCGTCATCGTTCCGGCCGCACCAGACCTCCCCCCGAGCTCGCTGACCTTCTCTTTGGCACCGCCGTGAGCTCCTACCCCTAACCCCTCTCCTCTCCTAGTCGATTTTGCCGTGTAGCTATCGTTTCCACCGGAGCCGAGAGGTGCTCGCTGGCGGCCATGTCGCCGTCGTCGTTTTGGCCCGCCTCCATCCAAAACACACCATTGTGCTCCTGGTGACACGAGGAAGCCGTAGATCCCATCAGTTGGGCTCCCTATGCTTCGTAGCCTCATCCCGCCCAAGGTCGAACTCCGACCGCCACCGTTTCGATCGCCACCGTCGATTTAGGTCACCGGAGGCGCTGTTGCATGCATCAATCGATGCGACCGAGCAAGGGCTATGCCATGGAGCCTTTGGCACGTCCAGCCGACGCCCACAACGCGATTCCGGCGAGCCGCCGTCGCACAGTGAGGTCGCCGGCATCCAACTCCGGTGGCTAGTGACGTGGCACCGTCATTAGCGCCTAACTAACCCCCCTAGAGTCACTGACAGTGGGGCCCAGTGCCTGGTAATTAGTTTAGTTAGTTCTAATTAAATCCTGTTAGACACTATGCGACTGACTACTGGGCCTAGGCCCCACTGACAGTTTAGTTAGTATTTAACTTAGCACTAATTAACTCTGTTAATTAGTTGTGACACTGACATGCCGGACCCACATGTCAAGCTTGACCTGGAGCGGTCGGTTGACCTACTGACGTCACACTGACATAATGCTGATGCAGTAATGACTTTTCTGGATTTTAAATAAATCCAAACGATTTATTTATTTTCAAAAAATGTCCTAAACTTCTAAAAATCATATAAAATCAACCGTAACTCCAAATGAAATAATTTGTATATGAAAAATTATCAAAAAAATGTGAAGAATCTGTTTATGGCATTGTCATGCATGATTGAGCAACCCAAAGCTACTGTATATGACAATTTGAACAAATGGCATTTTAAATGTCTCATGTGGAGTTTGAATTGAACCTTGGGTTCAAAGTTCAAACCAACTTCATTTAATTCTGTTATTAGTTGCATTAGCTCAATCAACAACATATTGCCATGTCATGATCATGCATCATATTGTTGCATTGCATTGATTATGTTCTTTCTCTGTTGCCGGTGTTTGTCCCCTCACAGTAGATGATGTTCCGATGATGTGATCGATGACACTGATGAAGTCACAATACTATCTTCAGAAGTGCCAGGCAAGCAAATCCCCTCTGAGCATTCCGATGCAATCCCACTCTCTCGCTCTTGCTCTCTTTTACTACATTAGGACAACAACGATTCAACTGTTTTTTGCTACAGTAGCTGAACCCCCTTCCTCTGCATGACCTGTCATTGCCACAGTAAATAGTTGAAACCCACTAGCATGAGTAGGAGTTGTTTGAGCCCTGTGTGCGTACTCATTCGTGCTTGTTTGTCATGCCTGCTACTGCTTAGAGTTGAGTCAAGTCTGACTCATCGGGGATGAATTGGAATGGTGATGAACATGTCCTACTGTGTGTGAGCTAAGTGTGTGAACACGATTTGGTAAAGGTAGCGGTGAGAGGCCATGTAGGAGTACATGGTGGGTTATCTCATTGAAACCGTCGTCAGGAACTGAGTTCTGTGTTTGTGATCCATGAACAGCTACTACCACGCGTTGGGCCCGAAACCAATGGACTCTCTCGACTTATTAACCACCCATGTCCTCTGTCCAGGAGTTGCAAGTAGTTTCTGGTGTTTGTAGTATGCTGGAGGCCGTGCGCAGCGCTGACCTGAGGGGTGGGCTGTGATGCGGCTGGCACGTGGCATGATGTACCGAGTCGCTCGTTTGGTGACTCGGGAACCTTGTACACATCGTTCGGGGCCGTATGTGGAAACCTCGGCCGGACTCCCTGCGGATGGAACCTGAATAGGCGATAAACCTGGACTAGGGACTTGCATGGTTAGTCAGGTCGTGGCCGACTCCCTCGCTGGGCTTCCGTTTGAAGGTTGCCGAGTACATGTCGCGTAAACGACGATAAGTGGTGAGAGCGTGTGTGAAGAAGTACAACCCTACAGGGTTATAAATGATCTATTCAAATAGCCTTGTTCGCGGTAAAGGACTTCTGGGTTGCCTGTTCAGTTCATAGACAAGTGAAAGTGGATACTCTAGAATGCGCAAGATAAGCGTGAGTGTTATAGATGGCCTTGTCGTAGGGAGACGGGAGCGGATCCATAGTGGTGTATTGTTATGCTGAATATGTGGACTCGTGTGCGCCACCTCAAAAGAGTTACCAGCAGTCGTAGTACAGAATAGCCACTCAGTCAAAACTAGCTTGCTGCAGTTAAACTCCACCACCCCTTTCTTGATACTGACGCATATGTAGCTAGTTATGACGTAAGTCTTGCTGAGTACATTTATACTCACGTTTGCTTAATCTATGTTTTGCAGAGAGACTTCAGTCTCACTAGTGGTTCCGCGTGGACTTCGACGTTTAGCTTGTTACCTCAGCTATGATCTTGTACCCTTGGGAGGGTCTTGTAGATAGTCAGGCTTGATAGCCTTCTTCCTTTTCAGATGTCTATACTCAGACATGTTTATGCTCTTGTTGCCTGTATGCTCTATATGCTAGGTCAGGAGACCCACTTCTTGTAATAAATGTTATGATGGCTCTTCTGGGCCTTTATCTATATGAGTTGTTGAGTTATGTTGTGATGCCATGTTGTACAACACATACTTGCATGTTATGCGTACGTGTATTGTGTATTGCTATGTGTGGGATCCGACACCTAGTTGTTTACCCTTGGTAGCCTATCTTTTGGCGAAATGCCTCCTAGTGCTTCTACTGAGCCTTGGTAGGGAGCTACTGCTCTGGAACACTTAGGCTTGCCGGCATGTGTCCTTCTTTGTTCCTGTGTCTGTCCCTTCAGGGAAATGTCACGCGTTGTTCCTTTAAGTCCTTGTAGCTTGCTACGACTTGGGTTCATATGTTGATGAATGACACGTTCGTTGCAGGGTCATGTATGCCTGTCCCTTTAATTTAGCGCCACTTTTGGTTTACAACTAGTCATGTCGACCCGGGTTCTCTGTCATATGGATGCTAGCAATACTATCATATAAGTAAGCCAAAATACGCAAACGGTCCCAGGCCAGGTAAGGTGGCACCTGTGGGGATACCGTGCGTGAGGCCGCAAAGTGATATGATGTGTTACATGCTAGACCGGTGTGACTTAGGATCGGAGTCCCAACAACGGCCCAACCTCGTCAGCAACCACTCAAGACCCTCGCGAGGGGCCAAGCCTCGCGAGGCGGACGACACAAGGCCTCCCCTGGGGTGGCCTCACTAGGCTAGCTCCTGAGGAGTGGAGATATCAAGGCAAGGGGCACCTCGCGAGGTCCTCGTGACGTGAGCTTGTGTGTTTCCAGATCATCATCAGGGATCACTTTGTACATATTTGTCATGGAGTTGTGGTCTTGCTTCTTCTTGGCATAGACATCCAGATCATCCTCATGCTCTTCAGGGGCTTTGATCAGCTTGGACCACTCATCAATAGTTGGCTGGTACCTTGTACCTTCAGACATCCATACAATTCTACCATCAGGATAGAAGTGAGCTGTGGAGTGGAATTGCATGATTAGTTCATCGTTCCAGTTCGTCAACTTTTGAGCCAGAAACTTGTCAACTCCACATGCTTTGAGGCTCTCATGCACATTGGGGAAATAATCTGCATTTTCATCAATGAATTTCTAGTCCACCCTTCTCATATCACACACAATGGGCTTCTTATCAAGCAGGACTGTCTCATAGAAGTCTTGTTGTTCCTTGGTGTAAAACATGTAGTCCACAGCAGTCCTTCTCCTTATAGAATATGGACCAGTCTTTCTCCATAATCTGAGACCTGCATCCTTCCTTAGCTTCATGTTCTCGGCAACAATGTGAGTGTTGTCATGGTCAGGGATCTTGGGCTTCAACTTTCTGAGCACTCGGGCCTCAGATTCCTCAGCAACTACAGGCACCAGGGCCTTGTTCTTCTCTGAAACAGGAATATTTCTTGTACTCCTCTCGGGTGCAGACTTGGTGGCTTGAGCAGCTTTGGGACCACTCTTGGGCTTAGAAGGAGCAGCCCCAGACTTGATAGCATCTCCCATAAGCATTTGAGCTTTAGGAGCTGGTGCAGCAACCTCTTCTTCCTCAGCTTCATCCTCATAATCATCATCATCCCTCATGGATGGCTTGCCAATCACTCTAGTTGTTGACTCCCTAGCTCTCTTCTTTGTACCTCCAGGCTCATCATCCCTGGATTCAAGTGTGAACACCATTGTCTCTTGAGTAGAGGCTCTTGCCTTAGACATGGGAATCCTCTTGGCAGGGATCTTTCTTTTCTGACCTGGCTTAGTTGCCTCAGCTGTGCCATACTCCTTCCTGAGCACCTTCTTCTTAGAAGTGGCCTCATCTGCCACAAAGTCCTCATCCTCAGTATCTGAAGTTTTCTTCTTCCTTGACTTGGCAGCAGCCTTTGGAATATTACTAGGTGTGCTCCTGCTACCCTCATCATAGCTGCTAGAGGGACTAGTGCCCTCACTTAGGTGAACCTGCTCCTCAGACACATTCTAGCTATCACTTTGATCTGACATCTTGGCATTGCAAATTGAAAGCTGACCCTGTGAATAGATGTAGATGAGTTAGAGTGTATGAGCATCACAAAGCACCGATTTTTTGCAAAACATATGACAAGAAAAACTTAGTTTTAGTTCTCCACAGAAAGCATTTCGAAGCTACCGATTTGTTAAACTCGGTGACACCAAAGCAATTCCGGAGCCTGAACTAGTGAACTCGGTCAGACCGATTCACAGTTCGGTGGCACCGATATTGCTAGGGTTTCACAAAGAGTTGAACTCGGTCACACCGATTTGCAACTTTCGGTCAGACTGAAAAGAGAAAGTGCAATGGCCTAAGCCAAATTGGTGGGTCCGATTTCTACAACTCGGTCGGTCCGAGATGAGTTCGACGAAGACCTAACCCTAATTTTTTCGAATCAAAACTACTTTGTACAAAGTTTTTGCTGGATAGGAAGATCTCATACGTGGCAAGAAACATGGCAATGCAATGTGCTATGAATTTGAGTGAAGGAATAGCACAAAGAATCAAGTTCATACCCTAACTCGGCGGTGAACTTGCTACGGCGGCAACGACAGCGAAGATTACCGTTGACAGCGGCGGAGTCCAGCGGCGGGAGGTCGCTGGCAGCGAGGAGACGATCTGCAGACCCGAAGAGGCAGAGCAGGTCACGCGCGGGCTGGAGGATTTGGAAAGTTTTCTAAATTTGGCCCGTCGGTATATATAACCTGACACTGTTGGTGTGATCGAGTGGAACAACTCGGTGGCACCGAGATGCAAAACTGCGAGCACTTACTGCAACTCGGTGGGACCGAAAAGTGCAAATCGGTTACACCGAGATTGAAAACCTAGATCAACTTAGTGAACTCGGTGTGACCGAAGTGGATGACTCGGTCATACCAAAATGCAAAAAGATGTTTTGGAAGTTTAAGCCTATGACGAATCGGGGACTCCAAGTGCTTCTCACACAGAGTGGTTCAAATCTGACTTGATCAAGCTTTGTGATGTGGCATGAATAGAGTTTGAGACGAGAAAATCATAGATAGCTAGGGGGTGTTCTTAGGCATTCTTGTCCATCCATTTGGCAAACAAAAAAGAGCCAAACAATCAAAGGAACAAATGGATGTCCTCGGACGAGAAAAATATGGATTCAACATGCTCACACAATAACATAGCAAATGAAACATATAGCAAAGCATGCACAACCATTCTAGCATCTATCAAGCAATTGGCGATGACTAGGTCATCTACATATGAGTATATTGACTTAGGAGTCAAATGAGAACATTTGATCATAGGTCATACTCATTGTGTAAGCACAAGTGGGGTTACCACTTTTACGTAAAGCATTGTTGTGTTACATCATTATAGTTGCTTTAGCTGAATTGTTTGAGTAAGGCTCCCCCTAGATGTGATATCCCCCCTAAGAGGGATGAACTAACCTTGGGTTTTGTCGATGATGACTTCATGTAGGTGTTGAAGATGTAGATGCTTAATGTTGATGTAGATCATTTGGAGCAATCCATTGGAGTGAGTTACACTTTCAATAACTACACGGGTAAGTCCCACAAGGAACAAACAGGGATATCCATAGACATAGAGTGAATTGCACACATGATGATGTCCATGAAAGCATTAGGTTACCTTGTCCCTTGTCTTACCAACAAGAGGGTTTGTGACTCCTTGAACTAGTGCAAGATATGGAAGTTGTTCGCATTTGTCCTTGCCAAAATGATATCAGTGAAGTGTGTTGGCAGAGTCACCCTCAAGAACTCCCTAGTTCTTCTTATTCGGGATCCACACCATATTCATGGGAATCCTTGGAGTTGAATTCGTACTTGATCAAGTAGAACTTGACGTAGTCTTGGGAACCCACTTAACCAACGCCTTAGGAGCTTCTTCAAATGCATCAATCTCTTCTTGAAGCTTATCCTTGCCCTTTAGCTTGTGGTCTTGTGGTGGAAGATCATCTTGTGCTTGTGTCCCTTGAAAATAAGTAGGATCATACTTCTCTTGTTGAGGAACAAACTTCGTCTTGGGGTATTGATCTTCCTCCCACTGAGGGAGTCCTGGATCGGGGGGTCCTCAAGTGGCCGGACAAACTCCTGGTGGGCCGTACTGGTGGGCCATGAAGATTATTATAGAAGATCATCTCTCATATCCGGATAGGACTCCTGGATTCTTGTAATGGCAAGTTTTAGGCTCGGTGTAGATTTTCCTTCCTCTGCAAGATGATATGTACAAACCCTAGGCCCCTCTGGTGTGTATATAAATCGGAGGGTTTAGTCCATAGAGGCTAGAGAAGAATCATAATATGCTCATAGGCTAGACCTAGGGTTTAGCCATTACGATCTCGAGGTAGATTAACTCTTGTACACATATGCACTCATACTAATATAGCAGGAAGTAGGGTTTTACCACAATCGAGAGGGCATGAACCTGGGTAAACATCGTGTCCCCAGCCTCATGTTACCATCGATCCTCAGACGCATAGTTCAGGACCCCCTACCCGAGATCCGTTGGTTTTGACACCAACATTGGAGATTTCATTGAGAGTTCCACTATGTCGTCGACGAAAGGACTGATGGACCACGTCGTCAACTGCAACGGCGATGTCGAGGGGATTTTCCCTCCCGGCCAACTCTTCGTGTTCGGCGGCTTCGTGCTTTGTGCCAACACTGAAGGCCACAAGATTCAGTATTGGCACAAAGCGGACCTGGCCATCATGGCGGCTTCGCGCTTTGATCTGCTCAAGTTCACCCTGGCCATCATGTCAGATTCAGTAGCTTGAACTACGTTGCTGATATCCGTGGAGACTTGATTTTAACCGGATCCAAGCCAGCGGCAACCCCTCTTTGCCAACAAGATGATCATGACTTGACTCTGTCATCGGATCAGGAAATAGCACCTGCAACAGTTCTGGCCCAAGATCCAGAACAGATTGCGTCACTCGAAGATGGGAAGCTCAACCCCAAAACGGGAGCCGCAGACTCTACGGAGTTGGAGCCGCACACGGACCCAACTGATGAGGTATGTGTTACCCGAACCCCGGACTCGACTCTGGTCTCTAATTCCGAACTGCGCGTAACTGCGCCCCTCAAATTCAAAAAGGCGCCTATCGCCAAATTCTGTGCTGCGGATATTTTCCAGCACTCACCACTTGGCGACGTGTTAAGGTCGTTAAGATCTCTCTCCTTGGATGACAACACACAGCCGCACTATATCCGGTTCAAACTCGAGGCTGATGAATAGCCACGCTATACCCAGGGGGATGAAGACATGCGTTCCCCACCCACCACCCACTTGGTAGCCACGATTGAATATCTAACCTATCTACTCGACTACGCTTCAAAGGACTTCGACGGGATTGACCTTGATACGTCTCCAATGTATCTATAATTTTTGGTTGTTCCATGCTATTATTTATGAAGTCTTGGATGTTTAATGGCCTTTATCATTCACTTTTATATCATTTTTGGGACTAACCTAGTAACCCAAAGGCCCAGTCCAGATTGTTGTTTTTTGCCTGTTTCAGGGTTTTGCAGAATAGCAATATCAAATGGAGTCCAAACGTAATGAAACCTTCGCGAGAGATATTTTTGGAGAAAATCACGCACACGGAGCTTGAGAACCACGTCAGGGGATCAAGGGGCTGCCCACGAGGGTGGGGGCGCGCCCCCCTTCCCAGGGCGCGCCCCCTGCCTCGTGGGGCCCCCGAGCGTCCTCCGGTGCCCTCCTTGTTCCTATATAAGTCTACGTACCCCGAAACCTTCGACAACAAAGAGAAAACCCTAATTCCACCGCCATAACCTTCTTTTCCCGTGAGATCCCATCTTGGAGCCTGTTTCGGAGCTCCATCGGAGGGGGATCCATCATGGAGTTCTTCATAATCATCATCATCGCCCTCACCATGAGTTGTGAGTAGTTTACCACAGACCTTCGGGTCCATAGCTAGTATCTAGATGGCTTCTTCTCTCTCTCTCTCTGGATCTCAATACAAAGTTCTCCTCGGTCTTCGAGGAGATCTATTCGATGTAATCTCTTTTTGCGGTGTGTTTGTCGAGATCCGATGAATTGTGAGTTTATGATCAAGATTATCTATCAAAGATATTTGGTTCTTCTCTAAACTTTTTATGTGTGCTCATAATATCCTTGCAAGTCTCTTCGTATTATTGGTTTGGTTTGGCCTACTAGATCTATAGTTCTTGCAATGGGAGAAGTGCTTGGCTTTGGGTTCAATCTTGCGGTGTCCTTTCCCAGTGACAGTAGGGGCAGCAAGGCACGTATTGTATTGTTGACATCGAGGATAAAAAAGATGGGGTTTATATCATATTGCTTGAGTTTGTCCCTCTACATCATGTCATCTTGCTTAAGGCGTTACTCTGTTCTTATGAACTCAATACACTAGATGCATGCTGTATAGCAGTCGATGTGTGGAGTAATAGTAGTAGATGCAGGCAGGAGTCGGTCTACTTGTCTCGGACGTGATGCCTATATACAATGATCATGCCTAGATAGTCTCATAATTATTCGCTTTTCTATCAATTGCTTGACAGTAATTTGTTTAGCCGCCGTAGAATATCGCTATCATGAGAGAAGCCACTAGAGAACACTATGGCCCTCGGGTCTATTCTCATCATATCAATCTACATCTACTTTACTTTTATTGCTTTTATTTGCTGTTCTTATAAACTAAAAATACCAAGAATATAAATTATCATCTCTATCAGATCTCACTTTCGTAAGTGACCGTAAAGGGATTGACAACCCCTTTTCGCGTTGGCTGCGAAGTTCTTAGTTGTTTGTGCAGGTGCGAGGGACTCGCACGTGGTCTCCTACTGGATTGATACCTTCATTCTAAAAAACTCAGGGAAATACTTACGCTACTGTGCTGCATCTCCCTTTCCTCTTTGAGGGAATACAACGCAAGCTCGAGAAGTAGGAGACCTCGAAGCTGAAGCAGATACAGATCAAAGCCGGCCCATAACAGGGTGGTGGAAAGCTACGTCTTCATACGACGTGTATATGGTGGATACACCCAAAGAGGCGGAAGGCAACGGTGAAAACAATCCCATAGAGGGTAAACCCGCCGAAGAACCTCCCAAGTGTCGTTGTCCAAAACACTGAATAAAATTCCGTAAAGGAAAGGACATCAACACCATGACTAATGACGGTGATATTCTAGAACAAGCCGAAGACCCCGCAGATCCAACGATAGAGCAGGAGGAGTGAGAGGACGGTGAACAGAGTCCGAAGCCGCAGTCCGATTACAGCGATGCCGAAAACGGTGACTATGAACCGATCTCCAAAGAAGAGGCTAGCCTGGATGACGATGAATATACCGTCCCAGAAGAACCCTCCGAACAAAAACGCTTCCATCAGCGGCTTATAGCCACCGCGCGAAGCTTAAAAAAGCAGCAGAGACAGCTTTGAGATGTACAAGACACGCTCATTGATAGATGGAATGAGGTGCTAGACGCCGAACAGAAACATGGCTTTAACGGCCAAACCAAAGGCTATCCCAAGCGCAAGCCGCTGCCCGAATTCGACGACAAGGCCATTGCGCCCGTCCCACCGAAAAATAACACCGCCAACAAGCCGGACCGACCACCTCGCGAATGGGATAGAGTCGCTAGGAATGGCATAAACAATCCCCCACCCCATAAAGGAAAGGAGGGTCCAGCTCAAGTCTGAAAGCATGCTCTGCGTGAGGACCTAAACAAAAAAGCTAGCAAGACCAGGTCTATATTCAGACCCAGAGACCGAGCTCCCGCATGGGACGGCGGCTATCAAGCCAATCGCGCTGGTGACATACCAGTTCGGGGTCAATACCGAACACCACAACAATCGGACATACGCCACGATATAGCAAGATACAGAGGAGCTTCACACCCTCTATGCTTTACCGATGAGGTGTTGGGTCATGATTTCCCAGAAGGGTTTAAACCCGTGAACATCGAAGCGTACGATGGAATGACGGATTCTGCCATTTGGATAGAAGATTTCATCTTCACATCCACATGGCTCGAGGAGATGATCTCCATGCCATCAAATATTTACCGCTCAAGCTAAAAGGACCAGCTCAACACTGGCTAAACAGTCTCCCAGAAAACTCCATTGGGAGTTGGGAAGAACTTGAGGACGCTTTTCGGGCTAATTTTCAAGGGACTTATGTCCGGCCCCCGGACGCTGACGATTTAAGTCACATCATCCAACAACCGGGGAGTCAGCCCGCAAGCTTTGGAACCGTTTTCTCACTAAGAAGAACCAGATCGTCGACTGTCCGGACGCCGAAGTCTTAGCGGCATTCAAGCATAGTATTCGGGACAACTGGCTAGCCAGACACCTTGGACAGGAAAAGCCCAGGACAATGGCAGCCCTAACTACACTCATGACTCACTTTTGCGCAGGTGAGGATAGCTGGTTAGCTCTTAGCAGCACCATTGACCCTGGAACATCCAAAGTCAAGGATGGCAATGGAAAGCCACGACGTAACAAAAACAAATGTCAAAACAATTCTGGAAGCCGAGATGATACAGCGGTAAACGCCGGATTCGGTGGCTCCAGACCAGGTCAATGGAAGAAGCCATTTAAAGGCAACAAAGATGGTCCATCAAGTTTGGACATGATATTAGACGGGCCCTGCCAATTACATGGCACCCCAGAAAAACCTGCCAACCACACCAACCATAAGTGTTGGGTTTTAAAGCAGGCCGGCAAGCTAAACGCCGAACACAAGGGGAAGGAGCTTTAGAGCGAAGACGAGGATGAACCTCGCCGGCCGAATATAGGGGGACAGAAGAAATTTCCACCGGAGGTCAAAACAGTGAACATGATATATGCCACTCATATCCCAAAAAGGGAGCGCAAGCGCGCACTTCGAGACGTCTATGCCGTTGAGCCTGTCGCCCAAAATTCAACCCATGGTCAGCCTGTCCGATCACTTTCGATGGCAGGGATCATCCGACTAGTATTCGGCATGGGGGTTCGGCTGCCTTAGTGCTCGACCCAATAATAGATGGATACCATCTAACCCGAGTCCTTATGGACGGTGGCAGTAGTCTCAATCTGGTATATCAGGACACTGTCCGCAAGATGGGTATCGACCCATTGAGAATCAAGACAAGCAACACGACCTTTAAAGGAGTGATACCAGGCGTTGAAGCTCGCTGCACACGCTCTTTAACGTTGGAGGTGCTATTTGGTTCTCCTGACAACTTTCGAAGTGAAGAATTACTCTTCGACATAGCTCCGTTCCGAAGTGGCTATCACGCTCTACCTAGAAGGACGGCCTTTGCCCGCTTTAATGCAGTCCCACATTATGCCTATTTAAAGCTCAAGATGCCTGGACCACATGGCGTTATCACAGTCAATGGGAATATGGAGCGCTCTCTCCGTACAGAGGAGGACACTGCGGCCTTAGTGGCCGAAGTCAATGCGGCCTATTCAAGCCAGATAATCTATCAACAGCGGACACTGCTAAACGTGTCCGGCACACGCTTCAGTGCGACAGCTCGGATGAACCTGAGCAAGATTGACAGCTATGCCCTCGTCGACTGCCCCATAAGGTGATAGCATATGTGCCTCGAGTACATAATTATGCCTTAAAAATTCCTTGGGCGATGACCGGGGGCACCTGCATATAGTCCATAGTTCGGTTAGACCCTATTCGGACTTTAAACATACCTTCTTTAGGTTCATTAAACGAACCAGACTTGTTATGGCCACACCGGATCGATTTATTCTTTTCCAGGTTTACTTTTTCCTTTCTAAAGATGGCCGTCATACTCACACCTTCAAGGACACATTACAGATGAGGAAACGACGCAGACGTGTAGCAGGGACCCGCACTAAGGTTTCTTTTTAGATTAAGACCCAGTGTAAACCTTTTTTCTCTTTCTTGTTATATACCTTTTTGGCCTGTAAAATGTCCAAAAAAGGTCATTGGCATTATCTGTAAAGTTTGCGGCTCGCCGTACTATAGAGGGATATTAATAGAACAGTTTTATTCATATTATGTCTAGAGTTTTATTCACTCACCATGGAATGTTCTTTTCCCGCATCAGATTGCCATATGTGCCTTGTCAATAAGGGTTTACTACCAGGGGCTATAGTCAGCCCTAGTATATGTTGAAAAGACCGAACACCTTTAGGGAGTGTTTGGCGTCCTAGATATTTGCATTATATGCATCAGTTCCGAATCATGTCTTGGGTCAATAGTTGGGTTGCCCGGCTCATGTGCTTACCCCTACGTTCTCTATTGTTCGGCTAGGGTGTAAAGGGAGAACTACTGCGATAGTACTTCTGGCTAGTCTGGTCAAGTACCTCAGTAGAGAAAGCCGAAAACTGACTGTCATGATAAGTGAGAACCTGGTCTGCAATCTGGTGACTTTATTTTATACTACGATCGATAGAGATCTACCCCGTGTTATACGAATGGTTGGTTTTTTCGCCCAGCCGAGTGCAATTGGATACTTCATCCGCACCAGGGGCTAGTACCTAGCCCCACTTGTCAAACTCCTACGACTAAGTGAAAGGAATAAAGCCGCATAGTCTGATTGCCTGGTTTGCTCCGCATACACCTCCTATACGGACCAAGACGTTGGATAAAGAGTGTATTTGCATATGACCGAACACCCCAGTACTATGTACCTGGGGGCTGAAGCCGACGACTGAAAACTTTTAGATTTAGATAAACAGTCAAACAGGAGGTAAAAAGACACTGATATTATAAATAGCGCAAAAGATATATACACTGGATTCATAAGCATACTCTTCACATCTGGATACAATTAATCGAAAACAACATCTTTCGAACACTGGCCTTCCACAAGGCGGGCGCCCACGATGACGTCCTCTAAGTACTTCTCCGGCTTGCGCTGCTCCTTGCCTGCGGGCGGGCCAGGAGTGGCTATATGCACTGCGTTCATCTTTGCCCAGTGCACTTTGATGCGAGCGAAGGCCATCCGAGCACTTTCTATGCAAGCCGACAGCGTTAATGTGTCGACCCGTGGACTCGCCTCAACGAGCCGCTTCACCAATCCGAAGTAACTACTTGGGATTGGCTCAGCGGGCCATAGCCAGACTATTAAGTCTTTCATGGCCGAACTCGCTATGTTGTGCAGCTCGACCAGCTGCTTCATTTGGTCGCTGAGGGGTATCTGATGTTTTGGCGCCTCGAACTGCGACCAAAACAGCTTCTCCGTGTTGTTCCCCTCCAGGGCTCGGAAATACTCGGTGGTGTCTGCGCTACTCCTTGGAAGACCAGCTAACACGCCTGGAGAACTCCACAATCATGTCAGCCCAATATACTTCCACCCTCCGAAGATGCTCTGTAAGAGAAATACCTTACCAAATGCTATCTGTCGTGCCTGCTCGATTTCTTGACGAGCGCTGCGCGCCTCGCCTTGTGCGTCCTGGGCGGACTTTTGTCACACCCTGCATTTTGTAACATGTTATTTGTAACTTTGAAGCATGAAAATTTGGACCAGCAAAATTTTTTAGCATCATTTGGCTTTTATTTGGAATTGAGTTTTCTTCAATTGCTTTTTCTTGTGCTCATTAAAGTCAACCATGATCTCTTATAGATTTCATCTCCTTATCCAAAACTTCTGCCCAATGATCATGCCAAGTGTTATAAAGCAGAATAGTATTTTCCTACAAAATTAATTTGGCCAAAAAGCATTTTTATAAATTTAGTCTTCCAAAAACCCCTGAATTGAGATTTGCACTACAAGTACTTGATTAAGGGTGTGAAAACTTTTTCAAAAGGTTTATTTGAGACCTAGTAGTCATAGGACTCCCATAAACCACAAAGGTATAATTTTAAAAGTTATTTTCCTATTTTATTTAAAAGCTTTTTCTTAAGGCCAGAAATGGTCTTTAATAGGGGAAAATTATTTAACTGTTTCAAAAATATTTGCCAAAATTCAGAGAGACTCAGAGGACATATATTGTCCATATATAAGAGTTTCAACACTTGGTCATGTTCAAAATAATGGGCTAAGCCCTCTAAAACCCTTTCTGGATATTTCAAGCTTTTGAAATATTTACAAAGGAAATTTTCTCCAAAAATTCCAGGGAAATTCTATCATGTCATATATGACATATTTGATGATCTTGCAAAGCCTCATGCATTGGAGATCCAGGAAACCTCCTCAAACCCCTCCATAACCATTCTGTCCATATTTGAAGTTTGAGCAACTTTACATTGCCAAACTTGTCCAAATGCTCTCAAACTTGGTGCACATGCTAGAATGGCCTAATAAGGCACCTAGACCAAGTGGCACAAGATTTGGAATAGAGCAACTTGATCAGATCACCTCAAAACCCTTTCTGTTCAAATGCAAATTTGAACAACTTTACATTACCAACTTTTTATCTGGAGCCTCAAACTTTGTGAGCATGATCAATACCCCAAATGATGATGCTACACCAAGTGGTGCATCAAGGGGAGATGATTAGCTTGACTCAATCAAGATGAAACTGTTTCTGTTGATTTCTAGGGTTCACCAAAGTTACATTGGCCAGTTTCTCCAAATGAGGCCAAATTTGGTTAAGCACCCTATTTTCTCATGTCTTTCAACCCTGTAAAGTGCCATGCCAATTGGACCTCATTTACTTGATCAAACCATGATCAAACACCTTCTGCAGAAATCTTAAAACCTCTACTTTTACCACTTTCACTTTTCTCCATGGCCTCAGCTCTTTACCACAGACTCATGGGGTTACTAGCAAACCCCACTAACTTCCCCAGCACCTCATCTCCATGATTGGGGGGTGAAACCCCAGCTTTACCCTGCTGTACACCCATCTTTCACCATTTTTACCAGCACCCTCCCTCTCTCTCTACACCACAGAGCATCCAAGGCCTTAGGGCAATTCTTTACTACTCCCTCTACTCACCAGACACTGTTGGGCACGCTGGAATGGACCAAGCCAGCGAGAGCGTGCTGATGCCAGCCATACGCGCGCTCCAGAGCGCGTGAACAGTGCGGCTCACACGCTGGCTCGGGCCAATCGTTGGTCCCCGACCACCTCGAGCCTCCCCCTCACGCCAGTCGAGGCGCCTCGACGTCCGCAACATCACCGGCGCTGTCCCCCCTCCTCCTGCGCCCTCCAGTGAGCGTCGCAGCACGCGCACCGGCCGCCCGCTTCGGCCAGTCTTCTGCTCCACACGCGCGCGCACCCCTGTTGCTCCCCCGCTCCTCCTCTTGCCTCAGCTAGGCGTGGGACTCGTCCAGCAACTCCCCTGACTCAGTCCCGCAGCCTCCCGTGCGCTGTAGCGACGAGCCGGAGCTCGCTGGCGCACTGGACCACGGGTCCTCATCGGGGCCCTATAAATAGGCCTCCCCGAGCCCTTCCAACACCACCACCAGCCTCACAGCTCTCCTCTAGTCCCTCCTGCACCCTCAGATCAACCCCGGAGCACCCCAGTGCTCGGGATCGACCGGAGCTCCGCCGCGTCGGGCCGCCGGCGATCTCGAGGTACAGGCCTCCCCTGCTCCTCCCTCCGCCTGTTTTGGAACCGCAGCACGCCACTGACTCTTTCCCCTCTCTTTCCCCCTCTGTCCGCAGTCGGAAACGGCCGCTGCAGCTGACCTCCGACGAGCCTCCGCCGTCGCACCTCGTCGCCGGCGAACCAGGGCTCCCTGCCGTGCCGCACCACCACCGTTGTAACCGCAACACGACGCTGAACCCGTCCCTGGCCTCTGTTGCCATCGCCGTGGCCGGAGTCGACGCCGGTGAGCTCGCCGCCGCCGTGACCGCGGGGTTAGAGATGACAGGCGGGCCCCGCCTGTCATCCTCCCACCTCTCTCCCCTCCTCTGAGCCACTGACCCACGGGCCCCGCCCGTCAGGTTTGAAACCTGACGTGCGCGCGCGCTGGCTCCGTGCGGCCAGGCCGAGCCGTCTGGGCCGTGCACTGTGGCCACTTCTGGCCCAGTGCACAGGAACCCTTTTTCCTTTTTCTTTTCTGTTAATGTTTCAAACATTTATGCAGAAAAGAATATTAATCCAAATTAATTATTTCCAACTCCTAAAATCTTGTAATATTCCAACCTATTTAATGGTACTACTTTCATTCAAATCCATGAAACTTTTCTGTACTGTTCAAATTTAAATTCAAATTTGAGCAGTATAACTCCTGTTCAAAAATCAATATATCCTATTCTGCAACTCCAAAACTCCAACTAAGATTTTTCCCCATCTTAGAAAACTCTCTAGTATTTTACAAAAATAAGTTGACATTTTTCTGAGCACTTTGGTTTTTCTGTTCTATTTGTATTCTTATTTTTCCGTTATTATTATGCGACGTATAGATCCCGTATTTGACGAAGTTGCTGTGGAAGAAGAAGGAGAAGGACTAGAAGACTTTGAAGACCAAGCCAATCCAGGCAAGCAGCCCTTTGACCATGATACACTTATTCTCGGAACCCATTTGTTTCCGATGCCCGATGATTAGGGTTACGATGGTAACCTAGATGAACCACCACATGATGCATGCTTTATTCTTGATCTTGCTATATGATAGAAGACATGCAATAGGTGGCCATGATACTTACATGATGCATGACAAGATTTGATCTTGCTATGTGCTAGATGATTTGCATATGGTTAGTAGGCATGAAAAGTGGTGCATGTGAGACATGAACCTCCATGGTTGGGGTCTTTGCATAAAACCCCGTCGGGTGCCATTTATGCCCGAGGGTGATGATGATAATGAGACGGGGTGACCACTTGATGACGAAGTGGTGTGCCAAGGCTAGTGGGTGTGTTTTTCAAACGGATTGGTTGAAGTTGCGACCGTTATTCCAACCATACATGTGCAACCACACTACCCCTTATGGGACGGGGCTTTATTGATTACATAGGTCGATACTAGCATGGTGCCCGCATTACTAGTGATGGGAAGACTTGAGGTCTTTCCCGGGACGGGGTCGTGCTTGGATAGGCGACCATGACTGTTTTCACAGGGCACCGGACACACCGTTGGTCCCTGCGGGTACGCGTAACATTGAATTAGGGCAAGTCCCGTGATCTATTGTTGTACCCAAAGGCCGTGTGCCAACGAGTGGACTCTATGTTAGTATCGTCTAAGGAAAGGTAATGACCGGGTGCTTACCCCGGGTACTTGAGGTACCGCGGGTCGTGGATGACACGGAAGTTCCCCGGATCTTGTGGGTAAAGTGTGCAACCTCTGTAGAGTGTAAAACTATTCGAATAGCCGTGTCCACGGTCAAGGACAGTTGGGTAACCGCTCTTGGGCTACGTCCAATGTTTGTGAAAACATGCGTGTGTGTGTGATGAGTCAAGATGGTGACTCGACACAGTGAGATGAATCATATTCATGTTGATGTCGGTAACCTGTTCTCGAGGTTACACGAAGTTATTGATGCATAAGCTTGATGATAACATATTGTTCTAGCCTCCTGCTAGATCGTTCATTTTTATTCAATTGCATTGTTACTTGAACCCCATCATGGGTTGCTTGCGAGTACATTCAAAGTACTCATTGGCTTGCCACTGGTTATTTAATTGGCCAGGCATGGAAGAGCAGGATTATGAGGAAGAGTTCTTTGGAGACGACCATGCGAACTAGGACGCTGTCCCAGTCAGAATGCCTGTAGGGTTATGGCAGATGGCATGGGTTCTACCCGTTTTATCGAAGACTTCCGCTACTTGAGATATTTTGCTATACAGCCCGTGAGGCTCTATCTATGTAAGACTTGGCCATAATGGCCTTAATTCGTGTAAGATTATTTGTATGGATGTAAGACTCTTGTTATTTCAGCTTCTGTGTGTTCAGTGAGCATTGATCTCTGGGATCACGGTACACGTGCATTCGGTGATCTCGACTTCTAAGTCAGGGTCCCCACAACTTTACTGCCACAGACAGCTCGGTCGCCTGTTCCGAAGCCTTCTTCTCCGATGCCTCACACTTACGGATGGCATCTTGGAGCTCGACCTTGACTTTGGACACCCGAGATTTGTGCTTCTTGCACTCCGCCTTTTTGTCCTCCAAATCAGCAGCCGCTTTATCAGCAACCGCCTTGTTCGCCATGGCCTCCTCCTTGGCCTTGGCAACCTTACCCTTGAGGGCCTCGAGCTCAGCGGTGCCAAATGTGTAATACAAAATACAATATTAGAGTTTGTACTCATACTCAATCAATTAAGTCTCATTGACATTTTAAAACAAAAATCCGCATACCTTGCGTTTCACAAAATGCCGGTTGATGCGGTCGAGGTCCGCATTGGCCACCTCGAGCTTCCGATTTAGTTCGGCAACCTCTACATCTCGCGCAGTCGCCGTAACTAAGGAAGCCTGCAAAACAGTTTAGCTTTGTAAATATGCTACTCTATGGATACTTCGTCCGATTCTGTTCAGAATCACACAAAGCATCAGGGGCTACTGGTTATATATGTGTATTTAAAACAAATAAAATTTCTTGAAAGCATTACATTCCTACCTCAAAGCCTGTTAAAAGGCCGTTGAAGGCTTCATTCAGTCCGCCCTTGACGGACTGAATCTTCTTCATCACTGCACCCATCACGGTGCGGTGTTCTTCAATGATGAGAGCACCTTGCAGTGCTCACTCCGTAGAATCCGGCGCCTCCGGATTAACTCCGGGCGGCGCCGTATCCTCCTCCGCTTGAGGAGTCGGGTCTTCGGACCCTGGAGCCGCGCTAGGCTCCATGATGGTATTCGATGGGGCCCCAGATTGTTTGGGCCCCACGTCTTCGGTCTCCATGGGGGTCGTTTCCCCATGGTCAGTGGTCGCCGAGGTATTACCCTCAGCCGCCCTGCCTCCTGCCCCACCCTCATCTCCTTGGGCGGAGAGAACCCGCTGGGACGACACTTCGGTGTCCCTGCCGATTACGGGAGACTGAGCTCGGACAGGCGGGTCACTCTCCGTCTCCCCGGGCGCCAGAGAATTCCCCTCCGATGATGTAACATCGGGGTTTACACCGGGAGGGCTGTAGGTCAGCAGGAGAAAAATATTAAGTAAAATGCCATAAAAACTGAATAAACAAAGATGCAGCACTTGAGTCCGGACTGACTTACGTCGTGGGCAGGGGTTTTTCCCTGGGCTGCATCACATAGATATGTTCAGATGAACTCGAACTAGCTCCGAGGTTTAGTTTCCTCTGGGGCACGGCCGTACCTGCGTCAGCAACGGCCCCCCTCTTCCTCTCCCTGCCTTGCGCAGGGGGCATTTCTTCTTCCTCCTCTTCATCCTCATCATCTTCCTCCGCCTTGTCGGAGGAGAGAATGTGGAGGTCCTCAGGTTTCTTGCCCGCGGGACAAGGGCTGTCTCCGCCCCCTTGCCCTTTGACTTCTTGGGCTTCCTGGTCGACACCTTGTACGACGCCGGAACCAGCATCGCCGTTAGTAGAGGCAGTGCTGGCTCTTCGGGCAAAGGCGCCGGACACTGAGTCCGGGACACCTTATTCGTCCAGCCCTATATATCACGTAAAAATTCCAACTCCTATTATCATTAAATAAGGGAAATGGTATGTGTTCAGCAAGGATCATTATTACCTCTGTGGCGGAAACTTCAGTGCTGAAGCCCACATCCTCGTCCTCTTTGGGTCATTCCTAAAGGCTCTTGAAGAGGTGGTTCCAGATCTCTTTGTGTGTAGAGCTGAAGAGATGCTTCATCGGCTTGTGTCCTGCCGGATCGAACTCCCATAGGGAGGAATCTTGGCTTTGGCAAGGGAGAACGAGCCGGGTCAGCATCACTTGGATCACGGAGGAGAGCAGGTGCCCCTTGGAGATCACGCCGGACACATGACCCACGAGAGTCGTTACCTCAGTGTGCTACCCCCAGTCCAGACCCTTCTTGGTCCAGGAGGTCAACCTCATTGGGGGTCCGGATCTGAAAGCAGGTTCCGCCGCCCACTTGATGTCGCGGGGTTCGTTGATATAGAACCATTCCTGCTGCCATACCTTGTTCGTCTCCACGATCGAGCACTTGGGCCAAGTTGCGTTCGGGAGCTTGCTGATCATGGTGCCCCACACTCCGCGTGCTCCCAGTCAACCACCTTTGGCTTCACATTGAAGGTCTTAAGCCACAGGCCGAAGTGTGGGGGGATGCGGAGAAAGGCTTCACACATCACTATGAAAGCGGATATGTGAAGAATTGAGTTCGGGGCTAGATCATGGAAATATAGCCCGTAGAAGAACAAAAGACCCCGAACAAACGAGTGGAGTGGAAACCCTAGCCCCCTAACAAAATGAGAGGTGAAAACTACCCTCTCGCCCGCCTTAGGAATGGGTGTCACCTGGCCCTTAGGGGGACTCGGTGTACGATGTCGCCGATGAGATACCCCGAGCTCCGTAGATCTTCCACGGTCTTTTCGGTGACCATGGAAGCCTCCCACTTGCCTCTGGAACCAGATCCAACCATTGCTGGGAAGCGGAGTAGTGGTTGAGGAATGAGGAGTTGTGGGCGTAGGAGATGAGAGTACGGGGGCTAGGGAGATTGGAGAGCTCGAGCTTGAGGAAGGCATGGGGCTGATGAAAGGGATTGGATTCCTTTTATAACGCTGCGAATACAGAGCATCCCCCCACCTTAACCATAAAACTTACCGGTTCCCAAAGCGGTCGTTCGTAATGCACGGCGTGGGTGCTCACATCACAATGATAAGAATCCCACAATAAGCGGGCACGATCTCTATTCTGACGGGACGTGTCAATGAGGATATGCCTCGAAACACGAAACTAGGACCAAATAAAATGGTTCGATATGTTAGTGGGTTAGACGCGACGCTTCACCAAAAAGTTGTCAGTAGAGACACATTATTCATTTTCTTTAAAAGCCTTGCCTTCGATCTCTATTTGCAAAGCCGAATATAATCCATCTATTTGCAGAAGATATATTCGGGAGGAGGAACCCGCCTTGCAATGCCGAAGACAATACGGAAGCCGAATTCATCGCCATCGAAGACAAGTTTAGGGGCTACCGAGGGAGTCCTAGATCTAGGGGTCCTCGGGTGGCCGGACAAACTCCTGGTGGGCCGGACTGGTGGGCCATGAAGATTATTATAGAAGATCATCTCTCGTATCCGGATAGGACTCCTGGATTCTTGTAATGGCAAGTTTTAGGCTCGGGTGTAGATTTTCCTTCCTCTGCAAGATGATATGTACAAACCCTAGGCCCCTCTGGTGTGTATATGAACCGGAGGGTTTAGTCCATAGAGGCTAGAGAAGAATCATAATATCCTCATAGGATAGACTTAGGGTTTCGCCATTACGATCTCGAGGTAGATCAACTCTTGTACACATATTCACTCATACTAATATAGCAGGAAGTAGGGTTTTACCTCGATCGAGAGGGCCTGAACCTGGGTAAACATCGTGTCCCTAGCCTCCTGTTGCCATCAATCCTCAGACGCATAGTTCGGGACCCCCTACCCGAGATCCGCCGGTTTTGACATCGACACCCACTCAACTCCATTTGCATTGAACTTTAATTCAAAACCAACACCTTAATTCTTCTGGTGTCTTCCTTGCTTGCGTACAATCTCCTCAAATTGCTTACTCCCGGCAAGACTCTTGTAAACACCTTTCTCTATAATCCCTTCAATAAGCTATTTTGTTGCTCAAGTGTAACTTGGCTAAGAGAATCATTAGTGGAGTCAAGAGAACTACTAGAGGCAACATCATTGGATTTACCATGATTGTTGTTACTACTAGAGCAAGAATCTTTCTTGTTCTTGTTGCTAGATTTTACTTGTGGCATGTAGGTAGACAAGAGTAAACGCTTGGCAATGTAAGAAGAACTTTTCTTGCGAAGATCGTCATTGATTGCTTTTAAGAACTCATGCGCTTGCTCAAGGTTGAGCTTTTCAAAGCGTAATTTCTCACGAGTCTTTCAAAGTTCTCGATGATCTTCCAAGGTAGTTTCATGAGCTAACTTAAGAGTGTTTAGTTCTTTAGTTAGATGCTCAATCTTCTCCTTATCATTGTCATTCGTTTTATCTTGATTAGCATGATTAATAGCAATTTCATCATAGTTTTCATCAATGGTTTCATCACTATTGCTACCAACAAGTAAATCATCATCTCCTAGCAAGTCATCTTCATCACTATTGAAATCAAGATACTCGGGGTGTGATACCTTAGGGCCTTTAGCCATAAAGCATCTTCCAATTCCTTCATTTGGTGAGTCGAATATGTCTTAGGAGTTGGTTGACACAAGAGCAATTCTGGCAAAACCTTCATCTTGAATAACTTCGTAGTCGGAGTAGTAGCTTCTCTTGGAGTGGTTATCGGAGTCAGAACCGAATGCCCATTCACCAACATGAGCTTGATGTCATCGTTTTGTATAGCCCCTTGATGACTTCTCCTTCCTTTCCGAATCTTTGCTTCTCCGAGAAGGTCTTCGTTCATAACGATCATCTCTACTCCTTCTTTCTCTTGGTGGTGATTCTTCTCTTCTACTTCTCCTTTTAGGTGAGTCTTCTCTTCTCTTGTGGGGAGCCGTACACACATTGGAGTAGTGTCCGGGTCTTCCACAATTGTAGCAATTTCGATCATGGCTTGAGGATCTCTTGTCATTGTAGGACCTTGACTTGGAACTTCTCTCTTTGCTTCTATTCTTGTAGAACTTGTTGAAGTTCTTCACCATTAAGCTCAATTCTTCATTGATGTCTTGTTTCTCACTTGATGATGTAGGAGCGTCACATGAGGCTTTGTAAGCACCACTAGACTTGTTGTGAAGCTCTTCTTTATGTGAGAGTGACATCTCATGAGCAACAATTCTTCCAATGACTTCTGTGGGCTTGAGATCTTTGTAATTTGGCATCATTTGGATTAATGTGCACACGGTGTCATATTTTACTTCCAAGGCTCTTAGGATCTTCTTGATGATGAATCTGTCGGTCATCTCTTCAGTACCTAAGCCGACAATCTCATTTGTGATGAGAGCAAGCCTAGAGTACATTTCAACGACACCTTCACCATCCTTCATCTTGAACTTGTCAAGTTGACTTTGAAGCACATCCAACTTGGATTCCTTGAAGGAGTCGGTACCTTTGTGCATATCAATCAAAGTATCCTAAATTTCCTTTGCATTCTCAAGACGGCTGATTTTGTTGTGAAGAGGATATGCCAAACTTGAGCATTGTATTGCACTATCTTCAGCTCTTCCGCGGTAGCTTCACGATTTGGTTTCTTCCCATCAAAGAATTCACTTTGCAAACCAATACACACAATAGCCCAAACGGCGGGGTTATGTCCAAGAATATGTATTTTCATATTATGCTTCCAACTAGCAAAATTACTACCATCATAATAAGGACATCTATGGTGGTAACTTCCCTCGCTAGATGCCATACTCTCCTAGGTTGTGAAACCAAGGCTATGATCTCCAAAGCTATGGAAATCATGGTAAATGAAGACCAAAGCTCTGATACCACTTGTAGGATCAAAAGTATGTCTAGAGGGGGGGGGGTGATTAGAATACTTGACTAAAAAAATCTAGCCTTTTCCCAATTTTAATTCCTGGCAGATTTTAGCAACTTAGCACAAGTCGAGCAATCAACCTACACATGCAATTCTAAGAGTGTAGCAGCGGAAAGTAAAACAATTGCATATGATGGTAAAGGGAGGAGTTTGGAAGGAGCAAACGCAAGTGAAGACAACGATGTCTTTTGTCTTGGTTCCGATAGGTGGTTCTATCGTACATCCAAGTTGATGGAGACTTCAACCCACGAAGGGTAACGGCTGCGCGAGTCCACGGAGGGCTCCACCCACGAAGGGTCCACGAACAAGCAACCTTGTCTATCCCACCATTGCCATCGCCCACGAAGGACTTGCCTCACTAGGGGTTGATCTTCACGAAGTAGGCGATCTCCTTGCCCTTACAAACTCCTTGGTTCAACTCCACAATCTTGTCGGAGGATCCCAAGTGACACCTAACCAATTTAGGAGAGACCAGTCTCCAAAAGGTAATAGACGATGTGTTGATGATGAACTCCTTGCTCAAATGCTTCAAATGATAGTCTCCCCAACACTCAAACAGCTCCTCACAGATTTGGATATGGTGGAAGAAGGATTTGAGTGGAAAGCAACTTGGGGAAGGCTAGAGAACAAGATTCATATGGTAGGAATGGAATATCTTGATCTCAACAGTTGAGTTGGTGGTTCTCTCCCAGAACATGACTGATGGAAGTGTAGGTATGTTCTGATGGCTCTCTCCACAAGTGAAGAGTGGGTCCTCCACACAAAATCTAACCGTTACACACAATTTACCAAACTTGGTGGGACTGATTCAGAGAACTCGGTCAGACCGATTTAGTTCATAATGTGACCGTTAGGCATTTCGGTGGGACCGATATGATCAACTCGGTGGGACCGATTCCATTAGGGTTAGGGCATAACGTAATCTCGGTGAGACCAATTACACAAACTTGGTGGGACCGATTTTGGTAATGAGGAAACAGAGAGTTGGTCAGGCAAACTCGGTGGGACCGATTCACTCGTTTCGGTGAGACCGAAACGTTACGAAGAGGAAACAGGGAGTTTGCATTGCGAACTCGGTGGGACCGACCGCTCATCTCGGTGAGACCGAAATGTTACAAAGGGAAATAGAGAGTTTGCAATCCCATCTCGGTGAGACCGAGATCCCTTTCGGTGAGACCGAAATGATTAGGTTTTCTGCCAGTGGCTATGTCAAATGAACTCGATGACGCCGGATAGATCTTTTCGGTGAGGCCGAGTTGGACTTTTGGTTTGGGACATATGTGGATGTGAGAAACTGGTTGAGGGTTTGGAGCATATCACTAAGCATTTTGAGCAAGCAACCCATTAAGCAACACCTCATCCCCTTTTAATAGTATTGGCTTTCCTATGGACTCACTGTGATATTGGATCACTAAAATGGAGAAATGTAGAGTCTTGAGTTTGAGCCAATCCTTTGTCCTTAGCATTTTGAGGGGTCCACATTCCTAATCCATGCCATGCCAATCATTGAACTTTCCTGAAATATTATCTTGATATAGCATTAGTTCAATGAGCTATATGTTGTTAGTAATTACCAAAACAACCCGACACATTCTGGCTATCACTCTCTGGCTATCACTTTGATCTGACATCTTGGCACTGCAAACTGAAAGCTGATCCTGTGAATAGATGTAGATGAGGTAGAGTGGATGAGCATCACAAAGCACATAATTTTTGCAAAATAGGTGACAAGAAAAACTTAGTTTTAGTTCTCTACAGAAAGCATTTCGGAGCTACCAATTTGTTAAACTCGGTGACACCAAAGCAATTCTGGAGCTTGAACTAGTGAACTCAGTCAAACTGAGTCACAGTTCAGTGGCACCGATATTGCTAGGGTTTCACACATAGTTGAACTCGGTCACACCGATTTGCAACATTCGGTCAGACTAAAAAGAGCAGGTGCAATGGCCTAAGCCAAATTGGGGGGACCGATTTCTACAACTCGGTCGGTCCGAGATGAGTTCGGCGGAGACCTAACCCTAAATTTTTCGAATCAAAATTACTTTCTACGGAGTTTTTGCTGGATAGGAAGATCTCATACCTGGCAATGCAATGTGCTACGAATTGGAGTGAAGGAATAGCACAAAGAATCAAGTTCATACCCTAACTCGGCGGTGAACTTGCTACGGTGGCAATATACCTGGACTAGGGACTTGCATGATTAGTCAGGTCGTGGCCGACTCCCTCGCTGGGCTTCCGCTTGAAGGTTGCCGAGTACATGTCGTCTAAACGGCGATAAGTGGTGAGAGCGTGTGTGAAGAAGTACACCCCTACAGGGTTATAACTGATCTATTTGAATAGTCGTGTTCGCTGTAAAGGACTTTTGGGTTTCCTGTACAGTTCATAGCCAAGTGAAAGTGGATACTCTAGAATGCACAAGATAAGCGTGAGTGCTATGGATGGCCTTCTCGTAGGGAGACGGGAGTGGATCCATAGTGGTGTATTGTTATGGTGAATTTGTGGACTCGTGTGCACCACCTCAAAAGAGTTACTAGCAGTCGTAGTACAGGATAGCCACTGAGTCAAAGCTGGCTTGCTGCAGTTAAACTCCACCACCCCTTTGTTGATACCGATGCATATGTAGCTAGTTCTGATGTAAGTCTTGCTGAGTACATTTGTACTCACATTTGCTTAATTTATGTTTTGCAGAGAGACTTCTCCAACAAAGTGTACGAACGGAAGGACGAGCATATGGAGGCGTACCTTGCGGAGGTACGCAAAATGGGGAAGCAGTTCTTAGGCCTGGAGCTGCAAAAGTGCCCCGTGGCACCAATAAGGAAGCCGGCGACATCGCCAAGAGAGCGTCCAGGCGCCTGCCCCAGGAACCATGTGTCTTCGAGGAGCGGCTCCTCAGGCCTTCGGCGTCACCCCCACGAGAGGAGTCGGCAAAGGCTCAGGAGGAACTCCCCCAACCACCGACCTCGGGAGCCCCCGCCAGCGGCCCAAACTCAGGAACCTGCCTGCTCCTCATGCTCGAGCCTCAGGATGGATGCTGGATCGGGGAGCTCAAGGTGTACCTGGTGCGAGGAGCGCTACCAAGGAAGGAGGAGGATGCCGAACGCGTGGCCCGATAGGCTACAACATATTGCATCCAAGACGGTGAGCTTTACAGGAAACGACCGAATGATGTTTCTTTGCGATGCATGCCCAGGAAGCAGGGAGGCGAGCTGCTAGCTGACATCCACGCTGGGGACTGCGGGCATCACTCATCGTTGCGCACCTTTGTCGGGGGAAACTGTCCTCCCACGAGCACCTATGGGACCGGAGCCCCTTCTACGTTGCGGTAAGGGAGCGGAGGGAGCACGGAGAGAAGATCGAGGAGCGCACGCGGGCATTTTACCCAGGTTCGGGCCGCGCGGATGCGTAAAACCCTACTCCTGCCTTAGGTTGTATTGAGTTCTTGAGCTCGGGAGCTGGAAGAGCTACAGTACGAGCTACACCGAGCGAGAGAGTTGTCTAGGTTTCGAACCCTTTCTACGTTGTGCATGGGCCTCCTTTTATAGCTCAAGGGGTCACCGACAGGTGTCAACGTAGAGGAGGGTAAAAGCATAATTTTGGTGGTAGTTGTAACAGTGCGGGAATAGTGCGTGAACAGTGGATGAACAGTGGTCTTCACCTAACCTTGATAGTGGGGGACAAGGGCATTAAATGCCCGTCGTCGTCGACCCCAAAAGTGTCCGTCCATGCTTCTCCGTTCGCCACGACGGTAGCCTCGTCACCGTGGCTTGCCACCGTGTACCCCAGGCTGCACAGCCATCCGCCACGTGCCCCTGGAAGGGCCCCAGGGCGACGCGTGGGCTGATGAGCTAGAGCGCGGGCACACAACATAGGTTTCCCCGGCAAGCACCTTGCCGGGACATTGATCTTGCCGGGCCCGGAAGCTTGTCGCTCTCCGGGTCCTGCCGGGGCGCATGGCGCGCCGAGGCATTTCTTGAGATAAGTAATCCTTGGCCTTCTTGACAAGCTCCTCTTGCCAGGGTCTTGTACTAAAGTGATAACCTTGAGCCTGGTGCGGCCTTCTCGGCAAGCTCCACTTGCCGGGGCCTTGATCTTCTGACTTGTATACTTTGTTCTTGAATGGCTTCATAAGGACCGGAAAGGTACTTGGCGAGCACGTGGTAAGCCCTGCCGCGGGAAGCTACTACTGCCCGTGCACAAGTTGGGGTACTAAGGTACCCCTATCTTAGTACACCGACAGGAGCCCCCGGGCCTGGGCCACAAACGGTGCCGAGCGCTGTTGGGCCAGGCCCAAAACAGTGCACGGGCACACGCGGCCCACAGCACGCCGTACCTCCTTCCGCATCCGCCGCATCCCTCCCTAACGGCACGCGTCGATTGCGGCGTCGTGGGAGAGATCGTGGCCTTGTTCTTTAATGGGAAATGCGGAACGTCCCCCACTCCCCCCTTAAAAGCAGAGGAAGCAGGGGCAGTTCCTCTCCTTCGTCTTCATTGCTTCTTGATTCTCCAGAAACCTCCGCTGCTTCCTGCCTCAGCCCCTCCTCCGCCGTCTTCGGCATCCGCGGCGCCGTCGAGCTCCTCGCCTCTTCCCTCGCTGCCGCCGCCGTCTTCGGCATCCGCGGCGCCGTCGAGCTCCTCGCCTCTTCCCTCGCTGCCTCCGCCATGGCTCCGAAGAGCGACAAGGCGAAGAGCGACAAGGCCAAGAACGACAAGGCTAAGAAGGAGAAGTCCGAGCTGGCGGCGAAGCTGGCCGCCCAGCGGAAGAGGTCCGTGGTCTTCGCGCCGAGGCTTGGTCCGAGGGAGCTGCGGGACAAATACTATCTGTTCTGGGCGAGGGAGACCAAAGCTCATCCTCGCACCCATGTCTTCCCCGCCATCGCCAAAGATATGTTCCCCGGCGGGTATTTTTTCTTCGCTGCATTTTTCCACTGTGGTCTGTGCCCTCCGTTCTCGGAGTTCTTTTGTGATATCATGAACACATATGGCCTCCACCTCCTTGATTTCACCCCCAACGCCATCCTTACGATGGCAGTTTTCGTACATATGTGCGAAAACTATGTTGGGATTCATCCAAACGTAGCCCTTTTCCGCCACTTCTTCATGCCTAGAGTAGAGGCTGGCGCTCCCCTTTCCGGCGGCATCTCCTGGATCTTCAGGCTGAACAAGAAGGATTCGTACCTGAAGGGAGAACTCCGCGGCAAGTGGGAAGAATGGAGAGCTGATTGGTGTTGGGTGGTGGAGGATAAGCCGGAGCCCTTCACCGCGCCGCGCACAACTACCATAGTGCGTGGCAGAGATTGGAGCGAATTGGCCCCGGAGGACAACAAGCTCAGCATCGCCCTCATTAGGATTATTCGTCTCCGGGTCGCCAATCTGACTATCGGAGAGGTTGGGGCAGATTTCCTCCGCCGCCGCATTGCCCCTTTACAAGAAAGGAAAAGGGCCGCCTGGGAATTCGGCAATGCGGCGGATATCATGAGGCTGCGCCCTGGATTAAATTATAACTACACTGCCCTGGAGTTGAAGGGGATGGTCCGAGAGCTCTTCAAGCATGACCCGGCCCATCCGGAGTGGTTCAAACCTCCCCGGGGAGTGGTGCCGCTGTGCAACAGCACTGCCCGAGATTCCTTGCGCGCGATGATGCCTGCGTGCGACTCCCATGGCGTTGCCCCCACTTGGATAGAGCCTCCGCCGGATACTGTGCTGAGCTTCTTCGATAACTTGGTCGAGACGCCCAAGAACACCGAGGAGAACAGGGGCCTCACCCGGGCCACTACTGGCCGGGACATCGCCTACATCGCCTCCAGGATGGAGGAGGCCGCTGCAGCTGCAGCGGCGGGTGACTTTGGGTACACGGTGGACAAGGCACAGGCCGCGGACGCGGTGAGCCAAGCAGAGGAGGCGGAAATCCTCCGGCTGCTCAAGCTTCCGCCCGAGGAGTTTGCCGGGGTGCCTTCTGTGCAGTTCGCCGGGACGAGCGAGGTCGCCGGAGGGAGCGAGGTTGCCGGAGGGAGCGAGGCCGCCGAGCATGGTGCTGGGTCCAGCGGGCCTACCGGGGAGGAGGAGGATGTCGAGGCCGATGAAGACTCTGGTGGGTCTCTGGGACTTGACGACGATGCCTCCTCGTCCTCAGAGAACTCCCCGCCTCCGGCAAGCCCTACGCAACAACCAAGGAAGCGCCTCCGCAAGGCGGCTACGGCGACGAGGCCGCAGGCGCCTCGACAACAGCCGGCGCGCCGGGCGACGCGCGCCACCAGGACGAGCGAAGTCGTCAAGGAGGCGCCCCGTGCCCGTGCGCCAAGCGGGGGAGGATCTTCCCGGAGTGGAACTGGTGTTCCGTCTGCTCTTCGGGCCCCGGCGATGACGGGGGCTGGGTCTTCGCAGCCCACAGCCCCGGAGCCCACCAAGCGCCCGAGGGAACCTTCTCCTCCAGCTCCTCGCGCGGGAGCAAACCAAGCGGAGTTTGACTTCTCCGCCCTCAGCTCCGACGACGAGGAAGAGGAGTAAGTACTTGTACTTCTTTATTTTCTTCGATTTTGTCTTGATTTTCCTTGTTGATTCTAATCTCGTTTTTGCTTTGCTTTCAGGACCCTGACCCAGCGGATGGAGAAGAGGGCCAAGATCCCTGTGGTCGAGGTTGAGGACGACTCGCCCGTCGCGGCGACCGGAGACGCGCCAGCGGCAAGCTTGCCGGATCAACCTGCTGCTCCGAGGAGCAGCCCCCAGCGCAGCCCCCAGCGTAAGTCTGGTCTTTTTATCCTTCTGCTTGACGGGCGCGCTTGAGGTCGTTGCTTGTACTGATCTCTCGTTGTCTTGTTTGTCTTGTGCAGAAGTGGAGCCGCAGCCGCAGGAGCGCCAGGAGGTCGCCCCCGAAGAGCTGCTCGCTCCACCCTCCCCGCCAAGGGTGAACTCCCCGGCGAGGGAGGACGCTCCGCCAAGGGCGGGCACCCCGCCAAGGGTGAGCAGCCCGACGAGGGTGAGCACTCCGCCAACGGAGGGCGCGGGCGGCCCTCCGCCAGCAGGGGCCACCACTCCGCTGCCAAGGGTGGATTCCCCAGCGAGGGAGCCTGTCGTTGAAGAAGTCCGCGAAGGTGAGTCTTGTAGCTTCTCCTTCTTGAACTTGTCTTTTTGGATTTTTGCTTGACTCTTTCTTCTCTTTTTCTTCTGCTAGATCCTACTGTACCGGAGCGGATGGAGACGGAGGCCACCGTTGAGGAGGAGGTGCACGGCGACGGCGGCAACGCCACTGCTCCCGAGGGAGGGGCTGGAGCCGACGAGCCTGCCGCTGAAGAGACCGCCCCGCCCGCCGACGCCGCGGCTGGGGAAGGGACCGGCGACCACACTGCTGGCCCGGAGGCAGCAGGAGCGTCAAGCGCTGCACCGGCCGCCGACCCTTCCGCCTCCGCGGCTGGGCAGGGCGTCTACCTGGAGGCCCCCAACGGGGTTTTCATACAAGTCCCGTGGGGGTCCTCGTCTCGAGCCCCCGTGGAGGGAGAGACCTTTGATGGAGAGGTCCTCGCCTCCGCGGGGTTGAAGGTCGTTGAAGCGCCCGGCGGCAGCGACGAGCCCGAAGAGGAGAAACTCCTTCGCCGGCTCCTGGCTCTGTACCGGGCCAGGCAGGCGAAGCTGGAGTCTCGGGAAGCTCTTGCCGCCAAGGCTGGAGTTGACTTGGAGAAGCGCGCCGCGGAGCTTCGCGCCGACAACCAAGCAGCCCTCCGCCACTTGGCTGAGGAGCGCGACGAGCTTGCCGGAGCGCAGCAAGCCTTCCTCCTGGAGAAGGCCGAGGTGGACGAGCAGCAACGGTTGGCCGCCGAGGAGCTGTCCCGGCGAGAAGGAGTGCTCAACCAGCGGAAGGTCGACCTCGATGCCCACGAGGACGACCTCACCGCCCGGGAGCAGGCCATTGGCGGGGCCCTGAAGGAGGCGAAGGCCGCCGCAGCCGCCGCGGAGACCGCCAAGAAGGACCTGGAGGCCAAGGTCGAGCAGCTGGAGCGGTACCTGAAGGCGAGCGCGGACAGAATCACCGCGCTCAATGTGGAGCGGGAGAAAGATGCCCACACCAACTCTGACTTGCAGGTACGTCTCTCCAAGAAAGGCGACGAGCTCACTGCCGCCAAGGATTCCATTGCTGACTTAGAGTTGAAGGTCTCCACTCTGACTGATTCGCTCGACGCCGCCCGGGACCGCGAGACGAAGCTGAAGGACGAGCTCCGCAAGGAACGAGGCCTGGTGGAGAGCGCCGCCGTCTCGGCGAACCAATTCAGCCGGGCAGTGGAACAGTGGACTGATGAGCTGGTCACCTCCGCCGCCAATATCGACGCGGAGATGATGGCGCTGAGGGCTGAACATCTTGTGTACTCCCCGGACGAGAGCCTCCCCCACAGCGCCAAGCTAAGTCTGTTCTTCCGGGGAATTGCGCCGGCGCTTGCGCGGCTGCGGGAGAAGATCTCCGCGCAGCTGGCCGACGAGGCGCGTCGGCTCTGCATGGGCACTCTGGAGCGCGTCTTGTCGAAGATCGTCTACCGCAACCCCGACATCAACCTCGTCAACGTCCTCCGCACCTTGCCGCCCGAAGCTGACCAGGAGGCGTTGAAGGCGCAGGTTGCCCACATTGTCGCCAAGGTGAGCAAGATCACAAGGCGTGAAGGCGATCGCGTAGACTAGATTCCTTTGCTTCTTCTTCTTTTGCCGCTGCCAATTAAGTTATAGGCAGTAGTTGATTAGATCAGCGGCAAGCTTATCCTTGTAATATACAATCTTGTTTTGAACAATCAATGCAGTGTTATCTCTCTTGTTTTTGGTCCTCCACTTTGTACGCTTTTTACCCTACGCTTTTAGGGGACTTGCCGGCAAGGGGCCCTTGCCGCGAGCGCTGAGTGCTGGACTCTTATCATGTGACGCCCGAAGACCGACGTCCCAGAAGATTCCAGAAGATTCCCGAAGTTCCAGACGTTCCGGGCTGCCCGTGTGTTCTTTTTTTGCTTGTGTTATTTATTTTTGCATTGCATCATGTCATCATGCCATCATGTCATATTTATTTTTGCATCTCAACCTGAATAAATTGTGTGGACCTTCGGTCCATTTAAATCGAGGGAAGGTGACTTCTCTTTATAACATATAAAAGTCTCTCATTATTTTATGGAGCTATTATAAATAAATATTCCATTGTTGGAATTACCCCAACACACTTGCAATTTTCCCCATGTCTTTTTCACTTCAAGTTTCACCGTCAAAACCTTCCCTATATTCTTTTCTCGTTTATCGAGGCTCCTCCAATTATCTAGACTCCTTTTTAAACTCCTTGAGGCAAGCTATTTATTTTTAGTTTGCACTTCTCTTTTTGTTGGAACTATTTTTGTGGGGTTGGAATTATTCCATAAAGCCTTACAAAAATGTCCATCATTTTATTCCTGTTCTTTGCCTCTTTTCTTATTTTTTTTTGCACTCTCTCTAATTATTTCTGTTAAAGAAATAAAAATAGGAGAGCAGCCGACAGCCAGCCGCAGGCCCATCTGGCCTCCTTTTGGCCCACTCCGGCCCAGACCTCTCCTCCCTTCTATCCTCCCTTTTGGCCCAGCCCACTCCTCCTCCAACCCTAGCCCGAACCGAGCCTCTCATCTCTCCCCTCGCTCTCCCTCGTAGCGCCGCCAGCACGACCGCGCCCTCGCTCCCTTCGCTATTCCCCTCGCTCGTTCGTTCTCCCGAGCCCCCATCGCTCCTCGCCTCGATCCCGCTCCATCTCCCGAGCGCCTGGCTGCTCCGCCACCAAGACCGATCGCCAGAGCCACCCTCCTCTCCTGCGCCCCTCCTCTCCTGAGCCTTCCCGAGCCCGTCTCCCTCCAGCGGCCAGGGACAGCACCGGGCCCCTCCGCGACCGCATCCTCCAGCAAGGCGCCCGGCCTCGTTCCTCCCGTCGAGGCCGAACCCTTCGTCCTCCAGGCGTCCAGCGCGCCTCCTTCCGCGCGACTCCAGCCGGCCTCTCTCCTCCCGCGCCATGGAGCGCCGCCCCTTCCTCGCCGTTCGTCCTCCCCGTCTCCAGAAGCCAGGCCGGCCGCGGCCATCCTTCCTCCTCGCCTCCAGCGGCCAGGGTCCTCCGCACTAGCGCTCTGCCTCGCCAAGCCCCAAGGCCAGGCTCCCGCTTCCAGCGCGTCGCCCGCGGACCGGCCAGGACCTGTGCCGGAGACGCAGCTCCTCCGTCCCAGCGCGCCTTCTCTTTGAAGCCGCGCCTCCGTCCTCTGTAGCCACCTCGCCAAGGCGCCGCGGTGCTCCTCTTCTCCACCGCGCCGAGGCTCTGCCTCCTCTCCTCCACCTCGTCCGTGCAGCGCCTGCGCGCCCCGGTCGCCATGCTGCTGCCAGGCCTCTGCTTCGTCGCCGAGACCGCAGCTTTTCCCTTTGTTTTGTTGTATTGTTGTTGTTATTGTTAATCTCAGATAACCAGGAAACAGCAAGTTTATCTTCTTTTGGACCCGAACGTCTACCGGCGCCCGAATGTCTACAGTCGCCACGTGTACCTCTACGGCTACGAAACGTGTACGACTACATGTGTGATGCGCCAAGTACCACTACCGTCGCGAGAACGAGAACCCCCAAGTACCACGACGACCGACTCGGCAAGTACCCCTACGGAACGTGTTCCACTAGCGTCGCCCGGAAAAGATGGATGCGCCAAGTACATCTACGAACGAGTTCGTCTACCGTCGCCGTGTACCCCTATCGATGCGCGAAGTACCTCTACGGACCGAACGTGTATGACCACCTTCGGTGATGAAACGAGTACAACTACTTCCTCTACGACCGCGAGTACCACTACTTCCACTACGATCTCGAACCGCTCCGAGAACGTTTGTCCCGAAGGTATAACCCGAGACGATGACCCGTGTGATGCTTGCTTGTGTTGTATGAAATGATTCCTTGTGCTTCGTGCCCGTTGTGCCCTTCTTTTGTCGTGTTCCTCGGTTGCCTCGTCACCGACTCGTGGGAACCCGGTGACGGGATCGCCCCACCTTTCATCTTGTTTGACTCGCTCACGCCATCTTTCCTTTTGCACCGGTCTCTCGATGAGTTACCGGAACCGATATGTTGCCGTGGCATCATTTTCGGAATTGTTGCCGTGGCACCTTTTCCTTCCACCACGGTGACGATGCTTCATATCATCTTCTTGTTAACCTTTAATTAATAAATTGCAAAAACTTGATCATGTCATCCGCATCATGTTAACAACACTAAAATGTTTAATTGTTGTTTGCTTATAATTATTAAACATGCTCATGGTGATTTTCCGGAATTTGTTGTTGTTATTCTCCGGCCTCATTTAAATTGCCTAGTTAGTGTAGTTTTATTAAGCTCCACCTCTTGCCATGTTAACCAACATTTAATCTTGTCTTGTAAATAATGAGAGTCAATTAAATAATTAAAATGTGGTGTTTCGTCAATATGCAACTCGTTGCATATTGATCTCCACTTAACTTGTAGTTTTGTTTGTGCACTTTGCCATGCCATGCATAATTAAACCGGACATGCATCATACTTGGATGTGCATCGTATGCCATGTTTATGCTTGTGTGTTTACCGTGTTGTTTCTTTCTTTCTGGTTGCTTCTCTTGTTAGCTTCGGTTTCGTTCCGGAGTTGTGAGGATTCGCTCGACTGTTGCTCCGTCTACTTCGTGGACTTGTTCTTCTCTCTTGCGGAATTCCAGGCAAGATGACCGAACCCCGATAACATTACTATCTTTGCCTATTGCTAGTAGATCCGCTCTATAGTTTTGCCTCGATGCCCATGATCTTCTTGTCAGCCTCCTACTTGTAAACCATTGCCATGTTTAACCATCCTACCTATGCAAACCGTTGCTTGGCTAAGTACGCTTCGCTCAGCCCTTCTTATAGCAGTGCTAGTTGCAGGTGAAGATCGAAGATGCTTGCTTCATGTTGAAGTTTGGTTGGGTTATATCACACTATATATAATGCTTAAAATGAAATCATCTATATATTGGCAAGGGTGGAAGGCTAAGCCTTTTGCTTGGTGATTTGTTCCACTCATGCCGTTAGGAACCGTATAAACCGGTGTTATGTTCCTTGATTATGCGTTCCTAACACGGTTGGGGTGTATGGGACCCCCTTGATAAACCGCTAAGTGCTAAGTCTTTTCCAGCAAGTCCCAACATTGGTACTATTTGCCTAATAACTAATAAAAACTTGCATGTGGACTAGCTATCCCTTTTATTTTAATTCAACAACCCCGGGCCAGTGCTCCACATGAGTGTTGGTCCGAAACGGGGAGCCCGCGGGGCCACCACGAGGAAACTCGAGGTTTGGTAAAAACCCGTAGCTTCACCCATCCGGTCGTGTCCTGAGACTTAGATACACGCGGCTACTATCAGGGTGTCGACACGCCGGGAGGATTTGCTGGATTAGCCTTACCTTAGTTCGGTTTAACTTGAGCACGGGATTCCGAGAATACTCGGGTCTTCCCACCTATGGAGTTGCGACTCCGCGGATCGTGGGCTTGTAATGGGTCAAGTTGGAACACCCCCTGCAGGGTTTGAATTTTCGAAAGCCGTGCCTGCGGTTATGTGGCAGATGGGAGCTTGTTGATATCCGGTTGTAGATAACTTGACACAATGTTTCAATACACTACCAGCGTGTGTACCGTGACTGTCAATTTCCGAATAGGGATTCGGGAGTTGAACACGGTGGGGTTATGTTTGACTGGCTTTAGTTAGGATCACTTCGTGATCATCTCTCGACCGAGGCACTTCTCTTCTCGCTCTCTTTTACGTAAGTTAGTGCTAGTTGCTGCTGCAGACTCTTGTTGTTCCTTCACCTCTTATTCTTTCTTCAGCCTTATTCACACCCAAGGCTTAAATAGTCTTGTTACCCGGGAACGGGATTGCTGAGTCCTCTGTGGCTCACAGTTACTTCACCACACCAGTTGCAGGTTCAGCCGTGTACGATGCAGGAGCTGGTTCAGTGCTTCACCAGGAGTCCGATGAAGAGCGTGGCCGTTTGCTTGTGATGTTTCGACGGTCAGTAGTGGTTCTTCTACTAGGATTCGATCCTGACCTGTGGCTTTATGTTGTTTTGGTATCTTTCTTTTGGTCTTCGCCCGTAGTCGGGTTGTGATGTTTTGAATGATGTTTTGCTTATGTAATGTATTGTGTGAAGTGGCGAGTGTAAGCCAACTATCGCCTTTTGCAATTTAATCCCTCTTTTACATGAGTCGTGCAAAGATACCAAACTTGAGATCATTCTAGGATGGGCTTATACCTTTAAGTCGTGCCTCGACACGTAGGAGGTATAGTCCCATCCTGGGCATTACAAGTTGGTA
Organism: Secale cereale; assembly: GCA_902687465.1. Taxonomy (NCBI): domain Eukaryota; kingdom Viridiplantae; phylum Streptophyta; class Magnoliopsida; order Poales; family Poaceae; genus Secale; species Secale cereale. Next base: position 353,207,021 of record LR738711.1, read on the forward strand.
TTCAGAGCCTTCTCCGACCTAGAAGCCCCCACTATTTGATCGAATCGTTGACGGTTGAGTCTAGGCACACACTGAAAATGTTTTGAGTCCTATATTTATATCGGAGAGTAGGATTTCTTTGCTTCTCATCCCCTTTCTCTCTGGTGAGGACTCCTGACGTCTACTCTTGTCTCTTCTACTTTCAAAAATTGCACCAATTTTTTTCGAGGATCTCGCGAGTATTGTTTGGATTGTTTCGATGTCTTTGTGACGAGAACATTGTTCTCGATGCCTCCTGTCATTAGGGGTTGTGGCAGTGTCCCGGGGAGTTGAGCTCCGAGGTGTTGTCGTCACAAATCCATCGCGGCAGTACTAGAATACTTAAGACGGCCGACATCGAAAACTCTCCTATGCGGTTAGTGGCAAGATAACCCCGACATCACCCAGTACTGGGGAGGTAGCTCGAGAGTATTGCCATAGCTTGTATAGTGGATGCGTTTCGAAGGTCCGAGGTAAACAGTTTCCGAGAACAACTGGTTATGTGTTGAAGGATGGATACACCTGGATGTAGGTTTAGAGTTGATTGCGTGGTGCTTCCCGTGTATCCCCAACACCTGATTGCATAACTGGAAACTTTCGGAAATCTATAGGTGGGTTCATCTAGTAGTTCTAGGCATTCTTCCAACGGATGCACGATATGAAGTTTGGGGTTCTACATTGAGTGAAGTGGTTTTATGGACTTGTTCTGATCGGGAGTTGCATCTTAAAGGGTCCTTGGCTATGCTGATCCGGGGATTGCAAAACCCTTTTGTAACACGTTCCATGAGCTTTCAGCATGAAAATGTCGGACGAAGCTTCTATCTTGTATTTGTTCTATCTGATCCTTGTTCCTTTTTATTTACCTTTTGTTCTCCAAGTGGCTTCTCGGCCAGTTGATGTACCTGCGTAATTCATTCGTTCAATTCTTTGCTCGGATGATATTGTGAAGATGATGCTGCAAGATATCTATCCTTTGTTTTGTTTTGATTCTGGTATTCGAGTTGCTTCGATGTCAAATGTTGATTCCATACCTTTCCTAATCGGTATTCTCATATTTCTATGGGAGTGCTAATTCTTCTTGACCATTGAGATTTTCATGTTAATCCTTTTCAACCGGTGTGCCTTCTCTTCAAGTTACTCCATACGGACGCCGTTGAGAAATCTGACGATTTGTCTGTTTCATCCACCCCAAGTTGTCTTTGTTTTCCCCATCCTCCCACCCTTCTTCTTCTCGGAGCAAGAAATTCTCAGATGAAGTATCCATTTTATTCACGTGATATTTCTTCATTCTTTTCCTTCAATGTTCTTATCCGGTGAATTATCGTGAAGATGCTCAACAGCTTCAAGTTCATCATTCTTTTGTTCTCAAATTCTTCCGGTGGATGTAATTCAAGATTTCGGTGTTGATCTTATCCTTTTTTTCCTCTTTTCACAATGCGTTCTTATTCCGGTGCACCAATTAATCATTCTCCTCTTTCTATCCATATCCGGAGTGCTGAAAATTCGTGTTTCCATTCTTAATTCGTTTAAATTATTTTGAGGATTCTCTTCTTATTCAGCCATTTAATTCAACCGGTGCAATATCTCTTCAGCAATATTTTCCAACGGTGATTTCTTTGAGTGGGCCCTAACCCACAGGTCTTTTCCCAGGATCTTACCTGACTCTTCTAATTTTTTCTAGAGTTATACTCAAATTCTTTCAAAGTGCGACGTAAGAATGATTTCCATTAGTCACCTGCCTTCTCCAAGCTTGTTTTCAATTATTTCCATCTTTAGCTCCACCTTCCTCTTGTCATTCGTCCGAAGTGCTCAACAATTCTTCATGGCATTTCTCGTCTTCATTCTCAACATTTGGAGACCGGAGAAGTGTTTCTCTTAAATCTTGGCCCGTTCTCTCAAGATTCTTCATGAATTCTTTTCTTTGTGATCCTCCGAAGGCCATCATTTCAGAAGATTCTTCATTCTCAGTTTTCAACTTCGTCCTCCAAATATTCTTCATTGATGCCTCTTCGTTCGTCTCCATATTCTTACGGTGGTTCTTTCAAGTTTACTCTTCCTTGTTGTCGTTTTAATTCATTTGTTCTTTTCATAATCCTACCGGTGCTTTGTTGAAGATTTACACAAGCTTGTGCGAGATCTCTCTTAATTCTTTCCAACGAGAATAAGTAGTATGCCAAATCCTTTGGTTGTCATCAATTTAAATTGGTGAAGGATATGCATAACATAAATCTTATTCTAGTTTCTTCCAAGTGTTTAATTCTTTTGTCTGGAGCTTGTTCATCATATCATATTCTTGGTTCTAAGTTGTTCATCTTGTTTTCCGGAGCTCCAAGTTATTTCTATTACATCATTTCAAAGCTCCATCTAATTCATCGCAGGCCTCGAATCATATTCTTTTCATTTTTCACTTCTCTTGTTTCATTACCGGAGTTCTTCATGGTGGTTCATCAAGATTTAATTCATTCTCGAAGTCTTCATCAAGATTCTTGTTGGAGGAGCTCAAATATTTCTTCTTCTTGCATTTTGAAGTGCTATTCTTTCTACCTTATCTTTTCAGGTGGTGTTATGTAATTTTTGACAATTCCTTCATGTTTTATGATTCACGAGTTTTCAAGAATGAGATATTTAAAACCATCATTTTCCTTGTTCTTTAGATCTTGTCAACCCTTTAATTATTCGTTGGAGTCATCTTGGGTTGTATTTCACCTAAAAGTTTTCCCTAAGGATTGTTACTATTATGGTGCTTATAAATGACCCAAGTTCTTCATTATCATTCCGGTGAGATAAGTTTTTCGTCTCCTTGTTGATATCAATCCAATCAATTGTTTTCCATTAGTGGCTGGTTGTCACCTCTTAATTTTGAGATGTTTTCCATAAGCCCACATGAGCTTATTCGTCTCGTTGTTGATTTTTCCATCAACCCCATTCAACCCTTCTTTGTAAGGAGGTTTTCCTAATTCAATTTTGAGAGAAGTTGTCATTTTCTTCTCCGTTCAATTCTTTCATTGAATTATATTCTATTCTTTCATTCCGGAGGCATTGTGATGTTGCTCTCTTTAACCATCATCTCGTTTTTATCAAGATCATGTTCTTTCCTTGTTTATCTATTTATCTGGAGTGTTGTATTCTTCATTCAGTTCCGTCATCTTATCAAGTTTGCCTCTCTTTTTAACCGGAGTGCTGTCTGAATCTTTCTTACCCCTTGTGCCATTCTTTTAATTGTTCCGAAGGCTGTGTGTTGTTGTTTTCATCAACTATCATCCATCTTCTCAAGTTCTTGTCCAATTCCTTCCATTTTCAGTCGGAGTGCTGCCCAAATTCTGTCATTCTTATTCCTTGGCTATACCATTGCGGTTTCATATTCTTTTGGTTCCTAAGCTCTTGTTTCATGTTTTTTTTCAACCTACAAGGTTCTCATTATGTTCCTTGTTACTCCTTTTACCGAAGTGTTTTCATCCTCGTTCATCTCCGTTGTATTCTTCTTTCAACTTGTTCAACCTCTCAAGGTTCGTGGTTTCACTCGTCTGCCAAAGAAGCAACTTTGTTTTACCTCTTCCTCTTCCGTTTTACCCGGTGATATCTCTAGGATCTCGGGTCGAGATCCTCTGTTAGTGTGGGAGAGTTGTGACGCCCGAAGACCGACGTCCCAGAAGATTCCAGAAGATTCCCGAAGTTCCAGATGTTCCGGGCTGCCCGTGTGTTCTTTTTTTGCTTGTGTTATTTATTTTTGCATTGCATCATGTCATCATGCCATCATGTCATATTTATTTTTGCATCTCAACCTAAATAAATTGTGTGGACCTTCGGTCCATTTAAATCGAGGGAAGGTGACTTCTCTTTATAACATATAAAAGTCTCTCATTATTTTATGGAGCTATTATAAATAAATATTCCATTGTTGGAATTACCCCAACACACTTGCAATTTTCCCCATGTCTTTTTCACTTCAAGTTTCACCGTCAAAACCTTCCCTATATTCTTTTCTCGTTTATCGAGGCTCCTCCAATTATCTAGACTCCTTTTTAAACTCCTTGAGGCAAGCTATTTATTTTTAGTTTGCACTTCCCTTTTTGTTGGAACTATTTTTGTGGGGTTGGAATTATTCCATAAAGCCTTACAAAAATGTCCATCATTTTATTCTTGTTCTTTGCCTCTTTTCTTATTTTTTTTGCACTCTCTCTAATTATTTCTGTTAAAGAAATAAAAATAGGAGAGCAGCTGACAGCCAGCCGCAGGCCCATCTGGCCTCCTTTTGGCTCACTCCGGCCCAGACCTCTCCTCCCTTCTATCCTCCCTTTTGGCCCAGCCCACTCCTCCTCCAACCCTAGCCCGAACCGAGCCTCTCATCTCTCCCCTCGCTCTCCCTCCTCGTAGCGCCGCCAGGACGACCGCGCCCTCGCTCCCTTCGCTATTCCCCTCGCTCGTTCGTTCTCCCGAGCCCCCATCGCTCCTCGCCTCGATCCCGCTCCATCTCCCGAGCGCCTGGCTGCTCCGCCGCCAAGACCGATCGCCAGAGCCACCCTCCTCTCCTGCGCCCCTCCTCTCCTGAGCCTTCCCGAGCCCGTCTCCCTCCAGCGGCCAGGGACAGCACCGGGCCCCTCCGCGACCGCATCCTCCAGCAAGGCGCCCGGCCTCGTTCCTCCCGTCGAGGCCGAACCCTTCGTCCTCCAGGCGTCCAGCGCGCCTCCTTCCGCGCGACTCTAGCCGGCCTCTCTCCTCCCGCACCATGGAGCGCCGCCCCTTCCTCGCCGTTCGTCCTCCCCGTCTCCAGAAGCCAGGCCGGCCGCGGCCATCCTTCCTCCTCGCCTCCAGCGGCCAGGGTCCTCCGCACTAGCGCTCTGCCTCGCCAAGCCCCAAGGCCAGGCTCCCGCTTCCAGCGCGTCGCCCGCGGACCGGCCAGGACCCGTGCCGGAGACGCAGCTCCTCCGTCCCAGCGCGCCTTCTCTTTGAAGCCGCGCCTCCGTCCTCTGCAGCCACCTCGCCAAGGCGCCGCGGTGCTCCTCTTCGCCACCGCGCCGAGGCTCTGCCTCCTCTCCTCCACCTCGTCCGTGCAGCGCCTGCGCGCCCCGGTCGCCATGCTGCTGCCAGGCCTCTGCTTCGTCGCCGAGACCGCAGCTTTTCCCTTTGTTTTGTTGTATTGTTGCTGTCATTGTTAATCTCAGATAACCAGGAAACAACAAGTTTATCTTCTTTTGGACCCGAACGTCTACCGGCGCCCGAACGTCTACAGTCGCCACGTGTACCTCTACGGCTACGAAACGTGTACGACTACATGTGTGATGCGCCAAGTACCACTACCGTCGCGAGAACGAGAACCCCCAAGTACCACGACGACCGACTCGGCAAGTACCCCTACGGAACGTGTTCCACTACCGTCGCCCGGAAAAGACGGATGCGCCAAGTACATCTACGAACGAGTTCGTCTACCGTCGCCGTGTACCCCTACCGATGCGCCAAGTACCTCTACGAAACGAACGTGTATGACCACCTTCGGTGATGAAATGAGTACAACTACTTCCTCTACGACCGCGAGTACCACTACTTCCACTACGATCTCGAACCGCTCCGAGAACGTTTGTCCCGAAGGTATAACCCGAGACGATGACCCGTGTGATGCTTGCTTGTGTTGTGTGAAATGCTTCCTTGTGCTTCGTGCCCGTTGTGCCCTTCTTTTGTCGTGTTCCTCGGTTGCCTCGTCACCGACTCGTGGGAACCCGGTGACAGGATCGCCCCACCTTTCATCTCGTTTGACTCACTCACGCCATCTTTCCTTTTGCACCGGTCTCTCGATGAGTTACCGGAACCGATATGTTGCCGTGGCATCATTTTCGAAATTGTTGCCGTGGCACCTTTTCCTTCCACCACGGTGACGATGCTTCATATCATCTTCTTGTTAACCTTTAATTAATAAATTGCAAAAACTTGATCATGTCATCCGCATCATGTTAACAACAATAAAATGTTTAATTGTTGTTTGCTTATAATTATTAAACATGCTCATGGGGATTTTCCGGAATTTGTTGTTGTTATTCTCCGGCCTCATTTAAATTGCCTAGTTAGTGTAGTTTTATTAAGCTCCACCTCTTGCCATGTTAACCAACATTTAATCTTGTCTTGTAAATAACGAGAGTCAATTAAATAATTAAAATGTGGTGTTTCGTCAATATGCAACTCGTTGCATATTGATCTCCACTTAACTTGTAGTTTTGTTTGTGCACTTTGCCATGCCATGCATAATTAAACCGGACATGCATCATACTTGGATGTGCATCGTATGCCATGTTTATGCTTCTGTGTTTACCGTGTTGTTTCTTTCTTTCCGGTTGCTTCTCTTGTTAGCTTCGGTTTCGTTCCGGAGTTGTGAGGATTCGCTCGACTGTTGCTCCGTCTACTTCGTGGACTTGTTCTTCTCTCTTGCGGAATTCCAGGCAAGATGACCGAACCCCGATAACATTACTATCTTTGCCTATTGCTAGTAGATCCGCTCTATAGTTTTGCCTCGATGCCCATGATCTTCTTGTCAGACTCCTACTTGTAAACCATTGCCATGTTTAGCCATCCTACCTATGCAAACCGTTGCTTGGCTAAGTACGCTTCGCTCAGCCCTTCTTATAGCATTTCTAGTTGCAGGTGAAGATCGAAGATGCTTGCTTCATGTTGAAGTTTGGTTGGGTTATATCACACTATATATAATGCTTAAAATGAAATCATCTATATATTGGCAAGGGTGGAAGGTTAAGCCTTTTGCTTGGTGATTTGTTCCACTCATGCCGTTAGGAACCGTATAAACCGGTGTTATGTTCCTTGATTATGCGTTCCTAACACGGTTGGGGTGTATGGGACCCCCTTGATAAACCGCTAAGTGCTAAGTCTTTTCCAGCAAGTCCTAACATTGGTACTATTTGCCTAATAACTAATAAAAACTTGCATGTGGACTAGCTATCCCTTTTATTTTAATTCAACAACCCCGGGCCAGTGCTCCACATGAGTGTTGGTCCGAAACGGGGAGCCTGCGGGGCCACCACGAGGAAACTCGAGGTTTGGTAAAAACCCGTAGCTTCACCCATCCGGTCGTGTCCTGAGACTTAGATACGCGCGGCTACTATCAGGGTGTCGACACGCCGGGAGGATTTGCTGGATTAGCCTTACCTTAGTTCGGTTTAACTTGAGCATGGGATTCCGAGAATACTCGGGTCTTCCCACCTATGGAGTTGCGACTCCGCGGATCGTGGGCTTGTAATGGGTCAAGTTGGAACACCCCTGCAGGGTTTGAACTTTCGAAAGCCGTGCCCGCGGTTATGTGGCAGATGGGAGCTTGTTGATATTCGGTTGTAGATAACTTGACACAATGTTTCAATACACTACCAGCGTGTGTACCGTGACTGTCAATTTCCGAATAGGGATTCGGGAGTTGAACACGGTGGGGTTATGTTTGACTGGCTTTAGTTAGGATCACTTCGTGATCATCTCTCGACCGAGGCACTTCTCTTCTTGCTCTCTTTCACGTAAGTTAGTGCTAGTTGCTGCTGCAGACTCTTGTTGTTCCTTCACCTCTTATTCTTTCTTCAGCCTTATCCACACCCAAGGCTTAAATAGTCTTGTTACCTGGGAACGGGATTGCTGAGTCCTCTGTGGCTCACAGTTACTTCACCACACCAGTTGCAGGTTCAGCCGTGTACGATGCAGGAGCTGGTTCAGTGCTTCACCAGGAGTCCGATGAAGAGCGTGGCCGTTTGCTTGTGACGTTTCGACGATCAGTAGTGGTTCTTCTACTAGGATTCGATCCTGACCTGTGGCTTTATGTTGTTTTGGTATCTTTCTTTTGGTCTTCGCCCGTAGTCGGGTTGTGATGTTTTGAATGATGTTTTGCTTATGTAATGTATTGTGTGAAGTGGCGAGTGTAAGCCAACTATCTCCTTTTGCAATTTAATCCCTCTTTTACATGAGTCGTGCAAAGATACCAAACTTGAGATCATTCTAGGATGGGCTTATACCTTTAAGTCATGCCTCGACACGTAGGAGGTATAGTCCCATCCTGGGCATTACATAGCAGCTTGCTGGCAAAGACCTTGTCGGCAAGTAACCTTGCCGCAGCTAGTTGCAGCACACTTAGACTGCTGAGCGAACTCGAAAACGAAGTAAGGGTGCGACGCTTGTCGCAGCTCACTTAAGCCGTTGAGCGTGCTCGAAACAGAGTAAGGGCGCGGCTAGCCACGGGTAGGTTCCTCCGCGCACAGGTTTTCCATACAAAGTGTGGTTGTACAAGGAAGATAATCTAAACTTTAAAAATTTGAATTACTCAAACTTTTGGTAACTTAGCTTTCATGAATCGGTTGTTCCCCGACTGGGCTTCTCTTTCTTGAACAGCACTTAGCTCGTACTCCATCTCCTTCCCCCCCCCCGGCAAACTTGTGTGCGAGGAACACTCCTTCTGCTTAAGAGGGAAAAAGAGGAGGAAATACAAATATATGGCCTCACGGCTTGCCAATGCTTACCGGGGTTGTGCGTTGCACAAGGTGCCAAACAATGCATGCAAATAACACAGAAGAGCATGGAAATGGCAAATAGTGCAAAGCACGAAAACTTTACTGATGCGCGGGATCTGTGCCCGGCTTTGTACCAAGGTTTACATGCAACAGCGGCAACACTCGTACAAAAGGTGGTTGCCGGAGCGGATCACGGCAACCGCGCCTTATGGGTGAAACTTTCGAAGATGCTCTATGTTCCAGGAATTGCTCACCGGTAAGCCTTCTTCGGTCTCAAGGCGGACAGCTCCGGGCCTTGTGACTTGTCTCACCCGATAAGGGCCTTCCCACTTCGGCGTCAACTTGTTGGAATTCTTGGCGGACTGAACACGCCGAAGAACAAGGTCGCCTTCCTCGAGACTCCTGGCCTTGACCTTGCGGCTATGATAGCGACGCAAGGCTTGCTGGTATCGAGCAGCTCGTACAGCAGCCTGGAGACGTTCCTCCTCAAGGAGCAGTGCATCATCTTGTCGCAGTTGCTCTTGCTCGAGCTCATCATAAGCGAGCACTCGAGGAGATCCGTATACGAGTTCCGTGGGGAGAACTGCCTCTGCTCCATAAACAAGAGCAAAGGGTGTCTGTCCGGTGGCTCGACTTGGTGTCGTCCTGATTGACCAAAGAGCCGCCGGCAGCTCCTCTATCCAGTTTCTTCCGCACTTGCGCAGCCTGTCGAAGGTTCTTGTCTTGAGCCCGCGCAACACTTCAGCATTGGCCCTCTCCGCTTGACCATTGCTCCTCGGGTGAGCAACAGAAGCGAAGCAGACCTTGGCGCCAAGGTCTTGGACGTACTGCATGAAGGTGCGACTTGTAAACTGTGTGCCGTTGTCGGTGATGATCCTGTTAGGGATTCCGAAAGGGCAAACAATTGACCTGAAGAACCTGACTGCTGACTGTGCTGTCACCTTTCTCACTGGTTCCACTTCTGGCCACTTTGTGAACTTGTCGATTGCTACGTACAAGTACTCAAAGCCCCCGACTGCGCGGGGGAAGGGGCCGAGGATATCGAGCCCCCAGACCGAGAAGGGCCAGGACAAAGGGATCGTCTGGAGAGCTTGAGCTGACTGGTGAATTTGCTTAGCATGGAACTGGCACGCTTCACACTTGGTTACTTGTGCAGTTGCATCTTGGAGGGCTTCTTGCCAGAAGAACCCTTGCCGGAATGCCTTCCCGGCAAGTGCCCTTGCGCCAATGTGGTGGCCACATATGCCTCCATGTATCTCTGCCAACAGCTTCTGTCCATCTTCTCTGGAAATGCACTTCAACCTGACACCATTGAGTCTTCTTCTGTACAATTCATTGTCAACGAACTGGTACATACTTGATTGTCTGGTTATTTTCTCTATCTCTTCTGGCTCGTCGGGAAGTTCTCCAGTTTGCAGAAAACGGACGATCTGCTGTGCCCATGCCGGAGCCCGAGGCTCAACGGCAAGGACTAAAGGCATGAGGGCTGCCCGGGAACCCCAGCTTCTACGGCAAGAACCTCCGGTTCTGCCGGAGCTGATGGTCCCCCGGCAAGCCTGCCGGGGCACGGCTTGTCGGGAATGCCTGCTTCAACTGTACAGATCCTTGGATCTGCAGGAGCAAACTGTTCCTCAGCATCTTGGCCGCTGATCTTGGGGACCTTGGCGGCGGCTTCGGGAAGATCCGCCGGCAAGTAGTCGCCGGAGACCAACTTTCTCTTCTTGTTCTGCCCAACTGATGGTGCAACGGATGGTTGAGTTAACTTGAGCAGGAAGGTCCCTGGTTCCACAGGTAACTTCATTGCAGCACACTTTGAAAGGCCATCCGCAATATCATTCTGAGCTCTTGGGACGTGCTCCATTTGCAGACCTTCAAAGTGCTCCTCAAGCTTCCTCACTTCATCGACATAAGCTTCCATCAAAGGGCTTTGATAACTCTTATTCCCTTGTCGGACCACCAATTGTGAATCTCCCCGCACAATCAACTTCTTGATTCCAAGTTCGGCTGCAATTCTGAGGCCGGCAAGCAGACCTTCATACTCAGCAGTATTGTTTGTCGCTTGTTCCTTGGGAAAGTGCATCTGGATAACATACTTGAGGTGCTCTCCGGTGGGCGCTATGAGTACCACGCCGGCACCGGCGCCTTGCAGCGAGAAAGCACCATCAAAGTACATCATCCATTCGCTGCTCGCTTCTTGGACGGGGACGCTTGTCTCTTGGACTTCTTCATCTGGCGTTGGGGTCCATTCTGCTATGAATTCTGCCAAAGCTCTGCTCTGTATGGTTGAAGTACTTTCAAACTTGAGACCAAAGCTTGACAGCTCCAGTGCCCACTCTACGATCCTGCCTGTTGCCTCTGGATTTTGCAATATCCTCTTCAACGGAAAGCGAGTGACCACCGTTATCTCGTGTGATTGGAAGTAATGGCGCAGCTTCCTTGAGGCCATGAGGAGGCCGAACAGCAACTTCTGCACCCCAGAGTATCTTGATCTAGCCCCCTGCAAGAGGGAACTTACAAAATACACTGGGCGCTGCACCATCTTCTTTTGCACTTCTCCTTGTTCCTGCGCAGACTTGTCCTTGTTGGGGCCAGAGCTTGTCGGAGTAGCCCCCTGCTTGTCGCTTGATTTGCTTGTCGGGGGTGTTGGTTCCTCCTCCGCCTCCCTCTCCGCTACTAACGCAGCACTAACCACTTGATTGGTTGCTGCGAGGTACAGCAGCAACTTCTCTTGCGGCCTAGGTGCGACAAGCATCGGAGTAGAGGACAGGTATCCTTTCAGGTCTTGCAGCGCTGCCTCCGCTTCCGGAGTCCATTTCATAGGACCTGCCTTCTTCAAGATTTTGAAGAAGGGCAAGGCGCGTTCTGCAGGCTTTGAAATGAACCTGCTGAGGGCAGCCACACAACCAGCAAGTCTCCTTACGTCCTTGACGCACTTCGGGGCTTCGATCTGCTCGATGGCTTTTATCTTGTCGGGATTGGCTTCAATCCCCCTCTCGGACACAAAGAACCCGAGAAGCTTGCCGGAGGGAACTCCGAAGACGCACTTCTCGGGGTTCAACTTGAGCTGGATCTTGCGCAGGTTCGCAAAGGTTTCTTCTAAGTCTTGCATCAGGGTATCTTTGCTCTTGCTCTTGACCACTATGTCATCCATGTAGGCTTCCACGTTTCTGTGTATCTGTGGCTCAAAAGCAGTATGCACCACCCTTGCAAATGTAGAGCCTGCATTCTTCAATCCAAAAGGCATGCGTATGAAGCAATATGTGCCACATGGAGTAATGAATGCAGTCTTCTCTTCATCTTCTTTGGCCATGAATATCTGATGGTAACCTGAGTATGCAATAAGGAAGGAAAGCAGCTCACATCCGGCGGTGGAGTCAACAATCTGGTCAATACGCGGCAAGGGAAATGGATCCTTGGGACATGCCTTATTCACATCAGTGAAGTCTATACAAAGTCTCCACTTCCCATTGGCCTTGCGTACGACAACTAGATTTGCTAACCACGTGGGATGGATCACGCCTCTAACTAGGCCTGCTGCTTCCAACTTCTTTATCTCTTCGGCGATGAACTCTTGGCGCTCCACGGCTTGCTTCCTGACCTTCTGCTTGACGGGCCGCGCATGAGGACAAACAGCAAGCTTGTGCTCAATTACCTTCCTGGGAACGCCGGGGATGTCAGATGGTTGCCAAGCAAACACATCGACATTCACCCGCAGGAAGGCAATGAGCGCGCTTTCCTATTTGTTATCGAGCGTAGCACTGATGGTGAAGGTACCACCAGTGCCGTCCTCCTTGGGGGACACCTTTTTGGTTGCCGGTGGAGCTGCCATTCCTTTCTTACACTTGCCGGTGGAGCTCGATGGTGCGTCCTCGACGGCAGCGCAGCACTCCGAAGAGGTGCGTTTGCCGGAGTGGGCCCCAGAACTCTTGCCGGACTTGGTCTTGGTCTTCCCTCCGGGAGCTTCAGCGGCAAGTGTGTTGCTTTCTGCTGCGGCTGCTGCATCCCGGTAGATCTTGTCGGCGCAGATAAGCGCGTCCTTCTTGTCGCCAGGGACAGAAATGACGCTTATCGGCCCCGGCATCTTGAGTACGTTGTAGGCATGGTGGGAAGCTGCCATGAACTTGGCGAGGGCAGGACGCCCAAGTATCCCATTGTATGGCAATGGGATATCGGCAACATCAAATGTGATCCTCTCCGTCCTGAAGTTGAGCTCCCCGCCAAAGGTCACTGGCAGAGTAATCTTTCCCTTCGGCTTGCTCCTTCCCGGGTTGATCCCTTGGAACGACCCGGTTTCTTCGAGCTCGCTGTCTGGGATCTGTAGCTTCTTGATCACAGCTGAGGAGATCAAGTTCAGGCCAGCCCCGCCGTCAACCAACATCTTGGTGACCTTGAGGTTGCGGATAGTTGGCGAGACCAACATCGGCAAGCACCCGACCGCCGTGGTGCGGTCAGGGTGGTCCTCAAGGTCAAAGATGATGGGCGTGCCGGACCACTTCAGCAGCCTGCGTGACTCGACGGGTGGTTCCGCTGCATTCACTTCGCGCACCCACTGCTTGAGCTGGCGGTGGGAAGTGTGCAGAGAAGCTCCTCCATCGATACACAGGACCTCTGTGGCCTTCTGGAACTCCTGCTCGCTGTTATCACCTTCTTCCATGTCGTCGTCGTCGTCCTCTTCCTCATCCTTGTCGCGGCCCCGGGGAGGTCTATCACCTTACCGCTGCTTGGCCTTGCCGCGGCGTCCTCCCCGGCCATTGAACGTCCGCTTCTTGCTGGGTTCTCCTCCGCCACCTTGGGCCTTCTCCTTGTCGCGGCGCTCGTATTCAGCCTTCTGCTGTTCTACGAGGTACTCGACTCGTTTGCAGTTCTGAAGATCGTGGCCCTTGGTGCGGTGGATCTTGCAGTACTGCTTGTCGGAGCCGTCCTGCTTGTCGGCTGCCGCTACAGGGGCAGGCTCCTTGTCGGAACCGCTAGTCTGTGCTGTCTTGGCGGGAGCCTCCTTGCCGGACTGCTCGACAACCAGCACCTCCTTGTTCTTCTTCTTTCTGTTGTTCCGCCGCCGGCTCTTCCTTGCCGGGGCGGCATCCTCGCTGTCGCTTCCTCCTGCGCCGGCATCCTCTCCGGGGAGTTTCCTCCCCTCTTCGGCGCGCGCACACTTGTCGGCCAGAGCGTAGAGCTCGCTGACATCCCGGATCTTGGTCATGGCCATCTCTTCCCTCATCCGGCAGTTACGCACGTTCTGGTGGAACGCGCTGATAACCGCGGCAGGGTGGACGTCGGGAATGTTGTGTTGCACGTGGCTAAACCTCTAGATGTACTTGCGCAGGGATTCTCCCTCCTTCTGGGCCAAGATGTGGAGATCGCTCTCCTGGCCGTGGGGTTTGTGGCCGCCCGTGAAGGCGCCAACAAACTGGTGGCACAGATCTGCCCACGAAGAAATGGAGTTCTCCGGCAAGTGCATAAGCCAAGACCGGACGTTTGGCTTAAGCACTAGCGGGAAGTAGTTAGCTAGTATCTTCTCGTCGCGCCCCCCGGCAGCCTGCACCGCGATGGTGTAGATGCTGAGGAACTCCGAGGGGTGTGTCTTGCCGTCGTACTTCTCGGGTACGTCGGGCTTGAAGTTTTTCATGCTGGGCCACTGGACTTGCCGCAGCTCACGGGTGAACGCAGGGCAACCTGCCGCGTACGGCAAGTCACCTGGTTCACCGGGCGCGTGCGCGTCGACAGCGGTCCCAGCGCGGTGGTCTGACTGTCTTCGAGCTTCTCGTCGATGCTCGATGCGCGTCCGAGCGTCTTCTTGCCGCCTATCGTCGAGGACCTGGCGTTGGTCACGACGAGCCCGTGGATCCGACGATGTCGTCGAGTCGTCGTCGACGTTAATCCGGCGGGGTGGCGTCTTCTACTTCCGCGGCGGGGAGTGCACGGTGGTTGCACCCCTGGCGGTCTTGTCTCCATCGGCCTTCGTCTGGTCGACTTGCCGTGGCCGTGATGTCGCCGGCTGCTGCGGCGTGTCGTTGTTGGCGAAGGCGATGAGGCTCTGGATCGTCGCCCTCCAGTCCTCGGCTTTATCTGCCGCTGGAGGGAAATCGAGGAGCAGTTGTGCTCTTGCTAGAGCTTCTGCTGGAGAGGAGGGGAGCGGTGGCGAGCGGTGCGAGGAGCGAGATATGCTCGGACTTCTAACAGGGTTAGAAGGAGCAGTTTCTCGCCCCGGCGACCGCGCCTTGCTCGTACCAGGACGATGGCCTTGAGCATCCCGCGATCCTCCGGTTTGTCCTCGCCCCAGCAAGCGTATGGTACCTCCTGTACCACGCCGCTGCGGGTCTTGTACGTCCCGAGAGAGACGTGGTGCGTCCACGGACACCGAGGCCTTGGAATTCGCCCGGTCGTCCGTCTTGTCCTTGGACTTGGTGGCGCCGTGAGTTTCCTCGCCGGCGACCACCCTTCCGCCGGCGTCTCCTCCACCAACCGTTGGTTCTGGTGGCGGTGGAATCGACGCAGACGGGCCTCCAACCTCCGAAGCCTTCTTCTTCGGAGCCATGTCGTTGTAGCTGATGAAGTTGATGAAGCTGGTGAGGTTGATGAAGAATGCGCCCGCGTGAGCGCCGGATCAGGTTCGCACAACCTCGACGCCCCCTACCTGGCGCGCCAAAGATGTCGGGGGAAACTGTCCTCCCACGAGCACCTATGGGACCGGAGCCCCTTCTACGTTCCGGTAAGGGAGCGGAGGGAGCACGGAGAGCAGATCGAGGAGCGCACGCGGGCAGTTTACCCAGGTTCGGGCCGCGCGGACGCGTAAAACCCTACTCCTGCCTTAGGTTGTATTGAGTTCTTGAGCTCGGGAGCTGGAAGAGCTACAGTACGAGCTACACCGAGCGAGAGAGTTGTCTAGGTTTCGAACCCTTTCTACGTTGTGCATGGGCCTCCTTTTATAGCTCAAGGGGTCACCGACAGGTGTCAACGTAGAGGAGGGTAAAAGCGTAATTTTGGTGGTAGTTGTAACAGTGCGGGAATAGTGCGTGAACAGTGGATGAACAGTGGTCTTCACCTAACCTTGACAGTGGGGGACAAGGGCATTAAATGCCCTTCGCCTTCGACCCCAAAAGTGTCCGTCCATGCTTCTCCGTTCGCCACGACGGTAGCCTCGTCACCGTGGCTTGCCACCGTGTACCCCAGGCTGCACAGCCATCCGCCACGTGCCCCTGGAAGGGCCCCAGGCCGACGCGTGGGCTGATGAGCTGGAGCGCGGGCACACAGCATATGTTTCCCCGGCAAGCACCTTGCCGGGGCATTGATCTTGCCGGGCCCGGAAGCTTGTCGCTCTCCGGGTCCTGCCAGGGCGCATGGCGCGCCGAGGCATTTCTTGAGATATGTAATCCTTGGCCTTCCTGACAAGCTCCTCTTGCCAGGGTCTTGTACTAAAGTGATAACCTTGAGCCTGGTGCGGCCTTCCCGGCAAGCTCCACTTGCCGGGACATTGATCTTCTGACTTGTATACTTTGTTCTTGAATGGCTTCATAAGGACCGGAAAGGTACTTGGCGAGCACGTGGTAAGCCCTGCCGCGGGAAGCTACTACTGCCCGTGCACAAGTTGGGGTACTAAGGTACCCCTATCTTAGTACACCGACAACCTTGGTCGGCAAGGCATTCCGAGCAGTTTCTATTGGCCCACGGTGCTCAATGATGCCGCCGAGCTGGTGAAACCCTGTGAGGCTTGCCAATTCCATGCCAAGAACATCCACCAACCGGTTCAGGGTCTCCAAACCATTCCGCTCTCCTAGCTGTTTGTGGTTTGGGGGCTGGATATCCTGGGCCCTGATGAGTCACAAGTGTAGGGGATCTATCGTAATCCTTTCGATAAGTAAGAGTGTCGAACCCAACGAGGAGCAGAAGGAAACAATAGGTAGTTTTCAGTAAGGTATTTTCTGCAAGCACTAAAGCTATCGGTAACATATAGTTTTGTGATAAGATAATTGGTAACAAGTGACAAATTGTAAAAGTAAATAAGATGCAGCAAGATGTCCCAATCCTTTTTTTAGCAAAGGACAAGCCTGGACAAACTTTTATATGAAGGAAAGCGCTCCCGAGGACACATGGGAATTATCGTCAAGCTAGTTTCATCACATTCATATGACTCGCGTTCGTTACTTTGATAATTTGGTATGTGGGTGGACCAGTGCTTGAGTGCTGCCCTTACTTGGACAAGCATCCCACTTATGATTAACCTCTATTGCAAGCTGTGACGCCCCCGATTTGACCGTACACTAATCATGCACGCAAATGTGTACGACCAAGATCAGGGACTCACTGGAAGATATCACAACACAACTCTAGACACAAATTAAAATAATACAAGCTTTATATTACAAGCCAGGGGCCTCGAGGGCTCGAATACACAAGAGTCAGCGGAAGCAATAATATCTGAGTACAGACATAAGTTAAAGAAGTTTGCCTTAAGAAGGCTAGCACAAAAGTAACAACGATCGAAGAGGCAAGGCCTCCTGCCTGGGACCTCCTAACTACTCCTCGAAGCCGAACTCCATGTAGAAACATCATCGGGATCTTCTGGCTCCTGGACTCCATCATCTGGTTGCGGCATCCGAGAAGAAGGGACAAAGGGGGGAAAGGGGGAGAAAAGCAACCGTGAGTACTCATCCAAAGTACTCGCAAGCAAGGATCTACACTACATATGCAATGATATCTGTGTAAAGGGGTAATATATGTGGACTGAACTGCAGAAAGCAGAAAAAGAGGGGGATAGCTATTCCAAACGAAGACTACGCTTCTGGTAACCTCCATCTTGCAGCAGTAGAAGAGAGTAGATGGTAAGTAACAAGCTTCCTCGCTTCTCGCCGCCTCCATCTTGCAGCAGTGGAAGGGAGTAGATGGAATAGTAACAACTATCAAAGCTTCTGGCAGCCTCCGTCTTGAGTAGCAGAAGAGTTCACCAAGTAACATCGTAAAGCATAATCCTACCCGGCGATCCTCCCGCACATCACCCTGTGAGAGAGCAACCACCGAGTTATATCTGGAACTTGTCTGGGTGTGTTTTATTAAGTATCCAGTTCTAGTTGTCATGAGGTCCGAGTACAACTCCGGGTCGTCCTTTAACCGAGGGACACGGCTATTCGAATAGATTAACTTCCCTGCAGGGGTGCACCACATAACCCAGCACGCTTGATCCCATTTGGCCGGACACACTTTCCAGGGTCATGCCCGGCCTCGGAAGATCAACACGTCGCAGCCCTACCTAAGCACAGCAGAGAGGTCAGCACGCCGGTCTAAGTCCTAGGCGCGCAGGGGTCCGGGCCCATCGCCCAACGCACACCTGCACGTTGCGTACGCGGCCGGTAAGCAGACCTAGCCTCTCCTAATACCAGAGTAGGCTTTCCAGTCCAATACGGCGCGCGCCGCTAAGTCGCTGACGTCAAAAAGGCTTCGGCTGATACCACGACGTCGAGTACCCATAACTATTCCCACGTAGCTGGTTAGTGCGTATAGACCAAATGGCCAGACTCAGATCAAATACCAAGATCTCGATAAACGTGTTATTATGACATAACCGCGGACAACGACCAGGGCCAGGCCCACCTGTCTCCTAGGTGGTCGCAACCTCCCCTGTCGCTCCGCCACAAAGTAACCATCAGGGGGCTGTCGGGAACCCAGGCCCACCACTACCTGGGTGGAACCACCTGCCCCTTCAGCCCCCATCTCCGAACCATCATCATGTGTATGTAAAGTATGTATATAGTATATACCCGTGATCACCCCCAAGCGATCACGGCCCGATAGAATAGCAGGGCAGACAGACAAGGGTGTAGGGCCACTAATGGTATACTAGCATCCTATACTAAGCATTTAGGATTGCAGGTAAAGTATCAACAGTGGTAGCAACAATGACAGGCTATGCAGCGGAATAGGATTATCGAAAGCAGTAACATGCTACACTACTCTAATGCAAGCAGTAGAGAGAAGAGTAGGCGATATCTGGTGATCAAGGGGGGGGGCTTGCCTGGAAGCCCTGCAGACGAAAGGAATCTTCGGAATCGTAGCCGTAGTCGAACACCGAAGCATCAATGGTCTCGGGGTCTATCACAGTATTGGAGTCTACCGAAAATAAGCAACGAAGGGGAAACAAATAAATAACAGAGCAAACAATAGCATCACAAAGCATAACATGGAAATACGCGGTGCTACGTGTGACCTAACGCGGTGCTCGGTGATACAGGCGAAGAGGAATAACATCCGGGAAAGTATTCCCGGTGTTTCGCGTTTTCGGGCGGATGAAACTGAGGGGGAAAGTTGCGGGTTCGGTATGATAGAGATGCGTGGCGGACGAACGGACCTCGTATTCGGATTCGTCTCGTCGTTCTGAGCAACTTTCATATATAAAACTTTTTCATCCGAGTTACGGTTTAAAAGATATGATTTTCTAACGTTTTTATTAATTTTCAAAGTTTAATTGAATTTCCAAATTATTTATTAGGTGGACTAAGTCAAAGGTCCAGTCAGCAGATCCAGTCAGCGTTGACTGGGTCAATGTTGACCAGTCAACAGGGTCAAAGGGGACCCACATGTCATTGACTGAAATCTAGTTAACTAAGTTAGTTAGATTAATTAACAGATTAATAGGTTAATTAGTGATTAGGTTAATCTAACAGAATTAATTAAGTTAATTAAGTAATTAATTAATTAATTAAAACCTCTTATTATTTATTAATATTTATTAATTATTTTTATTATATATTATTTTTATTATATATATATATTTCTTTTTAAAACGTTCTGTGGAGGGGTGGGCCCCGGCTGTCATAGGCCCTGGGGCCTAGTGGATCGGGCGTGGCAAATCGGGGCAGAGCTGGGGCATCGGGCGCCGGGCACCCGAGCGAGCGCTCGCCCGCGCGTGCGGCGGAACGAGGCCGCCGGGGCACGGCAAGCCGGGCGGAGGCGAGCCGTTGCCGCCGGCCAGCCGGGCGGAGGCGGGCCGTTGCCGCCGTCCAGCCGGGCGGAGGCGGGGCGCGGCCACCAGCCAGCCCGACGGAGGCGGGGCTCGGCAGCAGTGGGGGGGGCACTGGAGCGGCCAACGGCCAGCGGGGCGTCGCCGGCCGGAGCCAGGTGCGGCCGCGAGCATCGCAGCCCGGGCACAAGGGGCGCGACAGGGGCACGGAGGCGGCCAGGGGCGGCACGCGCGCGGAGGGAGGTCGAGCTTCGGCCCGAGGCGATGGCGGTCATGGCTGCGGCTGGAGGGGCGAGGCGAGCACGGCGGCTGGCCGGAGCGCGCGCGGGGCGCGGCCAGGCGGAGGCGGGCAGCAAGAGGTGGAGGCGGAGGGCGCCGACTGGAGCCGGAGGCGAGGCCATGGGTGGCCAGCAGCGGGATTGGACTGGGCCGAGGTCGAGGCTGCCACGGGACGGAGGCGAGGCGCGTTCTGCGACTGCGGAGCGATGGCCAAGCGGCGATGACGACGACGCTCATCGAAAGGGACCTACGGGGCTCGGGGGGAAGAGAGGAGAGGGGAGAGGCCACAGAGGACCAAGAGCTCACAGAGAGCCGTAGGGGTGGCAGCGGGCTCGTGGTGGTGGCTCGGGGAGGTGTCGGGGAGGCGCCGGAGGGGCGCGCCGGCCACGGGCGGCGGGCGGCGGGGCGCAGTCGGGCTCGTCCCCCCTATCCCGATCTGGATCGGGGACCGGGAGAGAGAAACGTGGGAGAGGGAGTGGGGTGTCGGTGTGATTAGGATTGGGGTGGGGTGGGTTAAGTAGTGGGTAGGTGGGCTGAGGCCCAGTAGGTTAGGGGTAGGTTAGTTTATTTTTGTTAACCTTTTTTTGTTTGTTTTTCTTTTTATTACATTCTGTTTTCTATTTACTTTATAATTAAGTTTAGTTTTATAAAATACAATATTAATACCTAAGTTAGTGCTATACATTAGAACACCCCTACAAAAGTTTGCCTCCCAAATAAATTAATTTAAAACTTTATAAATTATAAAGACATTTAATTAATTATTTGTGATGTTATTTTATTTATTTTAGTTCATCTAAATACTCTAATTAGGGTTGATTGCTGCACCGATATTCTTTAAGGATTATTTGCCACTTTTAGAACATTTTATTTTTGACGTTTGAGAACTTTAATTACTTGACTTTGTTTTAAATTTGAATTTTGAATCGGTTTGAATAATCCATGAGATTAACAACGGGTAATTGTGATGACGTGGCATCATTAGCAGGGGATTACTGTAGCGTGATTACCCGAGCGTCACAATTCTCCTCCACTACAAGAAATCTCGTCCCGAGATTTAAGCGGTGGAGCAAGGGGGAAGTTCTGGTTGCGAAATTCTAACGGGTCTTGTTGGTCTTGGTTGCCCTTCTCGAAGAGGTTGACTCCTTTTGTTGATGTCTTCATTCCTGTGCTTCAAGTCATCGTGATCAAGTCGTCATCCTTTCTTCGGGATCTCCATCATCCTACGAACGCGATCAGGGGGGAAAACTCCGGAGGAACGCACCTCCACAAAGCTGGGCATCTGACGGTGAACTCAATGGGCAATACACGAGGTACCACACGAGTTGTATTTCAGTGAATTCGTTGAGTGCAATAAACGATGGTACCAAAGTTTCAAAATGGGTAGGCAATCATTCGATGCCTAGACAGAAGCTGGAATGGGGGCTTGAACAACGAGAATAATATGGTGTTTGATATCAGAATGAAACATGGTAGAATTTAGCTCGTGAATTACACACGAAGCCAAGTGCAAAGAACACATTAGAATTAGGGTTGTACAGGAGAGTCAGGTTTTGACCCCGTGGACCTGTGGGTTATGGGCCCACCATGTGGGTTAAGAGTAGGAAGGGTGGTGACATCTTGCACAGCCTCGACAGGGAGGCATGTCACAGAATAGTCTGTCAGCTAAGTTGGCAACAATGTCGGTACCAAGGACGGGGAACAAAGAGAACCATTGTCTTGCTCGTTGAAACGAGGCGGACCGGTAGGCAAAGTTTTCGCCCACCGACAGTATCGGAATGTTATCATTAATAGAATCAAGGTCGTACTGACAGAGTTATACAACGAGGTGTTTACATAAGCAGAGAATTATTACTGCTTAGATTATATGTAGATCAAAGAAAGGTTAAACAAACAAATGGAAAGGAAAATTGTGATTACACACAATTAATAGGAGTATAACCTTCCCATGGACAAGCAGAACATGGCATGCAGGGTAGGAGAGAAAGTACCCAACCATTCAGATAAAGAGGCAAGGATTAATCAAGATGTTACCCATACAACGGTGTCTGGATATCTGACCAAGAACATTTAGCATCACGCCTCAAATGTTCTTATTGATGAGCAGGGTATCATAGTCATGCTTCGAGGTAGCAATGATATGGTGTTTCAATCAAGGAACAGACCTTGGATACACAAATGATCCATCATAAGCAACTTATAGAATAAGTGTTACAATCTCCTACTCGAAGAATGGTTATCCTTGCTAAAGAGATTGTAATGTTAGGTCCTCCAGCCAGGGGTGCTAGGCATGACATCATATTACCGAGTCATCAAAGGACCAATATTATAACTCCTGGAAAGTGGCCCCAACCATCATATGTGACCGAGATTCAGATCCGATTGGTGTCATCATACCTCAGACTCGGGATGTTCAAGAAGAAAAGGTGCCACACAAATCGGCGAAATGACATTGCGAGATTCTCGGGAAATGAACTATGGGAGCGGGTTCCCGAAACAATAGTTCATCATTAAACCAAGGAGAGGATGAGGAGGTGGCTGATGGGCTCAGCGACAAATCATCGAGAATTCCAAACAAATGGATTTCCGCAGTAATGTGAACAAGAAGATGACACTTGTTAATTCAATTGATAATAATGTTGTACGCTTGAGGAAAACATACACCATTAATCATCAGTTGAAAGGTGTGCCCGAAATAAGACCTTAGGCAGCAAGATCAATGTTAGAGTGATGACTCAATAACCAACAGTCTAAGGACGAACTGTCGATCGTTAACTTCAAAGCAATAGGGATTTTTAGAAGTACAGAATTCAAGCAGCATCCTTAGCATATTGGTATACCGGTTGAAAACAACACGGGGACCAAGGAAGAATGGTGATGGTGAGAAGTATCTTCATACCGAGAATTTCTGAGAGGTGGGGCAATCCTCACAACAATCTCGACATAAAAGACAGTAATACTTCAATGCAGAACACAACACTAACTGGAGAGCAAGTTGTATTCATAATGTGGACAAGTCCGCGATGAAAGGAAATCAAGGGGGTTGCGGATGATAATAAAAATCATCGAGGGCAGGGATGGTATTTCTCATCAGGAACACATTTGACATCTTGGAAGAAGTCAAAGTGTTGAAGGTGATCCGACATATTTGCTGGGAGGTTTCAAGAGGATGCAATCAAACAACAACGGCAACAAGTAAGGGAATGACGAGGTGGCAAGTTATAAGATGCAAGCTCGGAATCAAAGTTGCCTTACTGAACAAGCAACCAGATGCTGAAAGCTCGACGTAAGTTGTGCTCAATCTCTGAAGAATTTGTGCACCAAAGAAGGACGAGGTAGCACAGTCAAAGATAGCTAGACAAGGGATGTACCCGATAGTCTAGGAATAAAACCAGATTGAGTTTAAAAATTTCCCAGTAACATCTACTAGGGGTGTTGAATTTTTAGAGCGGATTTGATTTACTAAACGGTGTCCTCGGTTGATGGCAACCTAGAACCCGTAGAGTGATTACGACAAGCAAAAGTATTATTTCATCAAAAGTTCAAAAGGTGTGGTGCAAAGGCATGATATCCTCGAGATATCAGAGGGTAAAACTCGAAGGTAGAACATGATAGAAGTTGAACTAGGTCATTGACCTATGACAGTAGATGATTTAACCTTGTCAAAAATTGACGAGGCGTGGAATGGATTTAATCCAGATATATTGAATAAGGACAGCATGGTCGAAACCATAACTGCAAGGGATCAAATTTATTGACACATAAAGAATTATTTAGATGAAAAATCATTTTGCAAGAAGCTCCCGAGACGGTCTACATCATTTCCATGGGCATGAACAAAAGCTCAAGGTCGACTCCCACTTCTTTAATGCAAATCATTTCATTTACCTCTTGCTTTGATAAAACTGTAATGTTAGAATTTTATCCGGTAGAACACCGGAAGGGTATGACTTGTGAAAACTTTCGGGTTCTCACAAATTAGGGGAAGGCATAGGTTCAACCCATCGGGCATCTTAGTAACATATACCACAAGTTTCAAAAGTATATATTATCATCTCAAAAGTAGAGCATGTTTGTTAAAGCAGATGATACAATTTACCAATGGCATTATTATGTATCAGGGGAAGAACTCACGAGGTGTTTGAATATGAAGGACACTGTTGAATATCAATCCAACAATGGATCGGACGATCCACTACGGAGCTGATGTGAGTATCGGTACTCACTCAGAGGAAGAAAGAATGCAGAGGCATCAGATTCAAGAATCACCTGATTAGTCTGATGCTTAAATAGAAAGAAATTTTGGTTTCTAAAACGAAGGATCAAAAGCAGATGCTCTGATCAAGGATGGATACGTTGAAAACACTTAGTTCGACAATCAATAAAGGTTAGAATTGCCGAGAACCAACTCATGTCCGGAATAACGTCTGAGTTGGAAAGATAATTTTTAGAAAGGATAACCGGATGACTGTGTGCATACACACACATTGAATTAATAGGCTCAAAAATGGCTAAGACAGGGGATGTAAACGAAGACTACTAGTCATATGGAATTAACCATAATGCAAGCAGGCAAGAATTACAAGAGTAACAGCCAGCAGAGGATTTTCGAAACATCGAAAAGTATTCCGAAGAACTTTGGGAGACATATGAACAATCGAGGAGAACGGGTCCTCGATAATTTGTGAGGAAATAACCGTGAGGGTTTTCATGCGAAATAAAACTGCAAGACAGTAAACTCCAGGGATTCTCGGGACAACGGAGAATATTTCGAGGCATCTTGTAACAACAAGAGCGACGAGGAATGATCATGAGAATGATAAGGGCATACAGATATCCATAGGGATATATCGGTGGCAGTGAATTGCAAAGGTGATGAGCACAAGGGTCTCGGGTTAACAGCGGAGAGTATCTTCAGGGTCTTCTGGTACAGCAGACGATCATCGATCATAAGGTGCTCTCCGGGTGAAAGTGATAGCGAGATCCTAATGTTAGATTTAGCAAAATTCATTTAACCCGAATAGAAGAGAGATAAGAGTCCCAGAGTATAGACGAGGAGTAAAAGATCGTAATACCACCCATTGGTGTTGTGGGCACGTAAGCCACACAACAAGTTAGTAAATTTGTTTTTCAAAGACTAGACTCAACTTCGGCCAAGGAGTTGGAAAGGGGGATTCCTACAGGCAGTCGGCTCTGATACCAACTTGTGACGCCCCCGATTTGACCGTACACTAATCATGCACGCAAATGTGTACGACCAAGATCAGGGACTCACTGGAAGATATCACAACACAACTCTAGACACAAATTAAAATAATACAAGCTTTATATTACAAGCCAGGGGCCTCGAGGGCTCGAATACAAAAGCTCGAATACACAAGAGTCAGCGGAAGCAATAATATCTGAGTACAGACATAAGTTAAAGAAGTTTGCCTTAAGAAGGCTAGCACAAAAGTAACAACGATCGAAGAGGCAAGGCCTCCTGCCTGGGACCTCCTAACTACTCCTCGAAGCCGAACTCCATGTAGAAACATCATCGGGATCTTCTGGCTCCTGGACTCCATCATCTGGTTGCGGCATCCGAGAAGAAGGGACAAAGGGGGGAAAGGGGGAGAAAAGCAACCGTGAGTACTCATCCAAAGTACTCGCAAGTAAGGATCTACACTACATATGCAATGATATCTGTGTAAAGGGGTAATATATGTGGACTGAACTGCAGAAAGCAGAAAAAGAGGGGGATAGCTATTCCAAACGAAGACTACGCTTCTGGTAACCTCCATCTTGCAGCAGTAGAAGAGAGTAGATGGTAAGTAACAAGCTTCCTCGCTTCTCGCCGCCTCCATCTTGCAGCAGTGGAAGGGAGTAGATGGAATAGTAACAACTATCAAAGCTTCTGGCAGCCTCCGTCTTGAGTAGCAGAAGAGTTCACCAAGTAACATCGTAAAGCATAATCCTACCCGGCGATCCTCCCGCACATCACCCTGTGAGAGAGCAACCACCGAGTTATATCTGGAACTTGTCTGGGTGTGTTTTATTAAGTATCCAGTTCTAGTTGTCATGAGGTCCGAGTACAACTCCGGGTCGTCCTTTAACCGAGGGACACGGCTATTCGAATAGATTAACTTCCCTGCAGGGGTGCACCACATAACCCAGCACGCTTGATCCCATTTGGTCGGACACACTTTCCAGGGTCATGCCCGGCCTCGGAAGATCAACACGTCGCAGCCCTACCTAAGCACAGCAGAGAGGTCAGCACGCCGGTCTAAGTCCTAGGCGCGCAGGGGTCCGGGCCCATCGCCCAACGCACACCTGCACGTTGCGTACGCGGCCGGTAAGCAGACCTAGCCTCTCCTAATACCAGAGTAGGCTTTCCAGTCCAATCCGGCGCGCGCCGCTAAGTCGCTGACGTCAAAAAGGCTTCGGCTGATACCACGACGTCGAGTACCCATAACTATTCCCACGTAGCTGGTTAGTGCGTATAGACCAAATGGCCAGACTCAGATCAAATACCAAGATCTCGATAAACGTGTTATTATGACATAACCGCGGACAACGACCAGGGCCAGGCCCACCTGTCTCCTAGGTGGTCGCAACCTCCCCTGTCGCTCCGCCACAAAGTAACCATCAGGGGGCTGTCGGGAACCCAGGCCCACCACTACCTGGGTGGAACCACCTGCCCCTTCAGCCCCCATCTCCGAACCATCATCATGTGTATGTAAAGCATGTATATAGTATATACCCGTGATCACCCCCAAGCGATCACGGCCCGATAGAATAGCAGGGCAGACGGACAAGGGTGTAGGGCCACTGATGGTATACTAGCATCCTATACTAAGCATTTAGGATTGCAGGTAAAGTATCAACAGTGGTAGCAACAATGACAGGCTATGCAGCAGAATAGGATTATCGAAAGCAGTAACATGCTACACTACTCTAATGCAAGCAGTAGAGAGAAGAGTGGGCGATATCTGGTGATCAAGGGGGGGGGGCTTGCCTGGAAGCCCTGCAGACGAAAGGAATCTTCGGAATCGTAGCCGTAGTCGAACACCGAAGCATCAATGGTCTCGGGGTCTATCACAGTATTGGAGTCTACCGAAAATAAGCAACGAAGGGGAAACAAATAAATAACAGAGCAAACAATAGCATCACAAAGCATAACATGGAAATACACGGTGCTACGTGTGACCTAACGCGGTGCTCGGTGATACAGGCGAAGAGGAATAACATACGGGAAAGTATTCCCGGTGTTTCGCGTTTTCGGGCGGATGAAACTGAGGGGGAAAGTTGCGGGTTCGGTATGATAGAGATGGGTGGCGGACGAACGGACCGCGTATTCGGATTCGTCTCGTCGTTCTGAGCAACTTTCATATATAAAACTTTTTCATCCGAGTTACGGTTTAAAAGATATGATTTTCTAACGTTTTTATTAATTTTCAAAGTTTAATTGAATTTCCAAATTATTTATTAGGTGGACTAAGTCAAAGGTCCAGTCAGCAGATCCAGTCAGCGTTGACTGGGTCAATGTTGACCAGTCAACAGGGTCAAAGGGGACCCACATGTCATTGACTGAAATCTAGTTAACTAAGTTAGTTAGATTAATTAACAGATTAATAGGTTAATTAGTGATTAGGTTAATCTAACAGAATTAATTAAGTTAATTAAGTAATTAATTAATTAATTAAAACCTCTTTTTATTTATTAATATTTATTAATTATTTTTATTATATATTATTTTTATTATATATATATTTTTCTTTTTAAAACGTTCTGTGGAGGGGTGGGCCCCGGCTGTCATAGGCCCTGGGGCCTAGTGGATCGGGCGTGGCAAATCGGGGCAGAGCTGGGGCATCGGGCGCCGGGCACCCGAGCGAGCGCGCACCCGCGCGTGCGGCGGAACGAGGCCGCCGGGGCACGGCAAGCCGGGCGGAGGCGAGCCGTTGCCGCCGGCCAGCCGGGCGGAGGCGGGCCGTTGCCGCCGGCCAGCCGGGCGGAGGCGGGGCGCGGCCACCAGCCAGCCCGACGGAGGCGGGGCTCGGCAGCAGTGGGGGGGGGGCGCTGGAGCGGCCAGCGGCCAGCGGGGCGTCGCCGGCCGGAGCCAGGTGCGGCCGCGAGCATCGCAGCCCGGGCACAAGGGGCGCGACAGGGGCACGGAGGCGGCCAGGGGCGGCACGCGCGCGGAGGGAGGTCGAGCTTTGGCCCGAGGCGATGGCAGTCATGGCTGTGGCTGGAGGGGCGAGGCGAGCACGGCGGCTGGCCGGAGCGCGCGCGGGGCGCGGCCAGGCGGAGGCGGGCAGCAAGAGGTGGAGGCGGAGGGCGCCGACTGGAGCCGGAGGCGAGGCCATGGGTGGCCAGCAGCGGGATTGGACTGGGCCGAGGTCGAGGCTGCCACGGGACGGAGGCGAGGCGCGTTCTGCGACTGCGGAGCGATGGCCAAGCGGCGATGACGACGACGCTCATCGAAAGGGACCTACGGGGCTCGGGGGGAAGAGAGGAGAGGGCAGAGGCCACAGAGGACCGAGAGCTCACAGAGAGCCGTAGGGGTGGCAGCGGGCTCGTGGTGGTGGCTCGGGGAGGTGTCGGGGAGGCGCCGGAGGGGCGCGCCGGCCACGGGCGGCGGGCGGCGGGGCGCAGTCGGGCTCGTCCCCCCGATCCCGATCTGGATCGGGGACCGGGAGAGAGAAACGTGGGAGAGGGAGTGGGGTGTCGGTGTGATTAGGATTGGGGTGGGGTGGGTTAAGTAGTGGGTAGGTGGGCTGAGGCCCAGTAGGTTAGGGGTAGGTTAGTTTATTTTTGTTAACCTTTTTTTGTTTGTTTTTCTTTTTATTACATTCTGTTTTCTATTTACTTTATAATTAAGTTTAGTTTTATAAAATACAATATTAATACCTAAGTTAGTGCTATACATTAGAACACCCCTACAAAAGTTTGCCTCCCAAATAAATTAATTTAATACTTTATAAATTATAAAGACATTTAATTAATTATTTGTGATGTTATTTTATTTATTTTAGTTCATCTAAATACTCTAATTAGGGTTGATTGCTGCACCGATATTCTTTAAGGATTATTTGCCACTTTTAGAACATTTTATTTTTGACGTTTGAGAACTTTAATTACTTGACTTTGTTTTAAATTTGAATTTTGAATCGGTTTGAATAATCCGTGAGATTAACAACGGGTAATTGTGATGACGTGGCATCATTAGCAGGGGATTACTGTAGCATGATTACCCGGGCGTCACACAAGCATCTGCAACTACAAAAGAAGTATTAAGTTAAACCTAACCATAGCATGAAACATATGGATTCAAATCAGCCCCTTACGAAGCAACGCATAAACTAGGGTTTAAGCTTCTGTCACTCTAGCAGCCCATCATCTACTTATTACTTCCCAATGCCTTCCTCTAGGCCCAAACAATGGTGAAGTGTCATGTAGTCGACGTTCACATGACACCACTAGAGGAAAGACAACATACATCTCATCAAAATATCGAACGAATACCAAATTCACATGACTACTTATAGCAAGACTTCTCCCATGTCCTCAGGAACAAATGTAACTACTCACAAAGCATATTCATGTTCATAATCAGAGGGGTATTAATATGCATAATAGATCTAAGCATATGATCTTCCACCAAGTAAACCAAATAGCATCAACTACGAGGAGTAATCAACACTACTAGCAACCTACATGTACCAATCTGAGGATTTGGTACAAAGATTGGATACAAGAGATGAACTAGGGTTTGAGAGGAGATGGTGCTGGTGAAGATGTTGATGAAGATAACCCTCCCCAAGATGGGAGAGTTGTTGGTGATGACGGCGATGACGATTTCCCCCTCCTGGAGGGAAGTATCCCCGGAAGAACAGCTCCGTCGGAGCCCTAGATTGGTTCCATCAAGGTTATGCCTCGAGACGGTGGCACTTTGTCCCAAAAGCCTCCTTCTGATTTTTTTTCTAGGTCAAAGCAGCTCATATAGGAGAAGATGGGCATCGAGGAGTCACCAGGTGGCCGACGAGGCAGGGGCACGCCCAGGGGGCGCCCCCCACCCTCGTAGATAGGTGGTGGCCCCCCTGACGTATCTCTATCGCCTGATATTTTTTATATTTTCTGAAATGGTGTTTCATGGAGTTTTGGGGCTTTTTGAGTTGTGCAGAGTAGGTCTCCAATGTTTGCTCCTTTTCCAGCCTAGAATTCCAGTTGCCGGCATTCTCCCTATTCATGTAAACCTTGTAAAATAAGAGAGAAAATGCATAAGTATTGTGAAATAACGTGTAATAACAGCCCATAGTGCAATAAATATCAACATAAAAGCATGATGCAAGATGGAAGTATCAGGCCCTTTCCCTCGAGCGCCCGGGTGTAGAGATCAATGCTTTCTTAAGTATTTGAAATGCTTCTACACAATTATCATCAAAGACAAAAGGAACATCTTTTTGTAAGATATTAGTCAGGGGCCTAGAGATTTTGGAGAAGTCCTTAATGAACCTCCTATAAAACCCGGCATGACCAAGGAAACATCTTATACCTTTGATGTCCTTGGGACACGACATCTTTTCAATAGCATAAACTTTAGCTTTATCAACTTCAATACCTCTTTCAGAAATTTTATGACCCAAGACAATGCCTTCATTAACCATAAAGTGGCACTTTTCCCAATTCAAGAAAAGATTAGTTTCTTCACATCTCTGCAAATCTCGATCAAGGTTGCTTAAGCAATCATCAAAAGAAGTTCCATAAACGGAAAAGTCATCCATGAAAACCTCAACAATCTTTTCACAAAAATCAAAGAATATAGCCATCATGCATCTTTGAAAGGTAGCAGGTGCATTACATAAACCAAAAGGCATACGTCTATAAGCAAAGGTACCGAAGGGACAAGTAAAAGTGGTTTTTTCTTGATCCCCTTTTGACACTGGTATTTGAGAGAAACCAGAATAGCCATCTAGAAAGCAAAAATGAGTATGTTTGGATAACCTTTCTAGCATTTGATCAATAAAAGGCAAAGGGTAATGATGTTTCTTAGTGGCTTTATTTAATTTGTGGAAATCAATTACCATCCTATAACCTGTAAAAATTCTTTGCGGGATCAATTCATATTTATCATTAGGAACTACAGTAATGCCTCCCTTCTTAGGGACACAATGGACAGGACTTACCCACTGGCTATCAGCAACTGGATAAATTATACCTGCCTCTAGAAGCTTTAGTATTTCCTTCCTTACCACTTCTTTCATCTTAGGGTTTAACCATCGTTGATGATCGATAATCGATTTCGCGTCCTCTTCCAACTTTATCTTGTGTTGGAATAGAGTGGGACTGATGCCCTTAAGATCATCCAGAGTATATCCGATAGCAGCGCATTGCTTCTTCAGAGTTTTCAATAATTTTTCTTCTTCCTGCTCTGAAAGGTTAGCACTAATAATAACATGATATATCTTCTTTTCATTGAGATAAACATACTTAAGAGTATCAGGTAATGGTTTAAGTTCAAACATGGTATTACCCTTGGGTGGAGGAGGATCCCCTAGAATTTCAACAGGCAAGTTGTTTTTCAATAAGGGTCCCTGTTTAAAGAATATTTCATCTATTTCCCTTCTCTCATTCATATACATATCATTTTCATGGTCTAGCAGATATTGTTCTAAAGGATCGTTAGGAGGCACAACAATAGAAGAAAGTCCAATAATTTCATCCTTATTAGGCAATTATTTATCATGGGGTTGTCTACGAAATTTAGCAAAGTTAAAGTCATGAGACATATCCCCTAATCCAACAGTAACAATATCCTTTTCGCAGTCTATCTTAGCATTAATAGTGTTCAACAAGGGTCTACCAAATATAATAGGACAAAAATCATCTTGTGGGGAACCAAGAACAAGAAAATGAGCGGGGTATTTAACTTTCCCACACAACTCTAACAATCCCAACTAGTGAAATAGTATCTCTATTGGCAAGCTTAATAATAACATCAATACCTTCTAGCTCAGCAGGTGCAATATCGTGCATGATTTCTTCATATAAGGAATGAGGTATGGCACTAGCACTAGCATCCATGTCACATAAGCCATGATAGAAATGATCTCCTATTTTAACAGAAATAACAGGCATGCCTACAACAGGCCTATGTTTATTCCTAGTATCGGGTTTGGCGATTCTAGCAGCTTCATCACAGAGGTAAATAACATGCCCATAAATATCATTGACCAAGAGATCCTTAACCATAGAAATACTAGGTTCAACTTTAATTTGCTCAGAGGGTGTAGGTGTTCTAGTATTACTCTTACGAACCACAGTTGAAGCTTTAGCATGATCCTTTATCCTAAGAGGGAAGGGTGGTTTCTCAATATAAGCAGTAGGAACAACAGGATCAACATTACAAGTGATAGTCCTTTCTTCAACTTTAACAGGTGCAACTACTTTTACTTCAATGGGAGGATGGTATTTAAACCACTTCTCCTTAGGGAGATCAACATGAGTAGCAAATGATTCACAGAAAGAAGCTACTATATCAGAGTCAAGTCCATATTTAGTGCTAAATTCACGGAAAACATCGGTATCCATAAAAGGTTTAACACAATCAAACTTAGGGGTTATACCTAACTCCTTACCTTCGTCGAGGTCCCAATCTTCAGAGTTCCATCATCCAATATCATCGCATAGCCTAAACCATGTCAACGCATCTCCCTTCAAAGATAAAGGGAAGACCTTCTTCTTGATAACATCCTCGGGCATACCTGCAAGCTTAAATAATCCACAAACTTCATCCACATAGATTAGGTGCAAATCGGGATGCAGTGTTCCATCTCCTATAAAGGGATTAGCTAGCAGTTTCTCTATCATACCCGAAGGAATTTCAAAGCAAACATTTTCAATAGGTTTAGTAGGTTGAGGAGCAACTCTATGCTCTACGGGTCAAGGTGAAGATACCCCGAACAAGCCCCTCAAAGGATTATGAGCCATAGTAACAAGTGACAGTAAATTTCAGCACACTATTTAAATTTTTCCTTACCAAATTCCACTTACCAAAGGCGATTCACCCCCCGGCAACGGCGCTAGAAAAGAGTCTTGATGACCCACGAGTGTAGGGGATCTATCGTAGTCCTTTCGATAAGTAAGAGTGTCGAACCCAACGAGGAGCAGAAAAGAATGATAGGCAGTTTTCAGTAAGGTATTTTCTGCAAGAACTGAAATTATCGGTAACAGATAGTTTTGTGATAAGATAATTGGTAACAAGTGAAAAATAGTAAAAGTAAATAAGATGCAGCAAGATGGCCCAATGCTTTTTTTAGCAAAGGACAAGCCTGGACAAACTCTTATATGAAGGAAAGCGCTCTTGAGGACACATGGAAATTATCGTTAAGCTAGTTTTCATCACGTTCATATGATTCGCGTTCGTTACTTTGATAATTTGGTATGTGGGTGGACCGATGCTTGGGTGCTGCCTTTACTTGGACAAGCATCCCACTTATGATTGACCTCTATTGCAAGCATCCACAACTACAAAAGAAGTATTAAGGTAAA
This sequence comes from Secale cereale, assembly GCA_902687465.1. Taxonomy (NCBI): domain Eukaryota; kingdom Viridiplantae; phylum Streptophyta; class Magnoliopsida; order Poales; family Poaceae; genus Secale; species Secale cereale. The sequence continues at coordinate 353,240,282 of LR738711.1, forward strand.
CCTAACCATAGCATAAAACATATGGATCCAAATCAGCCCCTTACGAAGCAACACATAAACTAGGGTTCAAGCTTTTGTCACTCTAGCAACCCAGCATCTACTTATTAATTCCCAATGCCTTCCTCTAGGCCCAAACAATGGTGAAGTGTCATGTAGTCGACGTTTACATGACACCACTAGAGGAAAGACAACATACATCTCATCAAAATATCGAACGAATACCAAATTCACATGACTACTTATAGCAAGACTTCTCCCATGTCCCCAGGAACAAACATAACTACTCACAAAGCATATTCATGTTCATAATCAGAGGGGTATTAATATGCATGATAGATCTTAACATATGAACTTCCACCAAGTAAACCAACTAGCATCAACTACAAGGAGTAATCAACACTAGTAGCAACCTACAGGTACCAATCTGAGGTTTTGGTACAAAGATTGGATACAAGAGATGAACTAGGGTTTGAGAGGAGATGGTGCTGGTGAAGATGTTGATGAAGATAACCCTCCCCAAGATGGGAGAGTTGTTGGTGATGAAGGCGGTGATGATTTCTCCCTTCCCGAGGGAAGTATCCCCGGCAGAACAGCTCCGCCGGAGCCCTAGATTAGTTCCGCCAAGGTTCCGCTTCGAGACGGCGGCGCTTTGTCCCGAAAGCCTCCTTTTGATTTTTTCTAGGTCAAAACACCTCATATAGGAGAAGATGGGCATCGGGGAGTCACTAGGTCGCCCATGAGGCAGGTGGCGCAACCGGGGGCCGCCCCCCACCCTCGTGGACAGGTGGTGGCCCCCTGACGTATCTCTTTTGCCAGATATTTTTTTTATTTTCTGAAATGGTGTTGCGTGGAGTTTCGGGGCTTTTTGAGTTGTGCAAAATAGGTCTCCAATGTTTGCTCCTTTTCCAACCTAGAATTCCAGCTGCCGGCATTCTCCCTATTGATGTAAACCTTGTAAAATAAGAGAGAAAAGGCATAAGTATTATGACATAACGTGTAATAACAGCCCATAGTGCAATAAAAATCAACATAAAAGCATGATGCAAAATGGACGTATCGGGCCCTTTCCCTCGAGCGCCCGAGGGCTGCCGCTACCTCTACGTCGCCATCAAAAAGTTCACCAAATGGGCGGAGGTGGAAGTCGTCCGAACCATCCCAGCCTGTTCCGCAGTCAAGTTCATCAAGGGTCTCGTAAACCGGTTTGGGGTCCCCTACCGCATCATCACCGACAACGGCTCATAGTTCACTAGCAACCTTTTCAAGACATATTGTGCTAACCTTGGAACGCAGGTTTGCTACGCTTCGATAGCGCACCCCAGAAGCAATGGCCAGGCCTAGCGCGCCAACGCAGAGGTTCTAAGAGGCCTCAAGACTAGGACCTTCAAGAAGAAGCTCGAAGCTTGCGGAAGTGGGTTGGCACAATGAGCTCCAGTCCGTGCTTTAGTCAATCCGCACCACCGCAACAAAGCCTACAGGCGAGACCCCGTTCTTCCTCGTCTATGGAGCTGAAGCGGTTCTCCCTCATGAGGTCAGACACCGCTCCGCGCGAGTCCTAGCATTTGATGAACCACAGCAGGACGCCATGCGGGGGACGGACCTCGTGCTGGGAGAGGAACGCCGGCGGGACGCTTCGTTCTGAGCAGCAAGGACCAGCAGGCGTTGCGGCGGTACCATTGTCGCAACATCTGCCCCAGGACACTCGAGGTAGGCGACCTCGTCTTAAGGCGAGTTCTCTCCAGGGAAGGGCTACACAAGCTCTCACCCATGCGCGAGGGCCCATTCAAGATCACCCACGTCTCCAGGCCTGGTGCCGTGCACCTGGAAACGGGGGACGGCGTCCTTGTCCCGAAAGCGTGGAACATCCGACACCTCTGGAAATTCTACCCGTGAAGCAAGGCCCCGTGCCTATGAAGACAAGGCCCTGTGCCTGTGAAGCAAGGCCCCGTACCTATGAAGCCAAGGCCCTGTGCCTATGAAGCAAGGCCCCGTGCCTGTGAAGACAAGGCCATGTGCCTGTGAAGCAAGGCCCCGTGCCTGTGAAGACAAGGCCCTATGCCTGTGAAGCAAGGCCCCGTGCTTGTGAAGACAAGGCCCTGTGCCTGAGAAGCCAAGGCACGGTGCCTGTGAAGCAAGGCTCACGTCTGTGTAGGTCTCCGCTCGTGACACTGTCACGTAATAATGAGTGGGGCTGTCCATGCCTCGGAGTCTCTGGAGTGTCGCCCTCGGGCCTCGGGGGCTCCCTCCCACGTCCTAGTGGCAGCACTTAGCTCCGCGCTGGTGAGAAGACTAGATTAGGTGTCGGACGCGGCTATTCATGTTATTTCTGGAGTTGGCTTGCCCCTTCCTTCTTTTAATGGATTTTGAAAGTTCTGGCATTCCTCTAATTACTTGGTTTAATTTCTCTCTCTCTCAGGGGTTCTTCCCTCGATTCTTGGCCTCACCTTAGAGGGAGCGGCAGTTGCCCGACGCTCTCCCTACCGCGCCTCCCTTAGCCGCCGTGAGGCGTCCATGTTTGGGCGTGTGATTGACGCGCCCCTCTCCTTATGTCCGTGCCCCACGGGTACCGCGACAGGTTGCGTTCGACCGTGCTCGGCCCACACCGAGGACTTCATGCAGTGAAAGATAATAACCACCTAACGAGTTTTTACAGCCCAGCGAAGGGCCACGCGTCATGAGATGAGGGCTATTCGGATTACGTCAAGATAAGTCTCCTCACCCTATGGGCGCATAATACACCGAACCTGCAACGCTGGCTGGGGACACTAAACATGGCGCTAAGCATCACAAAAACCACAATTCATTACACGCCCTTCCAGGGCCCCATATTTGTTTGCTTGGATAATGCAGGAAGAAAGGAAGAGCGAGGACAGACGATGATGGCTTCTGAGGTGTGGCTGCTCGCGAGGACATGCTCCCTGAGCTCAGCCGGAGCCCTCCTCACGCTTCACCTGGGTGTGACGACGAGATGACCCAGCACCGCCCTCAAAGTGGGCGCGGCTGCATGGTGGCTGGTCATAGCCAGCATTCAAGGAGGGGCCGCCGTTGCTGGATGAACTGCGGCCATCGCCAAGGCCAAGCACCTCGCCGCCGTCATTGTACTCGGGGCAGAACCCAGCGCGGCGGCCGTCTTCCCCAAACACCCTCACAAAGAGGGTTGAGTCGCCATCATACCTGAAGTGAAGGGCGCACCGCCTGCCCAAGCCGCGCGCACGAGCGAACGTCCGCCAGCCGCGGGCCAGGACCACGGCGCCTGCGGTAGAGATCTCCACTACAACCCACGAAGCCCTGCTGCTGCAGCCGTCCGCTTGTAGCCAAAGGCCACCGGAGCTAGCGGCCGTGAGTTCGCCAACTAGGGAGCGTGGGAGCTGGAGCCGAGTACCGGCCGGACTCTCCGACCACACGACGAACTCCAGCATCACCTACGCCGAATGAAGGCGCGACCGGGGAGGCCGGGCGACCACGGCGCGCCTCTTCTTGGTCACAGGGCTGCAACGGCCTCGATGATCCCCGCCACTCAGGGAACCGCCGCCGCGGCTGCCGAGGGCGGCGCCGAGCACTGTGGAGGTCCGCCCGCGCCCGCAAGGAGCCGTGGCAGGAGTCGCAGCATACTTGTGAGGGCGGCCTCATCCCCTCTTGGGTGGTGGTGAGCCGGGCTCCACCTGACGGGTCTCCCCTTTCTCTGCGGACGAAATCCTCCTCGTCGGTGCCATGGGCGGCTCAGCCAGGCGAGGAGCAAGGAAGAAGTAGAAGTGAGAGGAATGAAGGGAGAAGACGGGGAACAAGGGCTCCGCCAGCCGCCTTATTTATAGCGAGGAGAAGGCCAACCGTGAGCCTCCATAATCGCATGTAATGATGGCCTTTTGTGCATGCAGGGACTTGTCGACTCGCGCAGTTGCCGAGGCTACATGGGGAAGTGAAGTCGCCCACATCCCATCAATCGCCACGCGTCGATCAAGGCCGCAGGCTAGTGGGTCCTTTGGTTCTCCGCACTTGACCCTTGGCTTCTCTGCGAAGCCAGGCCCGAGCGTGCCTTGGGCCCGGGGGCTACTGTCAGCATTCTGGGAATGGGGGTACCCAGACTTGCCTGCCTGCGGCCTAGGGCGTGGCTCATACAGCGGCCTGGTACGGCCTAATCTCATCAGCAACCACTAAAGACCCTCGCGAGGGGCCATGCCTCGCGAGGCGGACGACACAAGGCCTTCCCTGGGGCGGCCTCTCTAGGCTAGCTCCCGAGGAGCGGAGATATCAAGGCAAGGGGCATCTCGCGAGGTCCTCGTGGCGTGAGCAGTGACGACCAAGGCTAGGCGGGCGCCAGCGGGTACGGGGTGCCAGTTTCCTCTTTGGTGCTAAAGGGGCAGGCACGGACGAGGAGTCCCGAGGCATCAGGCAAAGGTTTCCATATCGGTGCAACGAGACCAAGACAGCAGGACGGCAGAGCGGAGGTCATCGCGGAGCCCCACGGCGGCGTCACCACCAGAGCCTTTGGCAGGCGAAGACCACCTTTTGTCAGGATAGCTTGTACTAGTTGTCCCCCTTTAAATTTAGCCGTTGTGGGATCCCTTCCTGCTTGATATTTGGGAAGAGGGTCCGGGCTTCTATAAATAGGACTAGCCACCACCATACGGGGATCATCTCATCTTCAGCTAACCCAACCTAGTGGGCATCTGATCAAGAGCCAACCACACACGCAGCAAGCTCATCCGAGCGCAAGAACACCTCTCCTCAGGAGTCCGTTCTTCCCTTGTACTAGTTCTTCCCTAGCCTACAAGGCAATCCACCACACCACACTGGATTAGGGTATTACGCCACAACGGTGGCCCGAACCAGTATAAACCTTTGTGTCCCTTGTTCTTCAAGCTTGACGAGATAGGCATAGGAATCGGCGAGTAGACGAGCTAGGGCGGAATGAGAGATCTTCATGCACACCCCAGTGTTCGAACCACAAGGATTTTGCCGGAACCCAAGATTCGACAGTATCCTCTTTGCGAACTCCCCCTTTTCTAGCAGGTGGGAGTGGGGCTGACGAAAGGGTGTTCGAAGTCGATCCTTTGGCCGCGGTCGACCAGGTGGGAGCAATCCCCACGGCAACCGAAGACGGGGGGCCGAAACAATCCGGGGCCACGTCGAATACTGTTCCGAAGTCCAGTGCGGCTCCAGAATCAAGGGACTAGCCCCCCGTAATGGGGGAGGGAACAACTACCCCTACGACGCCTACCGTCAATCCAGAGGCGTCAAACACTCTGGAGGGAGCACTTCAAAGTGCTTCCATCATGGAGGAACACCGCACTCGGATGAGTGCGGTCATGGGGAAGATTCAGTCCGTCAAAGGCCCCTAATTCTTTGTTTGATTCTGAACGGAATTAGGCAAAGCATCCATGTTATAGCATATGATAGAGGCATCTGCCCACACTGCAGAAGTTTCTGAGTTAAATCAGAAACTTCGACTAGATGATGAAGATCTCGACCGCGTCAACAAACATTTTGATGAAACGCAAGGTATGCGGGTTTAGGAAATCTAAATTTTAATGCACTATATGTCTGAACATGAGCTAATGCATGTTATATTTTTTTTGTGAAACAGCTGATGCAGCTGCGGTCGAGGCTCTGAAGGACGAACTTGCCACGGCCAAGGAGGAGGCTAAAGCGAGCAAGGCAGCCACTGATAAAGCGGCTGCCGACCTGGAGACCGAGAAGGCCCTGCATCAACAACACGAGTTTCGGGTGACCGAAGTCGAGGCCGAACTCCAAGATGCAATTCGCAAATGCGATACCTTGGAGAAGGCGAATTCGGAGCAAGCGGCCGAATTCTCTACGGCAGTTAATGCTGCCAAGGAGGAGCGAACTACATCGCGCGATGCTCAGGAGGAGATAAAACAAGCGCGTCAGATAGCAGCTGGTAAGGTTTTTCTCTTGCAGAGCATCTTCGGAGGTCAGAGGTATCTTGCGCTGACACGATTGTGGAGTTCTCCAAGCGTGTTTGCGGATCTCCCGAGGAGCATCGCCCACGCCGCCCAATAGTTCCGAGCTCAAGAAGGGAACAACACAGAGAAGCTATTTTGGTCGTAGTTCCTTGCGCCCAACCATCCGGTGCCTCTCAACGACCAAATGAAGCAGCTGGTCGAGCTGCACAACATGGCGAGTTCTGCCATGAAGTACTTGATAGTCCAGCTATGGCCCGCTGATCCGATCCTGAGTAGTTACTTCGGATTGGTGAAGAGGCTCGTCGATGCGAGTCCGTGGGTCGATGCTGTCAAGCGCTCGGCCTGCATAGAGGGTGCTCGGATGGCCTTTTCCCGCGTGAAGGTACATTGGGCGAAGATGAAGGCCGTGGAAATAGCCACTGATGGCCTCTAGAAGGCAAGGATCATCGCAGACCAGAAAGGTACTTTGACAATGTCCTAGAAGGAGCCCGCCTTGTAGAGGGCCAATGCTAAAAGGATATAGCCTTTGAGTGATTTGTATTCGGGTTGTAAGGACTAAGCCAATGTGCCGATGTACATAAATTTTGCGATTTTATATAAATGAACGACTTTTCCCTCCCGTGCGGCTGTTTATGTAAATCTGAAAGTTTCCAGTCATCGGCTTCAGTCCCCATGTAAATATTACAGGGGTGTTCGGTAACATGCAGGTACACTCTTTATTCAACGTCTTGGTCCGTATAGGAGGTGTTTGCGTAGCGAACCAGGCAACCAAACTATGCGGCTTTACCGCTTTCACTTAGCCATAGGAGTTTGACTAGTGGGGCTAAATACTAGCCCCTGGTGCGTACCTAGCTTTTCGAATTATAGTGCCTTTTTTACGCGGCTGTGCGAAGACCAGCCCCTCGTATAACACGGAGTGGATCGCTATCGATCATAGTATAGCACTAGGTCACCGAATCGCTTGACCAGCTCTCGCCTCATCATGACAGTCAGTTTTCGGCTTTCTCTACCGAGGTACTTGACCGGACGAACCATAAGTACAATCGCAGTAGTTCTCCCTTTACTACCTTAGCCGAACAATGCCGAACGTAAGGTAGCAAGCACAGGAGCCGGGCAACCCAACTATTGTCCAAAGACATGATTCGGAGTCGATGCATATAACACAATATCCGGGACGCTGAACATTTCCCTATAGGTGTTCGGACCTTTGTAGGCGTGCCAGGCTAAGTACAACCTAGTATTAAGTCCACGTATTAGGGCATACGCGGCGATCTGTCTTGAGGGTAGAGAATACAGGTGGTGAAAATAAACAATAGTTCAAAGAAAATTGGAACCAAACTGCCTCTTTTATATCCCGTTTAATATGGCGAGCCATGAGGTTACATATATTGCCAATAACAGCCTCGGGCATTTGACATGCCAACAAATAAGATAGAAACATAGAGAAGAGTAAAAAGGTTTACACATAGCCCTAATCTATGGGAAAGAAATTTCAACCAGTGGCCCTGCTACACGTCTGCGCCTTTTTCTCCATGATAATTTGTCCTTGAGAAGGAGAGTTGTAATGGCAACCTGTAAAAAATAAAAAAGGAGGATAAGAGCAGGATTCTGGAAAAGAGTACCCTGTACGGCCGTAGACAATGTAGGTTCTTAAATGAACCTAAAGAAGATATATTTTAGAGTTCGAATAGTGTCAGGACCCCGATCCTAAGTCACACAGGTCTAGCCTGTAACACATCATATCACTTTGCGGCCTCACGCATGGTATCCCCACGGGTGCCACCTTACCTGGCCCGGGATCGTTTGCGAATTTTGGCACACATATATGATAGTGTCGCTAGCATCCATATGACAGAGAACCCGGGACGACATGACCAGTTATAAACCAAAAGTGGCACCAAATTACAGAGACAGGCATACATGACCCAGCAACGAACGTGTCGGTCATCAACGTATGAACCCAAGTCGTAGCAAGCTACAAGGACTTAAAGGAACAACGCGTGACATTTCCCCTAAGGGACAGACACAGGAACGAAGAAGGACACATGCCGGCCAGCCTAAGTGTTCCGGAGCAGTAGCAAGCTACCAAGGCTCAGTGGAAGCACTAAGAGACATGTCCCTGTAAGATAGGCTACCAAAGGCAAACAACTAGGTGTCGGATCCCACACATAGCAATACACATTACACGTACGCATAACATGCGTGTATGTGTTGTACAACATGGCATCACAACATAACTCAACAACTCATATAGGTAAAGGCCCAGAAGAGCCATCATAGCATTTATTACAATCAGAGGTCACATGACCCAACATACAGAGCATACAGGCAACGGAAGCATATCATGTCTGGGTACAGACAACTACAAATGAAAAAGGCTGGGAAGCCTGACTATCTACAAGACCCTCCCAAGGGCACAAGACCGTAGCTGAGGTAACAAGCTAAACGTCGAAGTCCACGCGGAACCACTAGCGAGACTGAAGTCTCTCTGCAAAAACATAAATTAAGCAAACGTGAGTACAAAGGTACTCAGCAAGACTTACATCAGAACTAACTACATGTGCATCAGTATCAACAAAGGGGTGGTGGAGTTTGACTGCAGCAAGCCAGCTTTGACTCGGTGGCTATCCTAAACTACGACTGCAAGTAACTCTTTGAGGTGGCGCACACGAGTCCACATATTCACCAATCAATACACCACTATGGATCCGCTCCCGTCTCCCTACGAGAACGCCATCCATAGCACTCACACTTGTCTTGAGCATTTTAGAGTATCCACTTTCGATAGTCTGTGTACCACGTAAGCATCCAAGAAGTCCATAACCGCGGACCCGGCTATTCGAATAGATCATGTTAACCCTGCAGGGGTGTACTTCTTCACACACGCTCTCGCCACTTACCGCCATGTACACGTCGTGTATCTCGGCAACCTTCAAGCGGAAGCCCGGCGAGGGTGTCGGCCACGACCTGACTAACCACACAAGTCTCTCGTCCAGGTTTATCGCCTATTCGGGTTCCATCAGTGGGGAGATCCGGCCGGGGTGTCGCTCATGGCCCCAAACGATGTGCGCAGGTTTCCCAAGCCCACCTCGACGGATGGATCTACGCTTGGTACACCGTGCCACGGTGCCTAGTCTGCCCCAAGCCCACATGTACCGTGTGCCACTTGGTAGACTACTAACATGTCGGGACCCCGATCCTAAGTCACACCGGTCTAGCATGTAACACACCATATCACTTTGCGGCCTCACGCACGGTATCCCCACGGGTGCCACCTTACCTGGCCCGGGACCGTTTGCGCATTTTGGCTCACGTATATGATGGTGTCGCTAGCATCCATATGACAGAGAACCCGGGCCGACATGACCAGTTATAAACCAAAAGTGGCACTAAATTACAGAGACAGGCATCCGTGACCCAGCAACGAACGTGTCGGTCATCAACGTATGAACCCAAGTCGTAGCAAGCTACAAGGACTTAAAGGAACAACGCGTGACATTTCCCTTAAGGGACAGACACAGGAACGAAGAAGGACACATGCCGGTCAGCCTAAGTGTTCCGAAGCAGTAGCAAGCTACCAAGGCTCAGTGGAAACACTAGGAGACATTTCCCTGTAAGATAGGCTACCAAGGGTAAACAACTAGGTGTCGGATCCCACACATACCAAGCATTTCAATAACATACACACAATATGCTCAATATGTGCAAATACAACATGGCATCACAACAGAACTCTAATAAACAAAGCATTTATTCATTAGGCTCCGAAGAGCCAGGTATTACAAACATGGGTCTCATGACCCAACATTCAGAGCATACAAGCAACAAGCGGAAGCACTACATGTCTGAGTACAGACATCTACAAATGAAAAAGGCTGAAGAGCCTGACTATCTACAACACTCGTCCAAGATCGTAGCAGAGGTAACAAGCTACTTGTGGAAGTCCAAGCAGAACTACTAGTGAGACATCAATCCTATCTGCAAAACATAAATTAAGCAAACATGAGTACAAAGATACTCAGCAAGACTTACATCAGATCCTATCATACATGCACTTGTATCAAGAAGGCATAGTGGGGTTTAGTTGCAGCAAGCCAGCTTTGACTCAGTGGCTATCCTATTCTACGATTGCTGGTAACACTTTTGAGGTGGCGCACACGAGTCCACTAAGCACCACACAATACACCACTATGGATTCATTCCCGTCTCCCTACGAGAAGGCCATCCATAGCACTCACACTTGTCTTGAGTATTTTAGAGTATCCACTTCAAGTTATCTATGTACCACGGAAGCATCCAAGAAGTCCATATCCGTGGACCCGGCTATTCGAATAGATCATGTTAACCCTGCAGGGGTGTACTTCTTCACACACGCTCTCGCCACTTACCGCCAGGTACATCTCGTGTATCTCGGCAACCTTCAAGCGGAAGCCTGGCGAGGGTGTCGGCCACGACCTGACTAACCACACAAGTCTCTCGTCTAGGTTTATCGCCTATTCGGGTTCCATCCGTGGGGAGATCCGGCCGGGGTGTCGCTCACGGCCCCAAATGTTGTGCGCAGGGTTCCCAAGCCCACCTCGCCGAGTGGATCTACGCTTGGTACACCGTGCCACGGTGCCTAGTCTGTCCCAAGCCCACTGGCCGAGTGCCACTTGGTAGACTACTAACACTAACTACAAACACCAGAAACTAGTTGCAACTCCTGGACAGAGATCATGTTGATTAATAAGTCGAGAGGGGTCGAGTTACCGGAACCCAATGTGTGGTAGTAACTAGTCATTGGACAACATACACAGAACTCAGTTCTTAGGGACGGTTCCAGTGAGACAACCCACCATGTACTCCTACATGGCCTCTCACCGCTACCTTTACCAAATCGTGTTCACACGTTTAACCCTCAGCATCAGAACATATCATTTCACTCCAATTCATTCCCGATGAATCAGACCTGACACACTCTAAGCAATAGCAAGCAAGGCATGGTAAGATCACAACATGGCTTCAATCAACTCCTACACATGCTAGTGGGTTTCAACTATTTACTGTGGAAAGACAGGTCATGCAGAGGAATGGGTTCAACTACCGCAGCATAAAGTAGCAGTTGAGATCGTTGTTGTCCTAATGCAATAACAGGGAGCAGGAGCGAGAAAGGGGTTGTATCGGAATGAACAAGGGGGTTTGCTTGCCTGGTAAAACAACGTGCAGAGCACTGCTCCTCTAACAGGTACTATGGATCGGTCTCCGGGGCTGGACCTATCGAGAAGAACGGTGCCGACAATCAAACACAAGCATATGCAACAATATGATGCATGAATATGGCATGAAAATATGATGTTGTTGAGCTAATGCAACTATCATTCAATTTGAAAGAAGTCCATTTGAACCAAAGGCTCAAATGCAAATTTAAAATAAGTATTTTCTGAAGCCATATATGTGTTTTCATATACACAGTAGGTTTAACTTCATTTGTCATGCATGAAAATGGTACAGATGGATAGATTGAATTTTTCTGATAATTTTTCATATATAAATTATTTCACTCTGAGCTACGGTTGAATTTCTGTGATTTTTTGAAGTTTAAGCCAATTTCTGGAATAAATAAATCATTTAAGATTTATTTAAAAACCAGAACTGATTTACTGCATCAGGATGACACAGGCATGACGTCAGCAGGTCAAAGGGGCTGTTCCAGAGTCAAACCTGACAGTGGGGTCCACTGGTCAGTGACTCAGTTGATTAACTGAGTTAATTAACTCTAAACTAATCCTAACAGATAAATCAGCAGGGCTGGGCCCACATGTCAGTGGCTAATCTAATTAACCAAAAGTAATTAATTAACTTAATCTAGTCAACTAACTAAAGGGGTGGGGGCCCACCTGTCATTGACACAGGGGGTCAAAGCACGCCGGTCAATGGTCAAAACCCACCGGCGGCTTGACGCCGGCGACCACAGACGCGGCGGAGGGGCACGGAAATGCCGCTCCGGCGGTCATTTGGGCAGCGGAGGTCATCTACGGGGAGCTGAAGCTCACCCGCATCCATCCCAGCCAGCGGCAGCAGCTGGGGCGGCCGGAGCTCGCCGGAAACGAGCTCGCGGCGGCGCCGGAGTTCGGCCCTCGTCGGGTCTGGGGCTACAGGGCACGGGGAGACCTACGGAGGGGCGCTACGGGCTCTTGGTGAAACGGCGGATGCGGTGGCGTGCTCCGCTTGGAGTTTGGGTGGCTGTGGCCACGGCGGCGGCATCACCGGCGGTGGTGAGGTCGAGCAATTGCGGTGGTAGGGGCTAGAGGCCGCAGACGACGGCGAGGACAGGGGGAAAAGAACCGGGGGCTCACCGCGGTTCTGCTGGGGGGGGTCAGTGGCTCGGGGAGACTTCTGCTGCGGCGAAATCGTCGGCGGCGATCGTCGGGGCAGAGGAAGAAGACGACGGCATTTGCGGTGTTCCAGGGCACCCGGCGTCTTGTGGCTTGACGGAGAGGACGAGGGTGAAGTGGCGGAGCTCTCGGGCTACTCGGAGGGGCGAGGGAAGGGCAGTGGCTACGGCTACGGCGATCGACGGCGACGGCGGCATTCGGGAGTTGCGAGAGAGAGCGAGGGAGAGGTGGGGAGAGGACCAGGAGAGTGCGAGAGGGTCGGGGGAGGTGTGTGGCTCGTCCAGAGACCACCAGGCGGCGAGGGGAGGTGAAGCAGGCAGCTCGCGTGGCGCTCCCGCCGCGAGCGCGCGCCGGCCACACGCTCGGCCTCCTGTCGTCGCCAGGAGGACGACGACTGGCAACTGGGCCGGCCCAGTGCCAGGCCAGCAAGTGGCCGAGGTAAGGCTCTATCCTTTTTATTTCCTTTTCTATTTTTTTCTGACATTTGTTTTGATTTAATTTCTAAATTAAATCATTTGTTTTCCTTCTGACATTTTATTTTGCAGGGACCTAGGAATTAACCCAAACCCCTCAAAATAAAGAACCAGAATTTTGGACATATATAAAATATATAATATATATATATATCCAAGCAAATAGCTATTGCATTAATTCCAAATACCCAAAATAAATTCTTATGAGCTCCTAAAATTATTGGCTTGATTTTTATCTCTGACCAATATTTTTAGAGGGCCACATGAACATTTTCTTGGACCCTTTTGGAGCAACTTTTATTTGGGTCATTTTCAATAGGGTTTCTGAGGGTTTCACAAGTCCTCATTTCAATTTCATTTGAAATTTAACCATGATGCAAACAACAAGGCTAACCTAGTGCATATCAGAACTAGGGTTGTGACAACTCGCCTCCACTCGAAAGAATCTCGTCCCGAGATTCAGGAGTAGGCGGAAAGAAGGTGGGGTACTCCAGTCGGAGATGATCTTCTCGCTCCCAAGTAGCTTCTCTCTCGGAATGATGAGACCATTGAACTTTGAGAAACTTGATGTTATGACGTCGAGTGACATGCTCTGCTTGATCCAGAATGTGAACGGGATACTCTCGATATGTGAGGTTATCTTGGAGATCAAGCGTTTCGTGGTCCACTCCGCGGATGGGATTCGAGAAGCAACGACTGAGTTGAGAGACGTGGAAGACATTATGAACTCAGGAAAGATGTGGGGGTAGTTCCAATTGGTAGGCAACCTCTCCTAGTTTAGCAAGAATGCGAAAAGGACCAATGTAACGAGGAGCCAACTTGCCCTTGATACCGAAACGATGGGTACCCTTCAAAGGAGTAACCCGAAGATAAGCTTTGTCACCAACTTCATAAGCCACTTCCTTATGATGACGATCATATTGGCTCTTCTGACGAGATTGGGCTGTTTTCAAATTCTCACGAATGATGTGAACTTGCTCTTCTGCTTCTTGGATCATATCCGGTCCAAAGAATTGTCTTTCACCGGTTTCTGACCCGTTCAAAGGTGTTCGACATCTTCGTCCATAAAGAATCTCAAAAGGAGCTTGTTTGAGACTGGATTGATAGCTATTGTTATAAGCAAACTCGGCGAAAGGAAGACATTTCTCCCAATCCATACCGAAAGAGATAACGCAAGCTCTAAGCATGTCTTCGAGAATTTGGTTAACCCGTTCCACTTGACCACTTGACTGAGGGTGGAAAGCGGTACTGAAAGAAAGATGGGTGCCCATGGCAGTCTGGAAATTCTCCCAGAAATGAGAAGTGAAAAGACTACCACGGTCTGAATTGATCTCTAGTGGGACACCATGAAGTGACACTATTCGAGAAATATACAAGTCAGCAAGCTGACTAGCAGTGATACTCTCTCGAACAGGTAAGAAGTGAGCCACTTTGGAGAGGCGATCGATGACTACGAAGATAGCATTATTCCCTCTCTTGGTTCTGGGAAAGCCGGTGATGAAGTCCATACCAACTTTATCCCATTTCCACTCAGGAATAGCTAGAGGCTGAAGGGTGCCAGCAGGTCTTTGATGTTCTGTCTTAACGCGACGACAAACATCACATCTAGCAATGAACTCAGCAATTTCTCTCTTCATCCTAGTCCACCAGAACCTCTGGCGTAGGTCCTGATACATCTTAGTACTACCGGGATGAATCGTGAGAGGGGATTCATGAGCCTCTTTAAGAATCAATTGCCGAAGATGTTGCTTCTTGGGAACCACCAGCCGGTTTTGGAAGAGAACAACACCTCGGTCATCTATGGAGAAACTACCAGCAATACCTTTGGCAATGTTTCTCTTGATCCGGGTAATTCCGGTATCATGCTTCTGGGCTTCAATGATATGATCCACAAGAGTAGGTTTCGCCACCAAAGTTGAAAGGGATCCGTGAGGAGCAATGTGAAGATTAAGCTTACATAATTCCTCATGGAGAAGTGGTTGGCCCTGCTGCAACATGAGATTGTTGCAATAGGATTTACGACTTAGCGCGTCAGCCATGACATTGCCCTTGCCCGGGGTGTAGGTAATCCCTAAGTCGTAATCTGAGATCAACTCCAACCAACGTCTTTGCCAAAGGTTCAAATCTGGTTGGGTGAAGATATACTTGAGACTCTGGTGATCGGTGTAGATCTCGCAACGATTACCAAGGAGGTAATGCCGCCAGGTCTTAAGTGCATAGACTACGGCTGCAAGCTCTAGATCATGTGTAGGATAATTCTCCTCATGTGGATGCAACTGTCGAGATGCATAGGCAATCACATGACGATCCTGCATAAGAATGCAACCTAGTCCCTATCGTGAGGCATCACAGTAGATAACGAAGTCCTTAGTGAAATCCGGTGGCACAAGTATGGGAGCAGAAGTCAGGCGTCTTTTCAGTTCCTGAAAACTGTGCTCACACTGTAGGGACCACTCAAACATTTTATCTTTCCTAAGAAGTTCCGTGAGAGGTTTGGCCACTTTAGAGAAGTTCTCAACAAAGCGGCGACAATAACTGGCTAGACCAAGGAAACTCCTAACTTGTTTAACTGTTTTAGGCGGAGTCCAATCAAGGACGGCCTGAACTCTCTCGGGGTTGACAGCAATGCCCTTACCAGAGATTAAGTGGCCAAGATAGGTCACTTCTGGCAACCAAAATTCGCACTTGGAGAACTTTGCATAAAGGCGGTGCTCTCTGAGTTTTTCTAGAACAAGTCTAAAATGTTCGGCATGCTCTTCCTCGTTCTTCGAGTAAATAAGAATATCATCGAGGTAAACCACGACGAACTTATCTAAGTACTCCATGAAGATCGAGTTCATCAAGCGGGAGAAGGTGGCTGGAGCATTTGTTAGACCGAAGGACATGACGGTGTACTCGTACTGACCATAACGAGTGACGAAAGCCGTCTTGGGGATGTCCCCATTTCTAATCTTGATTTGATGGTATCCTAACCTCAAATCCATTTTGAAGAAGACTGAGGATCCAGCGAGCTGATCATACAGGTCGTTGATCCTGGGAAGCGGATACTTGTTCTTTACCGTGACCAAATTAACGGGACGATAATCTACAACCATCCAATCCGTACCATCCTTCTTCTTAACGAAGAGGACGGGGCAAGCCCAAGGAGAAGAACTAGGACGGATGAAACCCTTTTGCAAGGACTCATCAAGTTGTTTCTTAAGCTCAGCTAGTTCTAGGGGTGCCATTTTGTAGGGTCTCCTAGAGATTGGAGCGGTTCCTGGGACCAGATCTATAACAAACTCTACATCTCGGTCGGGTGGAACACCCGACAGTTCCTCTGGGAAGAAATCCGGAAAGTCACAGACTACCGGAACATCTTTAAGATCTGGAAGAGGGCTGGCATTAAGAGAATAGAGTTGACGCTTTGCAACTCTAGTGGTGACGGTGACTATCTTGCCAGACGGGTGTGTAAGCTGAACAGACCTAGTGAAGCAATCAATCTTGGCATGATGAGCTGTCATCCAGTCCATAACCAAGATGATATTAATATCTGAAGACTTGAGGGCTACAAGTGATGCAAGGAACACAAGTCTGTCGACAAAGATTTCATTACCATGGCTTACACTAGAAGTTTGCCATTTGGATCCATGAGTTTGAATACGTAGTGGGGAAGGCATATCACAAAATGACATGTCGTGTAAGCGGGCATAACTTTCAGAAATGAAAGAATGAGACGCTCCAGTATCGAATAGAACCGATGCCGGATGACAATTGACAAGGGGTGTACCAAGAACGACATCCGGATCATCATGAGCGTCATTGGCTGAGACGTGATGCACAGGTCCATGTTCGATGGGAGTTGACTTGACACTGATCATCTTGCGTGATGATTTATCACGTCTAACAGATTTTTCGGACTGGGATGGAGCAACACGGGTCTGAGTGCAAATACGGGCGATGTGTCCCGGTTCTCCGCACTTGTAACAATCCTGGAGGTAGGACGTGGATCCGCATTGGCAAACGGTCCATCGATAGACCTGGGTGGAGCATACTGCTGAAGTGGGGAAGGTACCACATAAGATGGCCTCGGTGTACAACTGGGTGGAAGAACAGGGTTCTGAACCCAAATCCGGCGCTTCTGGGAACTAGAACCGGAGGAAGTTCCCAAATCAAGAGTGTGCTTACGAGACTCATCGTAAGTGAGCTGAGCTGTCTCTGCATTGATGGCCTTGTTCACAAGAGCATGGAATGTGTTGCAATGATGCAAGTGGAGATCACGACGCAGTTTGGGGTTGAGACCCTTCCGGAACCTAGCCTGCTTCTTGGCGTCCGTGGACACTTCTTCTGTAGCATAGCGAGCGAGGTTCTCAAACTCTCGACCATAGGCATCAACAGCCATCTTAGCCTGTGTAAGACTACAGAACTCTTCTCTCTTACGATTGATAAGGGCTTGAGGGGTATGATGTTCACGAAAAGCCTCGCTGAAATCTCTCCAGGTAGGAATCTGGTCAGCTGGAATCATGGCCTCATAGTTCTTCCACCAAAGACTAGCAGGACCTTCCAGGTGATAAGTGGCATAGATGACCTTGTCATCTTCAGCTACGTTCGCAGAACGTAGCTTGTGAGTGATACTACGGAGCCAATCATCTGCATCGAGTGGCTCAATGGAATGATGGAAGGTGGGTGGTTTCAGACGAATGAAGTCATGGATGGTTGTTGATTCCTTGCACTGTTGTGCGGTGTTCTCCTCAATACGTGCCAACAAGCGGTTAGACTCACGCTTGTTTCTCTCCATCTCTATCATTAACTCTGCCAACGAAGGCTAGTCGGGAGGATCCTCCTCATCCCTACCATCTCCGTGGTTCTGTCTACGAGCAGCTGAGCTTTGCTTAACTGAAGACATCCTGAGAAGCGAAACCGAACACGGAAACATCAACAACTATAGGATGCATAAGGTAGAACAAGAAATTAGTATCTCTCGAACTACTAGGATAATTCCGGCAGCATAACGGCGGTAAAATGCTCAGAATGAGACATCCTGCTAACAAAGGATAGTTCAACATCTCAATATCATCACTCAAGGTACTGTGATAGTACTAAAACAACTTCACCGGAAGAGCTTGAAACAAGATTAGGACTCTGATCAACCAATCCTAAGGGACTACGGAGTAGTAACTCGTGATCCTGATAGACGGAAGAGAAATCCTAGTTCCTTAACCCCGTAGGAAAGTTAAGATGACTCAGATCAGAAGACATGAGGTATAAGGAGTAAAAAGAGCCTTACGTTCCCTTCCACAATCAATTCCCTTATATAACTAAGGAATTTCTAGACTCAACTTCGGCCAGTTTGGCTTGGTAATCCTACAGGCAGTCAGGCTCTGATACCAACGCTGTCGGGACCCCGATCCTAAGTCACACCGGTCTAGCATGTAACACACCATATCACTTTGCGGCCTCACGCACGATATCCCCACGGGTGCCACCTTACCTGGCCGGGACCATTTGCGCATTTTGGCTCACGTATATGATAGTGTCGCTAGCATCCATATGACAGAGAACCCGGGCCGACATGACCAGTTATAAACCAAAAGTGGCACTAAATTACAGAGAGAGGCATCCGTGACCCAGCAACGAACGTGTCGGTCATCAACGTATGAACCCAAGTCGTAGCAAGCTACAAGGACTTAAAGGAACAACGCGTGACATTTCCCTTAAGGGACAGACACAGGAACGAAGAAGGACACATGCCGGTCAGCCTAAGTGTTCCGGAGCAGTAGCAAGCTACCAAGGCTCAGTGGAAACACTAGGAGACATTTCCCTGTAAGATAGGCTACCAAGGGTAAACAACTAGGTGTCGGATCCCACACATACCAAGCATTTCAATAACATATACACAATATGCTCAATATGTGCAAATACAACATGGCATCACAACAGGACTCTAATAAACAAAGCATTTATTCATTAGGCTCCGAAGAGCCAGGTATTACAAACATGGGTCTCATGACCCAACATTCAGAGCATACAAGCAACAAGCGGAAGCACTACATGTCTGAGTACAGACATCTACAAATGAAAAAGGCTGAAGAGCCTGACTATCTACAACACTCGTCCAAGATCATAGCTGAGGTAACAAGCTACTTGTCGAAATCCAAGCGGAACTACTAGTGAGACATCAATCCTATCTGCAAAACATAAATTAAGCAAACATGAGTACAAAGGTACTCAGCAAGACTTACATCAGATCCTATCATACATGCACTTGTATCAAGAAGGCATAGTGGGGTTTAGTTGCAGCAAGCCAGCTTTGACTTAGTGGCTATCCTATTCTACGATTGCTGGTAACACTTTTGAGGTGGCGCACACGAGTCCACTAAGCACCGCACAATACACCACTATGGATTCATTCCCGTCTCCCTACGAGAGGGCCATCCATAGCACTCACACTTGTCTTGAGTATTTTAGAGTATCCACTTCAAGTTAACTATGTACCACGTAAGCATCCAAGAAGTCCATATCCGCGGACCCGGCTATTCGAATAGATCATGTTAACCCTGCAGGGGTGTACTTCTTCACACACGCTCTCGCCACTTACCGCCAGGTACATCTCGTGTATCTCAGCAACCTTCAAGCGGAAGCCTGGCGAGGGTGTCGGCCACGACCTGACTAACCACACAAGTCTCTCGTCCAGGTTTATCGCCTATTCGGGTTCCATCCGTGGGGAGATCCGGCCAGGGTGTCGCTCACGGCCCCAAATGATGTGCGCAGGGTACCCAAGCCCACCTCGCCGAGTGGATCTACGCTTGGTACACCGTGCCACGGTGCCTAGTCTGTCCCAAGCCCACTGGCCGAGTGCCACTTGGTAGACTACTAACACTAACTACAAACACCAGAAACTAGTTGCAACTCCTAGACAGAGATCATGTTGATTAATAAGTCGAGAGGGGTCGAGTTACCGGAACCCAATGTGTGGTAGTAACTAGTCATTGGACAACATACACAGAACTCAGTTCTTAGGGACGGTTCCAGTGAGACAACCCACCATGTACCCCTACATGGCCTCTCACCGCTACCTTTACCAAATCGTGTTCACACGTTTAACCCTCAGCATCAGAACATATCATTTCACTCCAATTCATTCCCGATGAATCAGACCTGAGACACTCTAAGCAATAGCAAGCAAGGCATGGTAAGATCACAACATGGCTTCAATCAACTCCTACACATGCTAGTGGGTTTCAACTATTTACTGTGGAAAGACAGGTCATGCAGAGGAATGGGTTCAACTACCGTAGCATAAAGTAGCAGTTGAGATCGTTGTTGTCCTAATGCAATAACAGGGATCAGGAGCGAGAAAGGGGTTGTATCGGAATGAACAAGGGGGTTTGCTTGCCTGGTAAAACAACGTGCAGAGCACTGCTCCTCTGACAGGTACTTTGGATCGGTCTCCGGAGCTGGACCTATCGAGAAGAACGGTGTCGACAATCAAACACAAGCATATGCAACAATATGATGCATGAGTATGGCATGAAAATATGATGTTGTTGAGCTAATGCAACTATCATTCAATTTGAAAGAAGTCCATTTGAACCAAAGGCTCAAATGCAACTTTAAAATAGGTATTTTCTAAAGCCATATATGTGTTTTCATATAAACAGTAGGTTTAACTTCATTTGTCATGCATGAAAATGGTACAGATGGATAGATTGAATTTTTCTGATAATTTTTCATATATAAATTATTTCACTCTAAGCTACGGTTGAATTTCTGTGATTTTTTGAAGTTTAAGCCAATTTCTGGAATAAATAAAATCATTTAAGATTTATTTAAAAACCAGAACTGATTTACTGCATCAGCATGACACAGGCATGACGTCAGCAGGTCAAAGGGGCTGTTCTAGAGTCAAACCTGACAGTGGGGTCCACTGGTCAGTGACTCAGTTGATTAACTGAGTTAATTAACTCTAAACTAATCCTAACAGATAAATCAGCAGGGCTGGGCCCACATGTTAGTGGCTAATCTAATTATCCAAAAGTAATTAATTAACTTAATCTAGTCAACTAACTAAAGGGGTGGGGGCCCACCTGTCATTGACACAGGGGGTCAAAGCACGCCGGTCAGTGGTCAAAACCCACCGGCGGCTCGACGCCGGCGACCACAGACGCGGCGGAGGGGCACGGAAATGCCGCTCCGGCGGTCATTTGGGCAGCGGAGGTCATCTACGGGGAGCTGAAGCTCACCCGCATCCATCCCAGCCAGCGGCAGCAGCTGGGGCGGCCGGAGCTCGCCGGAAACGAGCTCGCGGCGGCGCCGGAGTTCGGCCCTCGTCGGGTCTGGGGCTACAGGGCACGGGGAGACCTACGGAGGGGCGCTACGGGCTCCTGGTGAAACGGCGGATGCGGTGGCGTGCTCCGCTTGGAGTTTGGGTGGCTGTGGCCACGGCGGCGGCATCGCCGGCGGCGGTGAGGTCGGGCAACTGCGGTGGTAGGGGCTAGAGGCCGCAAACGACGGCGAGTACAGGGGGGAAAGAACCGGGGGCTCACCGCGGTTCTGCTGGGTGGGGTCAGTGGCTCGGGGAGACTTCTGCTGCGGCGAAATCGTCGGCGGCGATCGTCGGGGCAGAGGAAGAAGACGACGGCATTTGCGGTGTTCCAGGGCACCCGGCGTCTTGTGGCTTGACGGAGAGGACGAGGGTGAAGTGGCGGAGCTCTCGGGCTACTCGGAGGGGCGAGGGAAGGGCAGTGGCTACGGCTACGGCGATCGACGGCGACGACGGCGTTCGGGAGTTGCGAGAGAGAACGAGGGAGAGGAGGGGAGAGGACCAGGAGAGTGCGAGAGGGTCGGGGGAGGTGCGTGGCTCGTCCAGAGACCACCAGGCGGCGAGAGGAGGTGAAGCAGGCAGCTCGCGTGGCGCTCCCGCCGCGAGCGCGCGCCGGCCACACGCTCGGCCTCCTGTCGTCGCCAGGAGGATGACGACTGGCAACTGGGCCGGCCCAGTGCCAGGCCAGCAAGTGGCCCAGGTAAGGCTCTATCCTTTTTATTTCCTTTTCTATTTTTTTCTGACATTTGTTTTGATTTAATTTCGAAATTTAATCATTTGTTTTCCTTCTGACATTTTATTTTGCAGGGACCTAGGAATTAACCCAAACCCCTCAAAATAACGAACCAGAATTTTGGACATATATAAAATATAATA
>LR738711.1:353262370-353483360 GCA_902687465.1 Secale cereale
ATATATATCCAAGCAAATAGCTATTGCATTAATTCCAAATGCCCAAAATAAATTCTTATGAGCTCCTAAAATTATTGGCTTGATTTTTATCTCTGACCAATATTTTTAGAGGGCCACATGAACATTTTCTTGGACCCTTTTGGAGCAACTTTTATTTGGGTCATTTTCAATAGGGTTTCTGAGGGTTTCACAAGTCCTCATTTCAATTTCATTTGAAATTTAACCATGATGCAAACAACAAGGCTAACCTAGTGCATATCAGAACTAGGGTTGTGACATAACACTACCTACAAACACCAGAAACTAGTTGCAACATGGCTCAAACAACTCCTACTCATGCTAGTTGGTTTCAACTATTTACTATGGCAATGACAGGTCATGCAGAGGAAAGGGGTTCAGCTACCGCAGCAAAAAGCAGTTCAATCGTTGTTGTCCTAATGCAGTAAAGAGAGCAGGAGCAAGAGAGTGGGATTGTATCGGAATGAACAAGGGGGTTCTGCTTGCCTGGCACTTCTAAAGATATTAATAGCTCTTCATCGGTGTCATCGAACTCATCGTCGGAACGTCGTCTACTGAGAGGGGACAAAACCGACAAACAGAGAAAGAACGCAATCAATGCAATGCAACAATATGATGCATGAATGTGACATGGCAATATGATGTTTATTGAGCTAATGCAACTAGCAACACAATTAAATGAAGTTGGTTTGAACCAAAGGTTCAAATTCAAACTCCATATGTGATTATTCAAATGCCATTTATTCAAATTGCCCTAAACAGTGGCTGTAAGTTATTCAAACATGCATGAAAATGCCATAAACAGATTCCTTGGATTTTTTTGATCAATTTTCATATATAAATTATTTTCATCTGAGTTATAGATTATTTTCTGTGATTTTTAGAAGTTTTGGCTATTTTCTGAAATAAATAAATCATTTCTGATTTATTTAAAATCCCAGAAAACAAATACTGCATCAGCATGACGTCTCTCTGGCGTCAGCAGGTCAGTAGCTGGACTAAGTCAAACCTGATGTGTGGGGTCCACACGTCAGTGACACAACAGTTAAACAGGCTTAACTAAACTTAACAGAAGATTAAACTAAACTAAATAGGCACAGGGGCCCACATGGCAGTGTCACTAGGGGTTAACTAATTAGGTTATTAGCACTTAACCTAAACTAATTAAAAAGAGGTAGGCCCCACGAGTCAGTGACTCAGGGGGAGTCAAACCCCTGGTCAGGTGGGTCAACTGGCCGGCGGCTTGCCGCCGACGAGTGCCGAGACGGCGGTGCGCGTTGGAAAACGCCCACAGGCGACCAAACGAGCGGCGGAGGGGCTCTACGTGGAGCTGGTGAACTCGTGCATCCAGCAGGGCAAGCAAGAGGAGCTGGGGTGGCCGGAATCATCGGCGGCGACCTCAACGGCGGCGGCTGGAATCGGGCCTCGGTGCTTTCGGTGATACGGGGCACGGGGAGGCGAGCTAAGGAGCTCTACGGGCTTCTAGGAGCGTGCTGAGCATGACGGAAGGCTTGGACGCGAGCTATGCTAGCTCTGTCCACGGAGGCACCATGTTTGGCGGCGAGGAGCTCCGGTCACGGCGGAAACGACGCTACGGCAAGGGGGCAAGCGAAAAGGAGAGAGGGGAAACGCGGTGGAGCTCACAGCGGGGTCGACGGGGGTCTCAGGAGGCTCGGGGAGGTGCCAGCCATCGCGAATTCGACGGTGAGGTCGTCGGCATCCGAAGGTTGAAGAAGACGAAGACGGCGGCGTTTCGGGGCTTAAGGCGTCGGGCGGCTCGGCGAAGAGCTCCAGCGCGTGGAGATGAAGCTCGTGGGCACGGTCATGGGTCGAGGGGTGGCCGGTGGTTAAGGCTACGGCGAGCGGCGCTCTCAGGCGCGTCGGCCAGCGTTCGGGAGAGACGAGGGAGGGAGGAAGGGGGCGAGTGAGAGGTCAGATCGATCCGGACGGCAGTGGGGTGGTCATCCGCGGCGTCGACGTGGCTCGCGGCAAGCAGGAGGTGGAGGCCGGCGCGCGTGCCGTCGCCACGCACCTGCCTGTCCTCCTGGCAGGAGGTTGAAGACGCCCTTGCCCCTGGTGGGCTGGGCCGTCTAACTGGGCCGGTGGTTGTGGCAGGTAAGCGGTCCAGGTAAGTTACTCTCTTAATTTCTAAAATAGTTTCTGTTTTCTATTTTCTGCTTTTGTTTTGATTTAATAAAAATGCCAGAACATTTTCATAAATCTTGGGAATATTTGTGGGCACTGTCTGGATTAATTCCAACAACCCTCATTTACTTCCAAGATTATTTGGGCATTTAAAATTACCTATAGGATTTAAATGTCCAAATGCAAATATCTATGATTTAATTCAAGGATCCAAAATGGCTCCCAAAATTATGAAACCATTTTTGGCAGAGGTTTTAGCCAAGACCAAAAATGATGAACATTTTGTGAAGGGCACTTTGGATACATTGAAAAGTATTTAGGTTCAACCTAGTTGAGTTCCTTTGGTGCTAGGGTTTCAACATCCCCAATTCAAATTTAACAAAATTTAAACATGATAACATGATGATCAGGCAAGGACCACAGGGGTTGATCTAGGGATGTGACAAATAGGGTCAAGCCGAACTATGGACTAATGATATGTTGTGTGCCCCTATCGCCGCCCAAGGTATTTTAAGGGCATAATTGTATACGCGAAGTACGTAAACTGCTATCTTATGGGGGCAGTCGACAGGGGCACAACTACTAATCGAACTCAGGTTCTTCTGAGCTGCCGCATTCTAGTGCGGACCGGGCACATTTAGCCGTATCCGTAGTCTTGACGACTGATGAGCTGTTCGGCCTGAATAAGCCACTTTGGACCTCGGCCGCTAGGGCCGCAGTGTCTTCCTACGAACGGAGGGAACGCCCCATGTTTCCATTGACCGTGATAACGCCACGTGGTCCAGGCATTTTGAGCTTGAGCTAGGCATAATGCGGGACTGTGTTGAAGCGGGCGAAGGCCGTTCTTCCGAGTTGTGCGTGATAGCCACTACGGAATGGAGCGATGTCGAAGATTAGCTCTTCACTTCAGAAGTTATCAGGGGAACCAAATACAACTTCCAATGTTAATGAACCTGTGCAGTGGGCTTTGACGCTTTGAATCACTCCTTTAGTGGTAGTGCTGCTAGGCTTAATTCTTGACGGGTCGATCCGCATCTTGCAGACAGTGTCCTGATATATCAGATTGAGACTCCTACCGCCATCCATAAGGACTCGAGTAAGATGGTATTCGTCTATTAGGGGGTCGAGCACTAAGGCCGCCGAACCTCTGTGACAGATAGTTGTTGGGTGATCCTTACGATCAAAGTTTATCGGGCAAGCCGACCATGGGTTGAACTTTGGGGAGACAAGCTCGGTGGCGTATACGTCCCGGAGTGCGTGCTTGCCCTCCCTCTTGGGGATGTGGGTGACGTAGATCATGTTCACCATTTTTACCTCCGATGGAAAAAATTTCTGCCCCCCTATGTTCAGCTGGCGAGGTTCATCCTTGTCTTCACTTTGGGATCATTTCCCTTGTGTTCGGCATTTAGCTTGCCGGCCTGCTTGAAGACCCAACAACTACGGTTGGTGTGATTTGCAGGTTTGTTAGGGTGCCATGGATTTGGCAGGACCTGTCTAGTATCTTGTCCAAGCTGGATGGACTATCCCTGTTGCCTTTAAATGGCTTCTTCAGTTGACCAGGCCTGGGGCCACTAAATCTGGCATTTACCGTTGTATCCTCTGTGTTTCCATTGTTGTTTCGGCGCTTATTTTTATTGCGTTGTGGATTGCCATTGCCATCCCTGACTTCAGACGTGCCAGGGTCACTAGTACTGTTGCTGCTACGAGCCAGCCAGCTGTCCTCGCCCACGCAAAAGCGGGTCATTAGTGTGGTTAGGGCTACCATCATTCTCGGCTTCTCCTGGCCGAGGTGTCTAGCCAGCCAGTCATCCCGAACATTGTGTTTGAATGCCGCTAAGGCTTCGGCGTCCGGACAGTCTACAAACTGGTTCTTTTTAGTTAAGAACTGGTTCCAAAGCTTGCGGGCTGACTCCCCGGGTTGCTGGATTATATGACTTAAATCGTCAGCATCCGGGGGCCGGACATAAGTCCCCTGAAAGTTGGATTGAAAGCATCCTCAAGTTCTTCCCATCTTCCTATAGAGTTCTCTGGGAGGCTATTTAGCGTGTGCCGAGCTGGCCCTTTCAACTTGAGGGGTAAGTATGTGATGGCGTGGAGATTATCTCCCCGAGCCATGTGTATGTGAAGAATAAAGTCTTCTATCTAGACAGTTGGATCTGTTGTTCCATCGTACGCCTCGATATTTATGGGTTTAAACCCTTCTGGAAATTCATGATCCATCACCTCATCGGTGAAGCACAGAGGGTCTGATGCACCCCTGTATTTTGCGATTTATTGGTGTAGTTCGGACGGTATTGGTGTTCGGTGTGGACTCCGAACTGGGATGTGACCGATCTGTTTGGCTTGATAGCCACCGCCTCGCGTGTATGAACGTTCACTTGGTCCGTAGATTGATCTAGTCTGGCCCGCCTTTTTATTCAGGTCTTGGCATAGGTCGTACTTATGAGCCCGAGCCACTGTCTCCTTGCCTTTACGGTGAGGAGTTGTGGGCTTGTGTATGATGTTACTGGCCGCTTTGTCCCGTCCACGGGGTGGTCGGTCTGGTTGATCGACCTGATCATACTTCAGCGGAATTGGCGTTGGGGCCTCGTCGTCGAATTGGGGTAGTAGTTTACGCTTAGGATAGCTCTTTGTTTTGCCTTTAGAGGCATACCATTCTTCAGCATTTAGCACATCGGTCCATCTGTGGTTGAGCATATCCTGTTCGGCTCTAAGCCCCTGCTGCTGCTTTTCAGGCTCCTTGCGGTGGCAATGAGTTGTTGTTGAAAATGCTTCTGTTCGAGCGGTTCTTCTGGGATGATGTATTCTTCGTCTCCCAAACTAATGTCCTCTTCAGAGACAGGTTGCTAGATGTTGTCATCCGCATCGCTGCGATCGGTCAGCGGTTCATTTGGACTATGTTCGTCGTCCTCCCGTTTGTCCTGCTCCGTCGCTGGCTCCACGGTGTCATCGACTTGTTCCGGATCGTCATTGTCGTTAGTGACAGTGTTGCTCTTTTTCCCTTTACGGAATCGAGATCGTTGCTTCTGATGCCGGAATTTGGGAGGTTCATCAACGGGCTTGTCCTGCTCTAGATTGATATCTCCGTCGCCCTCCTTTTTGTGAGGTGTGCCCACCATGTATACATCATATGTAGAAGTAGCCATCCACCGCCCGGTTGCGGGCGAGTTTTTACTTAGATCGGTTTTGGCATCGTGGTCCATCCCATCGATGTCTTCGGAAGCATAATCCAATAGGTCGGTTAAGTCCTCGACCGTGGCTACCAGGTGGGTGGTGGGTGGGAAGCGAATTCCCTGTCCCCAGACCCCAGTTCGAACTAGGCATAATTCAGCTGGGAATCTTCCGCTAGGGAAATGGATTTTTGTAAGTCCGGCGCTTTGTCTAAATGTGAGTTCTCGGCATGTGTTCGGATATATGCAGAGCTGAGTTCGGAAATAGCCGCTCGATCGAGCCCAAATGTTGCAGATCCTAAGAGTTCGGAACTTGTAGATGGAAACGAGTCCAGAGATCCGATGAGGGAAATCACGCTCAAGGCCGGGCTTGTGTGCGACTCAAGCGCCACTGAGTTTGTCATCTCCCTGGTGGGGTTTATCCTCCCGTCCTCGGATGAAGTGACCTGCTTCGGATCTATGGCCGGAGCTGCTGTAAGTGTTACCCCCTGTACGGGATCCGATGACAGATCTAAGTCATGTTCAACATGGTGGCAGGGAGTGATACGTCTCCAACGTATCTACAATTTTTGATTGTTCCATGCTATTATTTATGATGTTTTGGATGTTTAATGGGCCTTGTTATACACTTTTATATTATTTTTGGGACTAACCTATTAACCTAAAGGTCCAATCCAGATTGCAGTTTTTTGCCTATTTCGGGATTTTACAGAAAAGGAATATCAAACGGAGTCCAAACGGAATGAAACTTTGGGAGAGATATTTTTGGAGCAAAATACGCACGGGAGACTTGAGAACCACGGAATAGGGCTGACGTGGCATCCACGAGGGTGGGGGTGCGCCCCCTGCCTCATGGGCCCCACATCTGGCCATCGGTGCCCTCCTTCCTCCTATATATACCTACGTACTCCGAAACCATCAGAACAACAGAGAAAACCCTAGTTCCACCACCGCAACCATCTGTTCCCGTGAGATCCCATCTTGGATCCTGTTCCGGAGCTCCGCCGGAGTAGGGATCTACCACGGAGTGCTTCTACATCATCATCATCGCCTCACCATGAGTTGTGAGTAGTTTACCTCAGACCTTTGGGTCCATAGTTAGTACCTAGATGGCTTCTTGTCTCTCTTTGGATCTCAATACCAAGTTCTACTCGGTCTTCGAGGAGATCTATTTGATGTAATCTCTTTTTGCGGTGTGTTTGTCGAGATCCGATGAATTGTGGGTTTATGATCAAGATTATCTATGAGAAATATTTGGTTCCTTTCTGAACTCTTTTATGTATGATTATAATATCCTTGCAAGTCTCTTCGAATTATTGGTTTGGTTTGACCTACTAGATCTATAGTTCTTGCAATGGGAGAAGTGCTTGGCTTTGGGTTCAATCTTGTGGTGTCCTTTCCCAGTGACAACAGGGGCAGCAAGGCACGTATTGTATTGTTGCCATCGAGGATAAAAAGATGGGGTTTATATCATGTTATTTGAGTTTATCCCTCTACATCATGTCATCTTGCTTAAGGCGTTACTCTGTTCTTATGAACTTAATAATCTAGATGCATGCTGGATAGCGGTCGATGTGTGGAGTAATAGTAGTAGATGCAGAATCGTTTCGGTCTACTTTTTTCGGACGTGATGCCTATATATAATGATCATGCCTAGATAGTCTCATAATTATTTGCTTTTCTATCAATTGCTCGACAGTAATTCGTTCACCCACCGTAGAATTTTGCTATCATGAGAAAAGCAACTAGAGAAACCTATGGCCCCAGGGTCTATTCTCAACATATCAATCTACAATCTACTTTACTTTCCCGTTTTTACTTTATGTTCTTATATCCAAAAATACCAAAAATATCAGATCTCACTTTCATAAGTGACCGTAAAGGGATTGACAACCCCTTATCGCGTTGGCTGCGAAGTTCTTATTTGTTTGTGCAGGTGCGAGGGACTCGCACGTGGTCTCCTACTGGATTGATACCTTGGTTCTCAAAAGCTGAGGGAAATACTTACGCTAATGTTCTGCATCACCCTTTCCTCTTCGACGGAATACAACGCAAGCTCGGGAAGTAGCAGGGAGCAGCTGTCATGGGTGCGAATCCGTTGAAGATCAAATCTCCACGGACGTCAGCAACATAGTTTAAGCTTCCAAACCTGATCTGGTGACCAGGGGCATAGCTGTCGACTTGCTCGAGGCGGCCTTCAGTGTTGGCGCGAAGCACGAAGAAGCCAAACACGAAGAGCTGGCCGGAGAGAAAAACTCCCTCGGTGGTTGCGTCGTTGGTAATGAAGCAAGCCATTGATCCTTTCGCCGATGACATAGTGGAACTCTGAATTAAAGCACCAATGTCAGTTTCAAAACCGACAGATCTCAGGTAGGGGTCTCGAACTATGCGTCTGAGGATCGATGGTAATAGGAGACAGGGGACACGATGTTTACCTAGGATCAAGGTAATACCCTACTTCCTGCTTGATTGATCTTGATGAATATGGTTACAAGAGTTGATCTACCTCGAGATCGTAATGGCTAAACCCTAAAAGTCTAGCCTATGAGGTTGCTATGATTCTGCTATTCTTGTCTCTACGGACTAAACCCTCTGGTTTATATATGCACTGGAGGGACCTAGGGTTTGTATATGATGACCTTGCAGAGGAAGGAAAGTATTACACCCGGACTCTAAACTTGCTTATTTTACACATGGGGAGTCCTATCCGGATACGAGAGATAGTCTTCATCGATAATCTTCACGGCCCACCAGTCCGGCCCATAATGAATGATCCGGCCATCTGATGACCCCTTAACCCAGGACTCCCTCAGTGACCCCCTGTCTTCGATTTGCGGGAAAAATGCGTCTGGACCATCGAGCGGCCTAATACATGCCCTCGTTGGATTGCTTCCGAGGTCTGGCCCACACGGTCCAGATGTATGCGGGCGGTTTGAGGGCCGATGTTGGAGATCCTGAACAAAGGCAAATCCTCTTATATCAACTAAATACACAGGGATGATGAGATGGGCCGGTCCATTTGCCGTCAGTATTTTGTTTTTGTTTTTTTGGTTTTTTTACATTTCTTACTTTCTTGTTTAAAAATAAATAAAAATAAAATCACATTTTTCAAAAATTGTTTGCATCCAAAACATGTGCCACAATTTTAAAAAGTGTTCACTTATTCAAAAAATATTTGGAATTTCGAAATTGTTTTTGTGTTTTCAAAATAATTTGCATTTCTAAAAAAGGTTTTCAATTTTAAAAGATTTTCATGTTTTTTAAAAAATCATGGTTTTCAGAAAATGTTTGGGCAAAAAATTCTCATTTTTTTAAAATGTTTGTAATGTCCAAAAATGTTTTTATTTCCAACAATTATTACGAATTTGAGATTTTTTTTGAATTTTTAGAAAAATATTCACTTCTTAAAATATTTCCTTTTGTGTTTTTAAAGCTTAATAGAAAAACTGACAAACCAAAACAATCGATCGCTAAAGTATCCACTCGAGTCGCCACAGTTCTCGCCTAGATCACTACATTGTCGGTCAAATCACTGCTGTGTCGATCGAGTTGCTACAATACGCGCTCGAGTCGCTATAGTGTCGATTGAATCGCTACCATATCTGATCCATTCCCTAAGGGCTTGTTAGTTTAATCCCTTCCCCAAGGGGATGGAAGAGGTTTGAAGGGGATTGGAGAGGAGTTTGACTTACATGGGATATAATCCCTCACAATCCCCTTTAACCCCCCTTAAACCCAATGCAATTGAATAAGGCCTAATGGATTGGCCCAATCGAGGCACGTTATGTGCGAAACAAGGACATTTTGACATACATAGCGTCCAATAGAAGCCCCCTTAACATTAGTATGGTGTGCCGAGCGATGGGAGAATTTGCTGGCAGCCTGGGAGGCCCGAAAGCTTAACAATGAAGCGGATAGTATTGTTTGGAAACTCTCAGCTTCCAATAAATTTTCGGTCAAATCTCTCTATGAAAAAATATCCGAGGGCAATTCGCTAGACATAGCCAGGGGGTTGTGGAAGGCGGGTATCCGATTAAAAATTAAAATCTTCATGTGGCAAATGCTACGCAATCGATTACCAACCTCGGATAATGTGGCCAAACGCAACGGACCTGCGGATGGAAAGTGTTCTATGTGCGGGTTAGACGAAAATGCCAACCATGTCTTCTTCTGTTGTGCGCTTGCTAGATTTGCGTGGAGTGCGGTCAAGGACGCGTTTAGACAAAACTGGAACCCTAGGTCGAGCAACGACCTTATATCTATCCTTACGACGCAAAGAGGGTCTAACGCGCGTATTGTTTGGAGATGCGTAGGGGCGCTTCTATGGTCTCTCT
Organism: Secale cereale; assembly: GCA_902687465.1. Taxonomy (NCBI): domain Eukaryota; kingdom Viridiplantae; phylum Streptophyta; class Magnoliopsida; order Poales; family Poaceae; genus Secale; species Secale cereale. Next base: position 353,272,038 of record LR738711.1, read on the forward strand.
GGACGACCCGGAACAAAATCACCATTAAGCACAAGTTTCCGGCCCATCCGGCAGAAATCCTTTTCAAATGTCATCTTTTTTTACAGGTGTGGATGCCGTTGGGGAAACAGAGTGATGATCAACGCATGAAAGAGACAATGGAGCAGATCAAGGCTACTATGGTGAAGTCCCGCCAAGGATCGACGTCTGGCTAGGGCCCTCTCAGCGCTATCTTACTTTTTATTGCCGCTGCTTCTGCTATTTTGAACTTGGGCCTGGCCCTGGATTGTCTTAATATCGCGTGGCCCCGTTAGTTTTAAACTCTATTGGCTTCGGCCTTCTTTTGATTCGATTTGGTTGTAAGACTTGGGTATGTATGGTGGATGATGTCGAGTTGGCTTTATTAATTTAGAGTCGGACGCTGCTAGCGTCTTCGTTCCAAAAAATATGGGCGTGTCTGGTTGTTCAGATCGATTATTGCCCCCTTGCACTTTTGGCCCGGTAGAGCCTGGCTAAGCTAATATAGTCTTTGAACCATGTTTTGCATTTCGTTGCCTGCCAGCATGCATATCCATCATCTCCTAGGTGAGACGACGACCGCCCATGCCAGTGACGGAGCGAACGAGATGGAGACAAAGGGCGGGGGGAGGAGTACATCCTAGTGTAAGAGATGTCTGTGCCGCCGGTACCGCAGATCTAAGTCACGGTTGAATGCCCAGAACTGAGGCTGGATTTGTTCTCCCAATAGAGGTGAGCTAGAGGGGGGGTGAGACTGCAGGTTTCATGCGATATTGCACTTGGAGATTTCCGTTACTCGCCAACTCCATGCTTGCACCCCTGCGTATGCCATCTTCCCTTCCCTCTTCCCAATTGTGCTCACCTCAGCCTGGCTCCGCGAAAACGGTCGATTCAAGCGCTCCTAGCAAATCTGGGTATGGAATGCTTTGAGTTTTGTGCTGTTTCGTTTGCTCGGAGGGGGGAGGGGGCTGCGAGCAATCAAACACGCCTCATGTCTTGGGCTGGACCGAGTGTATATTATTTTTGCATCCTATCCGAGGAGAGCGATCTTAATGATTCCTCCAGGCGACCGGTCATCCAAGATGTTTGGCCTCAGACCATGCCCTCCCAACTCCACCATCGGGTGAACCGAGCGTTGCTGAAATGGTTAGGTTCCTCTAACCCATGGGGGTTACGAATCATTCATTCATTCAATGTAACTTTAGCCATTGTGAATAGAAACTAGTTGCCAGAAGCGAAGCAATCTTCCAAGCCGAAAACTATGCCTTTTTTTACGGGTAAGCTACAATAAAATGTATGAAGAAAAAATGCCTCGGGATTAGAAAGACTAAAGAGGCATTGAGGGCCGACTACAAGAGTACGACTACAATACAAGCCATGAGCAATGTGTTTCTCTTATTACCTTTTTATCCCCTTGTTCCTTGGATACAATTCGGTCCTTCTATGGCCGCATCTCAATTTCTGGAAGCCTTCGATGTCTCCTTATGGTGGAACCAGTCCATCACAGTTCAAGTCCTAGACTTGACAATGATGTATGCGAGTGTTTATAGGGGTGTGTGTATGTGCGTGTATATTGTTTGCGTTTGTAATGTGTTTCTCGGCAAACCATAGTTCAAGTCCTAAACTTGACAATCGTGTATGCGTGTGTTCATAGGGGTGGGTGTATGTGCATGTATATTGTCTGCGTTTATATTGTGCTTCTTAGCAAATAAAAAAAACTCCACCATCGGGAGAAAACAATAGCAAGAGCTCCTTTGATTCGAAGGAATTCCATAGGATTTTTGAAGAGTTCGAATCATTAGGATTTTTTTCCACATTGATCGTTTCATTCATAAGATTGAATCCTATAAGATTTTTTCCCATGGAATCACGCGTACTAGATTTCATTGTTCTATCATTGGAAATCTACCATCCACTACAATCTCTTTTTTCAGTGGCATCAAACACTCTGTGCTAATTCAATGGGATTCAAGTGAGCCTGCCGCTTCAATCCTTTATTTTTCTTATTCCTGTGTTTTAAGAATCCTACAAATCTAAGATGGCCTAAGCTTTTTTACCTTAAGAAGAAACATAATTTGCTACAACTGTTATGGTGATTGGCAATTTTACGAACCGTTCATCCGGCCTAATCTGACGGTGGGAAAAATAGGAGTTACAAGAAATTACAAAATTGAAATTGCGAGAAATTACATGTAATGAAAGGGTAAATACGTCCGTCATTTGCTATACTCTGTTAGTTCCCCATGGCAAATTTTGTTGCCGATCCGGTCTTCTCCTCACAACGCTCAAAAATTCGTCTGCCTATCCCGCGACGCCCGCCGCCTCCTATCTCGCATCCTCTCCCGCCCCCTCTTTTTCCCCATGGCGGAGCCTCACCGCAGCCGTAGCCCCTCCCCGCGGTAGCCCTCCACCGCCGGATCTGGCGCCGCCTGGTTTACTCCCGTCCAACAACCTCCCCGGCTACCTCCCTGGTAGCAACCCAGTATGTATTATTCTCGATCTAGGATGAATTGTAGCAGTGGAGATTCACAACGAGAGGAGGAAGACGAACTCGCCCAGATACACACGCAACACACACACACGCCGCCGCTGCCGGGTTCGGTTCTGATCCCCTGGATGCCTCTCACCTCCCACAACCCTGACTAAGTGCTACCTCTCTCACTCTTCCTTGGGCTCAAACATGTAGGAGATCCATTGCGGTCCAGAGAACTTGTGGTTGGGCTTCTTTTCCCTTCTGGGCCTGCTGGGCTTGACGTTCTCCTCTCCTAATCCTTCGGTCGTGGCTGGGTGTGTCGTCAGGTCGCTGACACCCACTCCTCCTTCAGAACCGACTTGTCCCCAAGTCGGAGCAAGCGGGAATCGGCGCTTGAGGTTGTCGAGGTCCTCCCAAGTGTCGGGCGTTGCGTCCTCATCTTGCCAGCGCACGAGCCCTTGCTTGCGTATCTTGCGTGCGTCCTGATGCCAACGACGGTCGAGGATCTTGAGAGGGGTGTTGATGGCGTCCGTAGCCTGAGGCAGCTGAGAACATGCACTTGTACCTGGGATCAAGGCGTGACGTAGCTGCGACACATGAAACACTGGAAAAATAGAAGAATTAGCTGGCACCTGAAGCTCGTACGTGACCTCGTTGATGCGCCTGATTACTGGAAAGGGCCCAAAAAACATGAAGATGAGCTTGTGGTTTGCCCGGCGAGCAACTGATGTCTGAATATACGGCTGTAGTTTCAGATATGCTTGGTCGCCCACCTGAAATTCCCGCCAGGAGCGCCGTTTGCCGGCTTGATCTTTCATGATTTGTTTAGCTCGGACCAAGTGCTGGCGCAAGACGTCCTGCATTTGCTGTCGTTCGTCCAACCATTGATTAAGTTCAGGTGTGGATGCTGCCTGGCCCGGTGTGATGCCCAGCTGACGTGGTTCTTGGCCGTAAACCACCATGAATGGAGTCTTGCCCAAAGTGGAGTGAAACGCCGAGTTGTACCAGAATTCTGCCAGTGCCAACCATCTGCTCCAGCTTTTGGGTGTGCTTTGAACAAAGCATCGCAAGTAGGTCATGAGACACTGATTCACGTGTTCTGTCTGGCCGTCGGTTTGGGGGTGATGATATGAGCTCATTTTCAGTTCCACTCCCTGCAATTTGAAGATAGCGTGCCACACTTTACTGGTGAACACTCCATCGCGGTCAGAGATTAGTGCTTCTGGCATGCCGTGCAACTTGTACACATGGTCAATGTATAGTTGGGCGATCTGCAAGGCTGTATACGGGTGAGTCACCGGTAAGAAGTGGGCATACTTGGAAATGGTGTCCACCACCACTAGGATGCAGTTGGCTTGCCCCGAAGTTGGCAACCCTTCGATAAAGTCCAACGAAACCATATCCCGACATCGTTTCGCCACTGGTAGGGGTGGAGCAATCCGGGATAGGGCGATCGATCTGGTTTAGCCTGCTGGCATATTTGACATGCTTGTACATATGTCTTGATCTGCAGCTTCATACCCAACCATGCAAAAAGTTGCTTGATTCTGCTATATGTTGCAGGAAATCCAGAATGGCCACTGATTGCACTGTCATGGAGGGCACGCATAATTTGGGTCTGCATCTTGACATTGTTCCCCAGCCAAACTCTTCCACGGAAACGGAGAACACCCTGTTGATAAGTGAACTACCCCCCAGCCACTGGTGCTAATGCCAGCTGTGTAATTAGTTGTTGTACCTTTGGATCATGTGCATATCCCTGTGTCACTTCCTGAAGCCACGCGGGTTGGCATACAGAAACTGTATTAGCCTGTTGCGATGGGCTGATGGGGCGTCTGGATAGTGCGTCTGCTGCCTTGTTTTCTGAACCCTTGCAATAGCATATACGATACTGGAGTCCAAGTAGTTTGGTAAAGACTTTTTGCTGCCAAGAGGTGTGCAACATTTGTTCTTCAAGATGCACAAGGCTTTTCTGGTCTGTTTTGATAGTGGACTCCGGAAACTGCAGATAAGCTCGCCATTGATCGACTGCTAAAACCATGGCCAGATATTCCTTTTCATAGGTCGAGAGCCCTTTTGTCCAGGGCCCCAAATCTTTGCTCAGATAAGTGATTGGATGCCCTTCCTGTTGCAGGACAGCGCCAACCCCGTACTCACATTCATCCGTCTCGATAATGAACGGTTTCGTGAAGTCCGGCAATGCCAGGGTAGGTGCTGTGATCAATGTCGTTTTCAGAGCTTCAAAAGCTTCAACGGTGGCTGTTGTCCACTGAAATGGATTGTTCTTGCGTAGAAGATCAGTAAGGGGGCGAGCGATCTTGCCGAAGTGGCGTACGAATCACCTATAATACCCCGCCAGTCCAAGGAATGCTCGCACCTCCTTCACTGTTGTTGGCACCGGCCATGTTGCCACCTGTTGTACCTTGGTGCTGTCTATGGAGACCCCCTCAGCAGAGATAGTGTGTCCCATGTAGTTTAATTCCTGTTTGGCAAACTCACATTTCGATCTGTTGACATACCATTGGTCTCTTTGCAGCAAAGCAAACACTTCGCGAAGATGCTGAAGATGGAGTGCGAACGACGCGCTGAACACAACTATGTCGTCGAAGAAGACCATAGCACACACACGCAGTACTGGGTGGAGTGTTGTGTTCATGGCCCCTAAGAACGTTGCCGGTGCACCAGCCAACCCACAGGGAACAACCTTGTACTCGAAATGCCCTGAATGTGTTTGGAAAGCCATTTTGTGCTCTTCTCCTGGTGCCAGTCAGATTTGTTGATAACCAGCTCGAAGGTCAAGCTTGGAAAACCATCGAGCGCCAGCCAATTCATCCAGAATGTCCTCGATGATGGGAACCGGGTACCTACTGACAATGGTCAAAGCATTAAGGCGCCTGTAATCGATACACATGCGCCACGTCCCATCTTTCTTCTTCACCAAGATGATGGGTGAAGAGAAAGGGCTACTGCTTTTCTGAATTATCCCTGCTTTCAGTAGTTCCAACACCTGTCATTCAATCTTTGTCTTTAGCTCTGGCTTGTGTCTATACTGGCGCTGGTTGACTGGCTGAGCCCCTTGCATCAATGGAATTTTATGGTCACAGTCACGCACCGGTGGTAATTGAGTGGGTTCCATGAAGATGTCCTCGAATTCAACCAGTAGCTCTGCCATGGCCGGCGGCAGCTCTTGCGATCGTACTGTTACTCCTTGGTCAGTATCATCTGCAAAGCAGAGTTGGACAATAAACGCGACAGTTGAATTCTTGTGTGCACTATTGAATTGTATACTGGACAGTAGAGCACATGATGGAGACTTTGTCGCAACTCCTTGGAGGACGATAGTATAACCATTGTGTTCGATTTGCATGCACCTGCGCGGCCAATCTATCAGCATCGGGCTGTGGTACTCGAGCCAATCCATCCCCAGTATAACATCATACAACCCCCGTTGAAGCACCTTGAAAGTGGTAGCGAATGTATGTCCTTGTGTGTACCACTGACAGTTCAACACCTCTTTTGTGCACTGCAGTTCGGCTCCATTTGCCACTGAAACCTTGACAGGTCGCTGCATATCTTGAAACCCCTGTAACCTGGGCAACAATTGCTGAGAGACAAAAGATGCGGAGCTTCCAGAATCGACGAGCATCAGTGCCTCCATGCCTTGCAACCACCCATGAATTTGTAAGCAGCTGGGTGCCTCGGTGCCGGATGCAGCATGCACAGACAACCGCCAAACTTGCTCTGTGGTAGTGTCATCACGTTGCCGTAGTTCTGAATCGTCCGAATTTTGGGACATATCCAGACTGAATAGATCAATGAGCTCCTCGAGAACATGCAATTTGACCGTGGGTGGACAAATGTAGTCATGCCCCCAACGCTCACCGCACTTGAAACACAAGCCATTGGCACGGCGATAATTGCTGAGGGCTGTTACCTTTGCTGTGTCTCCCGTGGCTCGAGCCCCTTCTGTACCACGGCGATCATCTACTACAGGTGATGGAACAGTCGATCTGGCAGTAGGTGCTGGTAGCAATGGCGGATGGGTTGGTCGAGCGCGCACAGCATATGGTGCGAATTCTGGCTGTTCTGCACGCTTGTGTCGCTGCCCGTCAGACACCTCTTCTTGCAAAATTGCTAGAGCACAGCCTGTATCCATATCCGTGGGTCTTTGCACCATGCCCACGGCACGAATATCATTGTGTAGTCCCTCCACAAACCTCTTCAAGAAATACAAAGGATGTGTAGCATCAGAATATGATATTAAATGATTCATTAGTGTTTCAAACTGCTCAATGTACTCAGACACAGTGGATGTTTGTTTCAGAGCATAGAATTTCCGAATCAACAATTGGTGTCGATCACGACCAATCCGGGTGCAGAGAAGATCACGAAAGCCCTCCCAATCTAAATGCTCTATCTTAGCTTGTACAGATTGTAACCATATGGCAGCCGCTCCCGAGAAATGCAGAGTTGCCATAGGAACGAAATAAGACTCATGAATCTGGTACATAGCAAAATACTGATCGCACATAGTCTTCCAAATCTTCGGGTTTTTGCCCGAAAATTGGGGAAAATTGAGAGATGGGGGTGTGTGACCCATCCCTGCGACGATTTGCCCCGATGCTACTCCAAGTGCGGACGACGAATTCATGATGCGTTGTGAAAGAGGAGTGCGGAAATCAGGCGTACCATTGGCCGGAGTGGCTGTCAGAGAGGAATTCCCCCCCCCCCCCGACAGCCCGCTCCGTGTTTGTTGCAGAGCGCCGTGGCCATCGGGCCCGTGGATGTCGTTGCAGGCGGCCGGAGTGGGGAGTTCCGGCGCCGCCAATCCACCAAAGGCCGCTGCCGCCGGTGTGGCCGGCGCGCCTTGCAGGACTGTGACCGCTTCCTGGAGCTTGGCGAACCGTGCCTCCAGATCGGGCTTCCACGCCGCGGGCTCCTCCACCTGCGTTGTCTGCGTGTCGATCTGGGCCTTGATTTCCTTGATGTCGGCGTGCGTGTCGTCGCTGGCCTTGGTCTGGGTCTCCGTGAGTTTATCTAGTTAGGACTTGAGCGTCGGGTCCATGGTGGGTAGGAGATGGTGGCGATCAGAAGCTTGTTTGCGCGTCTCCAGCGCGGCAAAAGGGGGGTAGGTGGCGACTGATACCACGTGATAGCAACCTAGTATGTATTATTCTCGATCTAGGATGAATTGTAGCAGTGGAGATTCACAGCGAGAGGAGCAAGACGAACTCGCCCAGATACACACGCAACGAACACACACGCTGCTGCCGCCGGGTTCGGTTCTGATCCCCTAGATGCCTCTCACCTCCCACAACCCTGACTAAGTGCTACCTCTCTCACTCTTCCTTGGGCTCAAACATGTAGGAGATCCATTGCGGTCCAGAAAACTTATGGTTGGGCTTCTTTTCCCTTTTGGGCCTGCTGGGCCTGACGTTCTCCTCTCCTACTCCTTCGGTCGTGGCTGGGTGTGTCGTCAGGTTGCTGACACTCCCGCAGCGGCCCGGCCTCAGCGCAGTCTCTCTCCGGCCGCCGCCGCCGCCTGCTCATCTCGCCTTCCATCCACTACCCCCGTAGCGTCCCCGTGGTACGCCCCTGCCCCCCGACGCATATATTAGCAGTACAACAGTAGAGGTAATCTCGATTGTCGCACGTGCTCGCAGATGTGGCCCGAAGTTGGTGGCCAGAGCCGAGGACGGCGGCAGCCACCAATTGCATCAAGACCTACGTCTTCTGGAACGGCCAGGAGACCGCCCCCGGCAAAATCCGCCCGCTGTGCCTGGTCGTCTTAAATTTTTTGTGCTGCATTTAGTTCGTTCGTGGGGTTTTTCATGTGTGCCACTGCAGAATGGATTGCAGTAGTACTTCGAGGAACGCTTCCGTCTGGTGCAGTTCGCGAGGGTTGTCAAGGACGCCGGCCTCTAGCTCAGTGGAACTTCAGGTCCGCTTCCTTCCTTCCCTTTCACTGTTCTGTTTTGGTGCAGCTCTGTTTCTGTGGTGTAATGAACAGTTTAAGCTCTATGTGTGGGTTTCAAGGGCGTGCCTGCGTGGCTGCATTACATACCTGCCATGGTATTCCGGAAGGACAACGCGCCATTCAAGGTGAGGCCGTGAGCTCGCGAGGGTGGCTTCTGATTTGGTAGAATTCTTGAGACTGCTATGCTGATACCCTGATATTCCACCTCATTTCAGGGATGACACTATTTCCAATGCCACTTACTTGAATAGTATTCAATCTTCTGCTGCTTCTAATAAGCATGGCATCTCCGTAGAGCCCCTTATTTTGTGACAGCTCTATTTGCTTCAAAGTGTAACAATGCTGCTCAAACCCAAAGTGTCCATTGCAAATCTTCAACTACGACTGTCAAACGATCTGATCCCAAAGGTGGTTTTTCTTGTCTTTTTTCACACTGGAAATTTAGTTTATTTCTTCAAAGCAGGCAATCGACTTAAATTTTGCTTCTGGTATATTGTTTACCATTTCAGGGAAAGTTCAAGGGCCTAAACTGGACGATGGAAGCAGTGAGTTCCTTTTCAACAAAGGAGGCGGCGGTGAAGATTGTGGCAGCACTTACTTTGGTGGGTTGCTTCTCTTCACCATCGTGCTGCTCCTGGATTACCTCAAGGAGTTGTTGGAATTTTTGCTAGTAGGCCTTTGACCCAAAGCCCAACTAAAATTCTGAAATTCTCTTGGCCCATTCATGCACACATGTGAGTGGAGTGAGTGAGGCTAAAGTTTAGTCCTCATAAGTTGAGGGAGAGTTGCACCTCTTTATAAGGTGAGCTCTTCTACCACTTGTATGAGCATGAGAAGAGGATACCTACACGCGCCCTCCTCCTCCTCGCTCGCCTCGCCACGCCACGCCTCGTCACGACGCACCGCGGGTTGCGGGATTGAGCCGAGCCGAGGACAGAGCTATGCACGTTGTCTATATTTTTGCTGCTCGGGAAAATTAATGAGTCATTAATTAATAATTAGCGGATGCGTTAATTACTGAACCGTTTCTGATTCTTTTGGATCGTGACGACTCGGACGTGGGGTTTATTCTCACGACCTACCCGACCAGCAATATATAGTCAGGCAGACGTCTACCCTAGCCGCCGCCGCTTCGTATGGTTTCTCACCACCGTTCCAGATCATTGCGCCGCCAAGCAAGTCTTCTCCATCCCTCCATTCGGCGTGCACTGGGAGAAGGGACAGCAGGCCTCCGGAACCCCGCCTCTCGTGATCCCGTACGGGAGAGGGGCGATCAGATTTTGGGGAGCGCACTCGTGCGACTGCTGGCAGCGATGACTTCACGAACGACGACTTCTTCCCCGACCTCTGCAACCTCATCCTCGATGACATGGGCGACAATGTCAACCCCGGCGGTGCTGCTCCTGCTGCACCGTATGTGATTCTATCCTTCCTGTTCGAGATCGTGGTAGAATTCATGTTTCTAGTATGTGCCCTAGATGTGATCTGTACATCTGCTATGCTAGTTCACATGATTAGTTTAATCTCTGTTGCTGCAATCATGACTTATCATCTGTTTATTCGGATTAAATCTCGTAGTAATTTGCTCATATTTCCAACAATCCAAAAACCTGATTATAGGCAATTTACTCCGAGTGGTTTTGCTGCGCATCTGAAGCCGCCTGCCTTTAAGGGGGCGCAATATAAGAGGTGGCGCACGAGAGCAGTCTACTGGTTTCAGACCATGGGCTGCTATGACGCCACCAAGGGCAAGCCTGAGGGCGATCTTAATCCAGCACAGCTGGAAGCTTTTGAGAAGATCGATACCCTCTTTAAAGGCGCTCTTCTGAGTGCTCTTGATGACTCAATTGTGGATTCGTATATGTCGTTTGACAACGGCAAGGACATGTGGGCTGCGCTCGAGGCCAAGTTTGGTGCCTCGGACGCCGGCAGTGAGTTGTACGTCATGGAGCAATTCTATGACTACAAGATGACTGATGAGCGCGCTGTTGTACAACAGGCTCATGAGATACAGTCGCTCGCAAAAGAACTTGAGTACTTCAAGTGTGTGTTGCCGGACAAATTTGTTGCCGGGGGCATCATTGCCAAGCTTCCACCTTCGTGGAACAATTTTGCTACTTCCCTGAAACACAAGAGACAGGAGTTTTCCGTTGCGGATCTCATTGGTACTCTTGATGTTGAAGAGAAGGCGAGGGCAAAGGACACACGTGCTCGAGTTGCTGAAGGAGGTTCTAGTGCCCACATGGTACAGAAGAAGAACTTCCATCCCAACAAGTTCAAAAACAACAAGAACAAAACTTAGGGCAAAGGCAAGTTTGATACAAAGAACAAGCCATCACATTCTACCAACTTCAAGAAGAATTCTCATAAGAAGGGGAAGGAACTTTGCCATGTCTGCGGTGATCCTAATCACTGGGCTCCGAAGTGTCCAAAACGCTTTGAGGAGCGCGAACATGAGAAGAGCGGCAAGTCCGCTAATGTTGTCATCGGTGATACTGATATGAAGGAATCAGGGTACGGTATTCTTCCTACCATCCTTTCAGTATTTCAATCCCCTGATTGGTTAATTGACACCGGTGCCAATGTACATGTCTGTGCTGACGCCTCCATGTTTTCTTCTTACCAGGCCACTGGGACTTCTCCCGTGCTGATGGGGAACGGGTCACATGCCATCGTTCGAGGTGTTGGTACGGTCGATCTGAAGTTTACTTCGGGGAAGACCGTGCGTCTGAAGAACGTTCATCATGTGCCGTCCATCAATAAAAATCTCGTTAGCGGTTCCCGTTTATGTCGAGATGGTTTTAAGTTGGTTTTTGAATCCAATAAAGTTGTAATTTCTAAGTGTGGACAATTTGTTGGAAAAGGCTATGAGTGCGGAGGCTTGTTTCGCCTATCTTTGTCAGATATTTGCACTAAAGTTATTAATAATGTTTGCCACAATAATGAGTCTGATATTTGGCATTCACGACTTTGTCATATTAACTTTGGATGCATGACGCGGCTAGCCAGTATGAATTAAATTCCGAAAATCTCTACTGTCAAGGGCTCTAAGTGCCAAGTATGTGTGCAAGCTAAGCAACCTCGCAAGTCGCATAAGACTGCAGAGGCAAGAGACTTGGCGTCACTAGAGCTTATACATTCTGATCTTTGTGAGATGAATTGCGTGTTGACAAAAGGTGGAAAGAGATACTTCATGACGTTAATTGATGACTCCACTAGATATTGTTATGTGTATCTTCTGAAATCAAAAGACGAGGCTTTGACTTTCTTCAAAAACTATAAAGCTGAGGCAGACAACCAACTTGATCGAAAAATTAAACAGCTTAGGTCCGATCGTGGTGGACAGTATTTTTCCAATGAATTTGATATGTTTTGTGCGGAACATGGTATAATCCATGAGAGGACGCCTCCCTACTCACCCCAGTCAAATGGGGTAGCCGAAAGAAAGAACCGAACTCTAACTGATATGGTTAACACCATGTTAGACACTTCGGGTCTATCCAAGGAATGGTGGGGGGAGGCGCTAATGACTGCGTGTCATGTCCTAAACCGGGTTCCCACAAAGCATAAGACCATGACTCCATTTGAGGAATGGGAAAGGAAAAGGTTGAAACTTTCTTACCTACGTACTTGGGGTTGTTTGGCGAAAGTCAATATATCAATTCCCAAGAAGCGCAAGCTTGGACCAAAAACCGTAGATTGTGTTCTTCTGGGCTATGCTTTTCATAACATCGGCTATAGATTTTTGATATTAAAATCTGAGGTGTCCGACATGCATGTTGGTACGATTATGGATTCAAATGATGCAACTTTCTTTGAGGACACATTTCCTATGAAGGATATGTCGAGTTCATCAAATTAGGAGATACCTACTCCATCTAGTGAGGAATTCACTGTAATTCCTTAACCCACCATTGCGATGGAACATGTTGAGAATCCTGTTGAGGGTGACAATGGAACTCCTGTGAGGAGTAAGAGACAGAGGACTGCAAAGTCCTTTGGTGATGATTTCATTGTGTACCTCGTGGATGACACACCCAGGACTATTTCAGAAGCCTATGCATCTCTTGATGCTGACTACTGGAAGGAAGCTGTACGTAGCGAGATGGATTCCATCTTAGCTAATGGTACCTGGGAGATCACTGACCGTCCTTATGGGTGCAAACCTGTAGGATGTAAGTGGGTGTTCAAGAAAAAGCTTAGACCTGATGGTACGATTGAAAAGTACAAGGCACGGCTTGTGGCCAAGGGTTATACCCAGAAAGAAGGTGAAGACTTCTTTGATACTTACTCACCCGTGGCTAGATTGACCACAATTCGGGTGCTGCTATCACTGGCTGCCTCACATGGTCTTCTCGTTCATCAAATGGACGTTAAGACAGCTTTCCTCAATGGAGAGTTGAAGGAGGAAATTTACATGGATCAGCCAGATGGTTTTGTAGTACCTGGTCAGGAAGGAAAGGTGTGCAAGTTATTAAAGTCTTTATATGGCCTTAAAAAAGCTCCTAAGGAGTGGCATGAGAAGTTCGAAAGAACATTAACTGCTGCCGACTTTGTAGTAAACGATGGTGACAAGTGCGTGTACTATCGCTATGGTGGGGGCGAAGGAGTTATTCTTTGTCTATATGTCAACGACATATTGATCTTTGGAACCAAACTTGATTTAATCAAGGAGGTTAAGGATTTCTTATCTCACTGTTTTGAGATGAAGGATCTAGGAGTAGCTGATGTTATCTTAAACATCAAGCTGTTGAGAGATGAGAATGGTGGGATCACACTGCTTCAGTCTCACTATGTGGAAAAGGTCTTGAGTCGTTTTGGGTATAGCGACTGCACACCTTCTCCAACTCCATATGATGCTAGTGTGTTGCTTCGAAAGAATCGACGGATTGCTAGAGATCAACTGAGGTATTCTCAGATTATTGGTTCGCTTATGTATTTGGCAAGTGCCACGAGGCCTGACATCTCTTTTGCTTTGAGCAAGCTGAGTCGGTTTGTGTCAAAACCGGGAGATGATCATTGGCATGCGCTTGAGAGAGTTATGCGCTATTTGAAAGGCACCGCGAGCTATGGAATTCACTACACCGGGTATCCAAGGGTACTGGAGGGTTATAGTGACTCAAACTGGATTTCTGATGCTGATGAGATAAAGGCCACAAGTGGTTATGTTTTTACACTTGGTGGTGGCGCTGTTTCCTGGAAGTCTTGCAAGCAGACCATCTTAATGAGGTCAACTATGGAAGCAGAACACACAGCATTGGACACTGGCACTGTTGAAGCCGAGTGGCTTCGTGAACTCTTGATGGACTTACCTATGGTTGAAAAACCAATACCCCCTATCCTGATGAACAGTGATAATCAAACTGTGATCGTCAAGATAAACAGTTCGAAGGATAATATGAAGTCCTCAAGACATGTGAAGAGGAGACTAAAATCTGTCAGAAAACTGAGGAACTCCGGAGTTATTACGTTGGATTATATCCAAACGTCGAAAAACTTGGCAGATCCCTTCACAAAGGGTCTATCACGTAATGTGATAGATAATGCATCGATGGAGATGGGTTTGAGACCCACCGCATGAGTTGTCCATAGTGGTAACCCACTCTATGTGATCGGAGATCCCATGAAGTAGAAGTGGGAGACAAGCTGTTGGTCAGCTGGGAGGAGAGTATCCCTATATTAACTATCCCACTCCGTGAAGATGCAATACTCTCCTGATCTGCATGGCAGGTTGATACTTATCTTAATGTGTTCCAAGTGGCTTATTCGGGTAAGCAGAGATGTTGTCCTGCAGAACATCTTCTGAGGAACACACCTATATGAATTTGACTGTTAACGTCGCAGTCTGTGAGAATTGGGTGTTCTCTAATAAATTCATGAAAAGGCCCTGGAGTATGACGTATACGCTCCACCCGCGGGGAAGCCTTGCGGCACCCAAGTATCGGTCAAGAATTTGTGTGAAACTAGTCTCGCAGAAAACTTGTAGTTCAAGGCATAGTTCACTATTCAAGTTGTGATCTAGTGTAGCATAAATCTCTAAGTGGAAGTTCAACTTCACAGTCTCCACTAAGCATCGGTATATAAACAATGTTTTGGAACTAAATGATGAGATGTGCCAATGTGACTTTGTTGGGGATTGTTGGAATTTTTGCTAGTAGGCCTTTGGCCCAAAGCCCAACTAAAATTCTGAAATTCTCTTGGCCCATTCATGCACACATGTGAGTGGAGTGAGTGAGGCTAAAGTTTAGTCCCACCTCATAAGTTGAGGGAGAGTTGCACCTCTTTATAAGGTGAGCTCTTCTACCACTTGTATGAGCATGAGAAGAGGAGACCTACTCGCTCGCCTCGCCACGCCACGCCTCGTCACGACGCGCCCCGGGTTGCGGTATTGAGCCGAGCCAAGGCGAGGACAGAGCTATGCACGTTGTCTATATTTTTGCTGCTCGGGAAAATTAATGAGTCATTAATTAATAATTAACGGACGCGTTAATTACTGAACCGTTTCCGATTCTTTTGGATCGTGACGACTCGGACGTGGGGTTTATTCCCACGACCTACCCGGCCCGCACTATATAGTTAGGCAGACGTCTACCCTAGCCGCCGCCGCTTCATATGGTTTCTCACCACCGTTCCAGATCATTGCGGCGCCAAGCAAGTCTTCTCCATCCCTCCTTTCGGCGTGCACCGGGAGAAGGGACAGCAGGCCTCCGGAACCCCGCCTCTCGTGATCCTGTACGGGAGGGGGCGATCAGGTTTTTGAGGAGCGCACTCGCGCGACTGCTGGCAGCGACGACTTCGCGAACGACGACTTCTTCCCCGACCTCGGCAACCTCATCCTCGACGACATGGGCGACAACGTCAACGCCGGCGGTGCTGCTCCTGCTGCATCGTATGTGATTCTATCCTTCCTGTTCGAGATCGTGGTACAATTCATGTTTTTAGTATGTGCCCTAGATGTGATCTGTTCATCTGCTATGCTAGTTCACATGATTAGTTTAATCTTTGTTGCTGCAGTCATGACTTATCATCTGTTTATTCGGATTAAATCTCGTAGTAATTTGCTCATATTTCCAACAGGAGTTTGAGAGGCACTTGCTTGCTCGAAAGCATCGTGCCAGAGATGATGATGCAAGCTACGACACGAGTGGTGGGATGATAGGGCAATCATCACGAGTCTTGTTAGCAGTAGTGTCTGGTTGATGCTAGAGATTTCTAAATGGTTCTCCTAGTCTAGAAGTGCATCAGTCAACTGTCCTGATTGGTTATGCTATGTGTCCTTGTCTTGTAAACATGTATGTTGGCCAATGAAAAGCTGTATGCTGGCCAATGAAAAGCTCAAAATGTTATAGGATTGAGTCTGAGATGTTGAAACTTGATGTCATCTGGCTGTTGTGCGTAAACATAATGACGAAATATATGTACAATTAAAATTTTGCTCTTAAATTTTCTATATCGCAATACTACTGTCAAGTGGTTATTGAAGATCATGTTGTTTTCTCATCTCTTTTGCGGTTGTATTTGTCATTGTCGTGGATCCTCATAATCCCATTCTTGTTCTGTTTGACCCACTTTTGTCTACTTTTATGGCTATTTGTTCAAATTAGAAAATAAGCCCACTTGGACCTCCAGTTATGATTACCTACGCTGAAAAGAGATTATCATGAAGCATTAGGCTTAATAATCAAGCATTAGGATAACTTTTTTTTCTAATTCAGCGGCCAAACACACACCTTGCAATTAATAACTGATGAAGTTGTCCAGCAGAAAGAGAAAAAGAAGTCAGGCAAACAAGCTTTGCTGATGCAAATGATACCAAAAGGAATGAATAATGGAGAGTAAGCCAAACAGACAATCAAACAAACAAAACTTGATAATATCATTTTGTTTTTCTGATGTCAAATCAATTTTCGACAGGGTCATGTCATGGGGAGAACACATTATTCCGAACGGGAAATCATCAGTATATGCGCCATTCATGTCTCCTTTCCAATGCTATATCGCTGTTCTTTAACATCCTCATCATTCACTGGATTTAGTCGTTGTTGTTGAGGATGAGGATTTTTGCTCTAATGACTCGATGTTCTTTAACATCCTCATCATTCACTGGATTTAGTCGTTGTTGTAGGTGTCGCTGATCACCGACACAAACCGCTCTAACCAGGACAGCTGGTGGAGATCCTTCATGGTGTCGACGATGTACGAGTCTGCCGCGCAGCATGGCGGCAATGACTGCTGGCTCAGGTGGTGGTGGTTGCCGCTCAGGCTGAAACCCCCTGTGAGGAACCGCTGGATGAGTGCCACCTGCACCCGGTCCTGCTCCGAGTAGTCGGCGGCGGCCGTGGGCATGCAGTCGAAGGTGTGTCCCGTATCCAGATCTCGGAGGCCTGGCAGGACTGCACTGCTGAGGGCTTAGCACTGTCTTCGTCCCAGAAGACGCACTAGCATGCTTGTACGCCGTTGTTGTACTCGCGTCGCGGGAGTAGCAGAACTCATGGCCACACCTGCAGAAGTGACCAAAGACCTTTAGCATGGAGACAAGAATTGCATGACAACGCACACATGAATGAATTCTGTTGTAAATAGGAACATCATTTGAGGCTGTGTGTGGTAACCTCCTTCCGTTCACAAGCCATCAATTACAGAATTTTGAAGACGAGATGACACAACTTGGGTGCACTTACAGAATTCATATGCAAGTAAGATAGCGGTAGCGATCGATTTGAACAACAACCGCTCCAATCCGTGAGAAATCCAAATAATATTACCACACTTGTCACTTTTTTTTTGTTACTGTAACAATCAGAAGAGGAACCACCAAGATCATATAGGCATCAAACTGACTGCAGAGCCGGACCGAGCGTCTCCAACTTGTATCCCGCACGCGCTGAATTTGAACACCCAAAACTGATACCCTGGATCTGGGAGGGAGGTAAGGAAGAGATGAGGGAAGGGGCTGAAGTACCGGCGGGGCAGTGGGAGAGCGGCCACTACAACCAAACTCACCCGGGGGTTCGCGCGTCTTCGCCTCCAGGACCTTGTGCCGGCCGCCGTCTCCGAGAACCTCGCGCCGGCGTGGTCGCCTCCAGGACCTCGCGCCGCTGCCGCCTTCTCCCAGCTCCACGCGCCGGCGCCTCCCTCTCGCGAGATGGGTTAGGCTAGATACATGCGATTGAACGAGACAGAGATTCTTTACACAAAAACAGGACCATAATACCCTTTTTGATTAAACTTAATACTTTTAATTAAATGTTAAAATCAACGGTGGAAAATAATCAAAGAGAGAGTTACATGAAATTACACATCGTAACTCTACAATCACCGTAAAAGAACTCAAATTTGCTATTATGATTCATGGACTGAGAAAGAAAGAGGAGCGGTCGCACTTGTACTAAAGGACAAAGACTTGGCCAACCCTCTCGTTCCGCCACCTAAATTTAGCCAAACAAACCAAAGGCAAGAATCCAGGAACAACTAGAGCCAGGCTTCATTCACCAGCTCTTGGCAAACGAGGATGCCGCGCGACTCTCAGAATCCAGGCATCATCTTGATGTGGATTAAGGACGTCCAACGAAGGAGGAGGAGTCACGTAGCATTCAGCCGCAGCCGCAGCGGGAGGCATCGAGATGATCGGATCAGGCCGAGAGGCACCGTTGCTCCGCGTCAGGAAGGTGTACCATGAACGATGCCCCGGATGCAGACAGGAGAGGAAGACGCAGGCCGATCACCGGATACCCTACACGGAGTTCCTCTACATTTGGATCGCATGCTTGTGTGCCGGTATGATGCCACACGATGCTCTTTTTACAGGATTTCCACTGATGATCAGGCAGCATCCTCTCATAGAACAGCTGTCTGACTGCCAGAATCCGGAGGGTGTAGAGATGTTATAACATTTGGATCCACCACTCTAGTACAGTAATGCAATCCAGTCGCTTTCAATTAACATAACCAAGAGATTCATATTTCAGACTTCAGAACATTAGGAGATGTTCCCAAACATGTGCCTTTCTGCATTTATTTCATGGTGTCTACAGAGGCTCTTTCTGCAGTTTGTCTACAAAACTCACTTTTTTTTGGCACATGTTGTTTTGATTTAGCTATATCAACAGTTGGCGCTTGCTAACTAACAACTTGGTTTGTGATCTTTCCAGCTCTACCGATCCAATCACTGTTTCCCTATCTATACTTCATGGTATGTACAAAAGTCGCAAAACTTGAACATCTATCCTGATTGTATGCATGAGTTATCGTTTGTTGAATTATTACATACCTTGTGATGATTAATTATATGTTCGGTGTTGTTATTATTTAACAGATTAGGGACTTGAAAGTCGCAAAGGAAGAGCAAGACATTGGGTACTATGCTGGTTTTGTTGGTGAGCATTGTTCCCTGGCAACGTTTGTCAATTTACTGGAAAAATAAGGGAATAAAAGACTATAAGTACACCGAGTAGACTTTAATAGCGTTATAATGCGAAAATATTGATTTTTCGACCAGTAGCTACTGACTGTATATACCCTGTCTCAAGGGGCTACTTATTTCCTTGGAAGAACCATCAGTGCTGTGCCATGGGGCATTTTTGCTGACAAATATGGGAGGAAGCCCTGCATTGTTACCAGTATCCTCTCAGTGTATGGAAAATTCAGTTACATTATGAAAACATATTTCGTACTCCATTCAGTTAAATCAAAATTAATCTTATGCTACCACTAATTTTTCAGGATCGTATTTAACACCCTTTTCGGCCTTAGCACGACTTATTGGATGGCAATTGTAACTAGGGGGCTACTTGGGTTACTCTGTGGTATATTAGGACCAATTAAGGTAATTTCTGTACACTGAGGGTGACTGAGTTAATTAAGCAAATGTTATTTAGTTGTTGAACACTCACGGTTGTCTCTGCATTCTTCAGGCCTATGCTTCAGAAGTCTGCAGAAAAGAGCACCAAGCACTAGGAATTTCTCTTGTGAGAACAGTTCATCTTTATGTTAAGACTCCGGTTTGATTCATTTGAAGAAAGGATTATCTGTTACTAGCTGATAATTATGTTTGACATTATGTCAGGTTACATCTTCACGAGCAATAGCTCTTGTTATTGGACCAGCCATTGGAGGATTTCTTGCACAGGTGAGGATCAGTCAAGTTCGATGTCGAGTTATAGAAATATAGAACAATCCTTGCAGAATTAACATCATATTTAACCACTTTATCAAACTAAGATTAAGTTACTTCTGCATACAGTAGTTCAATAAAGCCATTACTGC
This sequence comes from Secale cereale, assembly GCA_902687465.1. Classification (NCBI taxonomy): domain Eukaryota; kingdom Viridiplantae; phylum Streptophyta; class Magnoliopsida; order Poales; family Poaceae; genus Secale; species Secale cereale. The sequence continues at coordinate 353,291,750 of LR738711.1, forward strand.
AATAACTCACGGGGCCACTATAAGTATATGTAACCGTGGTGTGGAGCTTGAGAATAATGGATCATCTACTAATTGGGGCAAAACTAAAATACTGGACCAATAGGCAAGAACTTTCCTGTCATGGCAGTTTTAGGAAAGTGCAGATATGCCTTATTTGGAGGAATTTATATTTAACAGTTATTAAAAGTGATAACTATATTTTTTGTCGAAGGATGGACACAACCTCTCCCTTTGGAGGATAGTTAGTAATCTTATATGAATGGCTCTGGCTTACATTGTCTATTCCCTGTTCTGTATCAGCCTGCAAAGAAGTACCCGAATCTTTTCTCCGAGGAATCCCTATTTGGAAGGTATTATTAGTCGCACCCTTTCAATGATACAAATTTTGCATTGGTGGGAAGATAAGATAAACCATTCAAATTACATCTACTTATAGGTTTCCATACTTCCTCCCCTGCTTTGTCATATCGGTTCTAGCGGCAGGAGCATGTCTTGCATGCATTTGGCTCCCGGTATTGCCCCTAAATCTCCTTATGATTTTTTTTCTCTCCCTTGATTTCCTACTTGAATAAATTATTCGGTTTAGGAAACTCTGCACATGTACCATGATGACAAAGTGGAAGCTATTGAGGAAATGGAGGCACAAGTTGCTGATTCGACCTCAGGAGACAGGAAAGCTAAACAATCTGGATCAGGCAGAATGGCATCCACAAAGAACCTGCTAAAGAACTGGCAGTTGATGTCAGCAATAACCCTCTACTGTGTGTTTTCTCTCCATGATACAGCTTATCTTGAGGTAAATCTATGTTTAGGCATATTGAACATATTCAACAACATTTTAGGTTGAAAAGATGCTACTATTTATTATATCTATGCTTTAGAGGATAATTATATTCGGGACTAAAGCAACCTTTTTTTTTGTAAGGAACTAAATCAACTTTGCATGTGTTCTGTAAATAACATGGTCAGATATTTTCACTCTGGGCTGTGAGCAGCAAAAAATATCGGGGATTGAGTTTTACATCTCAGGAGGTTGGTACCGTGCTAGCTATCTCAGGTATGTGACGTTTCTTCAGTTTGTATAGGTACGGTCATCCGCAAGAGAAGCATTCAGCACAAAATGAAACTTGACACATATCTGGCATCTCTCCTTTACCTATCACATGAAGTACTGGTTTTGAACTCCCTTACCTTATGTTTGTTTGATCTTTCAGGTTTTGGTGTTTTGTTATATCAACTTCTGATTTATCCACTCCTTGCCAAGTATGCTGGGTTAGTCAAGCCATTCCGTTCTGCAGCGGTATGTCACAAGAACGTTTTACATCAAGATACTTCATTAATATGTATAATCTATTATACTGTACCAAATGCATGTTCGTTTTTTCAGGTATTATCTATACTTCTCCTTGCAACATATCCATCCATGGCTAACCTATATGGTCTGGAGCTGAAAGTACTCATCAACATAGCCTCGCTTCTTAAGAATATGTTTGCAGTACGTCCATTTTCTGATCGGAACAAATTGTTAGCATATTATTATTTGTATTGCTTCGTTTAAAGTGAAAAATAATACTCCCTCCGTCCCATAATATAAGAACGTTTTTGATACTACACTAGTGTCAAAAACGTTCTTATATTATGGGACAGAGCAAGTACAAACGAGGGGTGTTGGTTGGTGGTTGGCAAAAACACTATAGAACCACAAAGAAAAATCATACCTCGCTCCGGCGGGAGCTATGTGTACTAGCTGAAGGGGCCGTGCCCCCCCCCTCCCGCACGCGCGCTCCCCTGACCAATACAAATCACTAAAGGATTTTTTTGAGAGGACTTAACAACATGTTCATCATCTTGCCGAAGTTCAGTAAAACCTTCCTTTAAAAGAATACAAACAAGTTGATGATGGTTTTGGCGGGTCTAAAGAAACCATAGGTGAGCACCACTCGTATAGATGAAATAAAATTAGATGTTTAGTACCCTTGGACAAATAAGCTTCATAGGCAATGATCTTAATAGACAATTTTATCATGAAGATATTTAATTTATCATTTAAAATGGAACAGGCTACGATTACTATTGCCTGCAATATCCTGCAGAACACAGCGGTGGTATGTATCATCTGTCTCATTGCGTTTTCTTTGATATATTTCTGCTATGTTCTAACTTCTCCAATGAAAACGTGTACAGGCACAAGAACAAAGGGGTGTCGCAAATGGTATATCTGTGACTCTGATGTCAATCTTCAAAGCAGTAGCTCCAGCAGCAGCAGGAATTATGTAAGCACAGTGTTTCTTTTATTTTATGAGTAGGAAGTCTTGTGAGTTTTTGCTTGGCCGCATGTGTGATTCCCAACCAGTTAGCTAACCTTTTGCCTTTATCTAGGTTTTCATGGGCTCAGAAGAACATAACTGGACTGTTCTTACCAGGTAAACACATTGCTCATACAACCCATGCTAATTGCACTTGTACTGATAGCTTTGCTTTCGACTTGAATGGAAACAAATACTCCCTCTACACCGAAATACATGTCACTGGAGTAGCTAAACTTCAGATCACATATTATCAGGGCATATACTTCTTTGATTTACATCTGATATGCAGGTGATCAGATCCAGTTCTGGATGCTGAACATGGTGTCAATAATTGGGCTCTCACTGACGTTCAAGCCATTTTTCTCTATGCCGAGTGCGCTGAAATGATGAGCACACAATTATGTTCATCTAGCTAGTTAAGTAAAGTTAGGGTCACTACCACAGATTGCAGCCCTGGATAAAAAAAATTGTGTCGTGTATTGTGTCACAGATATTTTTCATATTTTTTTTGGTTGTGTGACTCGTTCCTGGTAAGAAGACCAATATCATTTTCGTGGATTGGTGTATGTACCTTGTGTGGAAAGAATATTTGGTGCAAGACAATTGTATTCACCTCATGGGTGCCAATATATAACACATACATGGGTAGTTTCGCCCACGACTAGAAGCCTAATTACAGAGTACAGACTTGGGCTACAAGCGGGACAACTATACTGAATACATTGTACACACGGAATAAATACAATCATCCGTCAACACCCCCGAGCAATCGAAGCACCGTGTGTCTGGCGATGCAAAGACTAGGCCGGAACTCCTCAAATATGGATTGGAACTCCTCAAAGGTGGACGTCGGCAAACCTTTGGTCATGATGTCGGTGAACTGATGTGTGGTGGGAACATGAAGAACTCGAATCTTCCCAAGAGCGACCTGTTGGCAACAAAATTAATATCCAACTCAATATGCTTGGTCCGACGATGATGAACCGGGTTGGCGGAGAGGTAGACCGCAGAGACGTTGTCGCAGTAGACCATGGTGGCTTTGTGAACATGATGGCAGAGCTCATGAAGAAGTTGTTGAAGCCACGTACACTCAACAACGACGTTGGCCATACCATGATACTTGGCCTCAGCACTTGATCGCGAGACTGTGGACTGGCGTTTAAATGGCCACGAGATGGGAAATGGTCCAAGGAACACACAATACTCGGAGGTAGAGCGACGAGTGTCCGGACAACCAGCCCAGTCAGTATCCAAGTAGGCGACCATGTCGGTGGAGGGTGATGCTGGTGAGCTCCATGTGACAATGGATGTACCGGAGAATCCGCTTAACCAGGAAACAATGAACATCGCGAGGAGATGCATGTGGAGACATACTTGCTGAACAACATACCGCAACTCAGGTTGAGTGAGTGTCAAGTAACGCACGACACTGACAATGGACCGGTCAAAGGAGGCATCCGGAGCGGGAGCACCATCAGTAGAGGAGAGCTTGGCCTTCATGTCGACAGACATAGCCGCATGCGTGCAATTAAGCATGCTAGCGCGGTCAAGTAGCTCATGAGCATACTTCCATTGATGAAGGAAGAAGCCATCCATGCGTCGTACTACCTCGACGTCGAGGAAGTAGTTGAAGGGCCGCAAGTGCTTGATGACGAGCAATACACGAAGGTGCTCGGTGAGCCATCCAAGGAGGTCGGTGGTGCATGCCGTCAGGATGATGTCGTCGACGTAGAGCAGCAGGTAGGATGTAACGGCGCCCTGTGTGTACACAAATATCGAGGCCATGATATGCTAGTAACAGGCACGCGGAGCCTGCTTGAGGCCATACAAGGAGTGGAAGAGCAAGCAGACATGACCATGATGCACGTCGTCGATGAAGCCAGTGGGATGCTGGCAGATGACTTGTTCATCAAGATGACCATGAAGAAATGCATTGGAGACATCCATTTGATGAACGGGCCATGCACGTGACACAGGAGCTAAAAAATGGTGCGAACATTTTTCCGAGTGGCCGCTATCCCTCCGACCAGTACATCTTCACTGCCTCGACATCCATGTCTTAGCCCATCCCTCCATCCACTCGTGCCACTCTTCGTGATGCTCAATGGTTTGCAGCCATGCTGGAGGAGTTTGATGCCTTGTTGCGGAACGGGCCTTGCAGTTTGTACCTCGCCCCCCACATGCTAATGTCATCAGCAGCAAGTGGGTGTTCCAGCATAAGCTCCGTCCCAATGGCACACTCCAGCGGTATAGGGCTCACTGGGTGGTTGGCAGTTTTCGACAGTGTGCGGGTGTTGAATTCACCGACCCATTCGCTCCAGTTGTCAAACCGGGCACGATCATGTACGTGTACACACGAGATAAATACAATCATCCGTCAACACCTTGAAATCCGTAACTGAAACACTATTATTTCGATCTGAACCTTGATATCCACGTCTTAAAGACAAAACATTGATATCCGCCATAGCAGCTTACAGTACCTGCATTGCGGAACTAGCCAACTGAAACACTAAGGTATCTATTTTCAGTCAAGGGACGAATCTATCTTTTTTAGAGTGACAAGATTCTTTTTGTAGGTGGAAACAATAGTTTTTTTCTTGAATTGTATGGAGTGCTTACCACATGCATCACCTGATGAAAACAGAAACTTTATTAATAAAGGAACACGTGTACAATCGGTAGCAAGTGGGCTAATCAGATAATATGGGGCATCCTCCCCAAGGACATCCCAGTTGTTTGGAGACAACACTCCAAGAGCAGCTTAACCATGCTGGCTAAGGAAACACCACACTCGACCAGCTAGCGCCACGACACCGAGATGGAAAAATAGAGCAGCAACATCCTCAAGGACTTTCTAACTGCCCTTTGACAAGGCACTAAAAGTGGCCGGCCGGCTGGACTCGGAAAGCAATGCCCTCCACCGACTTGGCAATGACCTCCCTAAGGACCTCTTAATTGGTGGCAGACAACACATAATGACCGACTAGCCATGCCGGCCAAGGTAGCAATGCACTGGGTCGACCCTAGTACCACCACACCGACACAACCAACCTGAGCAAGCACATGCTCAAGGACTTTGTAACAGCCCATTGATAACACACAAAAAGTGACCGCCAGACTGGGCCGAGAAAGCAATGACCCTCCACCAAACCGATAACATTGCATGAGAGATATAGCTGAAAGCAGGCTAATAACCAAACGAGAGACATCCCGCGGCCACCGACAACACACCAAAAGTATCCGACATGCGATGTCTTAATTGTGACGTCACAATAGCCTACCCAAATACAATGCCGGTGCAACCCATGTGTCTGTTTGCCAAGAACGGATAAATAAATCTATGGTGTTAGAGGATAGGCAGATGTTTTCACAGGTTTTTCGCTCGACGCTCTGTGGAGTACTCCCATAATCACAATATTAGCGGGCGATGCAGGATGACTCTGAGCTTTTGAGAAGTATTCCTTTGGCTTGATCTGGCTATGGTCTGCATTGACTGGTGTCGTTAGGATGTTATCTGAGTTTTAATTCGGGTGGTGGGACTTCGGCTATGCCAACACCATCCAAGATCTGCAGATGATGGAAGACTCCTGCCACTTGTTGAAGTAGGCTAGGCCTCGCTTTAGCGAGTCGGTGAGGTAAAATTTTGTCGTAACTAGGAAATTATAGGACCAGAGGGCCAAGCACATATCCTGCATCGCTTCCTTCGACATCTCTAGTAGGTTAGTCTTTTCATTAAGCTTGTACATTGACACTTGGATCTCGGTTTCCATTACCCTCCTTGGATTATTGCCCGTCTTAGCCGCTTCGTAAGGTGTTCTTTCATCCTGTTTAGTTCAGTGTGCAGGGCTAAAAGTGCAACTAATCCCCGTATGGTTTTGATAATTCATAACAACATATAGCTCATTGAACTATATCCATTCAAGATATATATTTTAGGATGTTCAATGAATGACATGGCATGGATTAGAGATGTGGACCCCTCAAAATGCTAAGGACAAAGATTGGCAAAAGTTCAAGACTCTTCATCTTTATTTTAGTGATCCAAGATAAGGGGATGAGGTGTTGCTTAATGGATTACTTGCTCAAGTGCTTAGTGATATTGCTCCAAAAACTCTCAACCAATCTCTCCATCCAAATTTGTCAAAACCCTAAACTCCAACTCGGACACACCGATATCTCCTACACGGACCCACCGAGTTCACATGACATAGCCACTGCCAGAAATCCTAAAAGTTTGGTTCAACCGATACGGATCTCGGTCTCAACGAGGTGGCCTTGCCAGCGCTCTATGACCAGTTGCATTTATTTCGGTCTCACCGAGTTGGCTTGACAGATTCTCTGTATACCTTTTGTTCACTTCGGTCTCACCGAGTTGACACAATCGGTCTCACCGAGATGAAGTGTGACGCCCGAAGACCGACGCTCCAGAAGATTCCAGATGTTTCGGGGTTTTCCCGCGTGTTTCAGTTTTGCTTGCTCTGTTTTTAATTGTGCATTGCATCATGTCATCATGCCATCATGTCATAAATCTTTTGCTTCTCAACTAAATAAATTGTGTGGATCTTCGATCCATTTAAATTGAGGGAAGAGTGACTTCTCTTTATAACATATCCTCCTAATAATTATGGAGCTATTATAATTAATCCATTAATTTGGAATATCCAAACACACTTGCAATTAATTCTCTTGCCTTTGTTATCTTAATTCCCGGCCTCAGACTTGTCCTCAAATTCTAGCCCATTTGGATTTCTTCTAAAGGGTTTTCTAAATTCAAATAGTTTGACTTTTATTCAAACTTGTTTGAATTTTCATCTTCCAAAAACCTTCCATCATTTTTTATTAATTTCCTTACATTTTTGTGAGTCCGGGAAGATAATCCCCATGCCCAAACTCCTTCTCTAGCCTTTTCTTTTCTTCCCTTTTCTTTCTTCTTTTGTTTATTCTGTTTTAAAACTCCGTCTAGAGAGAGAGGGAGCGGAGAGTACTAGCCCAGCCGGCCTCTTGGGCCTGACTAACCAAAGCCCATCCGCCCTCCTAATCGAACCCTAGCCCGATCCCCTAGCGCTCTCTCCCTCTCCCTCGACCCCTCTTCTCCTTCAGCGCCGCCAGAAGGGATCGAGTCCCGATCCCGTCTTCCTCTCGCTCTCTTCCTTGCGCCCGACCTCCCCTACCCTGCCCTTCTCCTCCTCCCGAGCCTCCGCCGCTGGAGCGCCCTGCCACGCCGCCCTGCCGCGACCACGCCTCTGACTCCTCCTCGTCGCGCATCCAGTCGCCGCCACGCCATGGCGCCAGGTGCATTGCACCACCACCTCGCGCCGGCCACCCTCCGACCTCCTCCGCGCCAGGGCCGCCGGGTGTTGACATCCAGCTCCTCCACGGGCCAGTGCCGCGGCCGCCGGAGCTCTTCTCCGCATGTGCTTCGAACCAGGGACGACGCCATCCAGTGCCGCGCCATCTCCGTCCAACGCCGTGACTTCCTCCGCGGTCTCATGGAGATTCCCTCGCCGCTCCCTTGATCCGCGAGCACACCTGCAGGCGCTGCTTCACCAGCTGCGCCATGGCTTCTTCCTCCTCCCCGAGCAGGAGCTCCACCTCACCTTTTCTTTTTCGCGCCAAGACCGAAGCCGGCTAGTTGTCCATCGCCTCCTTGCTGCTGCCTCCGTGGTGCCCGAGTTTGGGTTTTCTTTTGTTAGCTTCAGTTCTGCAAGTACCAAGTACCTCGACGCTCGACGCCCGAACGACTACCTTCGGTGAAGAAACGTGTACGACTAACCTCGAAGACCCATGGATGCGCCAAGTACCCTTCGGACCAAGACGTCAAGTACCACTACGTGCATGTACCACTACCGTCGCCCAGAAGACGTCCGATGCCGCGACAAGTACCTCTACGGAAACATGAGCATCTACGAAACGTGTACGACGACCGTCGCCGAAGACGCGTGTACGACTACCGTCGCCGAAGACCATCGACATGTACAACTACAATCAACCGTGGATGTCAAGTTCCTCGCCGTGACCCCGAACGTCTACAAAAAAACGAGAGCGTGCACCTCTGCTTCCACTACGAACCGCTTGTACAACTACTTCCCTCGACGTCTTGAACCCCTCCGAAAACGCTCGCTACAAAGGTATACCGCGAGACGGCACCCGAGAACGTTTGCATGTGGTTGCATGAGATGAAGTACTTGTGTGCACCGTGCCCGATGCGTCGCTTGTCATGCCCCTCGTTTGCCTCATCGCCAACCCGTGGGAACCTGGTGACGGGATCACCCCACCTTTCATCTTGTTCGACTCGCTCACGCCACCTTTGTTTTGCACCGGTCTCTCGACGAGTTACCGGAACTGATATGTTGCGTGGCATCATTTTCGGATTCGTCGCCGTGGCCCCTTTCTTTCCACCACGGTGACAATACTTCATATCTCTTCATGTTAACTTCTACTAAAAAATTTGCATAAAACTTGCATTTGTCATCCACATCATGATAACACATTAAAATTCTTAAATTGTTCTTTGCTTTAAGAATTGCTAAATATGACATATGGGGTTTTACCGGAATTGTTGTTGTTAGTTCCGGCCTCAATTAAAATGACTAAATAGTTAGTTTACTTTTGCTTCATCTCTTGCCATGTTAACAGACATGTAATCTTGTCTTGTAATAAACGAGGGTCAACTAAATAAATAAAATGTGGTGTTTCGTCAATATGCAACTCGCTGCATATTGGGCTCCATTTAAATTGTAGTTTTGTTTGTGCTTCCTACCTTGCCATGTATTGCATCATATATAGACTTGTGTTATTTTTTTCTGTGCTTCCTACCTTGCCATGTTTTGCTTCCTGTATAGACTTGTAGTGCATCCTATATAGAACCGTCTTGCATCATACTTGGTTGAGCATATTGTCATGTCTCGTGTGGTGTGTTTACCGTGTTGCTTGCTTCTTCTCGTTAGTGCTTGTTCCGTTGCGTTCGTGAGGATTCGTTCGTCTACCCGTGGTTCTTCTTCAAGGCTTCTTCTTCGTCTTCTTCATGGATCCATTCTTCTTCCTTGTGGAGTCCCAGGCAAGATGACCATACCCTTGGATACCTTTACTACCATTGCCATGCTTAGTTGTCTCGATGCTATTGTTATATGTCGCGCTACCCATCATTTATTGTCAGCCCTCGCCTTGTTGCCATGAAACCTCTAACCTTTGACACCTTCCTAGCAAACCATTGTTTGGCTATGTTACCGCGCTTGCTCAGCCCCTCTTATAGCGTTGTTATTTGCAGGTGAAGATGAAGATTGATCCATGTCGGATCTTGATGTTTTGGGAATATCACAATATCTATTATTATTATTAACACACATATATACTGGACATGGGTGGAAGGCTTGGCCTTTTGCTTGGTGTTTTGTTCCACTCATGCCACCTTAGGCGCCGATAAACCGGCATTATGTTCCTTGATTTTGCGTTCCTTACACGGTTGGGTATATGGGGACCCCTTGACACTTCGACTTTGAATAAAACTCCTCCAGCAAGGCCCAGCATTGGTTTTAATTTGCAACATAATAACAACTTAATTAATTAACTAAATTTGCCTAGGGGGTCGCGCCCTCGAGGATTCTTTTCTACATAGCAGGGGGGGAGTGCTGATGGTGTTGTCCGAAACTAGAGCCACTTGCGGTGCCACCCAGGTATCTGGGGTCTTCGGTTGCTGTACGTAGTGCTCATCCGGACGTGGCCTGAGACGAGATGCCCGTGGCTACCATCAGGGTGTCGGCACACCGGGAGGTCTTTCTAGACTTTTTTTACCATTATCGAAATGTCTTGTGCACCGGGATGCCGAGCCTGATCGGATTTCCCTAAGATAAGGGGTAATAATTATTATTACTTCAGCTGATCGTGAGAGCTTGTGATGGGCTAAGTTGGGACACCCCTGCAGGGTTATGAACTTTCGAAAGTCGTGCCCGCGGTTATGTGGCAGATGGGAATTTGTTAATGTCCGGTTGTAGAAAACTTGACAGAGGATCCGAAGTAAAACACACAACTGCGTGAGTAACCATGACTGTCTCTTTTCACTTTGAGAAGAGAACATGGTGGGGTTATGTTTGACTCGTAGGTAGTTCAAGATCTTTAGCAATCATTACTAGTTGTGACCACTTGCGTAGATGCTCATCTTATTCTTGTACTCGTAAGCTAGCCACCATATTATGCTTAGCCGCTGCTGCAACCTCACCACTACCCTCTTCCTTACCCATAAAGCTTTGCTAGTCTTGTTAACCATGGTTATGGGATTGCTGAGTCCTCGTGGCTCACAGATACTACAACACCAGATGCAGGTTGAGCCGAGAATGATGCAGGAGCTGGTTCAAGTACTTCACTGGGAGCTCGATGAAGAGAGTGGCCGTATGCTTGTGACGTTTTCGACGATCAATAGTGGTTTCTACTAGGGGCGATTCGAACCTGTGGCTTTATGTATTTTGGTATCTTTCATTTGGATCTTCACCCGTAGTCGGGTCGTGATGTTATTTGAATGATGATTTGCTTATGTATTGAATTGTGTGACGTGGCGAGTGTAAGCCAACTATTCTTTTGCAATTTCATCCCTATTTTTACATGAGTCGTGCAAAGATACCGAACTTGAGATCATTCTAGAATGTGCTTATACCTTTAAGTCGTGCCTCGACACGTAGGTGGTATAGTCCCATCCTGGGCATTACATGAAGTTTTCCCTAAGCCCTAGCACATCAGTCTCACCGAGTTGTTCCAGTCGGTCCCACTAAGATTCCAAACGTTCACCTGTTTGAACTAATCGGTGCCACCGAGTTCTCTTATTCGGTCTCACCAAGTTGGGTCAAATGTGTGTAACAGTTGGATTTTTGTGTGGAGGCTATATATACCCCTCTACCCTCTCTTCATTTGCAAGAGAGCCATCAGAATGTGCCTACACTTCCACCATTCATTTTGTGAGAGAGAACCACCTACTTATGTGTTGAGATCAAGACATTCCAATCCTACCACAAGAATCTTGATCTCTAGCCTACCCCAAGTTGCTTTTCACTCAAATGTTCCTTCCAACATATCCAAATCTACGAGAGAGAGTTGAGTGTTGGGTTGATTATCATTTGAAGCACAAGAGCAAGGAGTTCATCATCAACACACAGTCTATTACCTTTTGGCGAGTGGTGCCTCCTAGATTGGTTAGGTGTCTCTTGGGAGCCTTTGTCAAGAGGTGTGTAGTTGAACCAAGAAGTTTGTAAGGGTAAGGAGATCACCTAGTTTGTGAAAATCTACCCGAATGAGGCAAGTCCTTCATGGACGATGGCCACGATGGGATAGACAAGCTTTCTTCTTTGTGGACCCTCCATCGATGGAGCCCTCCATGGAGTCGTGCTGTCGTTACCCTTCGTGGGTTGTACTCTCCATCAACGTGGAAATACGATAGCACCACCTATAGGAAACCACGCCAAAAAGCTCTGTGTCTCCATTGTGTTTGCACTCTCCAAACGCTACCTTTTACCTTCATACGCAATGTGTTACTTTCCGCTGCTATACTCCTACAATTGCATGTGTAGGAAGATTGCTTGACTTGTTCAACTTGCTAAAATCTACCCACAACTAAAATAGGGAAAATGCTAGATTTTTATTTTGTAAAGTAGTCTAATCATCCCCCTCTAGACATACTTTCGATCCTACAAGTGGTATTAGAGCTTTGGTCTCCATTTGCCTTGATTTCCATAGCTTTGGTGATCATGGCCTTGGTTTCACAACCTAGGAGAGTATGACATCTAGTGAGAGAAATTATCATCGTAGAGGTTCTCACTTTGATGGTTCTAATTTTGCTAGTTGGAAACATAAGATGAGCATGCATATTATTGGTCATAACCCCACCATTTGGGCTGTTATTCGTATTGGCTTGCAAGGTAAATACTTCGAGGATGGACAAGAACCGGATCGTGAAGCGACCGCGGAAGAAATGAAGATGTTGCAATGCAATGCTCAAACTTGCGATATTCTCTTCAACGGACTGTGCCCCGCAGAATTCAACAAAACCAGCCGTCTTGAGAATGTGAAGGAAATTTGGGATGCTTTGGTTGATATGCATGAGGGTACCGAGTCCTTCAAGGAATCCAAGTTGGACGTGCTTCAAAGTAAACTTTGGGGTACACCATCTATTGAAACGCTAGTGGATAGGATCAAAGAGGAGGCCCGCTGCTGGGCGAAGGCAGGCGCCCAAGGGCTTCAGGTTGTTCCGCCCATAACCTGGGACGTCCATTGACCGAACACATAACCATGTATCAACCCAATTCCTAGGAGGTCTTCCATCTTTTCAATGAAATGAAAGCAAAGGCCTTTTGCATTTTCTCAAAAAATAGTCAACTTGACAAGTTCAATATGAAGGATGGTGAAGGAGTCGCTGAAATGTACTCTAGGCTTGCTCTCATCACGAATGAGATTACTGGCTCAGGAAGTGAACAAATGACCGCAGGTTCATCATCAAGAAGATCCTAAGAGCCTTGGATGGTAAATATGATACCGTGTGCACATTCATCCAAATGATGCCAAATTACAAAGATCTCAAGCCTACGGAAGTCATTGGTATAATTGTTGCTCATGAGATGTCTCTCAAGGATATGGAAGAACTCCATAACAAGTCTAGTGGTGCATACAAAGCTTCATGTAATGCTCCCACAACATCGAGTGAGAAACAAATCTTCAATGAAGAATTGAGCCTAATGGTGAAAAACTTCAACAAGTTCTATAAGAATCGAAGCAAAGATAGAAGCTCCAAGTCAAGATCCTACAATAAAAAAAAATCTTCTAGTCGTGATCGTAATTGCTACAATTGTGGAAGACCCGGACACTACTCCAATGATTGTACGGCTCCCTACAAGAGAAGAGAAGATTCACCAAAAAGGGGAAGTACAAGAGATGAATCACCTACAAGATAGAGAAGGAGTAGAGATGATCGTTATGAACAAATACCCTCTCGTAGAACCAAGGATTCAGAAAGGAAGGACAAGTCATCAAAGAGCTACCCAAGACGAAGACATCAAGCTGACGTTGGTGAATGGGTGTCCGGTTCCGACTGTGACAACTACTACGAGAGAAGCTGCCACTCCGACTACGAATATACTCAAGGTGAAGGTGTTACCAGAATTGCTCTAGTGTCATCCAACTCCTATGACATATTTGACTTACCAAATGAAGGAATAGGAAGATGCTTCATGGCTAAAGGCCCCAAGGTATCACACCCCGAGTATCTTGACTTCAATAGTGATGAAGATGATTTGTTAGGTGATGATGAGTTACTTGTTGACAAAGCTAATGATGAAAACTATGATGAACTTGGTAGTAATCATGATAGTCAAGATGAAACTAATGACAATGATAAGAAGTAGATGGAGCGTCTAACTGAAGAACTAAACACTCTTAAGTTAGCTCATGAAACAACTCTAGAGGATTATAGAGAACTCCTAAGGACTCATGAGAAGCAACACTTCGAGAAGCTAAATTTAGAGCAAGAGCATGAGTTTCTAATATCTATCAATCATGATCTTCGGAAGAAGAGTTCTTACATTGCCGAACATTTCCTCTTGTCTACTTATATGCCACAAGTAAAATCTAGTAACAAGAGCAAGAAAGATTCTTCTTCTAGCAGTAACAATAAACATGATATATCAAATATTGTTGCTTCTAGTAATTCTCTTGATTCCACTAACGATTATCTTATCCAAGTTACACTTGAGCAAGAAAATAGCTTATTGAAGGGAATTATAGAGAAAGGTGTTCACAAAAGTTAAAGTGCTAGTTATCGACTAGAGGGGGGTGAATAGGCGCTTTTTATGAAAGTCTTCAAAACATGTAATGTATTTAAAGACAGACAAGCAAACATTACCTACACAGTATGCAGAAGAAGGTAAACTACACTAGAATGGCCATAGTCAAGGAAGCATGATGCATTAAGCACGAAGACTAATAGCAGCTAGGTAGTGCAGATCGTAATGGAAGATAGTGTGAAGCCAATTAGCAAACAGAGAGTATGTCTTCACAGAATGAAGATAAATGGATCAGGCATGCAATAGCTTCACAAAGCTAAACAGTAGGCAAAGGAGTGAAGAGATAGAACCAGTTGCTTGACGAAGACAATGATTTGGTAGACTAGTTCCAGTTGCTGTGACAGCTGAACGTCTGGTTAGGGAGGCAAAGATTGAGCTCAGAAGACCACATCTTCACCTTATTCCCCTTGAGCTAAGGTCACTTAGTCCCCGCCTAATCACTCTGGTAAGTCTTCAAGGTAGACTTCCAAACCTTCACATACTTCGTTCATCGGCTATGCACAATGGCTCTTGGATCCTCAGAATGCGACGCCTAACCGATTGGAAGATCAAAGTCTTCATGTGTAATAAGTCTTCAGATCATGCGGATAGAAAGACTTCAGTGATGCCAAACACTCTTTGGGCCTTGGGTGTTAATAGGGTTTTGTCCTCGTAGTGATTCTCTCTCAAAGGCTTTGGAGGTGAGTTGCTCTCAAACGACAAAAGCCGTGTCTTAAATCTAAGCAACCTGACATGATTTTTGGTGGAGGGGGTGGGCTATTTATAGACAGGAGGCAACCTGGCATGATTTGTACGAAATGACCCTTGGTCATTGGGGAACCGACACGTGTCTAACAGTCGATTTTCAAACACACATGGCAGCTTGACATGGGCTACAAGTAAAGCTGACTTGTCCAACTCAGGACGAGATTTTCTATCATTGTCTTCACTCGAAGACATATGAATTGGGTTGAGCATCACATCAGTTTTTCTGACTTTGTTCACTTGGACCCCGCTTGACAGTTCAGTGGTTCATATGACTCAATAAAGAAAAAAAAAATGAAACTACGAAACAACTATGTCTTCGCGCTCCATTGTCTTCAAGTGAATGTCTTCATTTGTCATTATCTTCGACGTGAATGTCTTCAGGAACCACCATAGTCTTCAATGTCTTCATACATTTTTAGGGGTCATCTTCGATGTGTAAACCGAATCAATAGGGACTTCTACCTGTGTTCTCCTGTGAATCTCACAAACACATTAGTCCCTCAACCACGTTTGTCATCAATACTCCAAAATCAACTAGGGGTGGTACTAGATGCACTTACAAACTCCCCCTTTTTGGTGGTTGAGGACAAACTAGTTGAAGTTTTCAATAGGGATAAAAATATGTGGAAGTTAAAATACATGGTCATTAGCTTCATGAAGTTGAAAGGGCTCCCCCTAAAGATGTGCGTATAAGTAATTTCCCTCTGAATGCAAATGCACATTGCAGGTTATGCTTTGTGGAGATCTCCCTCGTTTTCATGAAGTCAAATCATAGTGCATACAAGGTTGTAATGAAGATACTGGTACGCAAAATGATAAATGGGCCTCTGCAAAATGATTATATGTGCATACGATACAGATTTAAACATGCAGTCAAAACAATTAAAAATGTAGCAGACGTCACATCTGGATTTAAGTGTTACAACTCAAAAACCATTAGTTCAGGAACGAGAGTTGCAAGACTTAACAAAATATAGCACCCGACCCATATGGACCCGCTTGAAGACTATCAATCCATATGTTTCTCCCCCTTTTGTCAGTGAATGACCAAAAAGGTGTGAAGACATAGGGTGTCTAAGCGTTCCCCAGAGGTGTTGGTGAAGATGTTGGGGCAGCCGGGTCGATGTTGGAGTTGGGCGGTGCTGTAGGGCATGGTGAAGAATCTTGATGCAGTGAAGCCATTGCTGGTGAAGTGGCATCATCCTCCTCTTCAATAATGCGAGCAACAACCAATGGAGCTGATGATGAGTAGTCAGAGTCTTCAATGGAAGGTGCCGGGCGCCACTTGTTAGATTCAGGAGGCTTGGAGTCAAACTTGAAGCTTTCGGTGAAGCCATCTGCATGGAGATCATCTTTAGAACATAGCAGAGTGAGGCTATTTCAAGAACGCCTAAAGGCTTCATGTGCAACAAAAGAATTCTTGGTGGAGAGGGTGTGTATACGATTAACATCCACGGGAAGACTTTGCATCTGACGCTTCATCCAGTTATGATGCCTATCATGCTTTTGGTGGCGAGAAACAAGAAGTTCTCTGTCATTCAGTACACGAGCATGCTTCTGAGGACTTTGAGCAACTCTGCTTGCTATCGCATCAGTGTTAGCGTGATGTAGTAACGTAGCAGACCGTTCAGTGGACCAGTAGCAGTAGTAGAATTGGGCACATGTGTGGCTTCAGGAGGTGCAGAGAAGCTATTGAAGGCAGCATTGTCTTCAATGATGAGTTCTTTGGCAGGCTCAGGATATATGACTTCATTAGACATATCTACTTCAGGTAAGAAGACAACATGATTGCGTGCTGAAGCTTGATAGTTAACAGTTGAGTGAAGCCTTATCAGCCATATTATCCATGGTCCATTGAACTCGAGGCCACATAGATCAATGCCCGAAGCTGCCAACTGGCTGATGAAGAAATCATGAGTGTTGCAGAGGGGGAGTGCCCTTTGATTGGCCATAGAGTATGTCGCAAAATATGGTAGATGGTGCGAGGCAAATACTCGAGGTCTGATACGTCTCCAACGTATCTATAATTTTTGATTGTTCCAGCCGGTTATATTATCATTCTTGGATGTTTTACAATCATTTTATATCATTTTTTAGACTAACCTATTGACATAGTGCCCAGTGCCAATTGCTGTTTTTTGCTTGTTTTTTACATCGCAGAAAAACAATACCAAAGGAATCCAAATGCAGCGAAACTTTTTGTAGATTTTTTCTGGGCCAGAAGACACAGGATGGGCTGAAGAAGTACCAGAGGGGGCTCCAAGGGGAGCACGACCCACTAGGGTGCGCCTACCCCCCTGGTGCGCCCAGGTGGGTTGTGCCCACCTCGGTGGCCTCCCGCACTACCTCTTCTCTCTATAAATACCGTAATATGCAGAAACCCTAAGGGAGTCGACGAAATTGTATTCCAGCCACTTCAAGTTCTAGAACCACAAGATCCAATCTAGAGCCCTTTTCCGGCACTCCACCGGAGGGGAACACGATCACAGAGGGGTTCATCATCCACATTGGCGCCTCTCCGATGATGCATGAGTAGTTCACCTTAGACCTACGGGTCCGTAGGCAGTAGCTAGATGGCTTCTTCTCTCTTTGTTTCTCAATACAATGGTCTCTTGGAGATCTATTTGATGTAATGACTTTTTGCGGTGTGTTTGTTGGCATCTGATGAATTGTGAGTTTATGATCAGATTTTCCTTGATTTAATATCCATTCTTGATTATTATAGCCTCGTATTTCTTCTCCAATATTTGGGTTTTGGTTGGCCAACTTGATCTATTTATCTTTCAATTGGAAGAGGTGCTTTATAATGGGTTCGATCTTGCGGTGTCCTTTCCCAGTAACAGAAGGGGCACCAAGGCACGCATGTATCGTTGCTATCAATTATAAAAAGATGGGGTCTATCCCTACATGAATAGATCTTGTCTACATCATGTCATCGTTCTTATTGCATTACTCCATTTTTCCATGAACTTAATACACTAGATGCATGTTGGATAGCGACCGATGTGTGGAGTAATAGTAGTAGATGCACGCAGGAGTCGGTCTACTAATATTGGATGTGATGGGCCTATATACATGATCATTGTCTTGGATATCGTCATAACTATTCACTTTTCTATGAATTTCCCAACAGTAATTTGTCTACCCACCATTGCTATTTTTCGAGAGAAGCCACTAGTGAAATCTACGGCCCCCGAGTCTTTTTAGCCATCATATACTTTCAGATCTATATTGCCACTTGCTTTTTGCTCTATTTGCAACTTTTATTTTGAGATCTATATTATCAAAAACAAAAAATACCTTGCCTTGTTTTATTTGCCATTCTTCCATTTTCATCTATCAATCTACCTTTTTACCAATCTACTACCCGAGAGGGTCTGACAACCCCTCTTACACATCGGGTTGCAAGTATTTGTTATTTGTGTGCAGGTACCGTTTACATAATGTTGCGTGATTCCCCTACTGGTTCGATAACCTTGGTCTCATCACTTAGGGAAATACCTACCGTAGCTGTGCTGCATCATCCCTTCCTCTTTCGGCAAATACCGACGTAGTTCAAGCGGCATCAAAAGTAATTTTTGGCACCGTTGACGGGGAGACATCATCAACATCTATCAGGTTCCTAATCACAATCACATTCCCTTGCTATTTACATTATATGTCATTTGCCTCTCATTTTCATCTCCCCACTTCACAAAAGTTTGATGTTTTCATTTGCCCTCTTTTTCGTTCACCGTTTTCTGGTCGGATATATCGCCTACTTGTGTTCTTGTTTATAATTGGTCAAGATGATGCAAGAGAACACTAAGTTGTGTGATTTTTCCAATACCAACAACATTGATTTTATTAATATGCCGATTCCTCCCGCCACTACTGCGAAGTCTTATAACATCAATGCTGCTTTGTTGAATCTTGTAATGAAAGAGCAATTTTCCGGCCCTCCTAATGAGGATGCTGCATCCCATCTAAACACATTTGTAGAATTGTGTGATATGCAAAAGAAAAAAGATGTGGACAATGACACTGTGAAGTTGAAATTATTTCCGTTCTCTTTAAGTGATCGTGCTAAAATTTGGTTTTCATCTTTGCCTCGCAATAGTATCGATTCATGGGTAAGTGCAAAGACGCTTTTATTACTAAGTATTTTCCGCCCGCGAAAATTATTTCCCTTAGAACTTAGATCATGAATTTCAAGCAACTTCAACATGAAAATGTTGCACAATCTTGGGAAAGGATGAAATTTATGCTAAGTAATTGATGGAAATATGCCCTAGAGGCAATAATAAAATGGTTATTGTTATATTTCCTTAATCATGATAAAGGTTTATTATTCATGCTAGAATTTTATTGAATGGAAACCTAGATACATGTGTGAATACATAAAGAAATACTGTTTCCCTAGTAAGCCTCTACTAGACTAGCTCGTTAATCAAAGATGGTTAAGGTTTCATAACCATGGACATGGGTTGTCATTTGATAACATGATCACATCATTATGAGAATGATATGATGGACAAGACCCACTTGTTAGCTTAGCATTTGATCGTACAGTTTATTGCTACTGCTTTAATGCATGTCAAATACATATTCCTTTGACTATGAGATTATGCAACTCCCGGATACTGAAGGAATTCCTTGTGTGCTATCAAACGTCACAACGTAACTGGTGATTATAAAGATGCTCTATAGGTATCTCTGAAGGTGTTTTGTTGGGTTAGCGTGAATCGAGATTAGGATTTGTCACTCCAAGTATCGGAGAGGTATCTTTGGGCCCTCTCAATAATATACATCATAAAAATCCTTGCAAGCAAATAACTAATGAGTTAGTCACGGGATGATGTATTATGGAATGAGTAAAGATACTTGCTGATAACGATATTGAACTAGGTATAGAGATACCGACGATCGAATATCGGGCAAGTAACATACTAAGTGACAAAGGGAATTGTGTATGTTGTCATAACGGTTGGACCGATAAAGATCTTCGTAGAATATGTAGGAGCCAATATGGGCATCCAGGTTCCACCATTGGTTATTGACCAGAGAGGTGTCTCAGTCATGTGTACATAGTTCTCGAACCCGTAGGGTCTGCACGCTTAGTGTTAGTTGACGATATAGTATTATATGAGTTATGTGATTTGGTGACCGAATTTTGTTCGGAGTCCCGGATGAGGTCAAGAAAATGATGAGGAGTCTCGAAATGGTCGATAGGTAAATATTGATATATAGGATGATGGTATTCGGACACCAGAAGTGTTCCTGAGGGTATCGGGTACTTATCGGGTCACCGGAAGGTGTTTCGGGTAGCCCCGGCAAAAGTTATGGACCTTATGGGCCCAACGTAGGAACACACCAGCCACAAGGGGCTGATGCACCCCCATAGCAGGCCGTCCTAGGAGGAGAAAAAATACGGGAGGGGAAAGAAAAGTGTGGATTAGGATTCCCACTTCCTTCCCTCTGCCCCCTCCTTCCCCCTCGGTTATATATGGCAGGGGGCGCCGCTTGGGAGGGAATCCAAGTAGGATTCTTCCTATGGCCGCTCCTCCCTCCCTCCCACCTATATATATGTGGGGAGGGGGCACCACAACAACACACAACATTGTCTTAGTCGTGTGCGGCGCCCCCGTCCACCGTTTACTCCCTCGGTCATATTTTCGTAGTGCTTAGGCAAAGCCCTGCAGAGATCATATCACCATCACCGCCACCGTGCCATCGTGCTGCCAGAACTCATCCACTACCTCGCCATCTTATTGGATCTAGAAGGCAGAGGACGTCATCGAGCTGAACGTGTGATACGTCTCCAACGTATCTATAATTTTTGATTGTTCCATGCTATTATTTATGATGTTTTGGATGTTTAATGGGCTTTGTTATACACTTCTATATTATTTTTGGGACTAACCTATTAACCCAAAGGCCCAGTCCAGATTGCTGTTTTTTGCCTATTTCAGGGTTTTACAAGAAAAGAATATCAAACGGAGTCCAAACGGAATGAAACTTCGGGGGAGATATTTTTGGAGAAAAATACGCACGGGAGATTTGAGAACCACGGAATAGGGCTGACGTGGCGTCCAAGAGGGTGGGGGGTGCCCCCCTACAGGGCGCGCCCCCTGCCTCGTGGGCCCCATGTCTGGCCCTCGGTGCCCTCCTTCCTCCTATATATACCTACGTACCCCAAAACCATCAGAACAACAGAGAAAACCCTAGTTCCACTGCCGCAACCTTCTGTTCCCGTGAGATCCCATCTTGGGGCCTGTTCCGGAGCTCCGCCGGAGGGGGGATCTACCACAGAGTGCTTCTACATCATCATCATCGCCTCACCATGAGTTGTGAGTAGTTTACCAGAGACCTTCGGGGTCCATAGTTAGTACCTAGATGGCTTCTTCTCTCTCTTTGGATCTCAATACCAAGTTCTCCTCGGTCTTTGAGGAGATCTATTCGATGTAATATCTTTTTGCGGTGTGTTTGTCGAGATCCGATGAATTGTGGGTTTATGATCAAGATTATCTATGAGACGTATTTGGTTCTTTTCTGAACTCTTTTATGTATGATTATAATATCCTTGCAAGTCTCTGCGAATTATTGCTTTGGTTTGGCCTACTAGTTCTATAGTTCTTGCAATGGGAGAAGTGCTTGGCTTTGGGTTCAATCTTGTGGTGTCCTTTCCCAGTGATAGTAGGGGGAGCAAGGCGCGTATTGTATTGTTGCCATCGAGGATAAAAAGATGGGGTTTATATCATGTTATTTGAGTTTATCCCTCTACATCATGTCATCTTGCTTAAGGCGTTACTCCGTTCTCATGAACTTAATACTCTAGATGCATGCTGGATAGCGGTCGATGTGTGGAGTAATAGTAGTAGATGTAGAATCGTTTTGGTCTACTTGTTTCCGACGTGACACCTATATATAATGATCATGCCTAGATAGTCTCATAATTATTCGCTTTTCTATCAATTGGTCGACAGTAATTCGTTGACCCGCCGTAGAAATATGCTATGATGAGAGAGGCCACTAGAGAAACCTATGGCCCCTGGGTCTATTCTCAACATATCAATCTACAATATTACTTTACTTTTCTGTTTTTACTTTCTGTTCTTATATCCAAAAATACCAAAAATATCAAACTATCATATCTATCAGATCTCACTTTTGTAAGTGACCGTAAAGGGATTGACAACCCCTTATCGCGTTGGCTGCGAAGTTCTTATTTGTTTGTGCATGTGCATGGGACTCGCGCGTGGTCTCCTACTCGATTGATACCTTGGTTCTCAAAAACTGAGGGAAATACTTAAGCTACTGTGCTACATCACCCTTTCCTCTTCGAGGGAATACAACGCAAGCTCGAGAATTAGGAAGAAGAATTTCTGGCGCCGTTGCCGGGGAGGTTTACGCAAAAGTCATATACCAAGTACCTATGACAAACCCTTATCCTTCGCATTACCTTTATTTGCTTCTCGTTTTCCTCTCCCCACTTCACCCTTGCCGTTTTATTTGCCCTTCTTTTTGCTGTCTATTTACCGTTCACTTGCTTCTTGTTTGCTTGTGTGTTGGATTGCTTGCTTGTCACTGTGGCTCAAAATAATACCAAATTGTGTGACTTCTCCAATACCAACAATAAAGATTTTATTAGCACTCCGATTGCTCCTATTACCGATGCTGAATCTTGTGAGATCAATGCTGTCTGTTGAATCTTGTCATGAAAGATCAATTTTCCGGCCTTCCTAGTGAAGATGCCGCTACCCATCTAAACAACTTTGTTGATTTGTGTGATATGCAAAAGAAGAGGGATACGGATAATGATATTGTTAAATTGAAGTTATTTCCGTTTTCACTTAGAGATCGTGCTAAAACTTGGTTTTCCTCTTTGCCTAGAAATAGTATTGATTCGTGGAATAAGTGCAAAGATGTTTTTATCTCTAAGTATTTCCCTCCTGCTAAGATCATGTCTCTTAGAAACGATATTAAGAATTTTAAGCAACTAGATCATGAGCATGTTGCACAAGCTTGGGAGAGAATGAAATTAATGATACGTAATTGCCCTACACATGGTTTGAACTTATGGATGATTATTCAAAACTTTTATGCTGGCTTGAATTTTGCTTCTAAAAATCTTTTAGATTCGGCCACAGGAGGCACTTTCATGGAAACTACCTTAGGAGAAGCTACCAAACTCCTAGATAATATTATGGTCAATTATTCTCAATGGCACACCGAAAGATCTATTAGTAAAAAAGTGCATGCTATTGAAGAGATTAGTGTTTTGAGTGGAAAGATGGATGAACTTATGAAATTATTTGCTGCGAAGAGTGTTTCTTCTGATCCTAATGATATGTCTGTATCCACGTTGATTGAAAATAATAATGAATCTTTGGATGTGAATTTTGTTGGTAGGAATAATTTTGGTAACAATGCTTATAGAGGAAACTTTAATCCTAGGCCTTTTCCTAGTAATTCCTTTATTAATTATGGTAATTCCTACAATAACTCTTATGGAAAGATGCCTTCTGAATTTGAAACTAGTGTTAAGGAGTTTATGAATTCGCAAAAGAATTTCAATGCTTTGCTTGAAGAAAAATTGCTTAAGATTGATGAATTGGCTAGAAGTGTGGATAGAATTACTCTTGATGTTGATTCTTTGAAAATTAGATCTATTCCACCTAAGCATGGTATCAATGAGTCTCTCAAAGCCATGAGAATTTCCATTGATGAATGCAAAGAAAGAACCGCTAGGATGCGTGCTAAAAAAGAGAGTTATATAAAAGCGGGTTCTTCTAGTTATCATGAAAATAAAGATGAAGATCTGAAAGTTATAGATGTGTCTCCTATTTTATCCTTGTTTTCTAGTATGAATCTTGATAAAGATGGGATTGGAGATGAGTCTACTTTAATTAAAAGGTGTCCCAATGATTCGGAGTTTTTAGATCTTGATGCTAAAATTGTTAAAAGTGGGAGTGAAGAGATTAAAAATTTGCATAGTGATGAACCCACTACTTTGGATTTCAAGGGATTCAGTTATGATTGCTCTTTGATTGATTGTATTTCTTTGTTGCAATCCGTACTAAACTCTCCGCATGCTTATAGTCAAAATAAAGCTTTTACCAAACACATAGTTGATGCCTTGATGCAATCTTATAAAAAAAACTTGAATTGGAAGTTTCTATCCCTAGAAAGCTTTATGATGAGTAGGAACCTACTATTAAAATTAAAATTAAAGATCATGAATGCTTTGCTTTGTGTGATTTGGGTGCAAGTGTTTCCACTCTCCCAAAAACTTTGTGTGATTTGTTAGGTTTCCATGAGCTTGATGATTGTTCTCTAAATTTGCATCTTGCGGATTCTACCATTAAGAAACCTATGAGAAGGATTAATAATGTTCTTATTGTTACCAATAGGAATTATGTGCCCATAGATTTCATTGTTCTTGATATAGATTGCAATCCTTCATGTCCTATTATTCTTGGTAGACCTTTCCTTAGAACGATTGGTGCAATTATTGATATGAAGGAAGGAAATATTAGATTCCAATTTCCATTAAGGAAAGGCATGGACCACTTTCCTAGAAAGAAAATTAAATTACCTTATTAATCTATTATGAGAGCCACTTGTGGATTGCCTTCCAAAGATGGCAATACCTAGATCTATCCTTGTATCGTGCCTAGCTAGGGTCGTTAAACGATAGCGCTTGTTGGGAGGCAACCCAATTTTTTTTTGTTTTTGATTCTGTTTAGGTATAAATATTGCATCTAGCTTCTGTTTAGATGTGGTTTTGTGTTTAATTTAGTGTTTGTGCCAAGTAGAACCATTGGGAAGACTTGTGTGAAGTTTATATGATCTTGCTGTGAAAACAGAATCGTTAGCGCTCACTAGAACAGTCACCAGATTTTACTGGAGTGTGCTATTTAGTTGATTCTTTTTGAAGATGATTAATAGAAAAATTCCTCACGTTTACTAATTTATTTCAATTTTTTTGGATTTACATAAGTATTCGATAGTGACAGATTACTGTAGACTGTTCTGTTTTTGACAGATTCTGTTTTTCGTGTGTTGTTTGCTTATTTTGATGAGTCTATGAGTAGTATTGGAGGATATGAATCATAGAGAAGTTGGAACACAGTAGGTTTAACACCAATATAAACAAAGAATGAGTTCATTACAGTACCTTTGAGTGGTGGTTTGATTTCATATACTAACGGAGCTCACGAGATTTTTGTCTAAGTTTTGTGTTGTGAAGTTTTCAAGTTTTGAGTATTTCTTTGATGGACTACGGGACAAAGAGTGGCAAGAGCCTAAGTTTGGGGATGCCCAAGGCACCCCAAGGTAAAATTCAAGGACAACCAAAAGCCTAAGCTTTGGGATGCCCCGGAAGGCATCCCCTCTTTCGTCTTCATCTATCGGTAACTATACTCGAGACTATATTTTTATTCACCACATGATATGTATTTTACTTGGAGGGTCATGTATTATTTTAGTCTTTGATTTTTAGTTTGCCACAATCATCCTTGCTGGACACACCTTTTTGAGAGAGATAAATATGGCCTAGGAATTGTTAGAACACTCTATGTACTTCACTTATATATTTTGAGTTGAATAGTTTTTGCTCTAGTGCTTCACTTCTATCTTTTAGAGCATCGTGGTAATTTTATTTTGAAGAAATTGTTGTTCTCTCATGCTTCACTTATATCCTTTTTAGAGTCTATTAGAACAGCATGGTAATGTGCTTTGGCTATAAAACTAGCCTTAACATGATAGGCATCCAAGATGAATGTAGTAAAAACTTTCATACTAAGTGCATTGAATATGATGAGAAGTTGGATGCTTGATAATTGTTTTGAGATATGAGGAGAGTGATATTAGAGTCATTCTAGTGGATTTATTATGAAATTGAGGAATACTTGTGTTAAAGTTAGTGATTCTCGTAGCATGCACGTATGGTGAACCGCTATGTGACGAAGTTAGAGCATGCGTTGATTGCTTTGTTTCGATGACTCGTAAATTTTTGCAAGAAGTATATGAGTTCTTATGACTAATGTTGAGTCCATGGATTATACGCACTCTCGCCCTTCCACCATTGCTAGCCTCTCTTGTACCACACAACTTCCGCCGGTACCATACACCCACTATATACCTTCCTCAAAGTAGCCACCATATATCTTCCTCAAAACAGCCACCATACCTACCTATCATGGCATTTCCATAGCCATTCCGAGATATATTGCCATGCAAATTTCCACCGTTACGTTCATATGACACGCTTCATATTGTCATATTGCCATGCATGATCATGTAGTTGACATCGTATTTGTGGCAAGGCCACCATGCATAATTTTTCATACATTTCACTCTTGATTCATTGCACATCCCGGTACACTACCGGAGGCATTCATATAGAGTCATACTTTGTTCTAGTATCGAGTTGTAATATCGAGTTGTAAATCAATAGAAGTGTGATGACCATCATTATTAGAGCATTGTCCCATGAGAGGAAAGGCCAAACAAAAGAAAAGGCCCCTCCAAAAAAAATAAAAAATAAAGAAAAGAAAAGAAAAAGGGACAATTGCTACTATCTTTTTTCACACTTGTGCTTCAAAGTAGCACCATGTTCTTCATGATAGAGAGTCTCATGTTTAGTCACTTTCATATACTAGTGGGAATTTTCATTATAGAACTTGGCTTGTATATTCCAACGATGAGCTTCCTCAAATGCCCTAGGTCTTCATGAGCAAGCAAGTTGGATGCACACCCACTTAGTTTCTTTTGTTGAGCTTTCATACATATTTAGCTCTAGTGCATCCGTTGCATGGCAATCCCTACTCACTCACGTTGATATCTATTAATGCACATCTCCATAGCCCATTGATACGCCTAGTTGATGTGAGACTATCTCCCTCCTTTTTGTCTTCTCCGCAACCACCACTCTATTCCACATAGTGCTATATCCATGGCTCACACTCATGTATTGCGTGAAAGTTGAAACGTTTGAAAGAATAGAGTATGAAAACAAGTGCTTGGCTGAAACCGGGGTTGTGCATGATATGAATATTTTGTGTGATGAAGAGGGACCATAGCCAGACTATATGATTTTGTAGGGATAACTTTCTTTAGCCATAGTATTTTGAGAAGACATGATTACTTTGTTAGTATGCTTGAAGTATTATTATTTCTTATGTCAATATAGACTTTTGTCTTGAATCTTTCAGATCTAAACATTCATGCCACAATAAAGAGAACTACATTGAAAATTATGTTGGTTAGCATTCCACATAAAAAATTCTATTTTTATCATTTACCTACTCGAGGAAGAGCAAGAATTAAGCTTGGGGATGCTTGATACGTCTCCAACGTATCTATAATTTTTGATTGTTCCATGAAATTATTTATGATGTTTTGGATGTTTAATGGGCTTTGTTATACACTTTTATATTATTTTTGGGACTAACCTATTAACCCAAAGGCCCAGTCCAGATTGCTGTTTTTTGCCTATTTCAGGGTTCTTACAGAAAAGGAATATCAAACGGAGTCCAAACGGAATGAAACTTCGGGAGAGATATTTTTTGGAGCAAAATACGCACGGGAGACTTGAGAACCACGGAGTAGGACCGACGTGGCGTCTACAAGGGTGGGGGGCGCGCCCCCCCCTACAGGGCGCGCCCCTGCCTCGTGGGCCCCTCGTTTGGCCCCGGTGCCCTCCTTCCTCCTTTATATACCTACGTACCCCAAAACCATCAGAAGAACAGAGAAAACCCTAGTTCCACCGCCGCAACCTTCTGTTCCCGTGAGATCCCATCTTGGGGCCTGTTCTGGAGCTCCGCCGGAGGGGGGATCTACCACGGAGTGCTTCTACATCATCATCATCGCCTCACCATGAGTTGTGAGTAGTTTACCACAAACCTTCAGGTCCATAGTTAGTACCTAGATGGCTTCTTCTCTCTCTTTGGATCTCAATACCAAGTTCTCCTCGGTCATCGAGGAGATCTATTCGATGTAATATCTTTTTGCGGTGTGTTTGTCGAGATCCGATGAATTGTGGGTTTATGATCAAGATTATCTATGAGAAATATTTGGTTCTTTTCTGAACTCTTTTATGTATGATGATAATATTCTTGCAAGTCTCTTCTAATTATTGCTTTGGTTTGGCCTACTAGATCTATAGTTCTTGCAATGGGAGAAGTGCTTGGCTTTGGGTTCAATCTTGCGGTGTCCTTTCCCAGTGACAGTAGGGGCAGCAAGGCGCGTACTGTATTGTTGCCATCGAGGATAAAAAGATGGCATTTATATCATGTTATTTGAGTTTATCCCTCTACATCATGTCATCTTGCTTAAGGCATTACTTTGTTCTTATGAACTTAATACTCTAGATGCATGCTGGATAGCGATCCATGTGTGGAGTAATAGTAGTAGATGCATAATCGTTTCGGTCTACTTGTTTCGGACGTGACGCCTATATATAATGATCACGCCTAGATTGTCTCATAATTATTCTCTTTTCTATCAATTGCTCGACATTAATTCGTTCACCCACTGTAGAAATATGCTATGATGAGAGAAGCCACTAGAGAAACCTATGCCCCCCGGGTCTATTTTCAATATATCAATCTACAATCTACTTTACTCTTCCGTTTTTACTTTCTGTTCTTATATCCAAAAATACCAAAAATATACTATCATATCTCACTTTCATAAGTGACCGTAAAGGGATTGTCAACCCCTTATCGCGTTGGCTGCGAATTTCTTATTTGTGTGTGCATGTGCGAGGGACTCACGCGTGGTCTCCTACTGGATTGATACCTTGGTTCTTAAAAAAACTCAGGGAAATACTTATGCTACTGTGCTGCATCACCCTTTCCTCTTCGAGGGAATACAACGCAAGCTCGAGAAGTAGCAACGTGTGCTGAACGCGGATGTACTACGTTCGGTGCTCGATCGGTTGCATCGCAAAGAAGTTCGACTACATCAAGCACGTTGTCACACACTTCCGCTTACGGTCTACGAGGGTACGTAGACACACTTTACCCCACATTGCTATGCATCTCCATGGATAGATCATTGGGTGTGCGTAGATTTTTTGTTTTCCTTGCAACATTTCCCAACGGTGGCATCATGAGCCAAGTCTACGCGTAGATGTTTTGCACGAGTAGAACCCAAAGAGTCGTGTACGGTGATCGCCATACTTCTTACCACCAACGTCTTATTTCGATTTGGCAGCATTGTAAGATGATGTGGCTTGGACCCACCTTACATGTCCACGTACATGAGACATGTTCCACCGACAGACATGCAACTTGTTTTGCATAAAGGTGGCCGGCGAGTGTCTGTTTTTCCTACTTTAGTTGAATCAAGAAAGAGCATCAAGTGTTGATGGTTAACAAGACCACTAGTTTCAAGAAAAGGGCAAGGGGAAGAAAGGGAACGTCAAGAGGAATGGGAAGCAAGTCATCACTCCCGTGAAGAAGCCCAAAGCTGGACGTAAGCCTGAAACTGAGTGTTTCTACTACAAAGGGAATGGTCACTAAAAGCGGAACTACCCCAAAAATCTTGGACGGATAAGAAGGAAGCCAAAGTGAACAATGGTATATTTGACATACATGTTATTGATGTGTACCTTACTCGTAGTAGCCCCTGGGTATTTGATACATGTTTGGTTGCTGTTAGGGATATTACTACTAGATATAAACCGCCCAGGAGGGGCCGGTTTATGCCTATTGGGATTACTTCTACTGAAGCCCAACAGAGCATGGAACAAGACGCTTTAGTCCAGGAAGCTTAAAGCCCAGGAGGCGTTAGGGCCCATGATTTGTAAACCGCCATACGGTGTGTAACTTGTGATGTAAGATAGGAAAGACAGAGACTGAGCCGGAGACGTTTATGAACCGGCCTCGAGACTCTGTAAACCGGACCGGGCGTCACCTCATGTATATAAAGGAACGACCCGGCGATGGATCAGGGCGGAGAACAACAACTCGAGACATAGGCAAAGCGGATTCGCTGCGTGGTCATCAAAACCCTAGCAATATTACACAAAACTAGACGTAGGCTTTTACTTTCATTCAAGGGGCCGAACTAGTATAAAATCCCTGTGTCCTTGTCCGCTTTAACCCCTTTAATCTAACCTGTAGCGATGGCCTCACGACTAATTCCTTTTGCCTGGACATCTGCCGTGACAAAACCACGACAGTTGGCGCCCACCGTGGGGCTATCGCATGATGATTTCGAGTTCTTGAAGGGCAGCTTTGAAGGACTCAAGGGCTACGCAGTAGGCCGGATGACTAAGAGTCGTGGCGGCAAGATCTACATCGACGATGCAGTCTGGGGCCCCGAGGCCGATTCAATTGAATACGGGTTCCGGGTCCCCTTTGGTGGCATCCACGTCTTCATAGGCAAGATCGGCGAACCGGGCCCTGAGCCGGACATCTTCCCCAACATCGTCGAGCCGGCTCAGCGTGCGAGATCCGCCCGGATTCAGACTGCCGTGAAGCATGTCTTTGTCGGAGCAGTTCATGGAGTGCAAGCTGAAGATGGATCGGACTCTGGCGGTGAGACCGTTGCCTATTCCGACAACGAGTCGTCCTCTGGAGAGACATAATCTTTATACCTATTGCAGGATGCCCGGTCTGGGGGGCTGTTCCGATGGTGATAGTATTCCAGACCCCCTTGATCCGCAAAACCGGGTCGCCGTCTTCATGGCCGGATCACAACCCGTGCAGCAGTCGTCAACTACAGTGGCGTTAACATCAAACACGGCGGGAGCTAGGGCTGGAGGCCTTGGTCTGTTGCCGGCCGAAACTTTGTCCACCTTGGTCGATACTTTGACAGCACTGTTAACAGTAGAGGTTGCTGTAATGCCCCGGATGTAATACTTTCCCTTTTGGGTATATAATATATCTCCGGCTTCATCTATTTCCATTCCGGGTTCTTTGTCTTTCGGGTTTTCGTCGTTTTGTTGTGTGAGTGTGTGGCATTCATTCATATCATGTAGACATGTGCATCGCATTGCTTTTGTGTTGTCGGTTGCATCCGGTTCCGCGTGTCTCTTCCTGTTGTCCGTTTCGCGTTCCGGAGCTCCCTCACGTGTCCGTGACGTCCCGTAGGCCTACTTTGTTGATCGGGCGTTTAACGTTACCGGTGTGCCGCGAGGTTGTTGTGTGTGTTGTTGTTTTGTTGTGTGCAACCCGCCTCTCAAATCTCGTCTCGTTTGGACTCCGTCAGTTTTTCCATCCGTTGCTCGTGTGGGTCCAAAGTGCCTTTACTTCGTGTCCCAGAAACACCCCCTACTGCAGTCTCTTATCTCCTCCTAGGCCTTTTTAATCTACCCCCACGATCGGATCCGTCGGATCGCGATCGGAGGGCTCATAGCGCCCCTAAATCTCCCCTAACCCTAAAAAAACTGCTTTATATAGACTCCTCTAGGTCTATGTTGACATCCCCTATTTTTTCCTCAGATCCATTCCTCTTCTCTTCCACTTGGCAAGTCCCCTCCTGGGAATCCCGCAGGCTCGCTCGAAGGTCGAGCCGGATCGATCGCAGCCGACCAGCCGCCGCGATTCCCGAGCGTCCGCGCGGGTCAACGCGCTCGCTCCCCGCTTCGATCGGATCGACCAGGAGGGCCGATCGAACGAAGCCTTCCCCCGTCGGCCCCCGTGGGCCATCTCCCTCCTCTTCGGTCCTCTGGCCCGAGGACCACATCGCCAGGGAGCCGGTCCCCACTTCGCCTGGAGGATCCACCGCGCGCCACCGGGCCGAGGCTCGTACACCGCCAGCGCCTCCCGCTCCTGCTTCCAGGTCGCCACCGCGCCGCGACTGGGCCGCCTCCCAGCCGAGAGCGCCTGGGCCCGTGGCCTCTCCCTGGGCCGCCGCCTCGTCAGCGCGCCAGGCCAGCCGCCTCCAACGCCCGCGGCCCGTCCACCGCATCGCGGGCCTCCGCTTCTCCAGCTGAGCCGGCCCGTCCCCGTCCTCCACCGAGCCGCCGCTCCTAGGCCGCCATGGCTCCCACCAGGCCCATCGCCAGATCCGAGCCCGTGGACTTCCAGATCTGAAGTTGTTACCTCTTTTTCAAACCCTAAGCCCCTGTTCTGTTAATCTGAAATGCTATGTTTGACCATGCATAACTTTTTGCCTGATGCTCCGTTTTGCGCGTGTAATATGTCCAGACGTTCGTGGAGATGTGCTCTACGTTTTACCTGTTGTTGTCATGCATGTTAGAGATCATCTAGGTGCTTGTTTTGCTGTTGCAAGAGTGCATCATGATATAAACTGCTGCTATGTGTTATTTTTATGCCACCTTTGCCATGTGATATCTTTTAGCTCGGTTGTCCGAATGATGCAAATGACATGTCCACGTGTTCGTCTTGCCATGCTCTATGTGATGTATGTGATAGGTTGCATGGTAGATTTATTATTGCCTTGTTATCTTCATTGCAAAGTGCCATGTTCATGTGATGTTGTTTCACTTGTTATGAAATGCCATCTTGTTGAGCTCGTTGCAATCGTTGTGTTCACCTCTATGATACATGCTTGTGTGTTTCGGGATCACCTTCATGTGCACTTTGATGAGGTGCTTACCCTTTTCCATTTTTAGTTCCGAGGTGACTTAAACATGCTCTTTTATATGCCATGATGATATTGCTGTTTTAGGACTTAGTGGTTTTTCACTAAGTCTGAAATCTGTAACGTTCCGATGCCATGTTCGTGTGATGTTCTAGGACAAAGCATGATAGTTTTGGAGTGGATTTTGATTGTTCCTTGTAGTATATATTGTTGTCTTTCCATCCATGTCCTCACATGTCCATTTAAGTTGCTGTAGCATGTTTATTTTTTGCTCTAAAGTTTCAATAAAATTCTGCTGCCAGAATTTTATTGCCAAGTTCAATATGTCCAAGATCATTGCTATTGATCCGTGACTCCGTTGGGGTGCACCTTTGGACTTAGTTGCTGTACTATATGTCTAGTTTGTGTTCATGCCCTTTGCCATGTCATTTGGGTGCTGTAGCTCAATTATTTTGAGCTCCGAAGATGCTATGTTGCTGTAATTTTCAGCTTTCGCTCAAATCTTGTTTCGGGCATAACTTTTAGCCCGTAACTCCGATTTCAGCGAATCTTTTATCAAACTTGATTGATTTTCTGTGTAGATTAATAATATCAGATTGTTATCATGTTTTGAGGTGATTTTCTTGAGTGATAATATCCGTGCTCTGTGTGCATCCTTAGTGCATTCATCATGCATTCATTTTTTCCGAGTGCGCATTGCATCTTGTTGATTGGTGCTTGGTGTGATTGTTTTGTTTAGAGCCGGAAGCTGAGACCGAGTACGAAGTTGAGCACGAGGTTTCCAACGAGGTTGAGCACGAGGACCCTTCTTACGATCCGAACGACTTCTCTTCAGGCAAGATGACCGAACCCCGATAACATTACTATCTTTGCCTATTGCTAGTAGTCTCGATCTATAGTTTTGCCTCGATGCCCATGATCTTCTTGTCAGCCTCCTACTTGTAAACCATTGCCATGTTTAACCAACCTACCTATGCAAATCGTTGCTTGGCTAAGTACGCTTCGCTCAGCTCTTCTTATAGCGTTGCTAGTTGCAGGTGAAGATCGAAGATGCTTGTTTCATGTTGAAGTTTGGTTGGGTTATATCACACTATATAAATGCTTAAATGAAATCATCTATATATTGGCAAGGGTGGAAGGCTAAGCCTTTTGCTTGGTGATTTGTTCCACTCATGCCGTTAGGATCCGTATAAGCCGGTATTATGTTCCTTGATTATGCGTTCCTAACACGGTTGGGGTGTATGGGACCCCCTCGATAAACCGCTAAGTGCTAAGTCTTTTCTAGCAAATCCCAACATTGGTACTATTTGCCTAATAACAAACTAAACTTGCATAGGGAGTAATTAACCCTCTTTCTTAATCAACAACCTCGGGCCAGTGGTCCGCATGAGTGTTGGTTCGAAACGGGGAGTCTGCGGGGCTGCCTTGGGGCAACCCGAGGTATCTGGTATACACCCGTAGAATCGCCCATCCGGTCGTGTCCTGAGACTTAGATACGCGCGGCTACTATCAGGGTGTCGACACGCCGGGAGGATTTGCTGGATTAGTCTTACCTTAGTTCGGTATATCTTGAGCACGGGATTCCGAGGATACTCGGGTCTTCCCACTTTGGAGTTGCGACTCCGCGGATCGTGGGCTTGTAATGGGTCAAGTTGGAACACCCCTGCAGGGTTTGAACTTTCGAAAGCCGTGCCCGCGGTTATGTGGCAGATGGGAGCTTGTTAATTCCGGTTGTAGATAACTTGACACAATGTTTCTAATACACTACCAGCGTGTGTTCCGTGAGTGTCAATTTCCGAATAGGGATTCGGGAGTTGAACACAGAGGGGTTATGATTGTGGAGCTTGTAGCTAGGATCACTTCGTGATCATTTCTCGCCGAGGCCTTCTCTTCTCGCTCTCACTTACGTAAGCTAGATGCTAGTTGCTGCTGCAGACTTATTCTTTTCTTCAGCCTTATCCTCACCCAAAGGCTTTGATAGTCTTGTTACCCGGAGACGGGATTGCCGAGTCCTCTGTGGCTCACAGTTACTTCACACACCAGATGCAGGTCCAGCTGTGAGCTATCCAGGTGATGGCACCGAGCTGGATTGGGAGTACGACGAGGAGCGTAGTCGGTACTACGTGCGCTACCCGGACGATCAGTAGTGGAGTCTCTTACTAGGATTCGATCCGCCTGTGGTTTATTTATCTAAGTTTGGTACTTTGACATTTGGCTTTTGCCCTTAGAGGGTTGTGATGTTCTTAATGGATGATGTTTGAGACTTGTACTGTAATTTTGTGACGTGGCGAGTGTAAGCCAACTATTTTCAGTTTACTATCCCCTCTTTTACTGTAATTCAGTTTACTGTAATTCGCGAGGAAGACATTCCCAAGACGGCCTTCAGAACGAGCTACGGTTCATACGAGTATACCGTCATGTCCTTCGGTCTCGCCAATGCTCCTCCTACCTTTTCAAGAATGATGCATTACATCTTCAACCCCTATACTGGCGAGTTTGTGCTTGTGTATCTGGATGATATTCTGGTGTTTTCCAAGAATGAAGAAGATCACGAAAAGCACTTACGTCTGGTTCTTGATCGACTCCGAGAGCATAAATTCTATGCCAAGTTCTCCAAGTGCGAGTTCTGGCTCGATAAGGTTTTGTACCTGGGCCACATTATCTCAGCT
Organism: Secale cereale; assembly: GCA_902687465.1. Lineage (NCBI taxonomy): Eukaryota > Viridiplantae > Streptophyta > Magnoliopsida > Poales > Poaceae > Secale > Secale cereale. The sequence continues at coordinate 353,326,838 of LR738711.1, forward strand.
GACGGTATTGCGGTTAATCCCGAGAAAGTTGAAGCAATTGTCAACTGGGAAGCTCCTTAGAACGTCAAGCAGCTCCGCAGTTTTCTGGGTCTTGCCAGCTATTGCAGAAGATTTGTTGAAAACTTCTCCAAGATTGCCAAGCCTCTTTCCAACCTGCTTCAGAAGAATGTCAAATACTTTTGGTCTCCCGAATGTGAAGTGGCATTCAAAACTCTCAAAGATAAGCTTGTTTCTGCTCCAGTTCTGACTCCTCCGGATGAATCCAAGCCCTATGAAGTTTTCTGTGATGCTTCTCTTCAAGGCCTTGGTGGTGTGCTTATGCAAGATAAGAGAATTGTGGCATACACTTCTCGTCAGCTAAAGCCAAGTGAGAAGAACTATCCCACACATGATCTCGAGCTAGCAGCAGTGGTACATGCTCTGATTACGTGGAGACATCTGTTGTTGGGTAGAAAGGTCGACATCTTCACTGATCACAAGAGCTTGAAGTACATCTTCACACAGCCGCATCTGAACCTCCGTCAGACTCGTTGGGTTGAAATGATCCAAGAGTACAATCCCAGCATTGAATACACTCCAGGCAAGGCGACTGTGATTGCAGATGCTTTGAGCAGAAAGGCATATTGCAACAGCCTTCTTATCAAGCCGTACCAGCCTGAGCTTTGTGAAGCATTCAGGAAACTCAACCTCCAGGTTGTTCCGCAGGGTTTTCTTACAAATCTCCAAATTGCTCCTACCTTGGAAGATCAAGTCCGTGAGGCCCAGCTCAGTGATACCATGGTGAAGAAAGTGAAACATGGGATTGCAAAGGGCACTCCAAAATACAAGTGCTTCCGTGTTGATGAGAGAGATACCTTGTTCTTCGAGGACAGACTCGTTGTTCCCAAAGGTGATCTCAGGAAGCTCATAATGGAAGAAGCTCATGATTCTCTCCTTTCCATTCATCCTGGCAGTTCCAAGATGTACCAAGATCTCAAGCAGTCTTACTGGTGGACACGCATGAAAAGGGAGATTGCCCAATTCGTGAATGAATGTGATGTTTGCAGAAGAGTGAAAGCAGAACATCAACGTCCAGCCGGTCTTCTCCAACCTCTTCCTATTCCCGAGTGGAAGTTCGACCACATTGAAATGGACTTCGTCACTAGTTTTCCTAAATCCAAGCGAGGAAATGATGCTATCTTTGTGGTGATTGACAAGCTTACCAAAGTCGCTCACTTTCTTCCAGTCAAAGAATCAATCAATGCAGCTCAACTTGCAGAGCTGTACACTTCCAGAATTGTGTCCCTACATGGCATTCCTCAAGTGATATCCTCAGACCGTGGAAGCTTGTTCACATCAAGGTTCTGGGACTCCTTTCAGTCCGCCATGGGCACGAAGATCAGGTTCATCACTGCATTTCACCCTCAGACTAGTGGTCAAGTCGAGCGCGTGAATCAGATTCTAGAAGACATGCTCAGAGCCTGTGTCATCTCCTTCGGTATGAAATGGGAAGACTGCCTTCCATTTGCCGAGTTCTCTTACAACAACAGCTTTCAAGCAAGTGCAGGCAAAGCACCATTTGAAATTCTCTATGGCAGAAAGTGCCGTACCCCTCTCAACTGGTCTGAAACAGGCGAACGCCAACTCCTTGGCAATGACTTGATCTCAGAAGCCGAAGAAATGTGCAAAGTCATACGTGAGAATCTCAAGGCCGCTCAGTCGCGTCAGAAGAGCTACTATGATGGAAAGCATCGTGATTTGGCTTTCAACATCGGTGATCATGTCTATCTCCGAGTTTCTCCGATGAAAGGAACCCAAAGATTCGGTATCAAAGGAAAACTTGCTCCTAGATACGTCGGGCCTTTCAAGATTCTTGGCAAAAGAGGCGATCTAGCCTATCAGCTTGAGCTCCCTCCCAACTTTGCAAATGTTTATGATGTCTTCCATGTGTCTCAACTTCGCAAATGCTTCAAGGCACCTGAGCGCATGATTCCGTTTGAGGAGATTGATCTTCAACAAGACCTGTCCTACCGAGAGCATCCAGTTGCAATTCTCGAAGAAACCGAACGCAAGACCCGCAACAAGTCCATCAAGTTCCTGAAAGTCAAGTGGTCACATCACACAGACCGAGAAGCTACCTGGGAACGAGAAGATCATCTTCGTTCCGAGTACCCTTCCTTTTTCCAGTCCTAGATCTCGGGACGAGATCTTTTTGTAGTAGAGGAGAGTTTGTAATGCCCCGGATGTAATACTTTCCCTTTTGGGTATATAATATATCTCCGGCTTCATCTATTTCCATTCCGGGTTCTTTGTCTTTCGGGTTTTCGTCGTTTTGTTGTGTGAGTGTGTGGCATTCATTCATATCATGTAGACATGTGCATCGCATTGCTTTTGTGTTGTCGGTTGCATCCGGTTCCGCGTGTCTCTTCCCGTTGTCCGTTTCGCGTTCCGGAGCTCCCTCACATGTCCGTGACGTCCCGTAGGCCTACTTTGTTGATCGGGCGTTTAACGTTACCGGTGTGCCGCGAGGTTGTTGTGTGTGTTGTTGTTTTGTTGTGTGCAACCCGCCTCTCAAATCTCGTCTCGTTTGGACTCCGTTAGTTTTTCCATCCGTTGCTCGTGTGGGTCCAAAGTGCCTTTACTTCGTGTCCCAGAAACACCCCCTACTGCAGTCTCTTATCTCCTCCTAGGCCTTTTTAATCTACCCCCGCGATCGGATCCGTCGGATCGCGATCGGAGGGCTCATAGCGCCCCTAAATCTCCCCTAACCCTAAAAAAACTGCTTTATATAGACTCCTCTAGGTCTATTTTGACATCCCCTATTTTTTCCTCAGATCCATTCCTCTTCTCTTCCACTTGGCAAGTCCCCTCCTGGGAATCCCGCAGGTTCGCTCGAAGGTCGAGCCGGATCGATCGCAGCCGACCAGCCGCCGCGATTCCCGAGCGTCCGTGCGGGTCAACGCGCTCGCTCCCCGCTTCGATCGGATCGGCCAGGAGGGCCGATCGAACGAAGCCTTCCCCCGTCGGCCCCCGTGGGCCATCTCCCTCCTCTTCGGTCCTCTGGCCCGAGGACCACATCGCCAGGGAGCCGGTCCCCACTTCGCCTGGAGGATCCACCACGCGCCACCGGGCCGAGGCCCGTACACCGCCAGCGCCTCCCGCTCCTGCTTCCAGGTCGCCACCGCGCCGCGACTGGGCCGCCTCCCAGCCGAGAGCGCCTGGGCCCGTGGCCTCTCCCTGGGCCGCCGCCTCGTCAGCGCGCCAGGCCAGCCGCCTCCAGCGCCCGCGGCCCGTCCACCGCATCGCGGGCCTCCGCTTCTCCAGCCGAGCCGGCCCGTCCCCGTCCTCCACCGAGCCGCCGCTCCTGGGCCTCCGCGGCTCCCACCAGGCCCATCGCCAGATCCGAGCCCGTGGACTTCCAGATCTGAGGTTGTTACCTCTTTTTCAAACCCTAAGCCCCTGTTCTATTAATCTGAAATGCTATGTTTGACCATGCATAACTTTTTGCCTGATGCTCCGTTTTGCGCGTGTAATATGTCCAGACGTTCGTGGAGATGTGCTCTACGTTTTACCTGTTGTTGTCATGCATGTTAGAGATCATCTAGGTGCTTGTTTTGCTGTTGCAAGAGTGCATCATGATATAAACTGCTGCTATGTGTTATTTTTATGCCACCTTTGCCATGTGATATCTTTTAGCTCGGTTGTCCGAATGATGCAAATGACATGTCCACGTGTTCGTCTTGCCATGCTCTATGTGATGTATGTGATAGGTTGCATGGTAGATTTATTATTGCCTTGTTATCTTCGTTGCAAAGTGCCATGTTCATGTGATGTTGTTTCACTTGTTATGAAATGCCATCTTGTTGAGCTGGTTGCAATCGTTGTGTTCACCTCTATGATACATGCTTGTGTGTTTCGGGATCACCTTCATGTGCACTTTGATGAGGTGCTTACCCTTTTCCATGTTTAGTTCCGAGGTGACTTAAACATGCTCTTTTATATGCCATGATGATATTGCTGCTTTAGGACTTAGTGGTTTTTCACTAAGTCTGAAATCTGTAACGTTCCGATGCCATGTTCGTGTGATGTTCTAGGACAAAGCATGATAGTTTTGGAGTGGATTTTGATTGTTCCTTGTAGTATATATTGTTGTCTTTCCATCCATGTCCTCACATGTCCATTTAAGTGGCTGTAGCATGTTTATTTTTTGCTCTAAAGTTTCAATAAAATTCTGCTGCCAGAATTTTATTGCCAAGTTCAATATGTCCAAGATCATTGCTATTGATCCGTGACTCCGTTGGGGTGCACCTTTGGACTTAGTTGCTGTACTATATGTCTAGTTTGTGTTCATGCCCTTTGCCATGTCATTTGGGTGCTGTAGCTCAATTATTTTGAGCTCCGAAGATGCTATGTTGCTGTAATTTTCAGCTTTCGCTCAAATCTTGTTTCGGGCATAACTTTTAGCCCGTAACTCCGATTTCAGCGAATCTTTTATCAAACTTGATTGATTTTCTGTGTAGATTAATAATATCAGATTGTTATCATGTTTTGAGGTGATTTGGTTGAGTGATAATTTCCATGCTCCGTGTGCATCCTTAGTGCATCCATCATGCATTCATTTTTTCCGAGTGCGCATTGCATCTTGTTGATTGGTGCTTGGTGTGATTGTTTTGTTTAGAGCCGGAAGCTGAGACCGAGTACGAAGTTGAGCACGAGGTTTCCAACGAGGTTGAGCACGAGGACCCTTCTTACGATCCGAACGACTTCTCTTCAGGCAAGATGACCGAACCCCGATAACATTACTATCTTTGCCTATTGCTAGTAGTCTCGATCTATAGTTTTGCCTCGATGCCCATGATCTTCTTGTCAGCCTCCTACTTGTAAACCATTGCCATGTTTAACCAACCTACCTATGCAAACCGTTGCTTGGCTAAGTACGCTTCGCTCAGCCCTTCTTATAGCGTTGCTAGTTGCAGGTGAAGATCGAAGATGCTTGTTTCATGTTGAAGTTTGGTTGGGTTATATCACATTATATAAATGCTTAAATGAAATCATCTATATATTGGCAAGGGTGGAAGGCTAAGCCTTTTGCTTGGTGATTTGTTCCACTCATGCCGTTAGGATCCGTATAAGCCGGTATTATGTTCCTTGATTATGCGTTCCTAACACGGTTGGGTTGTATGGGACCCCCTCGATAAACCGCTAAGTGCTAAGTCTTTTCCAGCAAATCCCAACATTGGTACTATTTGCCTAATAACAAACTAAACTTGCATAGGGAGTAATTAACCCTCTTTCTTAATCAACAACCCCGGGCCAGTGCTCCGCATGAGTGTTGGTCCGAAACGGGGAGTCTGCGGGGCCGCCTTGGGGCAACCCGAGGTATCTGGTATACACCCATAGAATCGCCCATCCGGTCGCGTCCTGAGACTTAGATACGCGCGGCTACTATCAGGGTGTCGACACGCCGGGAGGATTTGCTGGATTAGTCTTACCTTAGTTCGGTATATCTTAAGCACGGGATTCCGAGGATACTCGGGTCTTCCCACTTTGGAGTTGCGTCTCCGCGGATCGTGGGCTTGTAATGGGTCAAGTTGGAACACCCCTACAGGGTTTGAACTTTCGAAAGCCGTGCCCGCGGTTATGTGGCAGATGGGAGCTTGTTAATTCCGGTTGTAGATAACTTGACACAATGTTTCTAATACACTACCAGCGTGTGTTCGGTGAGTGTCAATTTCCGAATAGGGATTCGGGAGTTGAACACGGAGGGGTTATGATTGTGGAGCTTGTAGCTAGGATCACTTCGTGATCACTTCTCGCCGAGGCCTTCTCTTCTCGCTCTCACTTACGTAAGCTAGATGCTAGTTGCTGCTGCAGACTTATTCTTTTCTTCAGCCTTATCCTCACACAAAGGCTTTGATAGTCTTGTTACCCGAAGACGGGATTGCTGAGTCCTCTGTGGCTCACAGTTACTTCACACACCAGATGCAGGTCCAGCTGTGAGCTATCCAGGTGATGGCACCGAGCTGGATTGGGAGTACGACGAGGAGCGTAGTCGGTACTACGTGCGCTACCCGGACGATCAGTAGTGGAGTCTCTTACTAGGATTCGATCCGCCTGTGGTTTATTTATCTAAGTTTGGTACTTTGACATTTGGCTTTTGCCCTTAGAGGGTTGTGATGTTCTTAATGGATGATGTTTGAGACTTGTACTGTAATTCTGTGACGTGGCGAGTGTAAGCCAACTATTTTCAGTTTACTACCCCCTCTTTTACATGAGTTGTGCAAAGATTACCGAACTTGAGATCATTCTAGGATGGATTTATGCCTTTAAGTCGTGCCTCGACACGTAGGAGGTATAACTCCATCCTGGGCATTACAGTTGCCCAGGCCGATAAGGAACAACATGATGCAGAAGTCGCTCAGGTGAAAGGCCAGATAGATCAAGCCAAATTGGACCTAGCTGCTGAGAATACCAGAATGGTTGCGAAGCAGGCCGAGCTGGATGCTCAGGCTTATCGACTCATGTTGGATCAGACTGCTTCTCACGAGGTAATGAGGAGAAGGCAACGATCTCGCCCGCCGCCGGTTTACGAAGCAAGGAACATCTTTAGCACGCTAGGAGCAGGAACCAGTAACCAGCCGGAGGTAAACCGGGGGGAGGGGGCGCCGGGCACACGAGCATCAATCCAGCCACAGGCCGCGGAGCCAACCCGGCAGGTCGTCCCATCACAGCATGTACCTACCCCTCCCGGTCATTACTCCAACCCATTGGATAATATAGTTGCCGCCGCTTCACGACTAGCCGCCCTTCCCATTGAAGGAACATCCCCCATAGGGGTGGAGGCACGGAGGGCCAGGGAGTTTTTGGAGACGGCTCTAACCCAACAGCAAGCTTATTCTCACAGCCGTGAGAGCATTCACTCCACCCTCGCCCAAGCCGGAGTTATAGTAGGCACCTGGAGGAGCCGGCTGTGTCAAGCAGCGCGTGGAGACGTAACCCGCCGCGGAGGGATAATCCGGCGGGGGGAGATGCGAACGCTAAAGAGGTGGTGGATCAAGGCCGACAGCGCCGGGAGGCCGAGTTAGCAGCACAGTACGAAGCCCGTCAGGCGACGCCGGTTCGTCCATCTACCATAGTTGAACCGGGGGTTGTGTGTACCTCCTTGGGAGTGCCTTGTCTTACTCCCGCTTTACGCAACGTAAAACTGCCCAAGGATTTCAAAGGACCACGCAAGGTGCCCAACTATACTGCGGATTTATCCCCTGAGACATGGGTTGAAAGCTATGAGATGGCAATGGAGATGCTGGACGTAGATGATGCCGCGTGTGCTAAGTACTTTACTATGATGTTGGAGGGTACAACTCGCACTTGGGTGAAAAGCTTGCCACCCAATTCTATCGGATCATGGGCTGAATTGCACTGCCGGTTTATTAATAACTTCAAAGACACATGCAAGCAACCAATGTCTATCGTCAATTTAGCTGCCTGTGTTCAAGGAGAGCACGAGTCAACAAGCCATTGGGTGCGTCGAGTGTCCGAGATCCTACATTCTTCCAACAGCATCAACCCAGGCACTACAGTTATAACCTTGGAAGGCAATTGCCGGTTTGAGCCTTTGAAACTGAAGTTGGGACGGCTCAAACGTAATTGTGATGACATGGGGACGCTCATGGGCGCCTTGGTGAAATATGCAGATTCATATAGTGCCAAGTACCCAGATTCTGATGATGAGAAGTCAAGGAAAGCAAAGAAGAGCGGTAAAGCACCACAGCCTAGCCCGGCGAATCAAGGATATAACGGTAAGCGTAAAGCGGATAGTAATTCAGATTTTGTGGCTAACACCAATGCTCAGGAGAATGGCCAGCGCCGCAAGGGTAGACCACCCCCGCGAAATGGGAGACCGCCTATCAATCTGGAACGCCAGATGAACATACCTTGCCCAACGCACGGCACGCCAGAAAAACCAGCTATGCACCTCAGGAAGGACTGCTTTATTATGAAGTAAATCATGAACTGGTCCCAGTATGATCATGGACCATCTAGCGGTTCAGGACCTGGTTTTCACGGGCCGGGTTATCAAGGTGGTGGATCCGGTTCATGGTTCCAAGGTACCCAGAATAATCACAACAACCAGAACGGGCACAATCAGCATAACCAGCAGCATGGCTAGGGTGGTTATAATAATCAGGGCAATCAACAGTAGCAATCAGGATATCAAAATAATCCGAAGCAGTTGAGTAGTGGGCAGTATCACGTCTTCACCACAAGCCTATGTAAGCGTGATCTGAAGGTTTACAAAAGGGCAATACACTCTGTTGAACCGGCGGTGTCACTACCTGCATTGGTCGGAACAACCTATTGTGTGGAGTCGAGAGGATCATCCGCCCCAGGTTGATAATCCGGGTCAGCTGGCTCTAGTTGTGGCACCTCAGGTCGGGGGCTATAAGCTTACCAAGGTACTTATGGATGGAGGCAGCAGCATCAACATTCTATACTACGAGACTTTCCGGCGGATGGGGCTGACAGATAAAAAGCTTCGGCAGTCCAACACTGTTTTTCACGGCGTGGTGCCTGGTAAATCGGCATATCTGGTTGGTAAGATAGAGTTGGAGGTCACCTTTGGAGATGAGCATGATTCTAGGTCTGACACTTTGACCTTTGAAGTGGTAAAGATCAAGAGCCCGTATCACGCCCTGTTCGGGCGGCCGGTTTACGCTAAGTTCATGGCAAGGTCTTGTTATGTTTATCTACAGCTTAAGATGCCGGGTCACAAGGGAACTATTACGGTCCATGGGAGCCGCAAGATTGCTTTGGAATGCGAGGAAGGTGATGCAGCTTATGCAGAGGCGGTCTGTGCAACCGAGGAACTGAAGTTTTATAAAGATAATGTTGATCCGACAGATATGTCTCCGCTGAAAAAGCCAACCAGAGAGCATGATCCGGCCCTGAAGTTCAAATCAGCTGATGAGACCAAGCAAGTTGATTTTGTCCCCGACGATTCATCCAAGCAGTTCACTATCAGTGCTAACCTGGATCCGAAATAGGAAGGTGCGCTCATCGAGTTCATCCGTGAGAATTGGGACATCTTTGCATGGAAACCTTCTAACATGCCAGGTGTACCGAGGGAACTCGCTGAGCACACTCTTAATATCGATCCCAAGTTTAAACCAGTTAAACAGTTTCTCCACTGCTTGAACAAAGAAAGGCGCAAGGAAATTGGTGAAGAAGTGGCTAGGCTCTTGGTGGCAGGCTTTATAATTGAGGTGTTTCATCCAGAGTGGTTAGCTAATCCGGTACTGGTGCTTAAGAAGAACGACACTTGGCGAATGTGTGTTGATTACACATATCTGAACAAATCTTGCCCAACTGATCCCTTTGCCCTCCCTCGTATTGATCAAATCATTGATGCTACGTCGGGTTGTGAACGCTTAAGGTTTTTGGATGCTTATTTCGGTTATCATCATATCAAGATGGCAGTTAAGGACCAGGAGAAAACAGCCCTCACAACTACATTTGGGGCCTTCTGCTACGTGTCTATGCCTTTCGGGCTCAAGAGTGCCCAGGCTACTTATCAACGATGTGTGCAGAATTGTCTTCACGGGCAGATTGGGCGGAACGTTCATGCTTATGTGGATGATATTGTGGTAAAATCCAGGAAAGTGGAGACATTGATAATGGACTTAAGGGAAACCTTTGATAATCTCCAGGTCTATAAGAGGATGCTTAATCTTGCCAAGTGTATTTTTGGTGTTCCGGCAGGCAAACTCCTAGGATTCCTAGTATCAAACAGGGGAATTGAAGCTAATCCAGAGAAGATCAAGGAGATTACATCCTTGGCTAAACCGGCATGCATCAACGATGTCCAACGCTTGGCGGGCCGCATTGCGGCGCTGAGCCGGTTTATCAGCCGTCTGGGGGAGAAGGCCATCCCGCTTTATCAGATGATGAAAAAGACAGATCGTTTTGTCTGGAGTGATGATGCTGATGCTGCGTTCGAATATTTGAAGAAGCAACTAGCAGAGCCGCCGGTCCTTGCTACGCCAGTTGACAATGAACCGCTGTTGTTATACGTGGCTGCTAACGCCCGAGCAGTAAGCGTTGCCATCGTGGTAGAGCGCAAAGAGGCAGGCAAAGAATATCCGATTCAACGGCCGGTTTACTACATCAGTGAGGTGCTCATTGAATCAAAACAGAGATACCCGCATTGGCAGAAATTGGTATATGGAGTCTTCATGGCAAACCGGAAACTAAAGCAGTATTTTCAAGGCCATCCAATCATCGTGGTCAGTTCAGCCCCTCTGGGAGATATAATCCAGAACAGAGAGGCGACTGGTCGGGTTGCAAAGTGGGCCATTGAACTTAGCCCTCACGGATTGAAGTATGTGCCCCGTACTGCGATCAAATCCCAAGCACTGGTCGACTTCATCAATGATTGGACAGAGTTGCAAGCACCAGAGGAAAAGCCGGATCACACATATTGGACTATTCACTTTGATGGATCCAGGCAATTGGAGGGCTCGGGGGCTGGAGTCGTATTAACTTCCCCATGAGGTGATAAGTTCTGTTATGTCCTCCGTTTAATGTTCCCTTGTACTAACAATGCAGCTGAGTATGAAGCTCTCCTCCATGGTCTACGAATGGCTAAAGAGATGAATTTAAGCTGGGTTAAATGTTTCGGCGATTCAGACCTGGTGGCTCAACAGGTGTCGGGTAAGTGGGATTCCAAAGATCCCATTATGGCAGCATATCGACGAGAGGTGGACACTGTTGCTGGACACTTCAAGGGTTATCAAGTGGACCATATAGACTGGCGAAAGAATGAAGCGGCTGATATGTTAAGCCGGTTGGGCTCTCAGCGTAAACCGGGTCAACCTATACTTTTCTCACGTATTGCATAGCCTGTCGGTGAAATTACCTTCAGAAGAGGGCTGTTCCTGATCTGAAGGCTCAATTGGTGGCGGCGCTTCATGTTATTCCGGATTGGACGCTCCCTTACCTGGCGTACATGAACCGAGGTGAGTTACCAGAGGACGAAGTCTTGGCTAGACAGATAGTCCGGCGATCCAAGTCAATGACTATTGTCAATGGAGAATTACACCATTGCAGTGTCTCTGGGGCATTTCAATGTTGTGTGTCGCCAGATGAAGGCCGTGATATTCTTAGAGAGATCCATGAAGGAGATTGTGGTCATCATGCCGGTTCAAATTTTTTGGTGGCTAAAGCTTTTCGTCATGGGTTCTACTGGTTGACGGCTCATGCCGACGAAGAGGACTTGGTCAGAAAATGTGATGCTTGCCAGAAATTTTCACGGCGTGCTCATATACCGGCTCAGGAGTTGAGGATGATTCCAATTACTTGGCCGTTTGCGACTTGGGGGCTAGATATGGTCGGACCTTTTAAGAGATCCCTAGATAAGAAGACCCACCTTTTGGTGGCAGTGGATAAGTTTACCAAATGGGTTGAAGCGGAACCGGTCAGCAAGTGTGATGCAGCAACGACGGTTCAGTTCATCAAAAAGGTGATTTTCCGATTTGGCTTTCCACACAACATTATCACTGATAATGGCACCAATCTATCCAAGGGGGCTATGGAGGAGTTTTGTCAACGAGAGCACATCCGCCTTGATGTATCTTCAGTAGCTCACCCTCAATCCAATGGTCAAGCTGAGAGAGCCAATCAAGAGATCTTGAGAGGCATCAAACCTCGGCTTATGGTCCCTTTGCAGAGGACGCCGGGTTGTTGGGTGGAGGAATTACCCTCTGTGTTATGGAGCATCAACACCACACCTAACAGATCTATAGGGTACACACCTTTCTTCATGGTATATGGAGCGGAGGCGGTCCTCCCTAGTGATATCCGCCATGACTCGCCGCGGGTGGCGGCTTACATCAAAGCTGATAACAAGAAGGCATGACAAGACGCGTTGGACCGGCTGGATGAGGAACGTGACACTGCAGCAGCTCGCTCAGCGATTTATCAACAAGATCTGCGCCGGTACCATAGTCGTCGGGTTAAGACCAGAACGTTTCAAGAAGGAGATTTAGTGCTCCGGCTCATCCAAGACCAGACGGATATGCACAAACTGTCCCCGCCCTGGGAAGGACCCTTTGGGGTCAGCAAGAATTTACACAACGGATCATACTACCTTATCGACGTTCGAGAATATAAGGACCCACGTAATGCAGAGGAGGAGACCCGACGACCGTGGAACATCGCTCTTCTTCGACCTTACTACACTTGAGCCATAGGCTCCACTTTATGTACATAGATTTGCAATGTATATATCATGATCAATATAATAAAGACGACGGCCCCATTAAAACGGGGTATCTGTTGCTTTTTCTTCATAAGAGTTTGTCACATGGGGGCTCCTGTGTGCAAAGGAGTTCCTATGGCCTCTTAAAACGGCGGTTACACCAAGACCATCATAAGAGCACAACTCTAGTTGCTTCTGTAATCCGACTATCAAAGCCCACATGATGATGAGGGGTAAAAGAGAGTTTGATGCATAGCACAACTCAAACATAGGCCCCGACGAGCATAGCTCAAATGCTACCGGGGGGCTCCTGATGCATAACATCAACGAGTTGACAACCCTTGTAGTAGGCGATCAAGCCATGGCTTGGAAGCCTGGTGTATACACCTAAAAACCCGGATTAGCCTGCCTGCATTAAGTAAGTCACTCCGCCCAGGTAAACCTGGTACGACCCGTCGAACGTATACACAAGTCAATCTTTACAGACCCTGAACTTGGTAACGTTAAATTGACGATCATCGAACATATACACAAGTCAATCTTTACAGACCCTGAACTTGGCAATGTTAACATTGATGATTTGGTTAAGGTTTGAGGACCATCTTAACAGGCTTTGTGAAATGGTTAATGTCAGTAGCCTGGCAGCTCATAAAAAGCCTCGAATTTGGAGTCTGCAGCTCATAAAAAGCCTCAACTACACGGTTTTTATTTGACAACGTCTCTTTTGATGTTTCCTTGTAATATTTATCTTCGCGGTCATTGGTGGTCATCCAAGTCCATAGATTCAGGGAGTGGATGACTATAAGTTGCCACTACACCTATGTTTAGAAAACCTATTCTGGTTTGACTATAAATCACCAAGTGCTGTCCACAGTTAAACCGGTGTTTATCATAGCCCGGTATGGTTCCATCATGAACCGGCAAATGATCAAGGGAGTCATCAAAACTTACAATTTGGATCATTGTATTTACTACCGATTATTGATTAAAGCTACTCGTGAAATACTTAATCACATGTATGATATATGCTTTATATTTTATACACAGTTCAGGTTATAAACCTAGACCATGTGTTTTAGCATCATAACCCGTCCGGCGATAAACCGCCAGGACACTTTAAACATTGTTTTATGAAGAAACAGGTGGAGTAAACCGTCAAAGGCATTATAAGCAAGAAATAAATTGTGAAATTTGCCAGCTGAAGCAATCTCATACAAAGGACAGTATGTGTGACAACATAAAGTATTTCAGCTACCCTATTAGAACGAGCTGGATAGCCCAAAAGAATATCAGTTTTTTCCTAAAGTGCTGGGACATAAAATTTAAACCGGCACCGGTTTAGGCCTCTGCATTAGCTCGACTTGAAGGTTGCGGATCGCCCTGCTCTGACTCCCCGTCGTTCTCTTCTAGCTGCTGGAAGTCAGTGGTTGTCCAATCGATCTTGGTCAGCGCTCTGAAAACAACTTCATCGTTCATGAGTTCAGACGGATCAATATCAGGAGCATAAGTGTGCTTACGGAAGGGCGGGATGAGATTTTCAATCTCATAAGCCGGAGGGTCGACCCGCACGTTCTCAGCATTCTATCCCGGATGATAACGTGACAGATCCGCCTCATTAGACAGTTTGCTGGCCAGAGGCCACATTTCATTCGTCAGAGCGCACAAATTAGTGTCTATGAAAGCCAATCCATCCTCTTTCATGCTGGGATAGCCATTCATTGCTTCCGCTGGATCAAAGTCAGGCACCCAAGCCTTCGCTCGAGTTAAAGCCATCAAAGCACGCAACCTTGTAGATGATTTCTTCAGCTCGACGAGACGTGCAGGCAGAATTGATAACTTGTCTAAAGTACCCTTGATCGTTGTGGGAGCCGGTTTATTGTGCGACGTAGCGCAGACAATCCGTTGAGCACCAGAATACAACTTCTCTATGAGAGTGTATGCGGCCTTCAGTTTCCTCCGCATATCCGTGCTAAGATGAGCAATGCGTTTTCCTTCAGCAAATAATTTGAGTTAAACCGGGAAAGACAGAAATATCATATTTAGGATTATGTTAAGTCTATCTGCTGCTTTAAATCGGACAACTCTTCTGTCACCGGATTAAGAGCAGCCTCTGCTTCAATTTCCCTCTTCTCCAAGATAGCTTTCTCAGCATCCCAATCCGACCATTCCTTTTCAAAGTCCTTCTTCAGCTTTTCTATATTTGCTAAAGCAAGTGTCAGCTAATCTTTGACTTTGATAGCGGCGGTTTCTTGAAATTTCAAAGTATCCCGGAGCTCGGCCACTTCAGAATTTTTCTGGTTTAAGTCAGTCTGCCAAGAGGAGAGCACATTATATATTCATGAGACATTTTTCAGCAAAGTCCCAATCACATAACAAGTTATACACTTGGGACTTGCGGGCTAATGTGTATTTGCAGTTAAACATGCCTTTCTCAGTCAAGTCCCAAGCACATAACAAGTTATACGCTTGGAACTTGGGGGCTAATGTGACATTGTTCAGAACATAATACAAGTTGAAGTCCCGGTTCATCCTAAAGGAGTAAACCGGCCCTTGGGGATTATGTGATACGTCTCCAACATATCTATAATTTTTGATTATTCCTTGCTATTATATTATCCTTCTAGGATGTCTTATGGGCTTTATTATACACTTTTATATGATTTTTGGGACTAACCTATTAACCCAGAGCCCAGTGCCAGTTTCTGTTTTTCCTTGTTTTTGAGTTTCGCAGAAAAGGAATATCAAACGGAGTCCAATGGAAGAGCCAATTTTTTATGATTTTTCTAACGGAGTGGGGGGCGCGCCCTTGAGGGTGGGGGCGTGCCCTGTGAAGGGGGGCGCGCCCCCCTATCTCGAGGACAGCCCAACAGCCCCCCTGACGTGTGCCCTATGCCAAAAAATTCTATAAATACTGAAACCTTTGGAAATTAACCTAGATCGGGAGTTCCGCCGCTGAAAGCCTCTGGTACCACCAAAAACCAATCTACAACCGTTCTGGCACCCTGCCGGAGGGGGGGAATCCCTCTCCGGTGGCTATCTTCATCATCCCGGCGCTCTCCATGACGAGGAGGGAGTAGTCCACCCTCATGGCTGAGGGTATGTACCAGTAGCTATGTGTTTGATCTCTCTCTCTCTCTCTCTCTCGTGTTCTTGAGATGGCACGATCTTGATGTATCGCGAGCTTTGCTATTCTAGTTGGATCTTATGATGCTTCTCCCCCTCTACTCTCTTGTAATGGATTGAGTTTTCCCTTTGAAGTTGTCTTATCGGATTGCGTCTTTAAGGATTTGAGAACACTTGATGTATGTCTTGCACGTGATTATCTGTGGTGACAATGGGATATCATGTGATCCACTGGATGTATGTTTTGGTGATCAACTTGCATATTCCGTGACCTTGGGGATCTATGCATAGGGGTTGGCACACGTTTTCGTCTTGACTCTCCGGTAGAAACTTTGGGGCACTCTTTGAAGTTCTATGTGTTGGTTGAATAGAGGTTTCTGAGATTGTGTGATGCATATCATATAACCATGCCCACGGATACTTGAGGTGACAATGGAGTATCTAGGTGACATTAGGGTTTTGGTGGATTTGTGTCTTAAGGTGTTATTCTAGTATGAACTCTACGATAGATTGAACGTTACTACGGACTCTTGAATAGATCGATCAGAAAGAATAGCTTTGAGGTGGTTTCATAGCCTACCATAATCTCTTCGTTTGTTCTCCGCTATTAGTGACTTTGGAGTGACTCTTTGTTGCATGTTGAGGGCTAGTAATATGATCCAATTATGTTATCCTTGTTGAGAGAACTTACACTAGTGTAAATATGAACCCTAGGCCTTGCCTACTATCATTACATCACCGTTTATGCTCACTTTTACCACTTGCCTTGCTGTTTTTTTATTTTCAGTTTACATAAACCTATATCTACCATCCATATTGCACTTGTATCACCATCTCTTCGCCGAACTAGTGTGCCTATACAATTAACCATTGTATTGTGTGTGTTCGGGACACAAGAGACTCTTTGTTATTTGGTTGCAGGGTTGTTTGAGAGAGACCATCTTCATCCTACGCCTCCCACGAATTGATAAACCTTAGGTCATCCACTTGAGGGAAATTTTCTACTGTCCTACAAACCTCTGAGAAGTAGGCGAACCCTGCAGATTACTACAGACTGTTCTGTCTTTGACAGATTCTGTTTTTCGTGCGTTGTTTGCTTATTCCGATGCATCTATGAGTAGTATTGGGAAGTATGAACCATAGAGAAGGTTGAATACATTAGGTTTAACACCAATATAAAAAAAGAATTAATATATTGCAGTAACTTTGAGTAGTGGTTTGCTTTCTTATACTAACGGAGCTCACGAGATTTTTGTCTAAGTTTTGTGTTGTGAAGTTTTCAAGTTTTGAGTATTACTTTGATGGACTATGCAACAAAGAGTAGCAAGGGCCTAAGCTTGGGGATGCCCAAGGAACCCCAAGTAAAATTCAAGGACAACCAAAAGCCTAAGCTTGGGGATGCCCCGGGAAGGCATCCCCTCTTTCGTCTTCATCCATCGGTAACTATACTCGGGGCTATATTTTTATTCACCACATGATAAGTGTTTTGCTTGGAGCGTCAATTTAGTTTATTTTGTTTTGCTTGCTGTTTGAATAATATTCCAAGATCTGAAGTTCTTAAATGTTAGAGATTCTTCCCATAGTTACATAATTATTCAACTACTCATTGATCTCCACATATATCTTTCGGAGTAGTTTGTTATTGCTCTAGTGCTTCACTTATATCTGTTAGAGCACGGTGGTGGTAATATTTTGTAGAAATGGTCGAACTCTCATGCTTCACTTATATCTATTTGAGAGTCTATTAAAACATCATGATAATGTGTTTTGGCTATAAAACTAGCCTTCACATGATATGCATCCAAAATCAATGTAGTAAAAACTTTCACACCAAGTGCATTGAATAGAATGAGATGTTGGATGCTTGATAATTGTTTTGAGATATGAGGATAGTGATATTAGAGTCATGCTAGTGGAGTTATTATGAAATTGAGAAATACTTATGTTAAGGTTAGTGATTCCCGTAGCATGCACGTATGGTGAACCGTTGTGTGACTAAGTTAAAGCATGAGGTATTTGTAGAGTGCCAACCTTTGTGTGGAGGTCGGGGGCGCGCGATGGTTAACTCCTACCAACCTCCCCCCTAGGAGCATGCGTTGATTGCTTTGTTTTGATAACTCGTAGATTTTTGCAATAAGTATATGAGTTCTTATGACTAATGTTGAGTCCATGGATTATACGCACTCTCACCCTTCCACCATTGCTAGCCTCTCTTGTACCGCGCAACTTTCGCCGGTGCCATAAACCCACTATATATCCTTCCTCAAAACAGCCACCATATTGTTCCTCAAAACAGCCACCATACCTATCTACCATGGCATTTGCATAGCCATTCTGAGATATATTGCCATGCAACTTTCCACCGTTCCGTTCATATGACACGCATCATATTGTCATATTGCCATTGCATGATCATGTAGTTGACATCGTATTTGTGGCAAAGCCACCATGCATAATCTTTTTATACATGTCACTCTTGTTTCATTGCTCATACCGGTACACCGCCGGAGGCATTCATATAGAGTCATACTTTGTTGTTGTAGTATCGAGTTGTAATGAAAGTGTGATGATCATCATTATTAGAGCATTGTCCCATGGGAGGAAAGGCTAAATCTATAAAGCCCCTCCTCAAAAAAAAAGAAAAAAAGAAAGGGCAGAGAAAAAAAGAAAGTCCCAAAAAAAAGAAAAAAAAGAAAAGAAAAAGGGACAATTGCTACTATCTTTTTTCCACACTTGTGCTTCAAAGTAGCACCATGTTTCATATACTAGTGGGAATTTTCATTATAGAACTTGGCTTGTATATTCCAACGATGGGCTTCCTCAAATGCCCTAGGTCTTCGTGAGCAAGCAAGTTGGATGCACACCCACTTAGTTTCTTTTGTTGAGCTTTCATACCTTTGTAGCTCTAGTGCATCTGTTGCATGGCAATCCCTACTCACTCACATTGATATCTATCGATGGGCATCTCCATAGCCCGTTGATATGCCTAGTCGATGTGAGACTATCTCCCTCCTTTTTGTCTTCTCCACAACCACCTCTATTCCACCCATAGTGCTATATCCATGGCTCACGCTCATGTATTGAGTGAAAGCTGAAAGGTTTGAAAAGATAGAGTATGAAAACAAATGCTTGGCTGAAATCGGGGTTGTGCATGATATGAATATTTTTGTGTGATAGCAAGGGAGCATAGCCAACACCATATGATTTTGTAGGGATAACTTTCTTTAGCCATAATATTCTGAGAAGACATGATTGCTTTGTTAGTATTGCTTGAAGTATTGTTATTTCTTATGTCAATATAGACTTTTATCTCGAATCCTTCAGATCTAAACATTCATGCCACAATTAAGAGAATTACGTTGAAAAATTATATTGGTTAGCATTCCACATCAATAATTCTTTCTTTATCATTTAACTACTCGAGGACGAGCAGGAATTAAGCTTGGGGATGCTGATACGTCTCCAACGTATCTATAAACTTTGATTGTTCCATGCTATTATATTATCCTTCTAGGATGTCTTATGGGCTTTATTATACAATTTTATATGATTTTTGGGACTAACCTATTAACCCAGAGCCCAGTGCCAGTTTATGCTTTTCCTTGTTTTTGAGTATCGCAGAAAAGGAATATCAAACGGAGTCCAATGGACGAGCCAATTTTTTATGATTTTTTCTAGACCAAAAGAAGCTCCCGAAGGAAAAGAGATGGGCCAGGGGAGCCACGGGCTGCCCTCGAGGGTGGGGGGCGCGGCCTGTCAAGGGGGGCGCGCCCCACTATCTCGAGCACAACCCAACAGCCCCCCTGACGTGTGCCCTACGCCAAAAAATTCTATAAGTACTGAAACCTTCAGAAATTAACCTAGATCGTCAGATTTATCAACGGCGTCCGTATGGAATAACTTGAAGAGAAGGCAGACCGGTTGGAAAGGATCTACATGACAAACTTGATGAACAAGAAGGATTAGCACTCCCATGGAAATATGAGAACACCGATTAGGAAGGTATGGAATCAACACTTGACATCGAAGCAACTCGAATACCAGAATCAAAACAAAACAACGGATATATATGTTGCAACATAATCTTCACAATATCATTCGAACGGAGAATTGAACGAATGAATTCCGTAGGTACATCAGCTTGTCGAGAAGCCACTTGGGAGAATAAAAGGTAAATAAATAAAAAAACACAACAAGGAGCACATAGAACAAATACAAGATAGAAGTTTTGTTCCACATGTTCGTACTGAAAGCTTATGGAACGTGTTACAAAAGGGTTTTGCAATCCCCGGATCAGCATAGCCAAGGACCCTTTAAGATGAAACTCCCGATCGGAACAACGCCCATAGAACTACTTCACTCGATGTAGAACCCCGAACTCCATATCATGCATTCGTTCGAAGAATGCCTACGAACTACTAGATGAACCCACCTATTAATTTCCGAAAGTTTCCAGTTATGCAATCAGGTGTTGGGATACAGGGGAAGCACCGCGCACTCAACTCTAATCCTACATCCAGCTATATCCATCCTTCTACACATAACCAGTTATTTCCGGAAACCGTTTACCTGGGACCTTTGAAATGCATCTACTATACAAGCTATGGCAATACTCCCGAACTACCTCCCTAGTACTGGGTGATGTCGGGATTATCTTGCCACTAACCGCATAGGAGAGTTTTCGATGTCGGCCGTCTTAAGTATTCCAGAACTGCTGCGATATATTTGTGACGACAACACCTCGGAGCTCAACTTGTGACGCCCGAGACCGACGTCCCAGAAGATTCCAGAAGCTTCCAGAAGATTCCAGATGTTCCGGGTTGCCCGTGTGTTTCAGTTCTGCTTGTGTTATTTATTTTTTGCATTGCATCATGTCATCATGTCACCATGTCATATTTTAATTTTTGCATCTCAACCTAAATAATTCGTGTGGACCTTCGGTCCATTTAAATCGAGGGAAGGTGACTTCTCTTTATAACATATAAAGTCTCTTAATACTTAGGGAGCTATATTAATAATATTCCATTCGTTTGGAATTACCTGCAACACACTTGCATAATTCCCCATGTTATTTCACTTCAAGTTTGACTTCTATACCTTGCCTATAATTCTTTCCGTTGTTTTCGAGGCTCCCCCAAAAATCTAAACTCCTTGAGGCAAGCTATTTATTTAGTTTGCACTTCCTTGGTGTTGGAACTATTTTTGTGAGGTTGGAATTAATTCCGTAAAGCCTTATAAAAATGTTCCATATTTTATTTTTCTGTTCTGGTCTCTTTTTCTTATTTTCTTTTGCTCTCTCTTTTATTTTTGTTAAGAGATTCCAGAGTGCTTCCCAGGCCTCTCCTCCAGCCCTCTTGGGCCTCCCAACCAGCCTCCTTCTGGGCCTCAGCCCCTCCAGCCCGCATACTCCCGAAACCCTAGCGAGCCGCCGCACCTTCCCCCGTTTCCCTCGAGCCGCCGCCGCTATCCCTCGATCTCTCTCTCTCGCTCACCCTCTCCCCTTTCCCTCGATCGTCTCCCCCTCGCTCTCCTTTTTTTTTCCCAGCGCCCCTCCTCTTTCCCCGATCCCCTTCGCCTTCTGTCCCGCTCGCGACCGAGGCCTCGTTCCAGACTCCCCGTCGTTCTCCCTACGAAGCCAGCCAGCCGCGCCCTTCCTTCCCCCCCGCGTCCTCCCGCGCCTTGGAGCCTTCCTCCCGCGCGCCAGGATTCCAGCCCCGGCTCCCAGCGCCAGGGCCTCGCCGCGAACTCTCCTCGTCAGCGCCATGGCGCCCGACCCCGGCGCCCTTCCCTCCCTCGCGGCAGGAGCTGCTCCCTCCGTCAGGCCAGGATCCCGCGCCCCCAGATCGGCGCCTTCTCCTCCAGCAAGCGCGCGGCCGGCGCCCCTCTTCTCAGCCCGTGGCCCCGGCGCCTTCTGCCTGCCGGCCAGCACAGCAGCCGCGGCTGGAGCCGCCCGTCGTCCAGCCTCGGGTGCCCGCGCCTCCGGCTCCCTTCTCCAGGCAGTGGCCCCGAGTCCCTCCTCTGCGCCCCTTCGTCCAGCGCCCGGACAGGGCCTCGCAGCCCCGAGCGCTGCCTTCTCCGCCCCGGCCCTGTCCAGCAGCCCGGCCGCCCCAAGCCCCTCGAGTTGCTGCGCCGTGGCCTCGTCGCCGTGCTGCCCTTGTTTTGCTGCTGTTGTAGTTTTGTTCTTTTTGTTTTGTTGCTGGTGTTAACCTTGACAGAGAACGAAAACGAGCCCGTGAACGACTACATGTGTGTTGCAACAAGTACCCCTTCGATGCGCCGAGTACCCCTCCGTGACAAGTACAACTACACGACGCGCAAGTACCTCTACACGACGACCCGACCAAGTACCCCTACCGTCGCCCGAACGTCTACCCTCGACATGTACATCTACGGCCGAACGTCTACCATCGCCCGAACGACTACCGTCGCCGTGTACCCCTACCGTCGCCGAAGACCCGGGAACGACTACTTTCCTCTACGGCCGTGTACAACTACTTCCTCTACTTCCCACGACGACCTCGTGAACGACTCCTTCCACTACGTCTCGAACCGCTCCGTTAACGCACGCTTCAAAGGTATAACCCCGAGACGTGCCCGTGACCCGTGAATGCATGCTTGTTGTGTTGTTTGGAATGTCTCCCTTGTGTGTGCTCGTGCCCGTTCCGACCTTTTGTTGAGCTCCTCGGTTGCCTCGTCGCCGACTCGTGGGAACCCGGTAACGGGATCGCCCCACCTTTCATCTCGTTTGACTCACCCATGCCATCTTACCTTTTTCACCGGACTCGCAACGAGTTACCGGAACCGAGATGTTGCGTTGCTTCATTTTCGGATCATGCCGTGGCACCCTTTCGTTCCACCACGGTGACATAAACTTCATATCTCTTAATGTCAACCCTTTTAAAATTGCATAAACTTGATCATGTCATCCGCATCATATTAACAACATTATAAATGTGTGAATTGTTGTTTGCTTATAATTATTAAACATGCTCATGGGGATTTTCCGGATATGTTGTTGTTATTCTCCGGCCTCATTTAAAATGCCTAAATAGTGTAGTTTTATTATGCTTCACCTCTTGCCATGCTAAAAACAATTAATCTTGTCTTGTAAATAATGAGAGTCAACTAAATAATTAATTGTGGTGTTTCGTCAATATGCAACTCGTTGCATATTGATCTCCACTTAACTTGTAGTTTTGTTTGTGCACTTTGCCATGCCATGCATATTTAAACCGGACATGCATCATACTTGTTTGTGCATCGTGCCATGTTGATGCTTGTGTGTTTACCGTGTGTTTTCTTCTTTCCGGTTGCTTCTCCTGTTAGCTTCGGTTTCGTTCCGGAGTTGTGAGGATCCGCTCGACTGTTGCTCCTTCTTCTTCTTGGATCCGTTCTTCTCCTTTGTGGAATCCCAGGCAAGATGACCGAACCCGGATACCATTACTATTTTTGCCTCTTGCTAGTAGTCTCGATCTATAGTTTTGCCTCGATGCCCATGTCTTTCTTGTCAGCCTCCTACTTGTAACCATTGCCATGCTTAACCACCCTACCTACGCAAACCGTTGCTTGGCTATACGTAGGCTTGCTCAGCCCCTCTTATAGCATTGTTAGTTGCAGGTGAAGACCGAAGATGCTTGCTTCATGTTGAAGTTTGGTTGGGTTATATCACACTATATAAATGCTTTAAATGAAATCATCTATATATTGGCAAGGGTGGAAGGCTAAGCCTTTTGCTTGGTGTTTTGTTCCACTCATGCCGTTAGGATCCGTATAAGCCGGTGTTATGTTCCTTGATTATGCGTTCCTAACACGGTTGGGGTGTATGGGACCCCCTTGATAAACCGCTAAGTGCTAAGTCTTTTCCAGCAAGTCCCAACATTGGTACTATTTGCCTAATAACTAATAAAACTTGCATGTGGACTAGCTATCCCTTTTATTTTAATTCAACCCCCCGGGCCAGTGCTCCACATGAGTGTTGGTCCGAAACGAGCAGACTGCGGGGCCACCTCAAGGAAACTTGAGGTTTGGTAAAAACCTGTAGGATGACTCATCCGGTCGTGTCCTGAGACCTAGATACGCGCGGCTACTATCAGGGTGACGACACGCCGGGAGGATTTGCTGGATTAGCCTTACCTTAGTTCGGTTTAACTTGAGCACGGGATTCCGAGAATACTCGGGTCTTCCCAACTATGGAGTTGCGACTCCGCGGATCGTGGGCTTGTGATGGGCCAAGTTGGAACACCCCTGCAGGGTTTGAACTTTCGAAAGCCGTGCCCGCGGTTATGTGGCAGATGGGAGCTTGTTAATTCCGGTTGTAGATAACTTGACACAATGTTTCAATACACTACCAGCGTGTGTACCGTGACTGTCAATTTCCGAATAGGGATTCGGGAGTTGAACACGGTGGGGTTATGTTTGACCGGCTTTAGTTAGGATCACTTCATGATCATCTTTCGACCGATGCACTTCTCTTCTCGCTCTCTTTGACGTAAGTTAGTGCTAGTTGCTGCTGCAGACTCTTGTTTGTTCTTTCACCTCATATTTCTTTCTTCAGCCTAGTCCTCACCCAAGGCTTAAATAGTCTTGTTACCCGGGAACGGGATTGCTGAGTCCTCTGTGGCTCACAGTTACTTCACCACACCAGATGCAGGTTCAGCCGAGTTTGATGCAGGAGTTGGACCAGTTCTTCACCAGGAGTTCGTTGAAGAGTGTGGTCGTTTGCTTGTGACGTTTCGATGTTCAGTAGTGGTTTCTACTAGGATTCGATCTTGACCTGTGGCTTTTGTTGTTTTGGTATCTTTCTTTTGGATCTTACCCGTAGTCGGGCTGTGATGTTCTGAATGATGATTGTTATGTAATGTATTGTGTGAAGTGGCGAGTGTAAGCCAACTATCTCCTTTTGCAATTTAATCCCTCTTTTACATGAGTTGTGCAAAGATACCAAACTTGAGATCATTCTAGGATGGATTTATGCCTTTAAGTCGTGCCTCGACACGTAGGAGGTATAACTCCATCCTGGGCATTACAAGTTGGTATTCAGAGCCTTCTCCGACCTAGAAGCCCCCACTGATTGATCGAATCGTTGACGGTTGAGTCTAGGCACACACTGAAAACTTTTGAGTCCTATATTATATCGGAGAGTAGGATTTCTTTGCTTCTCATCCCCTTTTCTCTCTGGTGAGGACTCCTGACGATTACTCTTTTCTCTCCTACTTCAAAAATTGCACCAAATTTTTTTTAGGATCCCGCGAGTATTCTGGGATTGTTTCGATGTTCTTGTGACAAGGATATTGTTCCCGATGCCTCCTGTTACCGAGGAGTTGAGCTTCGGGGTATCATTGTAACAAGTATATCGCGACAGTACTAAATACTTAAGACGGCCGACATCGAAAATCTCTCCTATACGGCC
This sequence comes from Secale cereale, assembly GCA_902687465.1. Lineage (NCBI taxonomy): Eukaryota > Viridiplantae > Streptophyta > Magnoliopsida > Poales > Poaceae > Secale > Secale cereale. Next base: position 353,351,605 of record LR738711.1, read on the forward strand.
AGTGGCAAGATAACCCCGACATCACCCAGTACTGGGGAGGTAGTTCGAGAGTATTGCCATAGCTTGTTATAGTGGATGCGTTTTCGAAGGTCCGAGGTAAACAGTTTCCGAGAAAGACTGGTTATGTGTTGAAGGATGGATACACCTGGATGTAGGTTAGAGTTGATTGCGCGGTGCTTCCCGTGTATCCCCAACACCTGATTGCATAACTGGAAACTTTCGGAAATCTATAGGTGGGTTCATCTAGTAGTTCTAGGCATTCTTCCAACGAGTGCTCGATATGAAGTTTGGGGTTCTACATTGAGTGAAGTGGTTTTATGGACTTGTTCTGATCGGGAGTTGCATCTTAAAGGGTCCTTGGCTATGCTGATCCGGGGATTGCAAAACCCTTTTTGTAACACGTTCCATGAGCTTTCAGCACGAAGATGTCAAACGAAACTTCTATCTTGTATTTGTTCTATCTGTTCCTTGTTCCTTTTTATTTTTCATTTTGCTCTCCAAGTGGCTTCAAGTCAAGTTGATGTACCTGCGGAATTCTTTCGTTCAATCCTCTGTTCGGATGATATTGTGAAGATTAGGCTGCTACATATCTACCCTTTGTTCTTGTTTTGATTCTGGTATTCGAGTTGCTTCGATGTCAAATGTTGATTCCATACCTTTCATAATCGGTGTTCTCATATTTCTATGGGAGGCTATTCCTCTTGATCAATCAAGTTTTTCATGTTAATTCTTTTCAACCGGTGTCCATTTTATTCATCCCAAGTTGTCTTGTTTTTTTCCCACCCTCCCACCCTTCTTCTTCTCGGAGCTAGAAATTCTCAGATGAAGTATCCATTTTATTCATGTGATGTTCCTTCATTCTTCCTTCAATGTTCTTATCCGGTGATTTATCGTGAAGATGCTCATGAGCTTCAAGTTCATCATTCTTTTGTTCTCTAATTCTGCCGGTGGATGTAATTCAAGATTTCGGTGTTGATCTTATCCTTTTCCTCTTTTCACAATGCTTTCTTATTCCGGTACACTAATTATTCATTCTCCTCTTGTTATTCATATTCGGAGTGCTGAAGATTCATAATTCCATTCTTAATCCGTTCAAACTATTTTGAGCATTGTCATCTTATTCAAGCCTTTTTAATTCAACCGGTGCAATATCTCTTAAGCAATCTTTTCAACGGTGATTTCTTTGAGTGGGCCCTAACCCACAGGTCTTTCCAGGATCTTACCTGACTCTTCTTTTTCCGGAGAATTCTTTTTCCTGACTCTTCAATTTTTCTGGAGTTATACTCAAATTCTTTTGAAAGTGTGACGTAAGAATGATTTCCATCAGTCACATGCCTTCTCCAAGATCGCTTTCAAATTCTTTCATCATTGGTTCAACCTTTTTAATTCTTCATTCCGGAGTGCTCAACAATTCCCGGCATTTCTCGTCTTCATTCTCAACATTTGGAGACCGCAGAAGCGTTTCTCTTAAATCTTGGCCTGTTCTCTCAAGATTCGTGGTTCTAGCTTCATGCCATCCTCATTATTGTTCCGTTTGTGAGGAATTCTTCTCATACCCGTCTGGAGCATTTCTTGAATTCTTTTCCTTTGTGTTCCTCCGAAGGCCATCATTTCAGAAGTTTCTTCGCTCTCAGTTTTCAACTTCGTCCTCCAAATATTCTTCATTGATGTCTCTTCGTTCGTCTCCTTTTCTTTATTACGGTGGTTCTTTCAAGTTTATTCTTCCGTTGTTATCATATCAATTCATTTGTTCTTTTCATCATTCTACCGGTGCTTTGTTGAAGATTTTACCCAAGCTTGTGCTAGATCTCTCTTTAATTCCTTTCCAACGAGAATAAGTAGTATGCCAAATCTTTTGGTTGTCATCAATTTAAATTGGTGAAGGAGATGCATGACATAATTCTTATTCTTATTCCTTCAAGGTGTTGTAATCCCTTCCTTCAGAGCTTGTTCATCATATCTTATTCTCGGTTCTAAATTCTTCATCTTGTTTTCCGGAGATCCATGTTGTTTCAATTATATCATTTCAAAGCTCCATCTAATTCACCGCAGGCCTTGAATCTTATTCTTTTCATCTTTCACTTCTCATGCTTTCATTACCGGAGTTCTCATGGTGGTTCATCATGTTTTAATTCATCCTTGAAGTCTTCATCAAGATTCTTGTTGGAGCTCAAGCATTCTTCTTCATGCTTTCCAAGTGCTATTCTTTCTCCCTTATCTTTTGAGATGGTGGTATGCCATTTTTGACAATTCCTTCATGTTTCATGATTCACGAGTTATCAAGAATGAGACATTTAAACCCATCAATTTCTTTGTTCAGGAGATCTTTCCAACCATTCAATTTATCCCTTGGAATTATCTTGGGTTGTATTTCACCTAAAAGCTTTCCCTAAGGATTGTTACTAATTATGGTGCTTATAAATGACCCAAGTTCTTCACTTATCATTCCGGTGAATTAAGTTCTTCGTCTCCTTGTTGATCTCAATCCAATCAATTGTTTTCATTAGTGGCTGGTTGTCACCTCTTAATTTTGAGATGTTTCCATAAGCCCACATCAAGCTTATTCTTCTCGTTGTTGAAATTCCAACAACTCTGTTCAACCCTTCTTCGTAAGATGCTCTTTCAAATTAAATTTTGAGAGAGGTTGTCATATTTCTTCTCCATTCATTTCTTTCGTCGATCTTGCTTCTATTCTTTCGTTCCGGAGGCTTGGTGATATTGCTCTCTTTAACCATCATCTCGGTTTTACCAAGATCATATTCTCTCTTGCTTGTCTTTTTAACCGGAGTGCTGTCTGAGTCTTTCTTACCCCTTGTGCCATTCTTTTAATTGTTTCGGAGACAATATGTTGTTGTTTTCATCAAGTATCACTCCATCTCCTTAAGTTTTTGTTCTTTTCCTTCCATTTTCAGACGGAGTGCTGTCCAAATTCTGTCATTCTTATTCCTTGGCCATACCATTGCAGTTTCATTTTCTTTTGGTTCCTAAGCTCTTGTTTCATGTCTTTCAACCTGCAAGGTTCTTGTTATGTTCCTTGTTCCTCTTTTCTAACGGAGTTTTCATCTTCGTTCATCTCCGTTGCATTCTTTCCTTCTTTCATTTTGTTTAACCTCTCAAGGTTCTTGGTTTCACTCGTTCGTCAAAGAAGCAACTTTGTTTTACCTCTTCCTCTTCCGTTTTACCCGGTGATATCTCTAGGATCTCGGGTCGAGATCCTCTGTTAGTGTGGGAGAGTTGTGACGCCCGAGACCGACGTCCCAGAAGATTCCAGAAGCTTCCAGAAGATTCCAGATGTTCCGGGTTGCCCGTGTGTTTCAGTTCTGCTTGTGTTATTTATTTTTTGCATTGCATCATGTCATCATGTCACCATGTCATATTTTAATTTTTGCATCTCAACCTAAATAATTCGTGTGGACCTTCGGTCCATTTAAATCGAGGGAAGGTGACTTCTCTTTATAACATATAAAGTCTCTTAATACTTAGGGAGCTATATTAATAATATTCCATTCGTTTGGAATTACCTGCAACACACTTGCATAATTCCCCATGTTATTTCACTTCAAGTTTGACTTCTATACCTTGCCTATAATTCTTTCCGTTGTTTTCGAGGCTCCCCCAAAAATCTAAACTCCTTGAGGCAAGCTATTTATTTAGTTTGCACTTCCTTGGTGTTGGAACTATTTTTGTGAGGTTGGAATTAATTCCGTAAAGCCTTATAAAAATGTTCCATATTTTATTTTTCTGTTCTGGTCTCTTTTTCTTATTTTCTTTTGCTCTCTCTTTTATTTTTGTTAAGAGATTCCAGAGTGCTTCCCAGGCCTCTCCTCCAGCCCTCTTGGGCCTCCCAACCAGCCTCCTTCTGGGCCTCAGCCCCTCCAGCCCGCATACTCCCGAAACCCTAGCGAGCCGCCGCACCTTCCCCCGTTTCCCTCGAGCCGCCGCCGCTATCCCTCGATCTCTCTCTCTCGCTCACCCTCTCCCCTTTCCCTCGATCGTCTCCCCCTCGCTCTCCTTTTTTTTTTCCCAGCGCCCCTCCTCTTTCCCCGATCCCCTTCGCCTTCTGTCCCGCTCGCGACCGAGGCCTCGTTCCAGACTCCCCGTCGTTCTCCCTACGAAGCCAGCCAGCCGCGCCCTTCCTTCCCCCCCGCGTCCTCCCGCGCCTTGGAGCCTTCCTCCCGCGCGCCAGGATTCCAGCCCCGGCTCCCAGCGCCAGGGCCTCGCCGCGAACTCTCCTCGTCAGCGCCATGGCGCCCGACCCCGGCGCCCTTCCCTCCCTCGCGGCAGGAGCTGCTCCCTCCGTCAGGCCAGGATCCCGCGCCCCCAGATCGGCGCCTTCTCCTCCAGCAAGCGCGCGGCCGGCGCCCCTCTTCTCAGCCCGTGGCCCCGGCGCCTTCTGCCTGCCGGCCAGCACAGCAGCCACGGCTGGAGCCGCCCGTCGTCCAGCCTCGGGTGCCCGCGCCTCCGGCTCCCTTCTCCAGGCAGTGGCCCCGAGTCCCTCCTCTGCGCCCCTTCGTCCAGCGCCCGGACAGGGCCTCGCAGCCCCGAGCGCTGCCTTCTCCGCCCCGGCCCTGTCCAGCAGCCCGGCCGCCCCAAGCCCCTCGAGTTGCTGCGCCGTGGCCTCGTCGCCGTGCTGCCCTTGTTTTGCTGCTGTTGTAGTTTTGTTCTTTTTGTTTTGTTGCTGGTGTTAACCTTGACAGAGAACGAAAACGAGCCCGTGAACGACTACATGTGTGTTGCAACAAGTACCCCTTCGATGCGCCGAGTACCCCTCCGTGACAAGTACAACTACACGACGCGCAAGTACCTCTACACGACGACCCGACCAAGTACCCCTACCGTCGCCCGAACGTCTACCCTCGACATGTACATCTACGGCCGAACGTCTACCATCGCCCGAACGACTACCGTCGCCGTGTACCCCTACCGTCGCCGAAGACCCGGGAACGACTACTTTCCTCTACGGCCGTGTACAACTACTTCCTCTACTTCCCACGACGACCTCGTGAACGACTCCTTCCACTACGTCTCGAACCGCTCCGTTAACGCACGCTTCAAAGGTATAACCCCGAGACGTGCCCGTGACCCGTGAATGCATGCTTGTTGTGTTGTTTGGAATGTCTCCCTTGTGTGTGCTCGTGCCCGTTCCGACCTTTTGTTGAGCTCCTCGGTTGCCTCGTCGCCGACTCGTGGGAACCCGGTAACGGGATCGCCCCACCTTTCATCTCGTTTGACTCACCCATGCCATCTTACCTTTTTCACCGGACTCGCAACGAGTTACCGGAACCGAGATGTTGCGTTGCTTCATTTTCGGATCATGCCGTGGCACCCTTTCGTTCCACCACGGTGACATAAACTTCATATCTCTTAATGTCAACCCTTTTAAAATTGCATAAACTTGATCATGTCATCCGCATCATATTAACAACATTATAAATGTGTGAATTGTTGTTTGCTTATAATTATTAAACATGCTCATGGGGATTTTCCGGATATGTTGTTGTTATTCTCCGGCCTCATTTAAAATGCCTAAATAGTGTAGTTTTATTATGCTTCACCTCTTGCCATGCTAAAAACAATTAATCTTGTCTTGTAAATAATGAGAGTCAACTAAATAATTAATTGTGGTGTTTCGTCAATATGCAACTCGTTGCATATTGATCTCCACTTAACTTGTAGTTTTGTTTGTGCACTTTGCCATGCCATGCATATTTAAACCGGACATGCATCATACTTGTTTGTGCATCGTGCCATGTTGATGCTTGTGTGTTTACCGTGTGTTTTCTTCTTTCCGGTTGCTTCTCCTGTTAGCTTCGGTTTCGTTCCGGAGTTGTGAGGATCCGCTCGACTGTTGCTCCTTCTTCTTCTTGGATCCGTTCTTCTCCTTTGTGGAATCCCAGGCAAGATGACCGAACCCGGATACCATTACTATTTTTGCCTCTTGCTAGTAGTCTCGATCTATAGTTTTGCCTCGATGCCCATGTCTTTCTTGTCAGCCTCCTACTTGTAACCATTGCCATGCTTAACCACCCTACCTACGCAAACCGTTGCTTGGCTATACGTAGGCTTGCTCAGCCCCTCTTATAGCATTGTTAGTTGCAGGTGAAGACCGAAGATGCTTGCTTCATGTTGAAGTTTGGTTGGGTTATATCACACTATATAAATGCTTTAAATGAAATCATCTATATATTGGCAAGGGTGGAAGGCTAAGCCTTTTGCTTGGTGTTTTGTTCCACTCATGCCGTTAGGATCCGTATAAGCCGGTGTTATGTTCCTTGATTATGCGTTCCTAACACGGTTGGGGTGTATGGGACCCCCTTGATAAACCGCTAAGTGCTAAGTCTTTTCCAGCAAGTCCCAACATTGGTACTATTTGCCTAATAACTAATAAAACTTGCATATGGGACTAGCTATCCCTTTTATTTTAATTCAACCCCCCGGGCCAGTGCTCCACATGAGTGTTGGTCCGAAACGAGCAGACTGCGGGGCCACCTCAAGGAAACTTGAGGTTTGGTAAAAACCTGTAGGATGACTCATCCGGTCGTGTCCTGAGACCTAGATACGCGCGGCTACTATCAGGGTGACGACACGCCGGGAGGATTTGCTGGATTAGCCTTACCTTAGTTCGGTTTAACTTGAGCACGGGATTCCGAGAATACTCGGGTCTTCCCAACTATGGAGTTGCGACTCCGCGGATCGTGGGCTTGTGATGGGCCAAGTTGGAACACCCCTGCAGGGTTTGAACTTTCGAAAGCCGTGCCCGCGGTTATGTGGCAGATGGGAGCTTGTTAATTCCGGTTGTAGATAACTTGACACAATGTTTCAATACACTACCAGCGTGTGTACCGTGACTGTCAATTTCCGAATAGGGATTCGGGAGTTGAACACGGTGGGGTTATGTTTGACCGACTTTAGTTAGGATCACTTCATGATCATCTTTCGACCGATGCACTTCTCTTCTCGCTCTCTTTGACGTAAGTTAGTGCTAGTTGCTGCTGCAGACTCTTGTTTGTTCTTTCACCTCATATTTCTTTCTTCAGCCTAGTCCTCACCCAAGGCTTAAATAGTCTTGTTACCCGGGAACGGGATTGCTGAGTCCTCTGTGGCTCACAGTTACTTCACCACACCAGATGCAGGTTCAGCCGAGTTTGATGCAGGAGTTGGACCAGTTCTTCACCAGGAGTTCGTTGAAGAGTGTGGTCGTTTGCTTGTGACGTTTCGATGTTCAGTAGTGGTTTCTACTAGGATTCGATCTTGACCTGTGGCTTTTGTTGTTTTGGTATCTTTCTTTTGGATCTTACCCGTAGTCGGGCTGTGATGTTCTGAATGATGATTGTTATGTAATGTATTGTGTGAAGTGGCGAGTGTAAGCCAACTATCTCCTTTTGCAATTTAATCCCTCTTTTACATGAGTTGTGCAAAGATACCAAACTTGAGATCATTCTAGGATGGATTTATGCCTTTAAGTCGTGCCTCGACACGTAGGAGGTATAACTCCATCCTGGGCATTACACAACTCCCCGGGACACTGCCACAACCCCTAAATGACAGGAGGCATCGAGAACAATGTTCTCGTCACAAAGACATCGGAACAATCCAAACAATACTCGCGTGATCCTAAAAATAATTGGTGCATTTTGAGAGTAGAAGAGGCAAGAGTAATCGTCAGGAGTCCTCACCAGAGTGAAAAGAGATGAGGAGCAAAAGAAATCCTACTCTCTGATATATATATATGACTCAAAACATTTTCAAGTGTGTGCCTAGACTCAACCGTCAACGTTTCAATCAATCAGTGGGGCTCCTAGGTCGGAGAAGGCTCTGATACCAACTTGTAATGCCCAGGATGGGACTATACCTTCTACGTGTCGAGGCACGACTTAAAGGTATAAGCCCATTTTGGAATGATCTTAAGTTTGGTATCTTTGCACGACTCAAATAAAAATAGGGATGAAATTGCAAAAGGAGATAGTTGGCTTACACTCGCCACTTCACACAAAACAATACATAAGAAAAACATCATTCAAAACATCACAACCCGACTACGGGCGAAGATCCAAAAGAAAGATACCAAAACATAAAGCCACAGGTCCGGATCGCCCCTAGTAGAAACCACTACTGATCGTCGAAAAACGTCACAAGCATACGGCCACTCTCTTCATCGAGCTCCCAGAGAAGTACTTGAACCAGCTCCTGCATCATTCTCGGCTGAACCTGCATCTGGTGTTGTAGTATCTGTGAGCCACGAGGACTCAGCAATCCCATAACCATGGGTATCAAGACTAGCAAAGCTTTATGGGTAGGAAGAGGTAAAGTGGTGAGGTTGCAGCAGCGGCTAAGCATAATATGGTAGCTAACTTACGAGTACAAGAATAAGATGAGCATCTACGCAAACGGTCGCAAACTAGTAGTGATCGCTAAAGATCCTGAACTACTTACGAGGCAAACATAACCCCACCGTGTTCTCTTCTCAAAGTGAAAAGAGACAGTCACGGTTACTCACACAGTTGTGTGTTTTACTTCGGCTCCTCTGTCAAGTTTTCTACAACCGGACATTAACAAATTCCAATCTGCCACATAACCGCGGGCACAACTTTCGAAAGATTATAACCCTGCAGGGGTGTCCCACCTTAGCCCATCACAAGCTCTCACGATTAGCTGAAGTGATAAATATAATATCATCACCCCTTATCTTAGCGAAAATCCGATCAGGCTCGGCTTCCCGGTGCACAAGACATTTCGACAATAGTAAAACAAGTCCAGCAAGACCTCCCGGTGTGTCAACACCCTGATAGTAGCCGCACGTATCTCGTCTCAGGCCACGACCGGATGGGCGATCCTACGAGTAAAACCAATCCTCGAGTTTCCCCGTGGTGACCCCGCAGTCTCCCCGTTTGGGACCAACACCATCAGCACTGGCCCCCCCTACTATGTAGAAAGAATCCTCGGGTAGCGCTAACTCCCTATGCAAATTAATTAATTAATTAAGTTGTTATTATGAGCAAATTAAAACCAATGTTGGGCCTTGCTGGAGGAGTTTTATTCAAAGGCGAACTGTCAAGGGGTCCCCATCCACCCATCGTGTAAGGAACGCAAAATCAAGGAACATAATGCCGGTTTATCGGCGCCTAAGGTGGCATGAGTGGAACAAAACACCGAGCAAAAGGCCAAGCCTTCCACCCATGCCCAGTATATAGGTGTGTTAATAATAATAATAGATATTGTGATATTCCAAAGCAACAAGTTCCCTCCTGGAACGATCTTCATCTTCACCTGCAACTAACAACGCTATAAGAGGGGCTGAGCAAGCGGGTAACATAGCCAAACAATGGTTTTGCTAGGAAGGTTTCAAGGTTAGGGGTTTCATGGCAACGAGGAAAGGCTGACATAAGATGGGTAGCGCGACATGTAACGATAGCATCGAGACAACTAAGCAATGGCAATGATAGTAAAGGTATCCAAGGGTATGGTCATCTTGCCTGGGATTCCGCGGGGGAGAAGAACAAGACCATGAAGTAGTCAAACCGAACCTCACAACTCCGGAACAAACCCGAAGCTAACGAGGGAAGCAAACCGGAAAGAAACAAGCAACACGGTAAACACACAATCATAAGCATGTCATGATGCACAAGCAAGCATGATGCATGTCATGTTTTAAATATGCATGGCATGGCAGAGTGCACAAACAACACTACAAGTTAAGTAGAGCTCAATATGCAACGAGTTGCATATTGACGAAGCACCACATTTTATTTATTTAGTTGACTCTTGTTTATTTACAAGACAAGGTTAAATGTTTGTTAACATGGCAAGAGGTGAAGCAAAAACAAACTACCTATTTAGTCATTTTAAATGAGGCCGGAAATAACAACAACAATTCCGGGGAAATCCCCATATGCACGTTTAGCAATTTTAAGCAACAACAATTCACACATTTTAAATGTTGTTAACATGATGCGGATGACATGAACAAGTTTATGCAATTTTATAGTAAAAGTTGACGTGAAGATGATAAGGAGCATTTGTCACCGTGGTGGAAAGAAAGGGTGCCACGGCAACGATCCGAAAATGATGCAACGGCAACATCTCGGTTCCGGTAACTCGTTGAGAGACCGGTGCAAAAGAAAGGGTGGAGTGAGCGAGTCGAACAAGATGGAAGGTGGGTTGATCCCGTCAACGGGTTCCCACGGGTTGGCGACGAGGCAACCGAGGAACATGACAAAAGACGAAACGGGCACGATGCACACAAGCGTAACATCTCATACAACCACAAGCATTCCTCCACGGGCCATCATCTCGGGGTTATACCTTCGAAGCGTGTGTTTCGGGGCGGCTCGAGATCGTAGAGGAAGTAGTCGTTCTCGCGATTCGTAGTGGAAGTAGGCGTTCTCACGGGTCGTGGTACAAGTTTCGTAGCCGTTCACGCTTCCGAAGATGTTCGGGGTCGATGGTAGAGGACGTAGTCATTCTCGTTTCATCTCGGAGAGGTACTTGTCGCGTCGTAGTGGTACTTGTCATCTTGGCGATTCCACGGTGGCGGTCGATGAACTTGGAGGGGTAACGGTAGTCGTTCATGATCGTCTTGTCATTTGGTGCCATCTTGGTCTTGGCGACGGTAGTGGTACACGTTCGTAGAGGTACTTGTCGCGGCGTCGGACGTAGACGACGTGGTTGAACTTGACGAACCCAAAGGTATTCGGCGGTCTTGGGGTCCCTCGTTCGAAGAACTTGGCGTCATGGCAGCAAGTGGCTAGACGAAGCAAGGTCGACGGGGCACGGAAGCAAGCAAAAGAGGCGCGGCATCATGGCAGCGCCATGACCGGCGGAAGCAGCAGCAACCCCGGCGGGGCCTCGCATGCTGGACGCAGAGGCTGTGGGATCCTGTGGCGGCCGGGACGGGCGCGGCTCCGAGCGGCAAGGGGGGGCTGGCCGAGGCGACGCAGCGGAGGTGGAGCAGAGGAGGGGTCGCGGCACGGCGCGGAGGACGGCGCGGAGGAGCAACATCCGGATGAGGGAAAGAGGCCGCTGGAGGGAGACGGCGAGGAGGCAGGGGCGGGCCGGCTGCTGCCTGGCCGAGGCCACACGAGGGCGACGCGGCGGGTCAGGCGCGGTGGCGAGCGGCACTGGAGGTGCTCGAGGGACTCCTCTCCTCGAGCGACAGGAGCAGGGGGAGCGCGAGAGGAGCTAGGGGACGAGGGTGCGGCGCTGGAGAGGGAACGATGGACTAGAGGGATCGAGGGGAGAAGGAGCTGGGGATCGGGCCTCCGGCGGCGGCAGAGGGAAGAGCGAGGAGGGATCGAGACTGCGAGGGGATCGGGCTCCAGGGAGATCGAGGAGAGGACAAGCGGTCGAGCTAGGGTTAGCGCTGCACTGGAGTTGTGGGGCGGTTGGGCTGGCTCGATGGGAGGCCTGGGCTGCGGGGAGGGAACTGAGGCCCAGATGGCCTATCCCTCTCCTTGTTTTTTTTCTTTAGCAGAAAAAATAGAGATAGTTCAACATTTAATAAGAAAAGAGGCCATGAATAAGAAATAAATGATGGAACATTTTTGTAAGGCTTTATGGAATATTACTAACCCAACAAAAGTGGTTCCAACAAAATAGGGAAGATATGCAAGTGTGTGTTGGTGATTCCGAAGCAATGGAATAATTATATAGCTCCATATATTAGGAGGATATGTTATAAAGAGAAGTCATCCTTCCCTCGATTTAAATGGACCGAAGGTCCACACGACTTATTTAAGTTGAGATGCAAAGATTAATGACATGATGCCATGATGACATGATGCAATGCAAAATAAATAACACAAGCACATATGAAACACACGGGAGAACTTAGAACATCTGGAATCTTCTGGGACGTCGTTCTTCGGGCGTCACAACTCTCCCACACTAATAGAGGATCTCGACCCGAGATCCTAGAGATAGCACCGGATAGAAACGAAAGAGGAAGAGGTAAAACAAAGTTGCTTCTTCGACAAACGAGTGAAACCACGAACCTGAGAGGTTAAACAAGTTGAATAAAGAATACAATGGAGATGAACGAAGATGAACACACTCCGTTAGAAAAGATTAACAAGGAGCCTTATGAGAACATTGTAGGTTGAACGACGTGAAACAAGAGCTTACGAACCAAAAGAATAAGAACCCACAATGGTATAGTCAAGGAATAAGAATGACAGAATTTGGACATCACTCCGACTGAAAATGGAAGGAATTAACAAGAACTTGAGGAGATGGAATGATACTTGAAGAAATCGACATCATATTGCCTCTGAAAGAATTGAAAGGATGGCACAAGAGGTAAGAAAGATTTCAGACAGCACTCCGGTTGAAAATAGAGGCAAAACTTGATAAGATGAGAGAATTAGAATGGAGGTCACAACATTCCAGTTAAAAGGACAAGCAAAGGAAAGAACATGATCTCGATAAAACGAGATGATGGTTTGGAGAGAGCAACATCACAATGCCTTCGGAATGAAAGAATATATGTTAGGTCATTGGAAAGAAAGAACGGAGAAGAAAATGACAACTTCTCCCACGAATGAATCAGGAAATCCTCCTTACAAAGAAGGGTTGAATGGGGTTGATGGAAAAATCAACACGAAACGAATAAGCTTGATGTGGGCTTATGAAAAACATCTCAAAATTAAGAGGTGATAACCAGCCACTTACGAAAACATTTGATTGGATTGAGATCAATAAGGAGATGAAAATCTAGTTTCACCAGAAGGATAAATGAAGAACTTGGGTCATTTATAAGCACCATAATAGCAACAATTCTCAGGGAAATCTTTTAGGTGAAATACAACCCAAGATAACTCCAAGAGATAAAAATGAGGGGTTGAAAGGATCTCCTAAAGGGAAAGAAATGATGGTTTTAATTATCTCATTCTTGATAACTCGTGAATCATGAAACATGAAGGAATTGTCAAGAATGACATAACACCATCTGAAAAGATAAGGTAGAAAGGATTGCAATTGGAAAGCATGATGAAGAATGCTTGAGCTCCAACAAGAATCTTGATGAAAACTTCAAGGATGAATTAAACATAAGAACCACCATGAAGAACTCCGGTAATGAAAGCATGGGAAGTGAAAGATGAAAATAATAAGATTCAAGGCCTGCGATGAATTAGATTGAGGTTTGAAATGATATAATTGAAATAACTTGGAGCTCCGGAAAACAAGATGGACAACTTAGAACCAAGGATATGATATGATGAACAAGCTCCGAAGGAAGGGATTAACCTATTGGAAGAAACTAGAATAAGATTTATGTTATGCATATCCTTCACCAATTTAAATTGATGACAACCAAAGGATTTGGCATACTACTTATTCTCGTTGCAAAGAATTAAAGAGAGATATCGCACAAACTTGGGTAAATATTCAACGAACCACCGGTAGGATTGTGTAAAGAACAAATGAATTAATACGATAACAACGGAAGAGTAATCTTGAAAGAACCACCGTAAGAATATGGAGATGAACGAAGAGGCATCAATGAAGAATAGTTGGAGGTCGAAGTTGAAAACTGGGAACGAAGAAATATTCTGAAATGATGGCCTTCGGAGGAACACAAAAAAAGAATTCAAAAAATGCTTCGGACGGGTATGAAAATAATTCCTCACAATCGGAACAATAATGAGGATGGCAAGAAGCTAGAACCACGAATCTTCAAGAGAACGACCAAGATTTAAGAGGAACTCTTCTTCGGTCTTCAAAATCTGAGAAGACGATGAGATACACCACCATGAATTGTATAGGCACTCCGTAATGAAGAATTAAAAAAGGTTGAAACAATGATGAACAAGAATTTGAAAGCGATCTTGGAGAAGGCATGTGACTGATGGAATCATTCTTATGTCACACTTTGAAAAGAATTTGAGTATAACTTCGGAAAAAATTGGAAGAGTCAGGTAAGATCCTGGAGAAAGACCTGTGGGTTAGGGCCCACTCAAAAGAAATCACCGTTGAAAGGATTGCTTAAGAGGTATTGCACCGGTTGAATTAAATGGCTTGAATAAGATGATAATCCTCAAAATAGCTTGAACGGATTAAGAATGGAAACACAAATCTTCTAAGATACCTTGAACACTCCGAATAAGAATTATATGGAGTTGAATAATCAAGAGAGACTTCGGATAACAAATTTCAACATGGGAAAACATGTGAAACAAGAAGAAGAGATATGATCAATACGTAAGCTTGGATTTAGTCCCCCGGAGAAGAATATTGGAATTAAGAATGATGAACTCGAAACTCTTGAGCCTCTTCACGATAAATCACCGGATAAGGACATTGAAAGAAAAGAATGAAGAACCATCACATGAATAAAATGGATAAGTCATTTGAGAATTTTTGTCTCCATAAGAAAAGGGTGGGAGGGTGGTGAAACAAAGAAAACTTGGGATGAATGAAACAGACAAATCGTCAGATTTCTCAACGGCGTCCGTATGGAATATCTTGAAGAGAAGGCACACCGGTTGGAAAGGATCTACATGACAAACTTGATGAACAAGAAGGATTAGCACTCCCATGGAAATATGAGAACACCGATTAGGAAGGTATGGAATCAACACTTGACATCAAAGAAACTCGAATACCAGAATCAAAACAAAACAACGGATAGATATGTTGCAACATAATCTTCACAATATCATACGAACGGAGAATTGAACGAATGAATTCCGTAGGTACATCAGCTTGTCGAGAAGCCACTTGGGAGAACAAAAGGTAAATAAATAAATAAAAACACAACAAGGAGCAGATAGAACAAATACAAGATAGAAGTTTCGTTCCACATGTTCGTGCTGAAAGCTTATGGAACGTGTTACAAAAGGGTTTTGCAATCCCCGGATTAGCATGTCAGGACCCCGATCCTAAGTCACACAGGTCTAGCCTGTAACACATCATATCACTTTGCGGCCTCACGCACGGTATCCCCACGGGTGCCACCTTACCTGGCCCGGGACCGTTTGCGCATTTTGGCACACGTATATGATAGTGTCGCTAGCATCCATATGACAGAGAACCCGGGCCGACATGACTAGTTATAAACCAGAAGTGGCACTAAATTACAGAGACAGGCATACATGACCCAGCAACGAACGTGTCGGTCATCAACGTATGAACCCAAGTCGTAGCAAGCTACAAGGACTTAAAGGAACAACGCGTGACACTTCCCCTAAGGGACAGACACAGGAACGAAGAAGGACACATGCCGGCCAGCCTAAGTGTTCCGGAGCAGTAGCAAGCTACCAAGGCTCAGTGGAAGCACCAGGAGACATTTCCCTGTAAGATAGGCTACCAAAGGTAAACAACTAGGTGTCGGATCCCACACATATCAATACACATTACACGTACACATAACATGCAAGTATGTGCTGTACAACATGGCATCACAACATAACTCAACAACTCATATAGATAAGGCCTAGAAGAGCCATCATAGCATTTATTACAAACATAGGTCACATGACCCAACATACAGAGCATACAGGCAACAAAAGCATTACATGTCTGAGTACAGACATCTACAAATGAAAAAGGCTGAGAAGCCTGACTATCTACCAGATCCTACAAGGGTTCAAGATTGTAGCTGAGGTAACAAGCTAAACGTCGAAGTCCACGCGGAACCACTAGCGAGATTGAAGTCTCTCTGCAAAAACATAAATTAAGCAAACGTGAGTACAAAGGTACTCAGCAAGACTTACATCAGATCTATCTACATATGCATCAGTATCACAAAAGGGTGGTGGAGTTTGACTGCAGCAAGCCAGCTTTGACTCGGTGGCTATCCTAAACTACGACTGCAAGTAACTCTTTTGAGGTGGCGCACACGAGTCCACATATTCACCAATCAATACACCACTATGGATCCGCTCCCGTCTCCCTACGAGAAGGCCATCCATAGCACTCACGCTTATCTTGCGCGTTTTAGAGTATACACTTTCACTTGTCTATGAACTGTAATAGGCAACCCAGAAGTCCATTACCGCGGACACGGCTATTCGAATAGATTATATTTAACCCTGAAGGGGTGTACTTCTTCACACACGCTCTCACCACTTACCGCCATTTACACGACATGTACTCAGCAACCTTCAAGCGGAGGCCCAGCGAGGGTGTAGGCCACGACCTGACTAACCACACAGGTCTCTCGTCCAGGTTTATCGCCTATTTGGGTTCCATCCGTGGGGAGATCCGGCCGGGGTGTCGCTCACGGCCCCAAACGATGTGTACAGGGTTACCGCATCACCAAACGGGCAATCGGTACACCGTGCCACGTACCTGCAGCGTCATAGCCCACCCCGAGGGTCACCGCTGCGCACGACCTCCAGTAAACTACAAACACCAGAAACTAGTTGCAACTCCTGGACAGAGATCCTGTTGATTAATAAGTCGAGAGAGTCAATTAAGGATCCCAATGTGTTGTAGTAGCTGTTTCATGGACCAACCAACACAGAACTCAGTTCCTGAGGACGGCTGCAATGAGACAACCCACCATGTACTCCTACATGGCCTCTCATCGCTACCTTTACCAAATCGTGTTCACACACTTCGCTCTCAACAGTAAGACATGTTCACCACATTCCAATTCATCCCCGATGAATCAGACCTGACACAACTCTAAGCAATAGCAGGCATAACCAGAAAGCATGAATGAGTAGGCACAACATGGCTCAAACAACTCCTACTCATACTAGTGGGTTTCAACTATTTACTGTGGCAATGACAGGTCATGCAATGGAAAGGGGTTCAACTACCGCAGCAGGTAACAGTTGAAGCGTTGTTGTCCTAATGCAGTAAAAGAGAGCAAGAGCGAGAGAGTGGGATTGTATCGGAATGTTCAATGAGGTTTGCTTGCCTGGCACTTCTGAAGATAACATTGAGTCTTCATCGGTGTCATCGAACTCATCGTCGGAACACGTCTACTGAAAGGGGATAAACACCGGCAACAGAGAAAGAACACAATCAATGCAATGCGACAATATGATGCATGATCATGACATGGCAATATGCTGTTGATTGAGCTAATGCAATTAGCAACACAATTAAATGAAGTTGGTTTGAACCCAAGATTCAAATTCAAACTTCATATCTGATTATTTAAATGCCATTTTATTGATTTGACCTGATCAGCAGGTTTAACTTGTTCAAACATGCATGAAAATGCCATAAACAGATTCCTTGGATTTTTCTGATCATTTTTCATATATAAATTATTTTCATCTGAGCTATAGTTTATTTTCTATGATTTTTTTTGAAGTTTTGGCTATTTTCTGAAATAAATAAATCATTTATGATTTATTTAAAATTCCAGAAAACACTTATTGCGTCAGCACTAGGTCATGCTGACATCTGCAAGTCAACAGGGGCTGGGCCAGTCAAACCTGACCAGTGGGGCCCACTGGTCAGTGACTAAGGGCTGGTTTGTGTGCATGACATGTGGGACCAGTCGGTGTTGACTTGACAAAAGTCAAAACTGGCATGTGGGGTCCACCGGATTAGTACTAAGCTAAACAGGAAAATTAGACTAACCTAAGTAGGCGCGAGGGCCCACATGTTAGTGTCAGTAGGGGTGATTAGTGGGGTATTTCACTCCTAACTAGGTGGCCACGTTGGCAGTCGCCGGAGACAGGCCGGCGGCGACCAAAACTGCGGCGGAAGCTCGCCGGACTTGCGTTAGGGACGGCCGTTCGTCGCGCTGCTGGCACCAGGGAGGAGCCCTTGCTCGTGCGCATCCATTCATGCCATCGGGAGGGGCTGGGGTGGCCAGAGCTCATCTGAAACGAGCTCGCGGCGGCGTCGGAGTTCGGGCACCGATGGGGTAGGTGCTACGGGGCACGGGGAGGTGAGCTGGTGGGTGTGTTAGCTTGCTGCGGAGCTGCTGAGCACGGAAGCATGCTCGGCTACGAGACACAGGGCCTGTGGCCACGGCGGCGGCATCGCCGGCGGATCCGAGCTCTCGGGCGCAGTGGTTAGCTAGGCTAGGTGGAGAAATCGACCGCGGGGAGAGAGGGAAAACAAGCAGGGGCTCACGGCGAATGTAGTGGTGGCCTCAGCGAGCTTGAGGAAGCACCGGAGCGGGCGCACGGTCGCCGGCGATCTCCACGGCTGTAGGTTGAAGACGAGGTCGATGACGGCGCTCCAGGGGCTCCTGGCATCGGGCAGCTCGGCGAGGAGGAAGAGAGGAACGAGGCGGAGCTACTGGGCACTTTGCGGGGGCGTGGGGAGGGCTGTGGCCGCGGTGGTGCTCGCCGGCGCGGCCGCGGCGGCTTCGGCCATGGTGGGGGGTGACGAAGGAGAGAGCAGAGGAGGGGAGAGTAGTGTCCAGGGGCTTCCAGGGGTGTCGTGGCGCTCGTCCAGGACGTCGGGGAGGGAAGCAGACAGGGAGGAGGTGGAGGCCGTGGGCGTGCGCCGTCGCCACGCACCTGCCTGTCCTTCTGGCAGGAGGTTGAAGACGCTCTTGCCCCTGGTGGGCTGGGCCGGCCACTCGGGCCGCCAGGTAGGCTGCACAGGTAAGTTACTCTCTTAATTTCTATAAATAGTTTGTGTTTTCTATTTTTCTGTAATTATTTTGCTTTATTAAAAATGCTAGGGCATTTTCATAAATCATGAAACCAAGCATGGCTACTGTTTAGGATAACTCCAACAGTAAACATTTTAGTTTATGATTATTTGAGCATTTAAAATAATATATAAAATTTAAATGGCCAAATGCAAGTAAGATATGATTTAATTCAAAAATCCAGAATGGTCCTAGAAATATGTGCAACATTTTTGGCAGAGGTTTTTAATCAATCAAAAAATGATGAACTTTTCCAAGGGGCATTTTGGGTTCATTGAAAAAGATTTTTAATTTGACCCTAGTTAAAATTATTTAGTGCTAGGGTTTGAATATCCCCATTTCAAGTTTAACAAGATTTTAAACATGATGACATGATGATCAGGCAAGGACCACAGGGGTTGATCTAGGGATGTGACAACTCACCCCCACTAAAACAAGAATCTCGTCCCGAGATTCAGGACGTGAGATAAGAAATCAGAGGGGACACTAACTAGCACAATCTTCACGATCCAACTGTCCACCTCGAAGTTGTTGATTCATTGCCTAATGTTGATCTTGGCATCTTTGCTTTCGAGATCTTTGTCCCGCACAGTGACGACGAACGAAACTCTCCAACAGCGATCTTCTGCAAGATCGAGCAACTCAAGATCAACTCATGGAGTGAGACGTTGAAGCATCTCTTGAGCTGAGACACGGAACACACATCCAAAAGGGATGGAGTGAAATAAACGATGAAGGTTCACCCAGTGGCAATAATTCCACACCTGAGAAGAGGGTGATCGAGGTCACCAGACGGGGCACCTTAGAGAAGGTGACTCGTAGAGTTATTCTCTTAAGTGGCAAAAAGAATTACTTTTGATATATAGGTCATTGAAATTCCCTATACCAGCCTAAGGCAAACACAATCGATCATTTGACGGAGTTCGAGATAATGACATTCTCGGCCAAGATGGATGATGTGGACTACCTTGTTGAGGACAACACAAGGGATGATTTTGGTTATCACCAGAGATGGATGGGGCCCATGGCAAGTCCACCTCTGAAGATAATCCTGAACAATAGTGATTGAGAAAGACAACCCATGGAAAATTGGCACATGGTGGTGCAAGCTGGGAACAAAATGCAAATGCTGGGAATGATTCTAGTAACTGGGAAGAAACCCAACAGTAGAGAGTAAATTGCTCTTTGAGAGGTTACAACATAACCAAGAACACCGGGAGCAAACCCGGTTAGTGTCGAGGATAACACCTAGTGCTTGTGCGTGCTCTCAAGAACTTGAGCATTCCCATATTCATCAAGGTTTTACCAATACCCGTGTCAAGGATCCTGGCAGCACAACATGCTACCATGATGAATAATGATGGATAGTGCAGATGCAAAGGAAGATAACACCTTCTCGGATTTCACCTTGGCGAGGCCAAGGGGACGAAATCTGGATGATCAACCGAGAGACATTTAGCACTCCACTTCTAATGTTCTCCTTGATGTGTTAGCGTAAACCATTCATAGATATGTTTGGTATCTTGAACATCAGGTAAAGGTCGGACTTCGGAAGCACAAGAATCCATAAGGAACAACTAGGGAGTAAATCCTACGAAGTCCTTATGGGGAGGTGGCCAACTTCTTCAATCAAGATTCTACAACAATAGGTCTTCCGGCCGGGTTTGTTGGCCACGACATCCACCTTACCGGTTATCGAGAGACCATTATTATAGATCTTGGGAAATGCTCCAACCATCATATCTGCCTGAGATTCAGTTCTGGTTGGTGTAAGAATATTCCAGACTCATCTAGTCTAGAAGGAAAAATGAAAGTTTGCAACACAATTCGTCGAGACGACGTTGCGAGATTCTCGGGAATGACCTACGGTAGCAAGCTCCAAAACATGAGCTGGTTCTGCTACAAACCCATGAACACGTTGTCCAAGACAAGCATGACCACATAGCAGTCTTATGATAAAACACTACCGAGTTCTGGCTGGGAACCATCGTCTAGGATATCGAAGTCCTTACATAAGTCATATGATTAGCTCTTATGATGGAACTTTTCTCCTTGAACAAATCAATCAGTGGCTTGGGGTGCTAGGGATACATATAGAGTGAAGGTTGCAAGTCTCCAAACCACATAATACTTCGCATGTATGCATGACTGACTTGGGATGATTCCACAAGAAGCAAAACAACTTTCTCAAACTCACGGTGGCAACTTACATCAATTACACATGAATTAGGGAAAGTCTCTCCTCTCATCCAACATATACCTCATGAACGGGACACGAAGGCAATGCTTACAAAGTTTCCAACACTAGCTTAAATGTTCAACATGAATCGTGGTCAAGATAAACGATGTTGATGGGCTCAACAACGGGTCATCGAGATATCCATGAAGATGGAATTCCACAATTTATATGAACAAGGTGGTAGCATGGGTCAGACCAAGAGATATAATGAGGTATGCTCGAGGGACACCCACGAGTAAGACAACATTATGAATATCATTAGTTCTGATTTGATTTGATGGTAGCCCATACTCAAATCAAAGTTTTGATATGACAATAGGTCCAACAACTGATCATGAGGATCAATCGATGAAGATATCATCTTTCTTCAACACACACACAAAAATATCCCTTGGAAGGAACTAAGTCAGACAAGCTTTTATCTTCCAACTCTCCAAGTTGTTGTTTAGCTTAACCAACTAGTTCAGGGTATCCAATATAGATTCTCGAAGAAGGGGTGGTTTACAAGAAGACCAACTTGATCACGAACTCAACATAGCGGTCAGGTGACAACCTGGTAATACTTCCGAGAAGATATTCAGAAAATCACGAACCACCGATATGTTGCTAAGTCCGAACAATCTTGCTTTTCAGGGCAAGAAGATATGATCAAATAAGCAAGGGATTGAATAATCCTAACTCTTTGGTCAAGGAGTGCACCAGGAAAGATGGACTAGTAGCACGATCGATCTTAGAATGGTGATTTGGTAACCAACACACTAAGAATGAGATTATCGTCCATTTGCTACCAAGCAACGAAGTTGCTAGGAGTATTGATTTCACACATCACGATTCACTTGTCAGTATTCCGGTTACAACAACACGGAGACCGAGGAATGAACGGTGATGGTGAGAAGTATCACTGTATCAAGAGTTCATAGGAGGTTGTGCAATTCCCATGACATTCTTGACATAAAGATGGTAATATTCCAAGATAGAACAGATTAGAAGCTGGATTAACATTCTTCATCTGCGGAGTACAACTTCTTTGACCCAATCCTGGATATGGATAAGGTACTGGAGTTTTTTTCTCCTAGTCATTCTGGAATAGAATGGCTTGACGGACCACAAGAGTAAAATGCATCGATGAACACGAGTGCACAACTACTCCTGACTATCAACTGATAGACGAGGGTCAAAATACAACTAAAAAGGAGACAACTCAAGGAACATATAATTTCTGAGTTCTGGATGCATAGATTAACATGTCGAACGAGTTATACATATTTCTTCCGGATAACCCATGCAGAAAGTAGAATTGGCAGAGTCACATATGAATGGAGTACTACTCAAGAGCACTCGGGTTGTGATCATTTGGTTCGGGAGAACTTCTGCCAAGGGTGGTTCATGGTATTTGGAAGAAGGATATACCACGGACCTCGAGGACTATCACAAGGTTACTAATATCCTAAAGGAACGAGCAATACTATCAACATGAAGTAAGTAGAGTGAATCTTGGGTTCAAGAACCCAGAAATAGAATACCTACCAACTAAATAGCATCACGGGATGCTTTCGAGAATGATGGCCAAAATCATCACATTGGAATATAAAACATTGCTGGATTACTGGGTGATCTTCTAAGATACTTAGGGTCATAATAATAACTCCAACATATGTGTCGAGGTAACACAGTACCACAACTCACCGTCTAGTGTGGTTAATCTGGCCTAAAAGGACATTAAGAACAGATAGGAATGATTTGCAAATGCATCAGACTATTTAGAAACCTGGGATGACTCGGACAGCATAACGGCTGCAAATGCTCGAAAATACTTTTGAGATCCAAGCAAAAGGGTAGCATATCCACTTAACATCATAATGTCAAGGTTCTGAGACCAACAGTTGAACAACAGAAGTAGTAGAAACTGAACGGAGGGTTGAATCCATAATAACGTGATCCTGATAAATAGAATGAGAATCCTAGTTTCTTAACCCCGTAGAAAAGAAGAGGATGACTCAGATCAGAAGGTCATAAGGTAAAGGAGTAAAAAGAGCCTTACGTTCCCTTCCACAATCAATTCCCTTATATAACTAAAGAGTATCTAGACACGACTTCGACCAGTTTGGCTTGCTAATCCTACATGCAGTCAGGCTCTGATACCAAAGCTGTCAGGACCCCGATCCTAAGTCACACAGGTCTAGCCTGTAACACATCATATCACTTTGCGGCCTCACGCACGGTAACCCCACGGGTGCCACCTTACCTGGCCCGGGACCGTTTGCGCATTTTGGCACACGTATATGATAGTGTCGCTAGCATCCATATGACAGAGAACCCGGGCCGACATGACTAGCTATAAACCAGAAGTGGCACTAAATTACAGAGACAGGCATACATGACCCAGCAACGAACGTGTCGGTCATCAACGTATGAACCCAAGTCATAGCAAGCTACAAGGACTTAAAGGAACAACGCATGACATTTCCCCTAAGGGACAGACACAGGAACGAAGAAGGACACATGCCGGCCAGCCTAAGTGTTCCGGAGCAGTAGCAAGCTACCAAGGCTCAATGGAAGCACCAGGAGACATTTCCCTGTAAGATAGGCTACCAAAGGTAAACAACTAGGTGTCAGATCCCACACATAGCAATACACATTACACGTGCGCATAACATGCAAGTATGTGCTGTATAACATGGCATCACAACATAACTCAACAACTCATATAGATAAGGCCCAGAAGAGCCATCATAGCATTTATTACAAACAGAGGTCACATGACCCAACATACAGAGCATACAGGCAACGGAAGCATTACATGTCTGAGTACAGACATCTACAAATGAAAAAGGCTGAGAAGCCTGACTATCTACCAGATCCTACAAGGGTTCAAGATCGTAGCTGAGGTAACAAGCTAAACGTCAAACTCCACGCGGAACCACTAGCGAGACTGAAGTCTCTCTGCAAAAACATAAATTAAGCAAACGTGAGTACAAAGGTACTCAGCAAGACTTACATCAGATCTATCTACATATGCATCAGTATCACAAAGGGGTGGTGGAGTTTGACTGCAGCAAGCCAGCTTTGACTCGGTGGCTATCCTAAACTACGACTGCAAGTAACTCTTTTGAGGTGGCGCACACGTGTCCACATATTCACCAATCAATACACCACTATGGATCCGCTCCCATCTCCCTACGAGAAGGCCATCCATAGCACTCACGCTTATCTTGCGCGTTTTAGAGTATCCACTTTCACTTGTCTATGAACTGTAATAGGCAACCCAGAAGTCCATTACCGCAGACACGGCTATTCGAATAAATTATATTTAACCCTGCAGGGGTGTACTTCTTCACACATGCTCTCACCACTTACCGCCGTTTACACGACATGTACTCGGCAACCTTCAAGCGGAGGCCCAGCGAGGGTGTCGGCCACGACCTGACTAACCACACAAGTCTCTCGTCCAGGTTTATCGCCTATTTGTGTTCCATCCGTGGGGAGATCCGGCCGGGGTGTCGCTCACGGCCCCAAACAATGTGTACAGGGTTCCTGCATCACCAAACGGGCAATCAGTACACCGTGCCACGTACCTGCCGCGTCACAGCCCACCCCGAGGGTCAGCGCTGCGCACGACCTCCAGTAAACTACAAACACCAGAAACTAGTTGCAACTCTTGGACAGAGATCATGTTGATTAATAAGTCGAGAGAGTCAATTAAGGATCCCAATGTGTGGTAGTAGCTGTTTCATGGACCAACAAACACAGAACTCAGTTCCTGAGGACGGCTGCAATGAGACAACCCACCATGTACTCCTACATGGCCTCTCATCGCTACCTTTACCAAATCGTGTTCACACACTTAGCTCTCAACAGTAAGACATGTTCACCACATTCCAATTCATCCCCGATGAATCAGACCTGACACAACTCTAAGCAATAGCAGGCATAACCAGAAAGCATGAATGAGTAGGCACAACATGGCTCAAACAACTCCTACTCATACTAGTGGGTTTCAACTATAAACTGTGGCAATGACAGGTCATGCAATAGAAAGGGGTTCAACTACCGCAGCAGGTAACAGTTGAAGCGTTGTTGTCCTAATGCAGTAAAAGAGAGCAAGAGCGAGAGAGTGTGATTGTATCGGAATGTTCAATGGGGTTTGCTTTCCTGGCACTTCTAAAGATAACATTGAGTCTTCATCGGTGTCATCGAACTCATTGTCGGAACACGTCTACTGAAAGAGGATAAACACCGGCAACAGAGAAAGAACACAATCAATGCAATGCGACAATATGATGCTTGATCATGACATGGCAATATGCTGTTGATTGAGCTAATGCAATTAGCAACACAATTAAATGAAGTTGGTTTGAACCCAAGATTCAAATTCAAACTTCATATCTGATTATTTAAATGCCATTTTATTGATTTGACCTGATCAGCAGGTTTAACTTGTTCAAACATGCATGAAAATGCCATAAACAGATTCCTTTGATTTTTCTGATCATTTTTCATATATAAATTATTTTGATCTGAGCTATAGTTTATTTTCTATGATTTTTTTTGAAGTTTTGGCTATTTTCTGAAATAAATAAATCATTTATGATTTATTTAAAATTCCAGAAAACACTTATTACGTCAGCACTAGGTCATGCTGACATCAGCAAGTCAACAGGGGCTGGTCCAGTCAAACCTGACCAGTGGGGCCCACTGGTCAGTGACTAAGGGCTGGTTTGTGTGCATGACAGGTGGGACCGGTCGATGTTGACTTGACCAAAGTTAAAACTGGCATGTGGGGTCCACCGGATTAGTACTAAGCTAAACAGGAAAATTAGACTAACCTAATTAGGCGAGAGGGCCCACATGTCAGTGTGAGTAGGGGTGATTAGTGGGGTATTTAACTCCTAACTAGGTGGCCACGTTGGCAGTCGCCGGAGACAGGCCGGCGGCGACCAAAACTGCGGTGGAAGCTCGCCGGACTTGCGTTAGGGACGGCCGTTCGTCGCGCTGCTGGCACCAGGGAGGAGCCCTTGCTCGTGCGCATCCATTCATGCCATCGGGAGGGGCTGGGGTGGCAGGAGCTCGTCGGAAACGAGCTCGCGGCGGCGCCGGAGTTCGGGCACCGATGGGGTAGGTGCTACGGGGCACGGGGAGGTGAGCTGGTGGGTGTGTTAGCTTGCTGCGGAGCTGCTGAGCACGGAAGCATGCTCGGCTACGAGACGCAGGGCCTGTGGCCACGGCGGCGGCATCGCCGGCGGATCCGAGCTCTCGGGCGCGGTGGTTAGCTAGGCTAGGTGGAGAAATCGACCGCGGGGAGAGAGGGAAAACAAGCAGGGGCTCACGGCGAATGTAGTGGTGGCCTCAGCGAGCTTGAGGAAGCACCGGAGCGGGCGCACGGTCGCTGGTGATCTCCACGGCCGTAGGTTGAAGACGAGGTCGATGATGGCGCTCCAGAGGCTCCTGGCATCGGGCAACTCGGCGAGGAGGAAGAGAGGAACGAGGCGAAGCTACTGGGCACTTTGCGGGGGCGTGGGGAGGGCTGTGGCCGCGGTGGTGCTCGCGGGCGCGGCCGCGGCGGCTTCGGGCATGGTGGGAGGGGACGAAGGAGAGAGCAGAGGAGGGGAGAGTAGTGTCCAAGGGGTTCCAGGGGTGTCGTGGCGCTCGTCCAGGCCGTCAGGGAGGGAAGCAGACAGGGAGGAGGTGGAGGCCGTGGGCGTGCGCCGTCGCCACGCACCTGCCTGTCCTTCTGGCAGGAGGTTGAAGACGCTCTTGCCCCTGGTGGGCTGGGCCAGCCACTTGGGCCGCCAGGTAGGCTGCACAGGTAAGTTACTCTCTTAATTTCTATAAATAGTTTGTGTTTTCTATTTTTCTGTAATTATTTTGCTTTATTAAAAATGCTAGGGCATTTTCATAAATCATGAAACCAAGCATGGCTACTGTTTAGGATAACTCCAACAGTAAACATTTTAGTTTATGATTATTTGAGCATTTAAAATAATATATAAAATTTAAATGCCCAAATGCAAGTAAGATATGATTTAATTCAAAAATCCAGAATGGTCCTAGAAATATGTGCAACATTTTTGGCAGAGGTTTTTAATCAATCCAAAAATGATGAACTTTTCCAAGGGGCATTTTGGGTTCATTGAAAAAGATTTTTAATTTGACCCTAGTTAAAATTATTTAGTGCTAGGGTTTGAATATCCCCATTTCAAGTTTAACAAGATTTTAAACATGATGACATGATGATCAGGCAAGGACCACAGGGGTTGATCTAGGGATGTGACACAACATAGCCAAGGACCCTTTAAGATGCAACTCCCGATCGGAACAACACCCATAAAACTACTTCACTCCATGTAGAACCCCGAACTCCATATCATGCATTCGTTGGAAGAATGCCTACGAACTACTAGATGAACCAACTATTAATTTCCGAAAGTTTCCAGTTATGCAATCAGGTGTTGGGGATACAGGGGAAGCACCGCGCACTCAACTCTAATCCTACATCCAGCTGTATCCATCCTTCAACACATAACCAGTTATTTCCGGAAACCGTTTACCTGGGACCTTCGAAACGCATCTACTATACAAGCTATGGAAATACTCCCGAACTACCTCCCCAGTACTGGGTGATGTCGGGGTTATCTTGCCACTAACCGCATAGGAGAGTTTTCGATGTCGGCCGTCTTAAGTATTCCAGAACTGCTGCGATATATTTGTGACGACAACACCTCGGAGCTCAACTCCCCGGGACACTGCTACAACCCCTAAATGACAGGAGGCATCGAGAACAATGTTCTCGTCACAAAGACATCGGAACAATCCAAACAATACTCGTGTGATCCTAAAAAAATTGGTGCATTTTGAGAGTAGAAGAGGCAAGAGTAATCATCAGGAGTCCTCACCAGAGTGAAAAGAGATGAGGAGCAAAAGAAATCCTACTCTCCGATATATATATATATGACTCAAAACATTTTCAAGTGTGTGCCTAGACTCAACCGTCAACGTTTCGATCAATCAGTGGGGCTCCTAGGTCGGAGAAGGCTCTGATACCAACTTGTAATGCCCAGGATGGGACTATACCTCCTACGTGTCGAGGCACGACTTAAAGGTATAAGCCCATTCTGGAATGATCTCAAGTTTGGTATCTTTGCACGACTCATGTAAAAATAGGGATGAAATTGCAAAAGGAGATAGTTGGCTTACACTCGCCACTTCACACAAAACAATACATAAGCAAAACATCATTCAAAACATCACAACCCGACTACGGGCGAAGATCCAAAAGAAAGATACCAAAACATAAAGCCATAGGTCCGAATCGCCCCTAGTAGAAACCACTACTGATCGTCGAAAAACGTCACAAGCATACGGCCACTGTCTTCATCGAGCTCCCAGAGAAGTACTTGAACCAGCTCCTGCATCATTCTCGGCTGAACCTGCATCTGGTGTTGTAGTATCTGTGAGCCACGAGGATTCAGCAATCCCATAACCATGGGTATCAAGACTAGCAAAGCTTTATGGGTAGGAAGAGGTAAAGTGGTGAGGTTGCAGCAGCGGCTAAGCATAATATGGTAGTTAACTTACGAGTACAAGAATAAGATGAGCATCTACGCAAACGGTCGCAAACTAGTAGTGATCGCTAAAGATCCTGAACTACTTACGAGGCAAACATAACCCCACCGTGTTCTCTTCTCAAAGTGAAAAGAGACAGTCACGGTTACTCACACAGTTGTGTGTTTTACTTCAGATCCTCTGTCAAGTTTTCTACAACCGGACATTAACAAATTCCAATCTGCCACATAACCGCGGGCACGGCTTTCGAAAGATTATAACCCTGCAGGGGTGTCCCAACTTAGCCCATCACAAGCTCTCACAATTAGCTTAAGTGATAAATATAATATCATCATCCCTTATCTTACGGAAAATCCGATCAGGCTCGGCTTCCCGGTGCACAAGACATTTCGACAATGGTAAAACAAGTCCAGCAAGACCTCCCGGTGTGTCGACACCCTGATAGTAGCCGCGCGTATCTCATCTCAGGCCACGACCGGATGGGCGATCCTACGAGTAAAATCAATCCTCGAGTTTCCCCGTGGTGGCCCCGTAGTCTCCCCGTTTGGGACCAACACCATCAGCACTGGCCCCCCTGCTATGTAGAAAGAATCCTCGGGTAGCGCTAACTCCCTATGCAAATTAATTAATTAATTAAGTTGTTATTATGAGCAAATTAAAACCAATGTTGGGCCTTGCTGGAGGAGTTTTATTCAAAGACGAACTGTCAAGGGGTCCCCATCCACCCATCGTGTAAGGAACGCAAAATCAAGGAACATAATGCCGGTTTATCGGCGCCTAAGGTGGCATGAGTGGAACAAAACACCGAGCAAAAGGCCAAGCCTTCCACCCATGCCCAGTATATAGGTGTGTTAATAATAATAATAGATATTGTGATATTCCAAAGCAACAAGTTCCCTCCTGGAACGATCTTCATCTTCACCTGCAACTAACAACGCTATAAGAGGGGCTGAGCAAGCGGGTAACATAGCCAAACAATGGTTTTGCTAGGAAGGTTTCAAGGTTAGGGGTTTCATGGTAACAAGGAGAGGCTGACATAAGATGGGTAGCGCGACATGTAACGATAGCATCGAGACAACTAAGCAATGGCAATGATAGTAAAGGTATCCAAGTGTATGGTCATCTTGCCTGGGATTCCGCGAGGGAGAAGAACAAGACCATGAAGTAGTCGAACCGAACCTTACAACTCCGGAACGAACCCGAAGCTAACGAGGGAAGCAAATCGGAAAGAAACAAGCAACACGGTAAACACACAATCATAAGAATGTCATGATGCACTAGCAAGCATGATGCATGTCATGTTTTAAATATGCATGGCATGGCAGAGTGCACAAACAACACTACAAGTTAAGTGGAGCTCAATATGCAACGAGTTGTATATTGACGAAACACCACATTTTATTTATTTAGTTGATTCTCGTTTATTTACAAGACAAGGTTAAATGTTTGTTAACATGGCAAGAGGTGAAGCAAAAACAAACTACCTATTTAGTCATCTTAAATGAGGTCGGAAATAACAACAACAATTCCGGGAAATCCCCATATGCATGTTTAGCAATTTTAAGCAACAACAATTCACACATTTTAGATGTTGTTAACATGATGCGGATGACATGAACAAGTTTATGCAATTTTATAGTAAAAGTTGACATGAAGATGATAAGGAGCATTTGTCACCGTGGTGGAAAGAAAGGGTGCCACGACAACGATCCGAAAATGATGCAACGGCAACATCTCGGTTCCGGTAACTTGTTGAGAGACCGGTGCAAAAGAAAGGGTGGCGTGAGCGAGTCGAACAAGATGGAAGGTGGGTTGATCCCTTCACCGGGTTCCGACGGTTTGGCGACGAGGCAACCGAGGAACATGACAAAAGACGAAACAGGCACAATGCACACAAGGGTAACATCTCATACAACCACAAGCATTCCTCCACGGGTCATCTTCTCGGGGTTATACCTTTGAAGCGTGCGTTTCGGGGCGGCTCGAGATCGTAGAGGAAGTAGTCGTTCTCGCGATTCGTAGTGGAAGTAGGCGTTCACACGGGTCGTGGTACAAGTTTCGTAGCCGTTCACGGTTCCGAAGATGTTCGGGGTCAACGGTAGAGGACGTAGTCGTTCTCGTTTCATCTCGGAGAGGTACTTGTCGCGTCGTAGTGGTACTTGTCGTCTTGGCGATTCCACGGCGGTGGTAGACGAACTTGGAGGGGTAACGGTAGTCGTTCACGATCGTCTTGTCATTTGGCGCCATCTTGGTCTTGGCGACGGTAGTGGTACACGTTCGTAGAGGTACTTGTCGCGGCGTCGGACGTAGACGACGTGGTTGAACTTGACGAACCCGAAGGTACTCGGCGGTCTTGGGGTCCCTCGTTCGAAGAACTTGGCGTCATGGCAGCAAGTGGCTGGACGAAGCAAGGTCGACGGGGCACGAAAGCAAGCAAAAGAGGCGCGTCATCAGGGCAGAGCCATGACCGGCGGAAGCAGCAGCAACCCCGGCGGGGCCTGGCGTGCTGGACGCAGAGGCTGTGGGATCCTGCAGCGGCCGGGACGGGCGCGGCTCCGAGCGGCAAGGGGGGGCTGGCCGAGGCGACGCAGTAGAGGTGGAGTAGAGGAGGGGTCGCGGCATGGCGCGGAGGACGGCGCGGAGGAGCAGCATCCGGATGAGGAAGAGAGGCCGCTGGAGGGAGACGGCGAGGAGGCAGGGGCGGGCCAGCTGCTGCCTGGCCGAGGCCACACGAGGGCGACGCGGCGGGTCAAGCGCGGTGGCGGGCGGCGCTGGAGGTGCTCGAGGGACTCCTCTCCTCGAGCGACGGGAGCAGGGAGAGCGCGAGAGGAGCGAGGGGACGAGGGTGCGGCGCTGGAGAGGGAACGATGGACTAGAGAGACCGAGGGGAGAAGGAGCTGGGGATCGGGCCTCTGGCGGCGGCAGAGGGAAGAGCGAGGAGGGATCGAGACTGCGAGGGGATCGGGCTCCACGGAGATCGAGGAGAGGACGAGCGGTCGGGCTAGGGTTAGCGCTGCGCTGGAGTTGTGGGGCAGTTGGGCTGGCTCGATGGGAGGCCTGGGCCGCGGGGAGGGAAGCTGAGGCCCAGATGGCCTGTCCCTCTTCTTGTTTTTTTCTTTAGCAGAAAAAAATAGAGATAGTTCAACATTTAATAAGGAAAGAGGCCATGAATAAGAAATAAATGATGGAACATTTTTGTAAGGCTTTATGGAATATTACCAACCCAACAAAAGTGGTTCCAACAAAATAGGGAAGATATGCAAGTGTGTGTTGGTGATTCCGAAGCAATGGAATAATTATATAGCTCCATATATTAGGAGGATATGTTATAAAGAGAAGTAATCCTTCCCTCGATTTAAATGGACCGAAGGTCCACACGACTTATTTAAGTTGAGATGCAAAGATTAATGACATGATGGCATGATGACATGATGCAATGCAAAATAAATAACACAAGCACAAATGAAACACACGGGAGAACTCAGAACATCTGGAATCTTCTGGGACGTCGGTCTTCGGGCGTCACAATATTGCACTTGTATCACCATATCTTCGCCGAACTAGTGCACCTATACAATTTACCATGGTATTGGGTGTGTTGGAGACACAAGAGACTCTTTTTTATTTGGTTGCAGGGTTGTTTGAGAGAGACCATCTTCATCCTACGCCTCCCTGGGATTGATAAACCTTAGGTCATCCACTTGAGGGAAATTTGCTACTGTCCTACAAACCTCTGCACTTGGAGGCTCAACAACATCTACAAGAAGAAGGGTGCGTAGTAGACATCACTATGCATGTGAAAAACAAACTAACTACTGGATCAACTGAAGTCCCGGTTCATCCTAAAAAACTAAACTGACACTTGGGGGCTACGATGGAGTGAAGACAAAGATACAAGACATAAGCAGGAATAGAGTACACGTCAAAAGTAGAAAGGTTACCTCATAGCACTCCTTCATCATATTTACCAAGCTGTCCTCATGATCACGGCTAGTGTACAACCGGTTTAGATAGCCGAAATGGAGTTCTTGGGCGCTAAGCTGAGCATAATTGGACAAATCAGTACTCCATTTTCCTTTGTGCTTGCTGCGAATTTCATCCTTTGCAGTATGCTTAGACAAAGCGACAGGTTCACTAGGAGTAGTGTAGCCGATCCCAGTGATTTCAACATCTTCAGTTGAAGCGGCCGTGTCTTTAGCCGGACTACCAGGAGCAGTACTGGCTTGGGCAGGATTGGCCGGTTCAAGATCACGATCCATTGGATCACTCCCTTGATCAACAAAGACTTCGTGATCCATGGGAGGAGGATCCTCATGCAGAATATCAGCACTGTCTTCAGCAGGTTCAGCAAATTCAGGGTCTTTGGCCGGTTCAGGAATCGTGTTATCCCCTGCCGGTTTATTTAGCTTAGCCTTTTTGCTAGGCCTAGGTTTACTGCGAAAGTTAAAGATGGTGAAAATCAGAAGAGTCAAGACAGAAGTTAAGCCGGCCAAGTGAAAAACAACTTACCCAGGAACAATCTTGAGGGGAGGAATCTGCGTGGTTGTTGATTCGCCAGAAGATGAATGAGGAGTTTCCTGACAATTTGAGTCAGACGGATTAAGAGGCTGTCGAATATGACCTGCTTTGGGATAAAGAGTATCTGGAGCGTATGAAACCTCTGAGCGACGCCTCCCGGCTGGTGTGTGTGTTAAACCGGTAGACTCAATGGCATGGACGCTGTGCCGCGTGGTGCGGCGAGCTTCGTGTTGCTGTTTCTTCAAAAGAAAGTTTGGGTCTAAGTAAGCGAAAGGGTGAGAAAACTGTACTTTCCGGCTTGCTCGACGAATTTTTGGTGTTGGCAGAGGTTCTGAACCGAAAGAGTAATTACGTCAACATCACCCGTTTTATTGCCTTCAGCGTGTCCCTGGGTACAACCATTGTTAATAAATTACAAGTAAAGATGGTCAAAGGAATCAAGAGAGTCAGGTAGTACCTCGGAGGCCGGATCATCATCCTCCGGGTTGGATTCGGACACATCAGTGGTTTTATTCTTGATGGCCTTCTTAACATTCTTGGTCTTTTGGCAATGCACCTTCGCCGGTTTATCTTGAACATTCCTCTTCCAGAATGGGTCATTACCCTGTTGAAGATAATGAAGACATTCAAGACGAGTACTGAAGATGGATTAAAACGGAGCAAAGCAATATGAAAGAATTTTTTACCGATGGTGGTTTGTTGAGCTCACAGAAGGGAGCTAATCCAGTTTGACTGCAAGTTTCTATAGGTTCATTGAGCAGTCTCTTGACAGACTCGTTGATCTCATTTTATGATAGCACCGCTTCTGTATGGCGCAAAGGATCTTTGGGATTCCCAGTATACTCACACACTAAACCAGAACGTCGGCTTAGCGGGAGAATACTCCAAGAAATCCAGCAATGGACGAAGTCAACCCCTGTCAAACCATTTAGCCGTTGTGGAAAGGGATGGTACTCCGAAATACGGTAGGGGTGATAACCCGGCAACGGATTCTCCTCTTCTGGGGAAGTATCTAGACAGTAGAACCAAGTCTGATTCCATTCTTTGGGATGGCTGTGGAGAGTGGTATGAGGAAAACTAACGTCCTTTCTTTTCTGAATGGACATCCCGCCGAGCGCAGTGTTTGGACCGTCATGAAATTCCGTGCGACGGTTTAGATGAAAGAAATCTCGGAACAACTCAACTGACGGCTCCTCTTGCAGATAAGCTTCACAAAAGACTTGGAAGTTGCAAATGTTGGATACAGAGTTGGGACCAATATCTTGCGGATGAAGTTGAAAATTGGCTAGCACATCATGGAAGAACTTCGACCCGGGAGGATTGAATTCTCGGGCTAAATGATCAAGAAAGACGATAACTTCTCCATCCTTGGGTTCTGGAGGACACTCTGATCCCGGGGCCCTCCAGTGAAGGACATTTTTTGGACCTAAAGCGCCAATTTCAACCAGTTTCTCCAAATCTTCCTCAGTAACCCGGGATTGGACCCAGTTGCAGGAGGTAAACTGCTTGGCTTGAGTCGCCATTTTGGAAGGGAAGGCCAAAAGTATAATGAAGAGCCGGTTTACTATCTAAGCAAACTCAAACCGGCGGTATTTTCAAAAGGTACTTATTTAACGGCGGTTTAGGCAGGGGCCTAATGGTATCTACCGGTTTATAGTTTTTGAGATAGCTAAACCACCAGTGAGAATATATAAGATGCAGATCTGAAGTTATGAAGAAACAAATTTTGTACAAACAGTGATAAAGTATGGATCT
Source organism: Secale cereale (assembly GCA_902687465.1). NCBI lineage: Eukaryota > Viridiplantae > Streptophyta > Magnoliopsida > Poales > Poaceae > Secale > Secale cereale. The sequence continues at coordinate 353,386,248 of LR738711.1, forward strand.
ACAGCATGTTGGAAATTCAGAAATATTCAATTTATATTCAACAGACGCGACGAAGGCTCTAGCAGATGCAATCTAAACTAGTACTATTGGGAGAAATAAGAGCATACCAAGGAAGTGGAATTACTGCTACGGCTGCAAGACAAGAAGACTAGATCTACACTGATTAATGGGGCCGTGAGGAAGAACTATGAAGAACAGCGCCTACCCGCAAGCTCGTATGAAGAAGAAACCCTAACGAGATCTGTGTGCGGGATAAGGAAAAGACTTACCCGAGTCGACGGGTGCGGGGAAGCGCCGGCGAGTTTCTGAACCAACCAGGTTGATGCAGCGGCCAAGACTCGACGAAGAAGCGGAGCTCGACGGCGGCGGCGGAGCTTGGCACGAACAGGCGCGAGGAAGAAGAAGAGGAAAAGGAGCAAGGGAGGAAAAAGGAGATGCCCCTCTGCCCTATTTATAAGCCGAAGGATAAAACGGCATGCGCGGGAATCGAGGAGCCATAAAGTGGATATGGGACAATACTGCCGCCTCGATCTTCGGAGCCTTTAATGAGTAAAAACATAAAAAGTAGTTTCAGGTATTAAATGGGCAGATAATGTCACGACGGATTAAGGTGATTCAGGAGGATGACATCATGGCGGTTTATAAAACATTTGAAGCTGCGGAAGGTGAAACCTTTACAAGACGTTGAAGATTGACATGAACATGTTCAAATCAATCTGGGGCCTAATGTCAGGGATATTACTACTAGATACAAACCGCCCAGGAGGGGCTGGTTTATGCCTATCGAGATTACTTCTACTAAAGCCCAACAGAGCATGGAACAAGACACTTTAGTCCAGGAAGCTGAAAGCCCAGGAGGCGTTAGGGCCCATGATTTGTAAACCGCCATACGGTGTGTAACTTGTGATGTAAAATAGGAAAGACAGAGACCGAGCCGGACGCATTTATGAACCGGCCTCGGGACACTGTAAACCGGACCGGGCGTCACCTCGTGTATATAAAGGGACAACCTGGTGATGGTTCATGGTGGAGAACAACAACTCGAGACACAAGAAAAGCGGATTCGCTCCCTGGTCATCAAAACCCTAGCAATATTACACCAAACTAGACGTAGGCTTTTACCTTCATTGAAGGGGCCGAACTAGTATAAAATCCCTGCGTTCTTGTCCGCTTTAACCCCTTTAAGCTAACCCGTAGCGATGACCTCATGACTAAGTCCTTTTGCCAGGACATCTACCGTGACAAAACTACGACAGTTGCTAAGATTAATAACTCAAAGCAGGAGTTGCAGAATAAACGAAGTCTAGTTAAGGGTGAGGTGATGATGTGTGTTGGAAGTGCTTCCAAGATTGATATGTTCATCATCGCACACTCCCTATACTTTCAGGATTAGTGTTGAACCTAAATAAATGTTATTTGGTGTTTGCATTGAGCATGAACAAGATTGGATTGTGTTTATTGCAACCCAATTATTCATTTAAGTCAGAGAATAATTGTTGTTCTGTTTACATGAATAAAACCTTCTATGGTCATACGCCCAATGTAAATGGTTTATCAAATCTCAATTATAGTGATACATATATTCATAATATTGATGCCAAAAGATGCAAATTTGATAATGATAGTGCAACATATTTGTGGCACTGCCGTTTATGTCATATTGGTGTAAAGCGCATGAAGAAACTCCATGCTATTGGACTTTTGGAATCACTTTATTATGAATCGTTTGATACTTGCGAACCATGCCTCATGGGCAAGATGACTAAAACTCTATTCTCCAAAACAATGGAGCGAGCTAATGACTTATTGTAAATAATACATACCGATGTATGCGGTCTGATGAGTATTGAAGCATGCGGCGGGTATCATTGTTTTCTCACCTTCACAGATGATTTGAGTAGATATGGGTATATCTACTTGATGAAACACAAGTATGAAACATTTGAAAAGTTCAAAAAAATTCAGAAAGCAGAGAATCATCATAATAAGAAAATAAAGTTTCTACAATCTGATCGCCGAGGTGAATATTTGAGTTACGAGTTTGGTCTTCATTTAAAACAATGTGGAATAGTTTCACAACTCATGCCACTTGGAACACCACAACGTAATGGTGTGGCTCAATGTCATACCATATTATATTGGATATGGTGCATTTTATGATGTGTCTCACCGATTTTCCATTGTCATTTTGGGGTTATCCATTAGAGACAGCTGCATTCACGGTAAATAGGGCACCGTCCAAATCCATTGAGATGACACCGTATGAACTATGGTTTGGCAAGAAACCAAAGCTGTCGTTTCTTAAAGTTTGGGGTTGCGATGCTTATGTGAAAAAGCTTCAGCCTGATAAGCTCGAACCCAAATCGGAGAAGTGCATTGTCGCACGATATCCGTGACCACCTATGGGACCAGGTGGCTCCTTGCTGGTTCGGCGGGGGACGTTGATACGTCTCCAATGTATCTACTTTTTCCAAACCCTTTTGCCCTTGTTTTGGACTCTAACTTGCACGATTTGAATGGAACTAACCTGGATTGATGCTGTTTTCAGCAGAATTGCCATGGTGTTGTTTTTGTGCAGAAATAAAAAGTTCATAGAATGACCTGAAAATCAACAGAGAATTATTTTGGAAAATATAAAAAATACCTGCAAGAAGATCGACACCAGGGGGCCTTGGGCCAGTCCACGAGGGTGGGGGGCGTGCCCCCGGCCTCGTGGGCCCCCTCGTGCTCCACCGACATACCCCCCGATTCTATATCTTCCGTTTCGGGGAGAAAAAATGAGACAGAAGGAATTATCACGTTTCACGAGACGGAGCCGCCGCCAAGCCCTAATCTCTCTCGAGAGGGCTGATCTGGAGTCCGTTCGGGGCTCCGGAGAGTGGAGATCGTTGCCATCGTCACCATCAACCTTCCTCCATCACCAATTCCATGATGCTCACCGCCGTGTGTGAGTAATTCCATTGTAGGCTTGCTGGACGGTGATGGGTTGGATGGGATCTATCATGTAATCGAGTTAGTTTTGTTAGGGTTTGATCCCTAGTATCCACTATGTTCTGAGATTGATGTTGCTATGACTTTGCTATACTTAATGCTTTTCACTAGGGACCGAGTGCCATGATTTCAGATCTTAACCTATTATGTTTTCATGAATATATGTGTGTTCTTGATCCTATCTTGCAAGTCTATAGTCACCTACTATGTGTTATGATCCGGCAACCCTGAAGTGACAATAATCGGGAGCACTCCCGGTGATGACCATAGTTTAAGGAGTTCATGTATTCACTATGTGTTAATGCTTTGGTCCGGTACTCTATTAAAAGGAGGCCTTAATATCCGTTAGTTTCCAATAGGACCCCGCTGTCACGGGAGGGTAGGACAAAAGATGTCATGCAAGTTCTTTTCCATAAGCACGTATGACTATATTCAGAATACATGCCTACATTGCATTGATGAACTGGAGCTAGTTCTGTGTCACCCTAGGTTATAACTTCTACATGATGAATTGCATCCGACATAATTTCCCGTCACCTATCCAATGCCTACGAGCTTTACCTATATTGCCGGTTGCTTATTTACTTTTCCGTTGCTACTATCACAAAAACTACAAAAATACTATCGTTACTTTTGTTGTTGCTACCGCCACTATCATATTGCTTTGCTACTAAACTATCTTGCTGCAGATACTAAGTTTCCAGGTGTGGTTGAATTGACAACTCAGCTGCTAATACTTAAGAGTATTCTTTGGCTCCCCTTGTGTCGAATCAACAAATTTGGGTTGAATACTTTACCCTCGAAAACTATTGCGATCCCCTACACTTGTGGGTTATCAAGACTATTTTCTGGCGCCGTTGCCAGGGAGCATAGCTCTATTCTTTAAGTCACTTAGGATTTATATCTGTTTATCATTATGAAGAATTTGAAGGACTCAAAAACCAAGATCTTACCCTCAACTACGAGGGGAGGTAAGGAACTGCCATCTAGCTCTGCACTTGATTCTCCTTCTGTTACGAGTAAACTTGCGACACCTACTCCTGCTATTGCATCTGATATGTCGTATGTTCTTGATGATGCTACTTCTACTATGTATGATGAAACTACCTCTATGCCTAATACTGCCACTAGGTGAATTTCTAGATGAACAAATTGCTAAGGTTAGGGAGAGTGCAAATGTTGATGATATTTATGAAAGTGATGATGAAACTACTCCCAATAGATATGAATTGCCTGTTGTGCCTGAGGGTTATGTTATGGACGAAGAAACTGCTAGAGACTTTCTTGCTTGCAATGATAGAAATGATCTTAAGAAGTTATTAGCTAAGCTAAAAGAAAAGTCCTTGAATGCTAGAATGAAACATGACACTGCTTTTGCTTCTTCACCTATCTGTGTTACTAAGGATTATGAATTCTCTGTTGATCCTGAGTTAATTACTTTTGTTTAATCTGCCTTTCCATGGCTATGAGTCTGAAACTGTTGTGGCACATCTTACCAAGTTGAATGATATAGCCACCCTGTTTACCAACGATGAAAATATTCGTTATTACTATATCCTTAAGTTGTTTCCGTTCTTATTAAAGGGTGATGCTAAGACTTGGTTTAATTCTCTTGATCTTGGTTGTGTGCATAGTCCCTAGGATATGATGTATTACTTCTCTGCTAAATATTTTCCCGCTCATAAGAAACAAGCTGCCTTACGGGAAATATATAACTTTGTGCATACTAAAGAAGAGAGTCTACCACAAGCTTGGGGGACGCTTCTCTAGTTACTTAATGCTTTGCCTGATCATCCTCTTGAGATGCATGATATACTTGATGTCTTTTATAATGATCTAACCGATGCTTCCAGAGACCACCTGGATAGTTGTGCTGGTTGTGTTTTTAGGGAAAGAACAGTTGAAAAAGCTGAACTACTATTGAATAATATGCTGGCCAATGAAAATAATTGGACACTTCCTGAACCAGCCCTAAGCCAACTCCGAAGAAAAGAGGTGTTCTATTTCTTAGTCGTGAAGATATGCAAGAGGCAAAGAAATCTATGAAAGAAAAAGGTATTAAAGCTGAAGATGTTAAGAATTTACCTCCTATTGAAGAAATACATGGTAAGAGAGGCTTTGTTGCTAGGAAGCACGGTAGGGTAAGAGAACCATGGGTTCAGAAACCCATTCCTTTTCCTCCAAAACCATCCAAGAAAATGGATGATGAGGATTTTGAGTGCTTTGTGGAAATGATTAGATCTATCTTTTTGCGTATGCGTTTGACTGATGTGCTTAAAACAAATCCTTATGCCAAGTATATGAAAGATATTATTACCAACAAAAGGAAGATACCTGAAGTAGAAATATCCACCATGCTTGCCAATTACACTTTTGAGGGTGGAATGCCTAAGAAATTGGAGATCCAGGAGTACCTACTATACCTTGCTCCATTAAGAGAAACTATGTTAAAACTACTTTGTGTGATCTTGGACGGTGTTAGTGTTATGCCTTTCTCTTTATATCGTAGACTTGACTTGAGTAAGTTGACACCTACTAAAATATCTTTTCAAATGGCTGATAAATCAACTTCTATACCTGTCGGTATTTGTGAGGATGTGCCTGTTGTAGTTGCAAATGTTACTATTCTAACGGATCTTGTTATCCTTGATATTATCGAGGACGATAGTATGTCTATTATTCTTGGAAGACGTTTTTTGAATACTGTAGGGGCTGTTATTGATTGCAACAAGGCAATGTCACTTTTCATGTCAATGGTAATGAGCATACGGTACACTTTCCGAGGAAACAACCTCAGGTCCACAATATCAATTATATTGGAAAAACATCAACTATTACTATGGGTGGTTTTCAGTTTCCTATTCCTACTATCAAGAAGGCATATGACATTCTTATTGTTGGGGACATACATATCCCCATTGAGGTAACCTAGTGTTATTCGAAAATTCTCCGGTTTCATGTTACTCGGAAAGAGTTTATTAACAAGACCTGATCAACCTTGTTAATGGATTCCTTTTGATGAGCATGGGATAGGTGAATCTAGATAGCACAAACCTTCTGTACCTTCTTTTTACTTTCTGTTAATTAGGTTAAATAAAACAAAAATAGCATTGTCTGTCTATTTCCAGACTTATCCGTGCAATAAAAAATATCCCGAAAATAAAAGTTCTCCAAATGCCATGAAAATGAAATATGAATTTTTCTAGAATATTTAAGAAAATATGGCACCGAACACACGGCGGGGGGAGCCAGCACGTGGCCACGTGGGTGCAGGGCGCCCCCTGCCCAGGGCGTGCCCCCTGCCTCGTGGGCCCCACGTGGCCCCCTCCACTTACCCCTGCACCCATGCTCTTCTTCTTCCTCCCAAAAAAATCCCCAACCAGCCGAAACCCGAGTTCTAGCTCATCTTGCTGCCATTTTCGATCTCCTTGCTCAAAGCACCGTTCACCAAACTGTTTGGGGAGATTGTTCCTTGGTATGTGACTCCTCCATTGGTCCAATTAGTTTTTGCTCTTGTGCTTTATTTGTTGCAAATTTATGCTGCTGTGGTGACCTTGTTCTTGAGCTTGCATGTCAAATTTTCTTGGTCCCAAGTAGTTCTAATGCATGATATAGCCTCTAGGCACTTATAGGAGTTGTTGCTATCAATCTTGTTGAGTTTGGTTAACTTTTATTTTGAAGTTACTAAAAATTTGAGAAATTTTCAGAAAAGGAAAATGTTAAAAATATTATTGAGGGGCTCTTCCAGCAAGAGCTCAGAGGAGAAGAATAAAGAAGAAAATAACAAGCCCAAGTATAATCTTCCTCGCATGGCAGAAGTTCCACCGTGCAAATGGCCTTGTAATAATTTCATGATGTCCGCCAGTATTTACGAAGACTTTTATTGGTTGGCGAATAATGCAGGCCTCATCGACTTCCTCAATGATGAGAAAGAACATTATCTCTTACTCACCAATATTTTCACGCAAACCTTTCATTTTCATTCTAGGAAAACACCACCTACGGTGGAGTTTCGCTTATATGATGTGGTTAAGGAGATATCACTTTTAGATTTTTGTGAAATATGCAAAGTACCCTTCGGAGGGAGACTTGATGAACCACGTCGTGAAGATGTTGAAGGGTTTATTGATATGATAGCTATAGGGGAAACTAGACAAGTTTCAGGGGCCAGAATCACTAGTATACACTTCCCTGTTCTGTGCTACTTTGCTTTATTTGCTAGTAGATGTTTAATTGGTCGTGGGAATAGTGGAAATCTCGGTGCCCCTAATATTATCATTTTACGCCATGCCATGCTTCAAGACACAACTTTTAGCTTGGGCGCCGTCGTTGCCAAACGATTGAGTCTGAACCGCTCAAAGGGGCCCGTCGTTGGAGGCATCTTTGCTTCTCGCCTTGTTGAGTATTTTAATACACCTATTAGGCATCATGAGAAGGAAGAAAAATTGCTTGCCCCTGTTTATCTAGACTACAAGATCATGGTAGCTCATGACATTATTGTTAAAGACAAGAATATGCAGCTTAATTATAAATTAAGATTTGATGAAATATACTGTGAAATTGTTACCTTGCATGCACCATCTTTGTTTGATCTATCCACAGGAAAGTATCTCATTACATCAGATGCCTTCTACAAGTACCAAGGCCAGGCACAAGCTTCAGAGCGTGAGCCAAAACCACCACTTGATCCTTCCTGTCAATCTGTTTATGGGTGGGAGCTGGATGAGCTCGCCAACCAATGGCACCCAGAGGACACATCTCAGTACACTGGAGGTAGCGGCTTCGATCCGTGGCCATAGACCAACTTAGGCCAAAAGCCTAAGCTTGGGGGAGTACGTGTTTCTCACTGACTTACATTCATGTTCACACTTGTTCTAGTTGTCGGTGCTCACACTCTTTCACTGTACCATCCATGCTTAGTTTCAATTTCTTTTTCTTAGACTTTTTCCTTGTGTGCTAGAAAAACCCAGAAAAACAAAAAAATATTAGTTGTAGCTTCTAGCTAGTTTACTTTCTTTGCTTATAGTAGTAACTAAAAATGAAAACCCAAAAATATTTCCCGTTCTTCTTTTGATTGTTGGGAGCTTTCCCATGTAAATAGTTTCTTTTCTTTTCTTTAGGGGTTGAGAGTAGAATACCATGATAAAAATGCTTAGAGGCTCTCATATGCTTTGTTGTAGATTTAACCTTGAGCCATATTACCTTGTCTTCTCTCTTGTATTAAAAGTCTACAGATTCCAGCTTAGTCCAATACACTTGCACTATTATTATTATCCACACCGTTCGGTCGTGCGAGTGAAAGGCAATAAGGATGATATATGATGAGCTAATTCAGATGAGAAAAGCTGGTATGAACTCGACCTCTCTTGTTTTTGTAAATATGATTGCTCATCGTTCCTGATTCAGCTTGTTATGAATGAAACATGTTTACAATGACAATTAGAGATCATAGCTGCTTATGCCATGCTTAATTAGCTGAGAGTTTATAATGGTCTATCTTGCATGCCAACATGATATTAAAATGGTTGTGATGTAGTATGATGGGTGGTATCCTCCTTTAAACGATTTAAGTGATCTGACTTGGCACATGTTCACGCATGTAGTTGAAACAAATCAACATAGCCTTCACGATATTTATGTTCATGGTGATTTATATCCTACTCATGCTTGCATTCATTGTTGATTAATTTTAATGCATGTTCATGACCGTTGTTGCTCTCTAGCTTGTCGCTTCCCAGTCTCTTTCTAGCCTTCACCTGTACTAAGCGGGAATACTGCTTGTGCATCCACTTCCATAAACCCCAAAGTTATTCCCCATGAGTCCACCATACCTTCCTATATGCGGTATTTACCTACCGTTCCAAGTAAATTTGTATGTGCGAAACTCTAAACCTTCAAATGAAATTCTGTTTTGTATGCTCGAACAACTCATGTATCAACTAGGGCTGTCTATATCTTCCATGCTAGGTGGGTTATTCTCACGAAGAGTGGACACCGCTCATCATTCAAGAGAAAATGGCTGGTAATCGGGATGCCCAGTCCCATGCTCAAAATCATAATAATTAAACAAAACTCCCCCAGGGCTGTTGCTGGTTTGGACGGTACCCGTTGTTTCGGGCTAGCCATGGAGTGTGCTTGTTGGTGGTTGGGGGAGTATAAACTTTACCATTCTATTTGGGAACCGCCTATAATGTGCGTAGCATGGGAGATATCGAGATTCTTGGTTGTTATGTTGATAATGAAAGTATACCACTCAAAATGTTATTCATCTCTATTTAAAAATCGAGCTTTGGCACCTCTACAAATCCCTGCTTCCCTCTGCGAAGGGCCAATCTATTTATTTTTATGCAGAGTCATCATCCTCACCAGTAGGAGAGCACCTCTGTCGTTGCATGTATTACTATTAATTTGCATTGAGTATGATCATGACTGGATCTCGTTTACCATGAATTACAATGTCTAGTCAGTCCTTAATGTTTAAAGGTGCTCTGCATTTATGTTTTGCGGTCTCAGAAAGGGCTAGTGAGATACCATCTTGTTATATCATATCATGATTGTTTTGAGAAGTATTGTCCTCCGAGGTTTATTATTATTGCTCCCTAGTTGATTATGGAAATGATATGAGTAGTCTTGAGACCTGAAAGTTATTGTGAATGTGGTTAGTTCATGATCTTGTTGAAAACCTGAATGCTAGCTTACATGTTTACAAAAACAAGAGCAAACAGAGTTTGTCAAAGTTTTTCTTTATCACTTTTAGTTTATCAACTGAATTGCTTGAGGATAAGCAAAGGTTTAAGCTTGGGGGAGTTGATACGTCTCCAACAAATCTACTTTTCCAAACCCTTTTGCCCTTGTTTTGGACTCTAACTTGCATGATTTGAATGGAACTAACCCGGACTGATGCTGTTTTCAGCAGAATTGCCATGATGTTGTTTTTGTGCAGAAATAAATAGATCTCGGAATGACCTGAAAATCAACGGAGAATTATTTCGGAAAATATAAAAAATACCTGCAAGAAGATCCACACCAGGGGGCCTTGGGCGAGTCCACGACGGTGGGCGGCGCGCCCCCTGCCTCGTGGGCCCCTGGTGCTCCACCGACGTACCCCCAGATTCTATATCTTCCGTTTCGGGGAGAAAAAAATGAGAGAGAAGGAATTATCGGGTTTCACGAGACGGAGCCCCCGCCAAGCCGTAATCTCTCTCGAGAGGGCTAATCTAGAGTCCGTTCGGTGCTCCGGAGAGTGGAGATCGTCTCCATCGTCATCATCAACCTTCCTCCATCACCAATTCCATGATGCTCACAGCCGTGTGTGAGTAATTCCATCGTAGGCTTGCTGGACAGTGATGGGTTGGATGGGATCTATCATGTAATCGAGTTAGTTTTGTTAGGGTTTGATCCGTAGTATCCACTATGTTCTGAGATTGATGTCGCTATGACTTTGCTATGCTTAATGCTTGTCACTAGGGCCCAAGTGCCATGATTTCAGATCTGAACCTATTATGTTTTCATGAATTTATGTGTGTTCTTGATCCTATCTTTCAAGTCTATAGTCACCTACTAAGTGTTATGATCCGGCAACCCCGAAGTGACAATAATCGGGACCACTCCCGGTGATGACCATAGTTTGAGGAGTTAATGTATTCACTATGTGTTAATGCTTTGGTCCGGTACTCTATTAAAAGGAGGCCTTAATATCCCTTAGTTTCCAATAGGACCCCGCTGCCACGGGAGGGTAGGACAAAAGATGTCATGCAAGTTCTTTTCCATAAGCACGTATGACTATATTCAGAATACATGCTTACATTGCATTCATGAACTGGAGCTAGTTCTGTGTCACCCTAGTTTATAACTTCTACATGAACTATCTTGCTGCAGATACTAAGTTTCCAAGTGTGGTTCAATTGACAACTCAGCTGCTAATACTTAAGAGTATTCTTTGGCTCCCCTTGTGTCGAATCAACAAATTTGGGTTGAATACTTTACCCTCGAAAACTGTTGCGATCCCCTACACTTGTGGGTTATCAAACGTCGCGTTGCACAAAGAGAAGATCAACGTACGGAAGCACGACAAAGAGCACACAATCAATTTACCCAGGTTCGGGCCGCCGCGAGGAGTAAAACCCTACTCCTGCTTTGGCTGATTGATGGTGGAATGAGTGAGGTGGTGCGTGGTACACTTGCCCGTCAGGGTTTGCCTCAGGGCCGCAACGACTATGCGCGTATGGTGCTGTGGGTTCATCAACTTTCCAACCCCCTTCTACAGTTGCCATGGCCTCCTTTTATAGATGAAGGGGTTACCACAGTGGCAAAGTAGTCATTATGCACTGATAAGATAGGGAACAATGCTATCATACCTAACTCTGCAGGCTAACAGGGCGCATTATATGCGCCGCTTGATGGGCCTCGAACCCCTCGTTGGTTACCCCAAGTGGAAGGTGTAAGATGCAGTAAGTAGAAGTGTTTTCCCCTAGCAAAGATGCCAAGGATCGAATCCCCAGAGACTCCTAGGTTCAACAAGTAGGTGTCAATTGCTAACGGCGCAATTAGCAATCAACGTGGACCTGCACACAGATACAAATAACTTTGCTCCCAACGAGTACAGAGAGGTTGTCAATCTCTCCGGTCTTGTAGTTCACAAAGGGTTAAAAGCAATATGATAGTAGTGATAAATAGTGTTTTGCAATAGTAAGTAAAATAGCGAAAAGTAAATAGTGAATGTGATCAATGATGGTAATATGGACCGGAGTCTCATGATGTTCACTAGTGATGTCTCTCTCCCAAAAGACGATAAAACAGCTATGTGAGGTAAACAAATTACAGCTGGGCAATTGACAGGACCCACGAGCGCATACAAATGCTGATTACATCGCAAGAAAGGTTGAGGTTCAAAGCATGGGCGGTACGCCAAAGTAAGTAGACCGAAATCCATCAATATCTACTACTAATCATCCACCTTGAGATATCTATCCAGAACATCTCGCTGGTATTAAGTTGCGAGTCCCACCCATAGTGTAAACTCAATGCAACAGACAACTGCATTAAAAGAACTTTGCGTAAAGTAAACAATCCTTGCACCCGCGGGCACAAGCACCGTTGTTTTCCCCCTTGTGGCAACAGCACATCCCCTAGACTCATGTTTTTGTCACTCAAGCTAGTCATCGAGGGGCATGAACCCACAATCGAGCATAACGTTCCCTCTTGGAGTCACTACCTATTACTCGGCCAAAGCAATAAATAACAACGGAGAACATGCAAGAATTACTTATGAACTAAAATATAAAAGAGGTGAATCAAATATATTACTCAAGATCAATCTGAACATAATCTCATAATCCATCGGATCCCAGCAAACTCAACATAGCAACATCATAAGGATTACATAGGTGCCTCGATCATGTAGGGCAGCTCACGAGGACTAATTAGTGAAGCACAAGAACGGGAGGAGAACATCACATAGCTACTGGTCATGGACTCATGGTCCAAGGGAGACTACTCACGAGTCATCCGGGAGGCGTCCATGGTGGTGGAGAAGCTCACAGTGGTGATCCTCCCCTCCGGCAGGGTGCCGGGAAGAGTTCTCCTGGTGCTCTCGATCTTGGAAGCGGCGGCGACGACGGAACAGAGATGGGATCGCGAAAAGAAGTCCTGTTCTGAGGGTTACGGAGAACCCTTTAAATATATGCCAAAGTAGGGCACCGGGGGAGCCTCGGGGGGCCCAGGCGCCCCCCCCCCGGCGCGGCCCGGGGAGGGGGAGGGGGGGGGGCGCCCACAGGGCGCCTGGAGCCCCTGTGGCCCCCCAGGCTGCCCTTCGGACGCAGTGTTGTTTCCGGTTCGCTGATTTTTTATATATTTTTTCTGGATTTTTCTGGGCAGTTCTCGAAACGTGAAAACCTAAAATACAAAAACAACCGAAAACAGAAACTGGCACTGGGGTGCACTGGATTAGTAAGTTAGTCCAAATATGATCAAAAGTGTATGGAAGTGTATGAATATCATAGCAATATCACCCAAAAGTGGCATGGAGCAAGCAGAAATTATAGATACGTTTTGGACGTATCACCGCTTAACGTCACGTCGTTGGCTGCCCGACAAGCCTTGCTGGGCTACCCCGCTAGCTCTGTGTCCGACTGCTTGACACGCCGCAGGACGGGTGTCATATGCTGGTTCTTCTTGTAGGGACTGGCTGCCATGTGCCTAATGGCTGCCACTTAATCATCTTGCGGCTTGACACCACATTGATTGACAACGTGGGTCGTGCTTGAGTGTTCGGTGGGGCGGTTTGGCCTCCGCGAGCCCCCGACAGGCCCTGCCGTGGTGTTTCCGCTATCTGCTTTGGGGGTGGCCTCGCCCCTTGCAAGGATCGCCTGCCCGGCAAGGGAGGCCCTTCTTTTGGTGATGTCTGGCTTCTCTGGCTTGGCTTCGGTCTCCCTGATCTGAGCTGGTTGTTCGTTCATGTTTATTCCTTGTACTTTCCCTGGGGCTGGGGCTTCAGTCTTGGTCTTGTGCCTGTGCACAGTCTGGGCAACAGACCCAGGGTTTGTTGCACCGACTGAAGCTCCGGGGCCTGCCCCGATCACGTTGCTGAGCGTTGTCGGGGTAGGGCCTAATAAGTGCATAGGTAGGGTTGCTAAAGAGGCCGTTCTCTTGAGGTGCTCTTTCTGCTTCTTCACGAGTCTTGAATCCTGGCCAGTTTCCAGTTTCTCCGCGCGTCGTGGGAGAGCTTGGATCATGTCCCGCGGATTCTCCTCACCCCATGAGTATGGGGCGGAAACTGTCATCCCACTCGTCCCCTGTTCCGCATGCACATGCCACGTGCTCTGCATGCATTGGATGCGGTAGGTGGCGGACGCGGAGGATACAGGGAGGAGTGCCACGACTGGAAACCGAGCGTCGATGGTTGGGTAAGAGGACCGGCCTTAACCCCCAGAGTCACGGCGGGTGCATGAAGGCCGCATTGGGGGAGAGGGGCGGCCATCTCCTGTGAGGGGAGCCGGCCCCATGCCATGTTCCCTTATAAAAGGGAGTTGGGGGCAACACTTCTTAGCACGCACTCCTCCTTCCCCTCTGCAATCTTTTCCTTCTATCCATGGTGCGAGGGCGAGGGCGTGGTGGTGCTCCGGCGGTGGCGACGAGGGCTTCTGCTCGACAGTGCGCCCCTCCTTCTCCGGACCCTGAGGCAGCAGAGTCGTCGACAAGGAGGGGAGGGAGGGGACGCGTCCGTGGTCGCCGTGGCACTCGAGGAGGAGGAGGAGGAGGCAGGGGTGGTGCCTTGGCGGCGCCCCCGCCGCTGGCTCCTCCCCTACAAGAAGGCCATGTTGGTGACCAACCTCGGGAGGTCATCGTCAGGCTGTACAAGCCTTTGTGTGGTCTTATTCACCTTCCAACTCCTTTTGCGCGGGAGATGGAGCTTGAACAACCACGCGCCTTGCGGCTGCACATGAGGGGCTACGGGAATGGAGGTATGAGGGTTGACGTCGATTTCCCCACCCCTCATGTGATGTATCTTTGCTATGGCTAGAAGACTTTTTCCCGCGCCCACAACATCTCGGAGGGGCATGTTCTTCGGTTTTAGTTAGTGGACAATGGCCTGCTCTCCGTCAAGATCTTCGGGCGCTCGGGTGGTCACTTAGGGTGCTGCATGTAGAGCTCGACCGACGACGAAAGCTCCTCCTCGAGCAAAAGTGACGAGGAGGACAGTGAGGGCGATGACAACGGCAGCGGGCGAGGGAGCGACGACTGTGACTCCGGCTCACTGTCACCCGCACCATCTTCATCAGGCGCTAGCACCTGCATCTTCTTCCCCGTAGGGGGATCTGCCAGGGATTTGGATGGAGGGTGGGGGTGGCGCCACTGGGCTCCTCCAGCAGTCTTCCAACTGGACCCCGGCAGGCTTCCTCTCGGGTCGCAGCTCTGTTGTTCTTGCCGTGCCTTGCTGGCCCTGGTGACAGTGTTTCGCGGGTCGCTCTCGCTCTGCTCCCCATCATTGTGCTCCCCTTGTGGCCCTGCTCCCGCTGGGCTACCTCCCCTAGAGCCCGGAAGGAGGTGGACCGGGGACTTGCCTAGGCGCTCCTTTTGTCGTTCCTCACCTTCAACGGCCATGCCTAGGAGGAGGGGACAAGAAAGGGCATCACGGGGCACTTATCTTTTTTTAATCATAAACTTGTAGGAAATCACCAAATTTTAATTCAAATAATGTAACCCCTCAAGTCCATATTTGTGTTCTATAATGCTTGTACTTGTATTAGCATATGAATGAAAAAGATAGACCTTGCCGGGAACCCGTGCATGTGTATGTCCATGCAGAGGTGGAATGACTATTTTTAAATAAAACGTGTTTGCCCGGCAAACTACCCCATCGGCATCTTCTTTGTATGCCAGAGAATTACGTATGCTGGGGAACAGATAGAGGAGCCAGCCCCCGCCAACTCACTTTCACCAAAGGCCACTACAACAATCTCGCTCGAAGCAACGGTCGAGTCTAGGATGGGAGTAGCTAAGCCTCGAGAGAGTGTGGCGAGGTTTTCGTATGCACAAGCTATAGCTTACAGAACACTAAAGGACAAGAGGTTAAATTTATCTGTTTGGCTTGCCAGGGACTGCAGTGCCGGGCAATCTTCTCAACTCCTTGTCGACGCCAAGTCCACGGCAGGAACCTGCAACTCCATGTAGATGAGAATGAATGCAGGATGCGATCCTATCTATATGCATATGCAAATGGTCATGAAATGCTTCTGAAGTGATCTAGGTTGCGGGCCCCCTTCTCAGGGCTTCTTTATTTTCTCTTGCACGGGGTCATCGCCCCGGCTTTGTACAAGGGGTTACATGCAGCTGAGGCATGTACAAAAGGGTGGCTGCCGGGCAGTGCCCGGCAGCCTCGCACCTTACGGGTAGTACTTACGAAGATGCTCAATATTCCATGAGTTTTGAAACTGAGTGCCATCCCCGGTCTCCAGACAGACTGCGCCAGGCCTGGAGACTCGTACCACCCAGTAAGGGCCTTCCCACTTCGGTGACGACTTCTTTGTACCCTTGGCGGACTGAACGTGCCTAAGGACAAGGTCACCTTCCTCAGAACATCGGGCATGAACCCTGCGGCTATGATAGCGACGCAGGGCTTGCTGGTAGCGTGCAGCACGCGTAGCAGCCAGGAGACGGTTTTCCTCGAGTAGCACATCGTTGTCATGCCAGTGCTGATCTTGCGCTACTTCATCGTAGGAAAGCACTCGAGGGGACCCGTAAATGAGTTCCATGGGGATAACTGCTTCTGCCATGTAGACCAGGGAGAAGGGAGTCTGCCCGGTAGCTCGGTTAGGTGTTGTTCTAAGGGACCAGAGAACTACTGGCAGCTCCTCGATCCACCGCCTACCGTGCTTCTGTAGTGTATCAAAAGTTCATGTCTTGAGTCCATGAAGCACTTCAGCGTTCACCCTCTCAGCTTGTCCATTGCTCCGGGGGTGTGCCACATAAGCGAATGAGATTTTTCATCTGATGGTACGAACATATTGAATGAAGGTGTGGCTCGTGAACTGGGTGCCGTTGTCAGTGATGATCCTTGCCGGAACTCCAAAACGAAACACCAATTCTTTCAAGAACTTGATAGCTGACAGAGCAATCACCTTTCTCACGGTCGTCACTTCTGGCCAGTTTGTAAACTTGTCAATGGCAACAAACAAGAATTCAAATCCCCCGATTGTTCACGGGAAGGGGCCGTGGATATTGAGCCCCTAGACCGAAAATGGCCATGATAGAAGGATTTTCTGAAGAGCTTGGGCATGCATGTGTATTTTCTTGGAATGGAACTGCCAAGCTTCACATTTCGTGACTAACTCAACCACATCTTGGAGGGCTGTCGGCTAATAGAATCCTTGCCAGAATGCTTTCCCAACTAATGCCCTTGATCCAATGTGGGAGCCACACATTCCTTTGTGAATCTCAGCCAACAATTCTTTTCCATCCTCCCGACAAACACACTTCAATTTCACACCATTGGGCCTCCTTCTTTGCATTATGTCATCGAAAAACTAATACATACTGGCCCTCCGGGCTACTCTTTCAGCTTTATCTTGTTTTCCAGGGAGTTCTCCAGTTTGGAGGAAGTGGACAATGTTCCTTGCCCAAGTTGGAGCCTGGGGCTCAGCAACGAGGACTAGCGGCACCTCCTCTGCTGTAGGACCACCAACCTTGTTCGCGGGGTCCATAGGCCCGACTGGAGGGGGTGATCCGGCAGGCCATAAGGAGTTGTTTCCGGCAAGGTCTCTGCCAGGAGCGGATAGCGTTATCGGGGGAGGCTTACCGTAGTCCAACTTTCTCCTTTTCCCGGCCATTGTGGCTGGTGATACGGATGGTTGAGAGAGATGGAGAACAAAAGTTCCTGGTTCCACAGGAAGCTTCTGCGCAACACAGTTTGATAGGTGATCAACTATGCAGTTTTCCGCACAGGGTACGTGCTCTGTTTGCATCCCATCAAAGTGCTCCTCCAATCTCCTCACTTCCTTGATGTATGCTTCCATCAATGGGCTTTGATAATCCTTGTTGACTTGTCACACCACAATCTATGAATCTCCTTGGATGATCAACTTCTTAATTCCCAATTCTAATGCAACCCTGAGTCTGACAAGGATCCCTTCATACTTAGCTATATTGTTGGTGGCTTCTTCGCGGTAAAAGTGCATCTGGACGACGTACTTCAAGAGCTCCCCGGAGGGGCAACAAGAAGCAAGCCAGCCCCTGCACCTTGTAGGGAAAATCACCATCAAAATACATGATACATTCTTAGGGTGATTCCTTGCCAGGGATGGCTGTCTCTGTCCTTTCCTCATCAGGGTTTGGCATCCATTCTGCAACAAAATCTTCCAATGCCCTGCTCTGAATAGTTGATGTGCTCTCAAACTTCAAACCAAAGCTGGACATCTCCAAAGCCCATTCCACTATTCTGCCAGTTGCCTCAGGTTTTAAGAGTATCCTTTCGAACGAAAAACGAGTAACAACTATGACCTCATGGCCTTGGAAGTAGTGGCGCAGTTTCCTTGAGGCCTTAATGGGACCAAAGATCAACTTTTGCACACCAGAGTACCTCGATCTAGCCCCCTTGTAACAAGGAGCTAATGAAGTACACTGGGTGCTTCACCATTTTTCCTTGCCGCGTCCCCGGGGTTGTTTTCGCTGCCGTGCTCATTGTTGTCCTGGTCCTTTTCTAACTCTGCTATTCTCTGTTCAGTCTCTACCTCATCCACCTATCGCTACGCTGCCAAGGCTGCACTGACCACCTGTTTGGTTACCGCCAAGTATAGCAACAATGGTTCTCGGGGTTTGGGCGCAACCAAGGTGGGTACGGATGATAGGTAGACTTTTAACTCCTGCAGAGTTGCATCTGCTTCCGGGGTCCACTTCATAGGCCCTGCCTTCTTCAAAACCTTGAAGAACTCCTGCCTTCTTCATAGGCCCTGTCAAGCACCTCACATCCTTAACAGTCCTTGGCACTTGGATCTGATCAATGGACTTTATCTTGTCGGGGTTGGCTTCGATCCCCAGATGGGACACAAAGAATCCAAGTAGCTTGCCGGAGGGAACACATAATACACACTTCTCTGGATTGAACTTCAGATTGATCTTGCGCAAATTAGCAAATGTGTCTTCCAAATCCTAGATAAGGGTGGCCTTTTCCTTGGTTTTGACCATGATATCATCCATATAAGCTTCTATATTTCTGTGCAACTATGTTTCAAAACCGATCTGGACTGCCCTTGCAAAAGTGGACCTGGCACTCTTTAATCCGAATGGCACGCGGACAAAGCAGTACATACCACATGGAGTGATGCATGATGTCTTCTCTTCATCTTCTTTGGACTTGAAGATTTGATGATACCCTGAGTATGCATCCAGAAAGGAGAGCAAATCACATCCTGAGGTAGAATCCACAACATGGTCGATGCGCAGCAAAGGAAATGGGTCCTTTGGACAAGCCTTATTGACGTATGGGAAATTAATGCAAAGCCTCCACTTCCCATTAGCCTTCCAGACCACTACTGGATTTGCCAACCACGTAGGGTGCAGTACTCCTTTGACTAAACTAGCTGCCTCCAACTTCTTGATCTCTTCGACAATGAACTGCTGCCTCAAAGGCCTTCTTCCGTACTCTCTGCTTGACGGGTCCGGCTTGTGGGCAGACAACAAAGTGGTGCTCAATTACCTCCCTGGGAACACCGGGGATATCAGATGGTTGGCAAGCAAACACATCGATATTCGCCCGCAGGAAGGCAACAAGCGCGATTTCCTATTTGTCATCGAGCGTGGCGCTCATAGTGAAAGTACCATCAATGCCAGCCAGCCCTGCCGGGACCATCTTCACTTGCGGTGCAGTAACCTTGGATCTCTTGCTGTTGTAACACTCTGGCACATCGTCAATGGGTGCTTTGCACTCGGAGGGGGCACGCTTCTCGGACTCCTTGCCGGAGGTCCTACAATCCCTCTTCTTTCCTCTACTTTCCTTGGCGGGAACTGCCATTGCCGCCGCTTCTGGTGCAACTGCATCCCGATACATCTTGTCAACACAAATAATTGCATCCTTCTCATCTGTTGGGATAGTGATGACTCCTAATGGTCCAGGAGTTTTCAAGATATTGTAAGCATAGTGGGATGCTGCCTTGAATTTGGCCAGGGGTGGTTGTCCAAGAATCCCATTGTACGGCAGGGGGAGATCAATCATATCAAACACAATCTTCTTAGTCCGATAGTTCAGTTCTCCCCCAAACATCACTGGCAACGTAATCTTTCCCTTAGGATGGCTCCTGCCGGGATTAACACCTTGAAATGTGCTGGTGACCTCTAGATCTTATTCTCCTATCTGAAGCTTGCTGATAACTGCTGGGGAAATTAGATTCCACCCAACCCTGCCATCCACTAGCATCTTTGTAACCTTGAGGTTGTGAATTGTCGGGGAGACCAATAGCGGCAAGCACCCTACCGCAATGGTGCGACTAGGGTGATCCTCTTCGTCAAAGTTGATGGGCGTGCGGGACCATTTGAGCGGTTTCCGGGCCTTTGGCGCTGGTTCCACATCATTGACCTCTCATGCCCATCGCTTGAGTTGGCGATGAGAGGTGTGCAAAGATGCACCCCCGTTAATGCATAGGGCGTTAGTGGCCTTTTGGAATTCCTGCTCACTAGTTTCCTCTTCATCCCCTTCATTACTGACATCATCACGTATATCCTCCTCTTGGCTCCTCACGGGTTTTCCTTGGTTCCAAATGGGTCTACCGTGATGATTTGCTTCACCAACGCGACCCTTACAGCCATCAACATTCTGACCTCTTTCCTTATCACGCTTATCATACTCTGCCCTATGTGTCTAGACGAGTTGGTCAACCTGATAACACTCTTGAAGGTCGTGGCCTTTGGTCCGATGGATCCTGCAGTACAGCCCTTCACCTTTCCCAACTTTTTCGGCGACAACTGCTTCTCGACAGGCAGCGCACGCGGCAGCTTCCTTGCTGGGGCCCCAGCCTTGTCCTTCTTGTTGGTAGTAGGCATGCCCAATCCTTCCACATTCATCACTGCCTTATCTCTCAGCTTCTTATTTCGCTTCTTGTACTTTCTCTGGCTAGTTGATACATGCTCATCCTCTGAATCAACATTAATTTAATCTTGTTCTCCAGGCAACTTCCTTCCTTCCTCCATCCGAGCACATTTATCCACCAGCGTATATATGTAACACCCAAGATGTGGCTATATCTCCTACATGCCGAGGCATGACTTAGAGGCATAACTGCATTTTGGTATGATCGCAACATGGTCATCCTCACACAAACCCATGTACAAGAACAAGGTAAAAACAGATAGCCGGCTTACAATCGTCACTTCACACAATGCATAAATACGTCATACATTCATCCAGAGTACACACATAGTTCGGCTACGGACAAATCCAAATGAAAAGAAGATAACCACCCACTATACCCGATCGACCCTAGTAGGAACCACTACTGGTCGTCGGGGAACATCACATACCTACGCCCACGTTCCTCATCGAACTCCCACTTGAGATCCTGGCCATCACTTGCATCGTACTTGGTTGTACCTGCATATGTGTTTGTAGGAAACTGTGAGTGACGAGGAATCAGCAGTCCATCCCCGGGTATCCAAACTATCAAAGCCTTTGGGTAAGGAGAAAGTGTAAAAGTGGGCTGCTGCAAGCGCTAAGCGTAGATGATGTGGCTAGCTTACGTAACTTCAGAGTGAGAAGAGAAGTGATGGTGCTGCTGCAAGCGCTAAGCGTAGATGATGTGGCTAGCTTACGTAACTTCAGAGTGAGAAGAGAAGTGAAAGCCATCGTTCGTGAACTATTACTGATCACTCGATGATCCTATCTACCTATGAGTCATCCATAACCCAGCCGTGTTCTCTACCCGAACTCCCTCGAAAAGAGACCATCACGACTACTCACACGATAGTGTATTGTGTTTGAGTTTTTGTGTCAAGTTATCTACAACCGGATATTAACAAACTCCAATCCGCCACATAACCACGGGCACGGCTTTTCAATGACCATAACCCTGGAGGGGTGTCCCAACTTAGCCCATCACAAGCTCTCACGACCAGCAGAGGTAAAACCTCTTATCTTAGGGACAACCCGATTAGACTTGGAATCTCTGTGCACAAGATATGTAATGCCCCGGATGTAATACTTTCCCTTTTGGGCAATATAATATATCTCTGGCTTCATCACTTCCATTCCGGGTTCTTTGTCTTTCGGGTTTTTCGTCGTTCTGTTGTGTGCGTGTGTGGCACTCATTCAAGCATGTAGTCATGTGCATCACATTGCATTCGTGTTGTCGTTTGCATCCGGTCCCACTCGTTTCTTTCCGTTGTCCGTTTCGAGTTCCGGAGCTCCCTCACGTGTCCGTGGCATCCCCGAGGCCTACTTTGGTGTTTGGCCGTGTAACGTTACCAGTTTGGCGCGAGACTTGTCGTGTGTTGTTGTTTTGGTGTGTGTAACCCGCCTATCAAATCTCGTCGCGTTTGGAGTTCGTTTGCTACCCCAACAGTTATTCTCGTGGGCTGAAAGTACCTCCACTTTGAGGCCCAAGACACCCCTCCACCAGCCTACCAAACCAACCCAAACCCCTCCCTTCATCTAGGCCATCCAATTCTGATCCCGTGGCCGAAAACCACACCTCATTTGGACAACCCTAGCTCCTTGTGCCTATATATTTGTCCATCTTCCCCAATTTTTGCCCCAAATAAACCCTAGCCCATCATCCCCTTCCTCCAGCCATCTTCTTCCTCCAGATCAGCACCTCGTCGCCGGAATCCGCGTCGCCGTTCATCTCCTCCACCCCGGCCAGCACTCCGGCCACCGCCGGCCGGCCTCTTCCCCGCCGCCGTCCGCCGCGCCACCTGCCCCGCCGCTGGGCCCGGCCTCCTGCCGGCCACGCGCCTCCGCCGCCTCCTCCCGCGGGCTCGCCGCCGGCCGGCCAGGGAGCCGCCGCGGCCAGGGCCGCCGCCCTCGAAGCCCTCACCTCGCCTCTCGCCTCCACCGGCTGGCCCCAGGCGCCGCCCTACCGTCCTTCCCATCGAAGCAGCGCTGCCGTCCTCGGGCGCTCGAGGAGCCGCGAGGCGCCCGTACCCGATCCCTCGCCCGATCCGGATTCAGGCCAGGTGGGCCGAAACCGGCGGGCCCGCGAGCCCGTTAGCCGCGGGGCCCGATCCGCTTCTCCGCAGGACCCGATCCGCAAGCCCGGTGGATCCGAAGCCCATCAGCCGCCTCCGCGTTGACCAGACCCGATCCGCGCCACCATTTGACCGTTGACCCCGAGGTGGTTATTTCTGCCAAGTCCCTGGCGTTTTTCTTTGTCTGATGCTGTTTTAAAACGTGGATAACATTTTGTGTGATGGTCCGATTTGAGCAAATGATATGTCAAAATGTTCGTGGAGACATGTACTACGTTTTGTTCCATTGTGCCATGCATGTTTGAGGTCATCTAGATGCTTAAATATCTGTTGCAAGAGTGCATCTTGTTAAAAACTGCTGTTTGTAGTTGTTTTCATGCAATCTTAGCAATATGATAACTTGGTGCATGTTAATCCAAATGATGCAAATGACATGTCCACGTGTTCGTCATGAAAGCTCTACATGTTGATTGCTTTAGCTTGCATGATAGATTTCATCTTGCCATGTTTATCTCCTTTGCGAAGTGCTATGTGGCTGTTATGTCATTAAAGTTGTTACGAGATGCCTCGTAGATGAGCTCGTTGCTGTTGATGTGTTTATCCACTTGATGCATGCTTATATGTTTTGGATTCACCATCATGTGTACTTTGCTGTGGTGCTTACCACTTGACATGTTTAGTTTGCAGGTGACTTAAACTTGCTCTCAAAGATGCCATGATCAAACTGCTGTTTTAAAACTTGCTCTCAAAGATGCCATGATCAAACTGCTGTTTTAAAACTTGCTCTCAAAGTATGGAATCTGTAATTTCTAGATGCCATGTTTGCTTGCTGTTCTAGGCCAATCCATGATAGTTTTGGGGTGACTCTTGATGATTCCTTGTTGTATATATTGTTGGCTATCCATTCATGCTCTCACATGCTTATTTGAGTGGCTGTAGCATATTTAACTTTTGCTCCCAAGTTGCAACAAATTACTGCTGTCAGGATTTTGTTGTCAAGTTCAATATGTCATAGCTTGTTGCTATTGATCCATGGATCTTTTGGGGATGCTCCAATGGACTTATGTTTTTGTAGGAGATGTCTAGTTTATGTCCATGCTCATTGCCATGATGTTTGAGTGCTGTAGGTCATTTATCTCTTGCCCCGAAGTTGCTATGTGGCT
This sequence comes from Secale cereale, assembly GCA_902687465.1. Classification (NCBI taxonomy): domain Eukaryota; kingdom Viridiplantae; phylum Streptophyta; class Magnoliopsida; order Poales; family Poaceae; genus Secale; species Secale cereale. Next base: position 353,410,073 of record LR738711.1, read on the forward strand.
GTTATTTTCAGCTTGTGCATGTTTATTGTTTCGGGTGTAACTTTTAGCCCGTAGCTCCGTTTTAAGAAAGTCCTATATGAAACTTGTGTGTTTTTGCATGTAGATTCATAATATCCTATTTTTATCATGTTTTGAAGTATTTTGCTTGAATGCATATTTTCCATGCTCCTTGTGCTATTACACTGTGCTTCCTCTGTAGACTTCCTGTGCTTCCATGGTGCATTTGTTTTGCTTCCTTAGTGCATGAGCCATGCATCCAGAATTTTCGTGTGCGCATTTTATCTTGTTGATTTCGTGTCTTGTGTGTTTGTGTTGAGTAGAGCCGGAGGCTGAGGCCGAGTACGAGTACGAGCACGAGGTTTCTACCGAGGTTGAGAACGAGGACCCCTCTTACGATCCCATCGACAACTCTTCAGGCAAGATGACCGAACCCCGATAACATTACTATCTTTTCCTATTGCTAGAAGTCTCGATCTATAGTTTTGCCTCGATGCCCATGTTTTTCCTGTCAGCCTCCTATTGTAACCATGAACCTGTTTAACCACCCTACCTATGCAAACCATTGATTGGCTATACGTAGGCTTCGCTCAGCCCCTCTTATAGAATTGCTAGCTGCAGGTGAAGATTGAAGATTCTTGCTTCTTGTTGAAGCTTGTTGGGATATCATACTATATTAATTATTAAATGAAATCATCTATATATTGGCAATGGGTGGAAGGCTAAGCCTTTTGCTTGGTGATTTGTTCCACTCATGCCGCTAGGAACCGTATAAACCGGTATTATGTTCCTTGATTATGCGTTTCTCACACGGTTGGGGTCATGGGACCCCCTCGATAAACCGCTAAGTGCTAAGTCTTTTCCAGCAAGTCCCAACATTGGTACTATTCGCCTATTAACTAATAAAACTTGCATATGGTCTTGCAAACCCGAGTTCATAATCAACAACCCTGGGCCAGTGCTCCACATGAGTGTTGGTCCGAAACGGGGATCCTATGGGGTCACCACGAGGAAACTCGAGGATTGATATAAACCCGTAGCTTCGCCCATCCGGTCGTGGCCTGAGACTAGATACGCGCGGCTATTGTCAGGGTGTCAGCACGCCGGGAGGATTTGCTGGATTAGCCTTACCTTAGTTGGAGTATCTTGAGCACGGGATTCTGAGAATACTCGGGCCTTCCCACCTTGGAGTTGTGACTCCGCGGATCGTGGGCTTGTCATGGGCCAAGTTGGAACACCCCTGCAGGGTTATGAACTTTCGAAAGCCGTGCCCGCGGTTATGTGGCAGATGGGAGCTTGTTAATATCCGGTTGTAGAAAACTTGACACAATGTTCCAATACACTACCAGTGTGAGTACCGTGACGGTCATTTTCCGAAAGCTAGGCTAGTGATCATCTCTCGACCGAGGCACCTTCTCTTCGTGATCATCTCTCGACCGAGGCACCTTCTCTTCTCGCTCTCTTTTACGTAAGCTAGGCTAGTGCTGCTGCAGACTCTTGTTCTTTCTTCAGCCTTGTTCCACACCCAAGGATTAAATAGTCGTGTTACCCGGGAACGGGATTGCTGAGTCCTCTGTGGCTCACAGTTACTTCAACACCCCAGATGCAGGTACGATGGTGAGCTACACAGGCGATGGCACTGAGCTAGACTGGGAGTACGACGAGGAGCGTAGCCGTTACTATGTGAACTATCCGGCTGATCAGTAGAGCTTCTACTAGGATTCGATCTAGACCTGTGGTTTAATGTTATGTTTGGTATCTTGTCATTTGGATCTTTACCCTTAGATGGGCTGTGATGTTTATCTGAATGATGTTTGAACATGTAATGAATTTGTGTGATGTGGCGAGTGTAAGCCAACTATCTTTTCAGTTTTCCATCCCCATTTTTACATGAGATGTGCAAAGGTACCAAACTTGCGATCATTCCAGCATGGGCTTATATCTCTAAGTCGTGCCTCGACACGTAGGAGATATAGTCCCATCCTGGGCATTACAAGTTGGTATCAGAGCCTTCTACGACCTTGAAGCCCCCACTGATTGATCGAATCGTTGACGGTCGAGTCTAGGCACACACTGAAAAAGTTTTGAGTCCTATATTTATATCAGAGAGTAGGATTTCTTTGCTTCTCATCCCCTTTCATTCCGGTGAGGACTCCTGACGTCTACTCTTGCCTCTTCTACTTTCAAAAATTGCACCAATTTTTTTTAGGAATCTCGCGAGTATTGTTGGATTGTTTCGATGTTCTTGTGACGAGAATATTGTTCTCGATGCCTCCTGACATTAGGGGTTGTGGCAGTGTCCCGGGGAGTTGAGCTTCGGGGTATTGTCGTCACAAGCATATCGCGACAGTACTAGAATACATAAGATGGCCGACATAAAAAATCTCTCCTATACGGTTAGTGGCAAGATAACCCCGACATCACCCAGTACTGGGAGGTAGTTCGGGAGTATTGCCATAGCTTGGTATAGTGGATGCTTTTCGAAGGTCCGAGGTAGACGGTTTCCGAGAAAGACTGGTTATGTGTTGAAGGATGGATACAGCTGGATGTAGGTTTAGAGTTGATTGCGCGGTGCTTCCCCTGTATCCCCAACACCTGATTGCATAACTGGAAACTTTCGGAAATTAATAGGTGGGCTTATCCAGTAGATCGTAGGCATTCTTCCAACGAATGTAGGTTAGCGAGTTCGGGGTTCTACATTGAGTGAAGTGGTTTTATGGCCGATGTTCCGATCGGGAGTTGCATCTTAAAGGGTCCTTGGCTATGCTGATCCGGGGATTGCAAAACCCTTTCGTAACGCGTTCATAAGCTTTCGGCACAAAGATGTCGAACGAAGGTCCTATCTTGTGTTTGTTCCATCCGTACCTTATTGTTTTTCTTATTTACCTTTTGTCCCCTATGTGGCTTCTCGTGAAGATTGTTGTTATCATTAAACTGAGAATTTCATTCGTTCCTCTTGTTCGAATGATTCTTTTGAAGGCTATGTTGCATTTCTATCCGTTGTTTCAGCTTATACCTTCTTTCAATCAATTGCTGATTTGTGGTCATCTCTTTCAGGATAGCTCCGAAACGGGTTCCTAACGCTAACCCAGAGGGTGAAGAGGTTCCAGACCGTCCTCCTTCCCCTCCTCCTCCGTCTGAGGCATGGAGAGCGATTATGCATACTACAAATCAGAACACCCAGATGTTGATGCACATGATGCAGCAGATGCAAGCAAATCAGGCAAATCAGGGTGCTCCAGGGAACCAAGGCAATTTCTTCAACCTACAGCACCATGCTACGCTCAACCAGTTCTTGGCCAATCAAACAAAGGCTTTCAGTTACTGTGTCGACCCTCTCGATGTTGAAGATTGGATAACCGATATCAAGAAGCATTTTGAGTGCAGTAACGTAAGGGAAGAGGACTATGTGAAATTTGCAGCCTTCCAACTCAAAGACCAAGCAGCTGACTGGTGACAGCAGTACAAAGACTCCAGAGAAGGGCATGTGATCTCTTGGGATGATTTCTGCAAGGACTTTCGCTCTCACCACATTCCAACAAGTGTCATCGAGGGTATGCGTGAGCAATTCCGCAACCTGAAGCAAGGCTCTATGACTGTCTACCAGTATAATGTCAAGTTCCAAAACCTTGCCCGCTATGCCAAGCAAGACATACCAGATGCCAAGAGCAAGATCTATCAATTCCGTGGAGGTCTCAAGGATGAACTTCAACTTGCTCTCACCTTGTTCGAGCCTGATGAGTTTGACAAATTCTATAACATGGCGCTTAAGCAAGAGGCAGCCCAGCTCAAGATCGAGGCTTCTAAAAAGAGGATTCAAGATGCCGTTCACTCCTCCTCATCTTCTCAAGTCGTCGCAAAGCAACAAAATTTTTGGATTCCTCCTCCTCCTGCGATCCGAGCTCCCTACAACTCCAACAACAAGAAGAATGCTGGTGGTCGTGGTTTCTCCCACCCACCCAACTCCAACAAGCAGTCCAAGTCGCAGTTCCAAGCTACAAGACCAAGTGTTCCTCCTACTCGTCCACTTTCTGAGGTGACTTGCTACAAGTGTGGCCAAAAGGTTCATTATTCCAACAAGTGCAACTACCCAAGGCGCCTTCCGCCTCCTCCACCTGTCAGTTCGGCTATTGTCAAGCATGATCCAAAGGCAGCAAGTGTGAATCTGATGAATGCAGCACAAGCGGAGAATTCTTCTGATGTGATATTGGGTAACCTCTCAGTTAACTCTTTTCCAGCTAAAGTGTTGTTTGATTCGGGTGCTTCATGTTCCTTCATGTCATATCCATTTGCATCCAAGCACGATATTGTCAGCAAAAATCTGCCTCAGAAGTTGCAAGTTATTTCTCCAGGGAGACGTTTGTCTTCTAACGTGTATGCTCCGGATGTTTCTATTCGCATGGGTGATTATCGATTTCTGGCCTCACCGGTGGTTCTCTGCAATTCTGACATCGACCTTATCCTCGGAATGGATTGGCTTTCTCAGCATGATGCTCAAATTGATTGTGCACAGAAGGAAGTCAAGATTACTCATTCCGATGATGATGTGATTATCTTCCCCTCCAGGGATAACACAATCAGGCTTTTCTCTCTCAATGACAAGGGCGAGATGAATGCCATATCTCAAATTCCGGTGGTTAATGAATACAAAGACGTCTTTCCTGAAGAACTTCCAGGCATGCCTCCACACCGTCAAGTGGAATTCGTCATTGAACTCGAGCCGGGTACTGAGCCAGCATGCCGGCGTCCATACAAGCTCTCTCCTAAAGAGTTGAAGGAGTTGAAGAAACAGCTTGATGAACAGGAGCGTATGGGTCTGATCAGGCCTAGTACGTCTCCTTGGGGCTGTGGTGTCTTATTTGTCAAGAAGAAGGATGGCACGGAGCGTCTCTGCGTTGATTACCGGCCATTGAACAAGAAGACAATAAAGAACAAGTATCCGCTCCCCAACATCAATGAACTGTTCGAACAGCTCAAAGGAGCTAAAGTGTTCTCTAAGCTCGATCTCCGAATGGGCTATCACCAGATTCGCATTCGAGAAGAAGATATCCCCAAGACTGCCTTCAGAACGAGCTACGGCTCATATGAGTATACAGTGATGTCCTTTGGTCTCGCCAATGCTCCACCTACCTTCTCGAGAATGATGCACTACATTTTCAACCCCTACACCGGCGAGTTTGTGCTTGTGTATCTGGATGATATTTTGGTTTTCTCCAAAAATGAAGAATATCACGAAAAGCACCTCCGTCTAGTTCTCGACAGACTCTGTTAACATAAGTTCTATGCCAAGTTCTCCAAGTGCGAATTGTGGCTCGATAAGGTCTTTTATCTCGGCCATATCATTTCCGCTGACGGTATTGTGGTAAACCCCGAGAAAGTTGAAGCAATTGTCAACTGGGAAGCTCCTCAGAACGTCAAGCAACTCCGAAGCTTTCTTGGTCTTGCCAGCTATTGCAGAAGGTTCGTTGAGAACTTCTCCAAGATTGCCAAGCCTCTTTCCAACTTGCTGCAGAAGAATGTCAAATACTTTTGGTCTCCAGATTGTGAAGTGGCATTCAAAACTCTCAAAGAAAAGCTCGTCTCTGCTCCAGTTCTAACTCCTCCAGTTGAGTCCAAGCCCTACGAAGTATTCTGTGATGCTTCTCTTCAAGGACTTGGTGGTGTGCTTATGCAGGACAAGAGAATTGTGGCATACACTTCTTGTCAGCTGAAGCCAAGTGAGAAGAACTACCCCACACATGATCTTGAACTAGCAGCTGTGGTACATGCTTTGATTACGTGGATACACCTTCTGTTGGGCAGAAAAGTCGACATCTTCACCGATCACAAGAGCTTGAAGTACATCTTCACACAGCCGAATCTGAACCTCCACGAGACTCGTTGGGTTGAAATGATCCAAGAGTATGATCCCACCATTGAATACACTCCTGGCATGGCGAATGTGATTGCAGATGCTTTGAGCAGAAAGGCATATTGCAACAGCCTTCTTATCAAGCCGTTCCAGCCTGAGCTTTGTGAAGCATTCAGGAAGCTCAACCTCCAAGTTGTTCCGCAAGGTTTTCTTGCAAATCTTCAAGTTGCTCCTACCTTGGAAGATCAGATCCGTGAGGCCCAACTCAGTGATGCTATGGTGCAGAAAGTGAAACATGGTATTGCAAAGGGTACTCCCAAATACAAGTGCTATCGCGTTGATGAGAGAGATACCTTGTTCTTTGAGGACAGACTTGTCGTTCCCAAAGGTGATCTCAGGAAGCTCATAATGGAAGAAGCACATGATTCCCTCCTTTCCATTCATCCTGGCAGTTCCAAGATGTACCAAGACCTCAAGCAATCATACTGATGGACACGCATGAAAAGGGAGATTGCCCAATTCGTTAATGAATGTGATGTCTGCAGAAGAGTGAAGGCAGAGCATCAACGTCCAGCCGGTCTTCTCCAACCTCTTCCTATTCCCGAGTGGAAATTCGACCACATTGAAATGGATTTCGTCACTGGCTTTCCTAAGTCCAAGAGAGGGAATGATTCTATCTTTGTGGTGATTGACAAGCTTACCAAAGTCGCTCACTTCCTTCCAGTCAAAGAATCCATCAATGCAGCTCAATTGGCAGAATTGTACACTTCCAGAATTGTGTCCTTACATGGCATCCCTCAAGTTATCTCCTCAGACCATGGAAGTTTGTTCACTTCAAAGTTCTGGGACTCCTTTCAGTCTGCCATGGGCACTAGGATCAGGTTCAACACTGCTTTTCACCCTCAGACTAGTGGTCAAGTCGAGCGAGTGAATCATATTCTAGAAGACATGCTTAGAGGCTGTGTCATATCTTTTGGCATGAAATGGGAAGATTTCCTTCCATTTGCCGAGTTCTCTTACAACAACAGATTTCAAGCAAGTGCAGGCAAAGCTTCGTTTGAAATCCTCTATGGCAGAAAGTGCCGTACCCCTCTCAACTGGTCCGAGACTGGTGAACGTCAACTTCTTGGCAATGACTTGATCTCAGAAGCCGAAGAGATGTGCAAATTCATACGTGAGAATCTCAAGGCCCCTCAGTCGCGTCAGAAGAGCTACTATGACAAGCATCGTGACTTGGCTTTCAACATTGGGGATCATGTTTATCTCCGTGTTTCTCCTATGAAAGGCACCCAAAGATTCGGTATCAAAGGAAAGCTTGCTCCTAGATACGTCGGGCCTTTCAAGATCTTTGGCAAAAGAGGCGATCTAGCCTACCAACTTGAGCTCCCTTCCAACTTCTCCAATGTTCATGATGTGTTTCATGTGTCTCAACTCCGCAAGTTCTTCAAGACTCCTGAACGCATGATTCCGTTTGAAGAGACTGATCTTCACCAAGACTTGTCTTACCGAGAGCACCCAGTTGCTACTCTCGAAGAAACCGAGCGCAAGACCCGCAACAAGTCCATCAAATTCTTGAAAGTCAAGTGGCCACACCATACCGACCGAGAAGCTATGTGGGAACGAGAAGATCATCTTCGTTCCGAGTACCCTGCCTTTTTTCCAGTCCTAGATCTCGGGACGAGATCTTTTTGTAGTAGAGGAGAGTTTTAATGCCCCGGATGTAATACTTTCCCTTTTGGGCAATATAATATATCTCTGGCTTCATCACTTCCATTCCGGGTTCTTTGTCTTTCGGGTTTTTCGTCGTTCTGTCGTGTGCGTGTGTGGCATTCATTCATAGCATGTAGTCATGTGCATCGCATTGCATTCGTATTATCGTTTGCATCCGGTCCTACTCGTTTCTTTCCATTGTCCGTTTCGAGTTCCGGAGCTCCCTCACGTGCCCGTGGCATCCCCGAGGCCTACTTTGGTGTTTGCCCGTGTAACGTTACCGGTTTGGCGCGAGACTTGTCGTGTGTTGTTGTTTTGGTGTGTGTAACCCGCCTGTCAAATCTCGTCGCGTTTGGAGTTCGTTTGCTACCCAACAGTTATTCTCGTGGGCTGAAAGTACCTCCACTTTGAGGCCCAAGACACCCCTCCAACATCCCACCAAACCAACCCAAACCCCTCCCTTCATCTAGGCCATCCAATTCTGATCGCGTGGCCGAAAACCACACCTCATTTGGACAACCCTAGCTCCTTGTGCCTATATATTTGTCCAAATTCCCCAATTTTCCCCCAAATAAACCCTAGCCCATCATCCCCTTCCTCCAGCCATCTTCTTCCTCCAGATCAGCACCTCGCCGCAGGAATCCGCGCCGCCGTTCATCTCCTCCACCCCAGCCAGCACTCCGGCCACCGCCGGCCGCCCTCTTCCCCGCCGCCGTCCGCCGCGCCACCTGCCCCGCCGCCGGGCCCGGCCTCCCGCCGGCCACGCGCCTCCGCCGCCTCCTCCCGCGGGCTTGCCGCCGGCCGGCCAGGGAGCCGCCGCGGGAGCCCGTCCTCCCAGCCACCGGAGGTCGCCGGCCCGCCACTTCTTCGGCCGCCGCCGGGCAGCCTCACCCCGGCCAGGGCCGCCACCCTCGAAGCCCTCACCTCGCCTCTCGCCTCCACCGGCTGGTCCCAGGCGCCGCCCCGCCGTCATTCCCATCGAAGCAGCACCGCCGTCCTCAGGCGCTCGAGGAGCCGCGAGGCGCCCGTACCCGATCCCTCGCCCGATCCGGATTCGTGCCAGGTGGGCCGAAACCCGCGGGCCCGCGAGCCCGTTAGCCGCGGGGCCCGATCTGCTTCTCCACAAGACCCGATCCGCAAGCCCGGTGGATCCGAAGCCCATCAGCCGCCTCCGCGTTGGCTAGACCCGATCCGCGCCGCCGTTTGACCGTTGACCCCGAGGTGGTTATTTCTGCTAAGTCCCTGGCGTTTTTCTTTGTCTGATGATGTTTTAAAACGTGGATAACTTTTTGTGTGATGGTCCGATTTGAGCAAATGATATGTCAAATGTTCGTGGAGACATGTACTACGTTTTGTTACATTGTGCCATGCATGTTTGAGGTCATCTAGATGCTTAAATATCTGTTGCAAGAGTGCATCTTGTTAAAAACTGCTGTTTGTAGTTGTTTTCATGCCATTTTTGCAATATGATAACTTGGTGCATGTTAATCCAAATGATGCAAATGACATGTCCACGTGTTCGTCATGAAATGCTCTACATGTTGATTACTTTAGCTTGCATGATAGATTTCATCTTGCCATGTTTATCTCCTTTGCAAAGTGCTATGTGGCTGTTATGTCATTAAACTTGTTACGAGATGCCTCGTAGAGGAGCTCGTTGCTGTTGATGTGTTTATCCACTTGATGCATGCTTAGATGTTTTGGATTCACCATCATGTGTACTTTGCTTTGGTGCTTACCACTTGACATGTTTAGTTTGGAGGTGACTTAAACTTGCTCTCAAAGATGCCATGATGAAACTGCTGTTTTAACACTTTGTGAAATTTCACTAAGTCTGGAATCTGTAATTTCCAGATACCATGTTTGCTTGCTGTTCTAGGCCAATCCATGATAGTTTTGGGGTGACTCTTGATGATTCCTTGTTTTATGTATTGTTGGCTATCCATTCATGCTCTCACATGCTTATTTGAGTGGCTGTAGCATATTTAACTTTTGCTCCCAAGTTGCAACAAATTACTGCTGTCAGGATTTTGTTGTCAAGTTTAATATGTCATAGCTTGTTGCTATTGATCCATGGCTCCTTTGGGGATGCTCCAATGGACTTATTTGCTGTAGGAGATGTCTAGTTTATGTCCATGCTCATTGCCATGATGTTTGAGTGATGTAGGTCATTTATCTCTTGCCCCGAAGTTGCTATGTGGCTGTTAATTCCAGCTTGTGCAGTATTATTGTTTCGGGTGTAACTTTTAGCCCGTAGCTCCGTTTTAAGCAAGTCCTATATGAAACTTGTGTGTTTTTGCATGTAGATTCATAATATCCTATTGTTACCATGTTTTGAAGTATTTTGCTTGAATGCATATTTTCCATGCTCCTTGTGCGATTACACTGTGCTTCCTTTGTAGACTTCCGGTGCTTCCATGGTGCATTTGTTTTGCTTCCTTAGTGCATCAGCCATGCATCCAGCATTTTCATGTGCGCATTGCATCTTGTTGATTTCGTGTCTTGTGTGTTTGTGTTGAGTAGAGCCGGAGGCTGAGGCCGAGTACGAGTACGAGCACGAGGTTTCTACCGAGGTTGAGAACGAGGACCCCTCTTACGATCCCATCGACAACTCTTCAGGCAAGATGACCGAACGCCGAAAACATTACTATCTTTGCCTATTGCTAGAAGTCTCGATCTATAGTTTTGCCTCGATGCACATGTTTAACCACCCTACCTATGCAAACCATTGATTGGCTATACGTAGGCTTCGCTCAGCCCCTCTTATAGCATTGCTAGCTGTAGGTGAAGATTGAAGATTCTTGCTTCTTGTTGAAGATTGTTGGGATATCACACTATATTAATTATTAAATGAAATCATCTATATATTGGCAATGAGTGGAAGGCTAAGCCTTTTGCTTGGTAATTTGTTCCACTCATGCCGCTAGGAACCGTATAAACCGGTGTTACGTTCCTTGATTATGCGTTCCTCACAAAGTTGGGGTTATGGGACCCCCTCGATAAACCGCTAAGTGCTAAGTCTTTTCCAGCAAGTCCCAACATTGGTACTATTCGCCTAATAACTAATAAAACTTGCATATGGTCTTGCAAACCCGAGTTCTTAATCTACAACCCCGGGCCAGTGCTCCACATGAGTGTTGGTCCGAAACGGGGAGCCTGCGGGGTCACCACGAGGAAACTCGAGGATTGATATACACCCGTAGCTTCGCTCATCCGGTCGTGGCCTGAGACTAGATACGCACGGCTATTGTCAGGGTGTCGGCACGCCGGGAGGATTTGCTCGATTAGCCTTACCTTAGTTGGAGTATCTTGAGCACGGGATTCCGAGAATACTCGGGCCTTCCCACCTTGGAGTTGCGACTCCGCGGATCGTGGGCTTGCCAGGGGCCAAGTTGGAACACCCCTGCAGGGTTATGAACTTTCGAAAGCCGTGCCCGCGGTTATGTGGCAGATGGGAGCTTGTTAATATCCGGTTGTAGAAAACTTGACACCATGTTCCAATACACTACCAGCGTGAGTACCGTGACGGTCATTTTCCGAAAGGGATTCGAGAAGTGAACACGGTGGGGTTATGTTTGAGTTACTAGCTAGGATCACTTCGTGATCGTCTCTCGACCGAGGCACCTTCTCTTCTCGCTCTCTTTTACGTAAGCTAGGATAGTGCTGCTGCAGACTCTTGTTCTTTCTTCAGCCTTGTTCAACACCCAAGGCTTACATAGTCGTGTTACCCGGGAATGGGATTGCTGAGTCCTCTGTGGCTCACAGTTACTTCAACACCCCAGATGCAGGTACGATGGTGAGATACACAGGCGATGGCACTGAGCTAGACTGGGAGTACGACGAGGAGCGTAGCCGTTACTATGTGAACTATCCGGCTGATCAGTAGAGCTTCTACTAGGATTCGATCTAGACCTGTGGTTTAATGTTATGTTTGGTATCTTGTCATTTGGATCTTTACCCTTAGATGGGCTGTGATGTTTATCTGAATGATGTTTGAACATGTAATGAATTTGTGTGACGTGGCAAGTGTAAGCCAACTATCTTTTCAATTTTCCATCCCCATTTTTACATGAGATGTGCAAAGGTACCAAACTTGCGATCATTCCAGCATGGGCTTATATCTCTAAGTCGTGCCTCGACACGTAGGAGATATAGTCCCATCCTGGGCATTACAAGATATTTCGACGATAGTAAAACAAGTCCAGCAAGACCTCCCGACATGCCGACACCCCGATAGGAGCCGCGCATATCTCATCTCAGGCCACGATCATATTGGCTAAGTTTCCGGTTGGCACACCCATTGGTGGCCCCAGCTACTGCCATTTTGGAGCAACACTCATGAGGAGTACTGGCCCGGGTTTTTAATTAAGAATCATCGGGGTAGCTAGTCCCTATGCAAATTTTAGTTATTAGGCAAATGGTAAAACCAAAGTTGGGCTTTGCTGGAGGAGTTTTATTCAAAGCAAACTATCAAGGGGGCCCTATAAACCCCAACTGCGTTAGGAACGCAAAATCAAGGAACATAACACCGGTTTATCGGTTCCTAAGGAGGCATGAGTGGAACAAAACACCGAGCAAAAGGCCAAGCCTTCCACCCATTGCCAAGTATATAGGTGCATTAACGTAAATAATATATATTTTGTTATTCCCAAAATATCCAATCCACATGGAGCAAACTTCATCTTCACCTGCAACTATCAACGCTATAAGAGGGGTTTCAGCAAAAGCGTAACTTAGCCAAACAATGGTTTGCTAGGAGCGTAACTTAGCCAAACTACGAGACCTTCCGACGTATGGGGTTGACAGATAAGAAGCTCCGGCAGTCCAACACCGTATTCCATGGAGTGGTGCCAGGTAAATCGTCTTACCCAGTTGGGAAAATTGATCTGGAAGTTACCTTTGGGGATGAGCAGGATTCTAGATCGGAGAAAGTGACCTTTGAGGTCGTAAAGATCAGGAGCCCATATCATGCTTTGTTTGGGAGACCGGTTTACGCCAAGTTCATGGCTAGACCGTGTTATGTTTACCTGCAGCTTAAGATGCCGGGTCACAAGGGAACCATCACGTTTCACGGGAGCCGGAAGATTGCATTGGAATGCGAGGAAGGAGACGCAGCATACGCTGAGGCAGTTTGTGCTACGGAGGAACTGAAATTCTACAAAGACAATGTTGATCCGGCAGATATGTCCCCGTTGAAGAAACCAACTACAGAGCATGATCCAGCGTTAAAATTTAAATCAGCAGAGGAAACCAAGCAGGTTGACTTTGTTCCGGGCGATTCGTCCAAGCAGTTCCCTATCAGCGCTAACCTAGGCTCCAAATAGGAAAGCGCGCTCATCGAGTTCATCCGTGAGAACCAGGATATCTTTGCATGGAAACCTTCTAACATGACAGGTATACCGAGGGAACTCGCTGAGCACAGTCTTAATATTGATCCGAAGTTTAAACCGGTCAAGCAGTATTTGCGCCGCTTCAATGAGGAGAGCCGCAAGGCTATATGTGAAGAAGTGGCTAGGCTCTTGGCCGTAGGATTCATAGTTAAGGTGTTTCATCTAGAATGGTTGGCTAATCCGGTGCTGGTGCTAAAGAAAAGTGGAACCTGGAGGATCTGTGTTGATTACACAGACTTGAACAAGGCTTTCCCAACTGATCCTTTTGCTCTCCCCCGTATTGATCAAATTGTTGATGCTACGGCAGGATGTGAGCGGCTAAGTTTTTTGGATGCATATTCAGGTTATCATCAGATCAAGATGACAGTTAAGGACCAGGAGAAGACTGCTTTCATAACTCCTTTCGGAGCCTTCTGCTATGTATCCATGCCTTTTGGGCTCAAGAGCGCCCAAGCAACTTATCAACGTTGTGTGCAGAACTGCTTCAAGGGGCAGATTGGAAAAAACGTCCATGCTTATGTTGATGACATTGTGGTGAAATTCAGGAAGGAGGAGACGCTGATAGAGGACTTGCAAGAAACCTTTGACAACCTCCGGATTTACAAGATGATGCTTAATCGGGAGAAGTGTGTTTTTGGTGTTCCAGCAGGCAAGCTCTTTGGATTCTTAGTATCAAACAGAGGGATTGAGGCTAATCCGGAGAAGATCAAGGTGATCACATCCTTGGCTAAACCGGCTTGTATCAATGATGTCGAGCGCTTGGCAGGCCGTATTGCATCATTGAGCCGGTTCATCAGCCGTTTGGGAGAGAAGGCGATCCCGCTCTATCAGATGCTGAAAAAGACGGATTGGTTTGTATGGAGCGATGCTGCAAACGCTGCGTTCGAGGATTTGAAGCGGCAATTAGCAGAACCGCCAGTTCTTGCTGCCCCTGTTGACAAAGAGCCGCTGCTGTTATACGTGGCCGCCAATGCCCGTGCATTTAGCATGGCAATTGTGGTGGAACGCAAGGAAGCAGGCAAGGAATTTCCGGTTCAGCGCCCGGTTTACAACATCAGTGAGGTCCTTATTGAGTCAAAGAAAAGATATCCACACTGGCAGAAGTTAGTATATGGGGTATTCCTGGCAAACCGGAAGCTGAAGCACTATTTCCAGGGCCACCCAATCACTGTCGTCAGCTCATCTCCATTGGGGGATATAATCCAGAACAGAGAAGCCACTGGTAGAGTGGCGAAATAGGCCATTGAGCTTAGCCCGCACGGATTGAAGTATGTACCCCGTGCTGCTATAAAATCCCAAGCACTGGTGGATTTCATCAATGATTGGACAGAGTTGCAAGCACCTGAGGAGAAGCCGGATCATACATACTGGACTATTCACTTTGACGGTTCAAGGCAATTGGAGGGCTCGGGGGCTGGAGTCGTGTTAACTTCCCCACGAGGTGACAAGTTCTGTTATGTCCTTCGATTAATGTTCCCTTGCACTAACAATGCTGCTGAGTATGAAGCTCTCCTTCACAGTTTACGGATGGCCAAGGAGATGAACTTGAGCCGGGTCAAGTGCTTTGGTGATTCAGATCTAGTGTCACAATAGATATCTGGTAAATGGGACTCTAAAGATCCACTCATGGCGGCTTATCGGCGGGAAGTTGAAGCAATCGCAGGATACTTCAAAGGATATCAGGTGGACCACATAGACCGGCGGAAAAATGAAGCGGCCGATGCATTAAGCCGGCCGGGCTCTCATCGTAAACCGGTTCCACCTAATACCTTCTTGGATGAACTGCATAGTCCGTCAGTTCAGATACCTTCAGAGGAGGATTTAGCTGTTCTTGATCCGGAAGCACAGCTAGTTGCAACTCTTCATGTTATTCCGGATTGGACACTCCATTACTTGGCGTACCTAAGCCGAGGTGAGTTGCCAGAGAACGAAGTTGAGGCCCGGCAGATAATCCGGCGGTCCAAGTCTATGACTATCGTCAGTGGAGAACTTCATCACCGCAGTGTTTCTGGGGCGTTTCAGCGGTGCGTATCATCAGAGGAAGGCTGTGATATTCTTCGAGAGATTCACGAAGGAGATTGTGGTCATCACGCTGGTTCAAAGTCATTGGTAGCTAAAGCTTTTCGTCATGGGTTCTACTGGTTAACGGCTCACGCTGATGCAGAGGACTTGGTCAGAAAATGTGATGCTTGCCAGAAATTTTCACGACGTGCTCATGTTCTGTCACAGGAGCTACGGATGATTCCAATTACTTTGCCGTTTGCGACTTGGGGGCTTGATATGGTTGGACCCTTTAAAAGATTCCAAGATCAGAAAACCCACCTATTAGTAGCAGTGGACAAGTTTACAAAGTGGATTGAGGCAGAGCCTGTCAGTAAGTGTGATGCGGCAACAGCGGTTAAATTCATCAAAAAGGTAATTTTCCGGTTTGTCTTTCCATACAGCATCATTACTGATAATGGTACCAACCTATCTAAAGGAGAGATGGAAGAGTTCTGTCAAAAAGAACATATTCGCTTGGATGTATCGTCAGTAGCTCACCCCCAGTCCAATGGCCAAGCTGAGAGGGCCAACCAAGATATCTTGAGAGGCATCAAGCCCCGACTTATGGTTCCTTTGCAAAGAACACCGGGCTGCTGGGTAGAGGAGTTACCTTCTGTTCTCTGGAGCATCAACACTACACCTAACAGGTCTACAGGTTATACGCCTTTCTTCATGGTGTACGGTGCTGAAGCGGTTCTCCCTAGTGACATCCGGCACGACTCACCACGGGTGGCAGCTTACGTTGAAGCGGATAATGAGCAAGCAAGACAAGACAGCTTGGACCGGCTAGATGAGGAACGGGACACGACAGCAGTGCGATCGGCGATTTATCAGCAAGACCTGCGCCGGTACCACAGCTGCCGGGTTAAGACCAGAACATTATAGGAAGCAGATCTGGTGCTCCGGCTCATCCAAGACAAGACAGATATGCACAAGTTATCCCCACCTTGGGAAGGACCCTTTGTGGTCAGCAAGAACCTACACAACGGTTCATGCTACCTGGTCGACATTCGAGAACATAAGGACTCACGTACGGCAGAGGAGGAGACGAAGCGGCCGTGGAATATCGCTCTTCTGCGACCTTACTACACTTGAGCTATTGGCTCTGCTTTATGTACCATGTATATATTATGATTAATAAATAAACCGGCGCCCCCGGTAAACCGAGGAAAGCCATCTTCGCAAAGAGTATCACATGGGGGCTTCGAAAGAAGATCACCATGGCCTCTTAAACCGGCGCCCCTGATAGCATCAGGGAATCAGCCATGTCTTTCTTATAAAGGAGTATCACATGGGAGTTTCTCCGAAAACTCACCATGGCCTCCTAAACCGGTGGCCCTAATAGCATCAGGGAATCAGCCGTGTCTTTCTTACAAAGGAGTATCACATGGGAGTTTCTCCGAAAACTCACCATGGCCTCCTAAACCGGCGCCCCTGATAGCTACAGGGAATCAGCCATGTTTTTCAAAGGAGTATCACATGGGAGTTTCTCCGAAAACTCACCATGGCCTCCTAAACCAGAGCCCCTGATAACTACAGGGAATCAGCCGTGTTTTTCAAAGGAGAATCACACGAGAGCTTCTCCGAAAGCTCACCATGGCCTCCTAAATCGGCGCCCCTGATAGCTACATGGAATCAGCCGTGTTTTTTAAACGGAGTATCACATGGGAGTCTTCTCCGAAAGCTCACCATGGCCTCCTAAACTGGCGCCCTTGATGCATCAAGGAATCAGCCATTGACAATCATCGAGTTGATCACCTAAAGACAAAATCCTTCAAAGGTTTTGAAACATTGGGTGGCATGTCATCGATAAAAAACCTTGAACTTGGAGCCTAGCAGCTCGTAAAAAGCCTCGAATTTGGAGCCTGGCAGCTCGTAAAAAGCCTCGACTACATGGTCTTATTTGCCCAAAAAACCTTATTTCTATGATTTCACAAATCTTAGTCGTCATGATCATTGGTTTTCTAACCAACTCCATCGACGCGAGACTGGACAGCTACAAGGTTGACCATATATCTACAAAGTTAAAAGTCTGGGTCATATACACCAGCGTGAGTTAAGCCGACGTTCATTGTAACCCGGATCGGCCATTAGGTAAAGCCAAACAAGAGAGCCAAGAGCCTCATCAACGCCTACGCTTTCGATTATTCTTACCGGATTAAGGTCGACAGGCACACTTAATCAAAGGTATGATATATGTTTGTGACCAAAAGCTATTCCTTTGATATATGTATCAGAGCAGTATAATCCGTCCGGTGGTAAACCGCCAGGACATCTTTTAGCTTTGTTCATGCAGGCACGGATGATATAGGCGAATCATGCATTATAAATAAGAGATTAAATTCGGAGATGCCAATCTGAATAATGCCATAACAGTGGGACAAAAGAAGTATTTCAACTATCCTATTACAAGGCACTCGCATGCCTGAATAGATCAAAGTTTTTGCAAAGTACTCGGCAATTTGAAGCTAAACTCAGACGGATTATGACTCCTTTTCAAATTGTGAAGGCTGAGGATCATCTTGTTCCGGATCTTCATCTTCTTCAGCCAATGGCTGGAAACCAGGAGCGCACCAATCAATCTTGGAGAGGGCACGGAAATATACTTCTTCATTGATGAGATCTGAAGGGTCAATATCTGGAGCGAAAGTGTGGTTACGAACTGGTGGGATCAGATTTTCGGTGTCGTTAACCGACCGCTCCACCCGCGAATTTTCTAAGTCATAAGTCGGATGATACCTTGTCAAATCTGCCTCATCAGCAAGCTTACTGGCAAGCGGGCGCATGTCCTTAGTCAAAGCACGGAGATCTTCGGCAGAGAAGACTGATCCATCCTTTTTGTTGCTGGGATAGCCGTTCATAGCTTCAGTCGGGTCAAAATCAGGGACCCATGCTTTGGCCCGGGTTAGTGCCATAAGAGAGCCAGCTCGGGCAGCAGATTTCTTTACCTCAACCAGACGCACATGTAGGACATATAGCTTCTCCAGGGTGGCTTGGATGGTGGTCGGCGCCGGTTTGTTCTGTGACATGGCACTTATAGCCCTTTGAGCGCCGAAATAGAGCTGCTCCACCAGGGTATAAGCTGCCTTGAGCTTCTTCCGAACATCATCTCCAAGATAAGTTATGCGCCTCCCTATATATGTTTGGCGAGTTAAACCGGAACGAAACAAAAGATTCCAAGGATGAAAAACATACAAAGATGGGTACTTACCGAGGATAGCAGAAGTCATGAGCTCTATTTGCTGTTTCAAACCGGATAACTCCTGCATCACCGGATTAAGAGCAGCTTCGGCGTCCTTTGCTCTTTTTTCAAGAGCATTCCTCTGCACCTCCCATGTGGACCGCTCCGCTTCAAAATCTTTTTTAAATTTCTCCATGTTGGTCAAAGTAAGCACAAGTTCTTCCTTGGCTTTGGTTGAAGCAGTTTCATGGAAAACCAAGCTATTCCGGAGCTCAGTTACCTCCGAAGCCCTCCGGGTCAAGTCAGCCTGCAAGGAAATCAAACGGATCAGAAAGACAGATCAATCAAGTCTCAAGCACATAACAAGTTATGCACTTGACACTTGGGGGCTAATGTGCAGTTGAAGTACAGAAATAATTTTTTTCCAAACAAGTCCCAAGCACATAAACAAGTTATGCCCTTGACACTTGGGGGATAATGTAAGTTCATTCTCAGATATAATTGAAGTCCCGGTTCACCTACAATGAAGCTAAACCGGCACTTGGGGGATACCATGGCCTAAAGATAGGATTGCAAAATTAGAAAGCAGAGACATAAGTGCAAGGAAAGAAAAGTCACCTCATACTTATCCTTCACCATATTAGCTAAGCCGACTTCATAGTCGCGGCTAGTAAAGGGCCGGTTCAGGTACCCGGAATGAAGTTCTTGGGCACTCAACTGAGCATAGCTGGATAAATCTGTGCTCCACTTGCCTTTGTCTTGTTGAAATTTCTCTTCCTTGGCAGTATGCCTAGCCAAGGTGACAGGCTCTGTGGGAGCAGTGAAGCCTAGCCCGGTTATCTCAACATCTGCGGATGGGGCAGCAATTGGCTGGAGGGGAACAGCAGTAGGCACTGGACTGACAGGAGCCGGGCTAGTCCGAGGAGGGCTAACCCGGACAGGGCTTGCCGGTTTAGCCGTGTTCTCCATGTTGTCACCTCCCGGAGCAGCAACATTGTCATGATCCATAGGAATGGGATCATCAAGCTGAGCTTCAAGGTTATCTTCTGGAAGGATGGCCGCTTCAGGGTCCTCGGCCGGTTCAGCAGTAGTGGTCTCCACAACTGGTTTATTTGCTTTCGCCTTTTTGCTAGGCTTTGGCATTCTGATAAAGGTCAAGGGAACAATGAGAATCACAAAGTTAAAAACTAGAGGATAAACCGGATCTTTTGAAAGAAAGGACTTACCCAGGAACGGTTTTGAGGACTGGGACTTGCGTGGCAGTTGATTCGCCGGAAGAAGACAGAGGAGCCTCCTGATAGTTGGGATCAGACGGTTTAAGCGGTTTACGTATAAGGCCTACTTTTGGATGAAGGAGAGTTGGAGTGAGTAAAACCTCGGAGCGGCGCCTACGAGCCGGCGTAAGGGGTATTCCGGACGACTCAACCACATGGCCGCTATGGCGCGTGGTCCAGCGAGCTTTGTGCTGCTGTTTCTTCAAAAGAAAGTTGGGATCCAATTGACCATAAGGATGAGAAAAGAGATATTTCCGGGATACCCGGCGGATCTTGGGTGGCAAAGGTTCTGAATCAGATGAGAGAGAAATTAGCTCAACTCCCCCCGCTTTGCTTCCTTCCGCCGGATCCTGCGAAAAGGCATTCTTAACATAAACTTAGACAAAGGAGGTCAAAGGACATAAGGGTTAATTAGTACCTCAGAGTTCGGATCATCCTCCTCAGGGTGTTAACCGAAAGCAGCAACAACCTTTTTCTTCTTAACATTGTAAGTTTTCTTGCGTGACTGCTTAGCCGGTTTATCTTGAGATTTCCTCTTCCAGAAAGGATCGTTGGCCTGTGCGAAGGGATAGTAATGAGTTGAAGACAACTGATATGAACGAATTAAGATGAGCAGAAAAGGGTCGGAAGAGACTTACCGCTGGCGGTTCATTGGTTGCGCAGAACGGAGCTAAATCGGTCCGGCTGCACTCCTCCAGAGGGATGTTCAGCATTTTCTTAGCGGATCCAGTTACTTCATTGTCAGGAAGCACTATTTCGGTGTGGCGCTGAGGGTTTTCTGGCTTGCCGGTATATTTGCACATCAGGCTTGAGCGCCGGCTTAGTGGAAGATTGCTCCAAGAGAGCCAGCAGCGGACGAAGTCAACGCCGGTTAAACCATTTGCCACGAAGGCCCTGAGTTTGGAAAGTTGAGGGGCAAATCGGGCCCGGTCTTGGGCGCCGAGACATTGTGGCAAAGGATGGGTTGTTGCCAGGCGATAGGCGCGGTAACCCGACAGCGGATTCTCTCCTTCAGGCGAAGTGTCCCTACAATAGAACCACGTCTGGTTCCAGTCTTTGGGGTGGCTGTGAATAGCGGTGTGGGGAAAACTCACATCTTTTCTTTTTTGGATGCTGACACCACCCAGCTCCTGATGCGGCCCATTAGTAAATTCCGTCCGCTGGTTTAGATGAA
Organism: Secale cereale; assembly: GCA_902687465.1. NCBI lineage: Eukaryota > Viridiplantae > Streptophyta > Magnoliopsida > Poales > Poaceae > Secale > Secale cereale. Next base: position 353,430,693 of record LR738711.1, read on the forward strand.
AGAAGTCCCGGAACAGATCCACTGATAGTTCCTCTTGAAGATACGCTTATGAGAAAACTTGAAAATCACAGATGTTTGACATAGAATTCGGGCCTACATCTTGTGGGTGGAGTTGAAAGGCAGCTAACACATCCCGGAAGAATTTTGAACCGGGAAGACTGAAACCCTGGGCCAGATGATCATAAAAAACTACAACTTCCCCCTCCTTAGGATCAGGAGGGAATTCCTTTTCAGGAGCTCGCCAGTGCAGAGTTTCCTTGGGGCCCAGAATGCCAATTGAGGCCGCTTCAACTAAGTCATTTTCCGTGATCTGGGAAGGAACCCAATTGCAAGCGTCAAATTGCTTGGCCATCGTTTTGGATGAGGAAGTGCTAAAAAATACAGTACAAAATCCGGTTTACCAACTGCTAAGTACAAGCCGGTGCATTCTATGAAGTTATGGGCCTAATTGTCGGTTTAAACAAGGGACTAATGGTATTACTGATCTGGAAGCAGATATGAGTAAGACAGCTACCAGTTCACGATGATAGAAAAAGAAGAAGCTAAACCGTCAATTATGGGATACATGCTTACATCTAAACCGTCAAGAAAAGCATACGAAGCACAAAGTTATGGCTAAACCGGTGATGAAAGCTGCAGATCTAAAAGTGTGAAAAACAGGTTTCACATGGCACTGAGGTAAATATGGATCTAAGGCGCAAGAAAAAGACGGAATAATACAAGTTATATTCAGTGAGGGCCGCGGAGGTTCTCTACAGATTCGCTCTAAATTAATAAAGCCATAGGAACTAAGGATATAATGACAGAGAAGAAGCGCATGGATGAAGTTCGAGCCTAAACAAGTTTAAATCTACAACCAAGACTGGCCTACGAGTATGAACTACAAGGCCTCGAGGGTTCATGGCGAGCTACAGAAGAAACCCTAGAATAAGATCTACGGGGAAGAAGAGGGAGTACCTGAGGAAACAGAAGACGGCGGCGAAGTTCTCTGGAAACGTTCAGGTCGATGCAGCGGCCGGGCTCGATGACGACGGCGAGCTCGAAGAGCGGCAGCGGAGCTTCGAGCGTTGGAGACAGAGGAAGAAGAAGGCAGAAGGGGAAAATACATGAGCCTCAGCGGTATTTATAGGCCGAAGAGGTAAAAACGGTAAGCGCGGGAATCGAGGAGGCCAGAGATCGGATAAAGGTTGAGCTGTCGCCTCGATCTTCGGTGCGGCATTAAAGAAAGGTAACAGACAAATGCGGGCATTAAATGCGCAGATGATGTCACGACGGACTAACACGATTCCAGGAGATGACGTCATGGCCAGTTTATGAAGCAAAAAAGTTGTAGAAAGGAAGTTTGTACAAGACTTCGAAGACTGACATGAACAAGTTCAAATCAATCTGGGGCCTAATGTCAGGGATATTATTAGCAGGTATAAACCGGCCAGGAGGGTCCGGATTACACTAACAAGGTTGTATCATTACAAGCCCAGTAGAATATGTAACAAAGAGGACAAAGCCCATAGAGGTTTAGGGCCCATGTACAAAGCCCACGGTATGTAAACCGTCGTACCATGTAACTTGGGATGTAAGATCGAAAGAGTAGAGACCGAGGCGGACACGTTTATGAGCCGGCCTCGGGACTCTGTAAACTGGACCGGGCGTCCCCTCCTATATAAAGGGACGACTCGGCGACGGTTCGAAGGACACGAAACAACAGCTCGAGACACAGGCAAGCGGATTCGCTCCCTGGTCATCGACGCCCAAGCAATACCACACCAAACTAGACGTAGGCTTTTACCTTCATCGAAGGGGCCGAACTAGTATAAACTCCCTGTGTCCTTCGTCCGCTTTAACCCCTTCAAGCTAGCTCGTATGATGGCCTCACACCTAAGTCCGCTAAACCGGACATCTGCCGTGCTAATTCCACGAAAGTAGGGGCTGACAAGCAAATAGATAGGTAGCGCGGCAAAGAGATAGAGCGAGACAACTAGCATAGTAACGATAAAGGTGATATCAACGAATGGTCATCTTGCCTGATATGTCTTTGATGTTATCGGGACCTTGCTCTTTGTAATCGTACTCAGCAGATGTCTCGACCTCAGACTCAAACTCGTCTCCCTGTGCTACCCAAACATAAACAAGCATCCACATAAACACACATGTCAAGAAAAGAAGGGATGCTATTCAAGAGGGATGCAAGTATGATGCTACGAAGCTACTGGTATGGAAGGAGATGAAGCCGGGAAGGACATGTGAAGACATGATGGATGTGGGCAAGATCTTGGCAAATCAAGCATGCCACTGGATAGCCTGGAAGATTTCGGTCGATATCGATATAAAGATCGTCGGAATCGGATGCACGGTTTGCAAATGACAAGCAAAACAAGACGTAATGCAAATCTGATGTTAACACCGACATGACATCTTTGGAGCATGATCTAAATATGCTACATCACCCAAACATGATAACAAATGGCATGGAAGTGAAGTGGACATTATTATCTACAAATATGAACTCATAGCACATCCAAAAACATACTGGAACACAATTAAAATAGCATGGACAAATGCAATAAGTAAACATGTTTTCCAGACTTCGTGAAATTTACTGGACATGTAACCAGGAACTATATGATGCTGCCTTTGGAGGCACATAACAGCAAGCATAACAATTATATCATGCATGAAAATTGCATGCGCATGAAGAAGACATAATATACTTCCAATTCATCCAAAGAAACAATTTATTAGATGCAAGGGTTGACTAACATGAGCTTTGCCGAATATTCTGTTAACAGGTTGACAGATAAGATTTCAAGCATTTTGAGAACATGATAACAACAAGCTAAAGCAGGGCCTAAAAGCAAACAAAGGCATGGATTGATGGACTATTACATGGACATGAAGACATGCTCACTGGTCTTTCCGAAACATGCAGGATCTGATTGTAGCATCAAGTTTACATGGCAACATAATACAACAGATTTCAGACTTAGCAGTTTTTAACTAAGTGCAAAAATAACAAAAATGACATGGCATGTTTGCTAGCTTGTGCAAGTCACCACAAGGCATATCATGGAAAACCAACTACACCACTTCAAAGATAACATGATTCTGCTCCTAAAACATATTGACATGATGCTCAAAAGAAAATCATGCAAAATGCTATGAAAAAGACAAAACAGCAAGTTATACAATTTTAGCAACTTAACAACAACAAGCACTTTTGTAACAGGGATAAACATGGCATAATGCATCCTAACATGTATGCAAATGCAACCATCATGAAGAGCTCTCTGAGATGAAAAATTTGACATATCATACACTCCATTTTGACCAACATGCACAAAGATATGACCTGTCAAACAAGCTAACATGCTGTTGACGGACAACATAAGCTAAAACAGTAACAACACCAACAGTTTTGCAACGAAGATTAAGACATCAAGATGAATCATATCATGCATGCAACCCATGCCAACATGTAGAGCACTCTAAGACGAACAAAAGGATATATCATGCACGCAAAATGGAGCTACGAGCACGGAGTTATGCCATGGCAAACAGGGCCACATGATTGATGTCCAGGGACTTATTGGAATTATACCAGCGTGAAGTGGGACGAGGTGGACCCGGGAGGGAGAGATCCGGGCGGACGGGGCCGTTTGCTTAGAGGTGTTGGTTTTTCTGATCCCGACGGCTAGATCCGATCTGGCTACAAACTGCGACGAGACGGACGCGAACTTCGGCTAGGCGAGGCGTGGTGGTGGAGGTGCGGCGGCAGGAGCGAGCGGCGTGAAGGAGAGGCCGGAGGCGGTGGCGCCGGAGGTGGCAGAGCGGGCGCGGCCCGGTGGTGATGTGGAGGCGGCGACGATGACGGTGAGGTGGTACGGCAGGGCGGAGCGAGCCGGTGGCAGGGAGGTGCGAGCCGGCGGTGGGGCGAAGCGGCCCGGGTGCGGCCCGGTGCGGGCCGGCCTCGGGCCCCGGCGGGCTTCGGCGGTGAGGTGCAGCTCGCGGTTGGCCCCCAACGACGAGAGGGAGATGTGGCAGGCCTCTATTGGCAGGGCGGCGATGGCTGGTGGCGGTGGACACGTCCAGCGGCGGTGAGGAGCTCGGATCGAGGGTTTTGCGTGTGATTTGGACAAGAGAGGCTATTTTATAGCTAGAGCGAGCTAGGAGAGGGCTATTGGGGTGTGGTTTTCGCCCACACAATTGTGATCCAAGGACGAAGAGCATGAGGGGGGTTTATATGGGCTAGTGGGTGTTGTGGATGGGTACTGGACTGAAAAGAGAAAGGGATCCGCCGGTTAATGCGGTTAACCGTTGGGGCATCAAACGACCTCCGAATGCAACGGAATTTGACAGGTGGTCTAACACTGATATACCAAGACCACTCGACAACTCTCGGCCCATTCCGAGGATGTTTTTCTCCCACTCACGAAACAAGATCTGAGAGGTGCGATGGGTGCGTGTGAGAGAGTCGAAAACCGAAATGGATAACGTAGAGGACGGAGACGATGAAAGTACTCACAGATGAAGTTGGGACTATGCAAATGCAATGCACAAGACTAAGATGACATGACAATATGCAACACACGCTCAAAAGAAAACACAAATGACTCGAAATTAAGAAGCCCAAAATGGAACTGATTATGTCAACGTTGAATACATTGCCAAAAGGGGAAATGTCACATCTGGGCTTTACAAACTCTCCCCCACTACGAAAAGATCTTGTCCCAAGATCTAGGACTGAAAGAACTCCGGATATTCGGAATAGAGGTGATCCTTGTGTTCCAACATAGCTTCTCTGTTAGTATGGTGTGACCACTTCACTTTTGTGAATTTGATTGATTTGTTGCGAGTCTTGCGCTCGGTCTCTTCAAGGATAGCAACGGGGTGCTCATGATAAGAAAAGTCGGCTTGAAGATCAATATCTTAGAAGGCGACAGTGCGCTCAAGCATCTTGAAGCACTTGCGGAGTTGTGACACGTGGAACACGTCGTGCACATTGGAGAAGTTTGGAGGAAGCTTGAGTTGGTAGACGAGATCGCCTCTTTTCCCGACAATCTTGAAAGGACCCACGTATCTTGGAGCTATCTTGCCCTTGATACCGAACCTCTGAGTGCCCTTCATAGGAGAAACACGGAGATATACATGGTCTCCAATGTCGAAAGCCAAGTCACGGTGCTTGCCGTCATAGTAGCTCTTCTGGCGCAATTGCGCAGCCGTGAGATTCTCACGTATGACTTTACATATTTCTTCAGCCTCTGAGATCAAATCATTGCCAAGGAGTTGACGTTCACTAGTCTCGGACTAGTTGAGAGTGGTACGACACTTTCTACCATAGAGAATTTCAAATGGTGCTTTGCCTGAACTTGCTTGGAAGCTATTGTTGTAGGAGAATTCGGCAAATGGAAGAAAGTCTTCCCATTTCATACCGAAGGAGATGACACATGCACTGAGAATTTCTTCGAGAATCTGGTTCACCCTCTCGACTTCACCACTTGTCTGAGATTGGAAAGTTGTGCTGAAGCGAATCTTGTTACCCATAGCTAACTGGAAAGAATCCCATAATTTGGAAGTGAATATGCTTCCATGATCTGAGGAGATTACTTGAGGGATACCATGCAAAGAGACAATTCTGGATGTGTATAGCTCTGCTAGTTGGGCTGCATTGATGGATTCCTTGACTGGAAGAAAATGAGCCACTTTTGTGAGCTTATTAATAACCACAAAGATAGTGTCGTTTCCTCGCTTGGACTTGGGGAAGCCAGTGACGAAATCCATCTCGATGTGATCGAATTTCCTCTCAGGGATAGGCAACGGTTGGAGTAGTCCAGCTGGACATTGATGCTCTACTTTGACTCTGCGGCAAACATCACACTCGTTCACGAATTGAGCAATCTCTCTTTTCATGCGAGTCCACCAATAGGATTGCTTGAGGTCATGGTACATCTTGGAGCTACCTGGATGTATCGAGAAAAGGGAATTATGAGCCTCGTTCTTTGTGACCTTTCATAGGTCACCTTTTCGAACCACAATCCGGTCCTCAAATAATTAGGTGTCCTTGTCATCAATGCGGTAGCACTTGTACTTTGGAGTACCTTTGGCAATACCATGCTTCACTTTTTCACCATAACATCGAGAAGTTGAGCTCAGGTTATCAAGCCATGGAAAACTGCCGCCAACTCAAGATCATGAGTGGGGTAGTTCTTCTCATTTGGCTTCAACTGCCGAGAAGTGTAGGGCACAATCTTCTTCTCTTGCATAAGGACACCACCGAGACCTTACAAAGAGGCATCACAGAATAGTTGGTATGGTTTGGATTCATCAGGAGGAATAAGGACTGGAGCGGAGACAAGCTTCTCTTTGAGTGTATTGAATGCGACGTCACATTTAGGAGTCCAAGAATACTTGACATTCTTTTGAAAGAGTTTGGAGAGAGGCTTAGCAATATTGGAGAAATTCTCCATGAATCTTCTACAATAGCTTGCATGCCCGTGGAAGCTTCGGAGTTGCTTGACGTTTTGAGGAGGCTCCCATTTAACAATTGCTTCAACCTTCTTGGGGGTTAACTAAAATGCCTTTGGTAGAGATGATACGACCAAGATAGAGAATTCATTAAGCCAGAATTTGCACTTTGAGAATTTTGCATAAAAGCGATGCTCTCCGAGCCTTTCGAGAAACAAATGGAGGTGCTTGGTGTGGTCTTCTTTTGTCTTGGAGAATACCAAAATATCGTCGAGGTAGACGAGAACAAACTCATTGGTGTAGGAGTTGAATACGAAGTGCATCATTCGAGAGAAGGTGGGAGGGGCATTTGCAAGCCCGAAGGCCATGCCTACGTACTCATATGAGCTAAAACTTGTTCTGAAGGCGGTCTTGGGAATATCCTGCATGCGGAAGCGGATTTTATGGTAACCCATTCGGAGATCAAGCTTTGAGAAAACCTTGGTACCTTTGAGCTGCTCGAAAAGCTCATTTATATTGGGGAGAGGGTACTTGTTCTGAATTGTCCTCTTGTTCAATGGACGGTAATCAACGCAAAGCCGATCCGTGCCATCCTTCTTCTTGACAAAAAGAACACAGCAACCCCATGGAGAAGAACTCGGTCTGATCAAATCCATGCGTTCTTGCTCGTCGAGCTGCTTCTTCAACTCCTTCAACTCTTTAGGACAAAGTTTGTACGGACGCCAACAAGCTAGCTTCGTACTAGGTTCAAGTTCAATGATGAATTCAACTGGATGGTTGGGAGGCATCCTGGCAATTCTTCAGGAAATACGTTTTCATATTTGCAAACCACCGGAATCTGGGATATTGCATTAATCTCGCCCTTGTTATTGAGAGAGAATAGCCTGATTGAGTTATCTCGAGATGCAAAGATAATCACGTCTTCGGAAGGATGAGTTAGATTCACCTCCTTGTTTGCACTATCAAGAAGAGCATCGTTCTTAGAGAGCCAATCCATTCCAAGAATGAGGTCGATGCCCGAATTGCAGATAACAACTCGGGAAGCTAGAAAAGAATAATCGCCCATCTTGATGGAGATATCCGGAACCATTAAGCAAGAATTCATCATAAGACCCGTAGAAGCAATTGTCAATGGTCTAGGCAACTGGTCCAGGAAGAATCATGCTTAGCCACAAACAATTTTGATATGAAAGAACGTGATGCACCAGAATCGAATAGCACTTTAGTAGGAAAAGAGTTAACTGGAAGAGTACCCATGACCACTTGAGAAGAATCTTCTGCTTGAGATGCGTTGACCCAATTAACTCTCGTCGTCTTGGGATTGAGCCTGACGATGGCGTTGCTTGAATGCATGCCGGGTGGAGGAGGCGAAAGGCGCCTCTGGTTGGGACACTTGTTGGCATAGTGACCCTTCTGACAACCCTTGTTGCAAAAATTTTCTAAGAGTGGCTTATGATAAGGACCGCTTGACCTTGGAGCCTGAAACTGAGACTTGTTCTGGTTGCTTGGATTGGGTGGGTGGGAATATCCACGACCACCTGAGTGCTTGTTATGACTTGGAGGACGAAACACTGGAGGTGGTGGAAGCCAGAACTTCTGCTACTTAGCAACCACTTGCGAGGGAAAAAAAGAGTGGACTGCGTCTCTGATTCTTTTCTTTGAAGCCTCACACTTGATCTGGGCAGCTTCTTGTTTGAGAGCCATGTTGTAGAATTGATCAAATTCGACTGGCTCGAAGAGAGTGATAGCAAGCTGGAGTTCATCTTTCAGACCACCTCGGAATTGATTTATCTTGCTTTTCGCATCGGGAATGTCTTGCTTTGCATAACGGGCCATATTCTGGAACTTGACATTGTATTGATACACGGACATGCTGCCTTGCTTCAGATTGCGGAATTGCTCATGCATTCCTTCAATGACACTTGTTGGAATGTGATGAGAACGAAAGTCACGACAGAAGTTAGTCAAAGTGATCTCACGACCCGCTCTAGAGTCTTTGTATTGTTGCCACCAATCTGCGGCCTGGTCTTTCAGCTGAAAGGATGCGAACTTGACATAGTTCACTGGATTAACATTACTGCACTCAAAATGCTTGTTGATGTTAGTGAGCCAGTCCTCGGCATCGAGTGTATCAACACAAAAGCTGAATGTCTTGGGTTGATTTGCAAGGAATTGATTCAGAGTAGCAAAGTGGGGGTGATTGTTGAAGTTAGCTTGGCCTTGATTCCCTTGGTTGTTCTGGTTGTTCTGAATTGCTTGAAAAGGTTGCATCATCTGAGTATTAGCGTTGGTAGCTTGCATCACAACCCACCATGTCTCATGCGGAGGAGGAGGGGATGGTGGGCGTTCTTCCTCACCTTCCGGGTCCTGGCTGGGAACTTTTTTGGGTGCCATCCTAGAGATGATGAAAACCGTTAGAATCCCAATTGCAAGATAGATAAGCTGAATCAAAGGCTAGACATGTTGCAACATAAGTCTTCACAATATGATTCGAACAGAGCAATGAACGAATGAATTCCATAAGCTTAAATGACACATCAACTTGTTGAGAAGCCACGTTGATGAGATTGAGGAATAAACCAACAAGGTAACAGCTGGAGCAAATACATGATAGATGTTTCGTCCAAAGTTTTCATGATGAGCCCCCCCCCCCGGGCATGACGTTACAAAGGGCATTGCATCGCCGAATTAGCATAGCCAAGGATTCTTTAAGATGCAAAAAGACTAGTGTAAAATCGACCGTGACAAATGAACCACTAGACATTGAACCCTAACCTCATATCATGCATTCATTGGAAGATTACCTAAGAGCTACTTGAATTCCCACCTATTAATTCCCGAAACTTTCTGGTTATGCAATCTGGTGTTGGGGATACAGGGGAAGAACAATATCTCACCCAACTAACAATACCTACATCGAGTTCTATCCATCCGTAAACACATAACCAGGCACCTTCGAAAACTGTGTACCTCAGACCTTCGAAAAACATCCACTATACTAGCTGTGGTAATACTCCCGAACTACCCCCAGTATTGGGTGACGTCGGGGTAATCTCACCACCAGACACGCATAGAAGAGTTTTCGATGTCGGCCACCTCTTGTATTTTGGAACTGTAATGATACACAATGCGACGACAAGGCCTCAAAGCTCAACTCCCCGGGACTAACCCCCAACAAACGGGAGGCACCAAGACAGAATCCTCGTCACAAAGATATTGGAACGATCCCAATAATACCCGCGTGATCCTAAATTTTTTTTTTGGTGAAAAAGAGGATAGGAAGTCAAAACATCTATGTCAGGAGTCCTCACCAGAGCGACGAAGGGGATAAGGGGAAAAAGAATTCCTACTCTCCAATATATATAATCCTAAGACTGAAAACATTTTTGTTTCTAGACTCAACATCAGCAACGGTCGGTTCAATCAAGCAGGGGCTCCCAGGTCGGGGAAGGCTTTGATTACCAACTTGTAACACCCAAGATGCGGCTATATCTCCAATGTGTCGAGGCACAACTTAGAGGCATAACCACATTTTGGTATGATCGCAAGATGGTCATCTTCACACATTCCCATGTACAAGAACAAGGTAAAAATAGATAGTCGGCTTACAATCGCCACTTCACACAATGCATAAATAAGTTATACATTCATCTAGAGTACACACATAGTCCGGCTACAGATGAATCCAAATGAAAAGAAGATAACCACCCACTATGCCCGATCGGCCCTAGTAGGAACCACTACAGGTCGTCGGGGAACGTCACATTCATACGCCCACGTTCCTCATCGAACTACCACTTGAGCTCCTGGCCATCACCTGCATCATACTCGATTGTACCTGCATCCGTGTTTGTAGTAAACCGTGAGTCACGAGGACTCAACAATCCCATTCCGGGTATCAAAACTATCAATGCTTTTGGGTAACGAGAAAATGTAAAAGTGGGCCGCTGCAAGCGCTAAGTGTAGATGAGGTGGCTAGCTTACGTAACTTCAGAGCGAGAAGAGAAGTGAAAGCCATCGGCCGTGAACTATTCAAGATTACTCGATGATCCTGTCTACCTAGGAGTCAACCATAACCCAGCCGTGTTCTCTTCCCGAACTCCCTTGAAAAGAGACCATCACGACTTCTCAGACGGTAGTGTATTGTGTTTGAGTTTTTGTGTCAAGTTATCTACAACCGGATATTAACAAACTCCAATCCGCCACATAACCGTGGGCACGGCTCTTGAAAGATCATAACCCTACAGGGGTGTCCCAACTTAGCCCATCGCAAGCTCTCACGATCAGCAGAGGTAAAACCTCTTATCTTAGGGATAACCCGATCAGACTCGGAATCCCGGTGCACAATATATTTCGATGATGGTAAAACAAGTCCAGCAAGACCACTAGACGTGCCGACACCCTGATAGGAGCCATGCGTATCTCGTCTCAGGCCAAGATCGGATTAGCTAAGTTTCCGGCAGGCACACCCATTGGTAGCCCTGACTAGTGCCATTTTGGACCAACACTCATGAGGAGCACTGGCCCGGGTTGTTAATTAAGAATCCTCGGGGTAGCTAGTCCCTATGCAAATTTTAGTTATTACAAAAATGGTAAACCTAAAGTTGGGCCTTGCTGGAGGAGTTTTATTCAAAGCAAACTATCAATAGGGGCCCATAAACCCCAACTGTGTTAGGAACACAAAATCAAGGAACATAACACCGGTTTATCGGTTCCTAAGACCGCATGAGTGGAACAAAACACCAAGCAAAAGGCCAAGCCTTCCTCCCATTGCCAAGTATATAGGTGCATTAATGTAAATAATCGATATTGTGTTATTCCCAAAATATCCAATCCACATGGAGCAAACTTCATCTTCACTTACAACTATCAACGCTATAAGAGGGGCTTGAGAAAAAGCGCAACTTAGACAAACAACGGTTTGCTAGGAAGGTAGTTAGAGATTTCATGGCAAGGTAGGGGTTGGCAAGCAAATAGATAGGTAGAGCGACAAAGCGATAGAGCGATACAACTAGCATAACAACGATAGAGGTGATATCAAGGAATACTCATCTTGCCTGATATGTCTTCGGTGTTATTGGGACCTTGCTCTTCTTAATCGTACTCAACGGTTGTCTCGACCTAGGACTCAAACTCGTCTCCCGGTGCTACCCAAACATAAACAAGCATCCACATAAACACACATGGCAAGAAAAGTACACATGCTATGCAAGAGGAATGCAAGTATGATGGTAAGAAGCTATCGGTATGGAAGGAGATGAAGGTGGGAAGAACATGTAAAGACATGATGGATGTGGACAAGATCTTGGCAAACCAAGCATGCCACTGGATAGCATGGAAGCTTTCGATCGAAATTCATATAAAGATCGTCGGAATCGAATGCACGGTTTGCAAATGACAAGCAAAACAAGATGCAATGCAAAACTGATGTTAACAGCAACGTGGCATATTTGTAGCAACGTTTAAATATACCACAACACCCAAAGATGATAACAAATGGCATGGAAGTTAAGTAGACATGATTCACTACAAATATGAACTCAGATTACATCCAAAAACTATTGGAACACAATTAAAATAGCATGGCCAAATGCAATAAGTTAACAGGTTTTCCAGACTTAGAGAAATTTCCTGGACATGTAACCAGGAACAATATGATGCTGCCTTTGGAGGCACATAACAACAAGCATAAAAATTATATAATGCATGAAGAATATATAATATACTTCCAATTCATCCAAGGAAACAATTTATTAGATGCAAGGGTTGAGTAACATGAGCTTTGCCAAAGTGAACATTCCGTTAACAGGCTGACATATAAGATTCCTAGCATTTCGAGAGCATGATAACAACAAGGTACATCAAGGCATAAAAGCAAACAAAGGCATGGATTGATAGAAAATTACATGGAAATCAAGACATGCTCACTGGTCATTCCAAAACATGCATGGATCTGATTGTAGCATCAAGTTTACATGGCAACATAATATAACAGATTCCAGACTTAGCAGTTTTTAACTAAGTGCAAAAATAGCAACAATGACATGGCATGTTTTGCAAGCTGGTGCAAGTCACCACAGGGCATATCATGGAAAACCAACTACACCACTTCAAATATAACATGATTATTCTCCTAAAACATGTTGACATGATGCTCAAAAGAAAATCATGCAAAGTGCTATAAAAAAGACAACACATCAATTTATAACAGTTTCAGCAACTTAACAGCAACAAGCACTTTTGTAATAGGGATAAACATGGCATAATGCATCCTAACATGTATACAAATCCCACAATCATGAAGATCTCTCTGAGATGAACAATTTGACGTAGCATACACTCCATTTGGACCAACATGCACAAATATATGACCTCTCAAACAAGCTAACATGTTGTTGACAGACAACATAAGCTGAAACAGTAACAACACCAACAGTTTTGCAACAAAGACTAAGACATCAAGATGAATCATATCATTCATGCAACCCATGCCAACATGCAGAGCACTCTGAGACAAACAAAACGATATATCATGCAGGCAAAATGGAGCTACGAGCACGGAGTTATGCCATGGCAAAGAGAGCCACATGATATAGATGTCCACGGACTTAGTGGAATTATGCTAGCGCGAAGTGGGACGATGAGGACTCGGGATGGAGAGATCCGGGCAGACGGGGCCGTTTGGTTGGAGGTGTTTGTTGATCTGATCCCGACGGCTAGATCCGATCCGGCGGTTAACTCCAGCGAGACGGACGCGAACTCTCGCGAGGCGAGGCGCGGTGGAGGAGGTGCGGCGGTCGGAGCGAGCAGCGTGGAGGAGAAGCCGATGGAGATGGTGGCCCTCACGGCGGTAGGGACGACGGTGGCCGGCGGTGAAGCTGCGGAGTGCGGCCAACAGTGTTGGCGTGTCGCGGTGGCGGTGGCGTTGGAGGTGGCGGAGCGAGCGCGGCCCAGTGGTGATGTGGAGGCGGTGGAGGCGACGGTTAGGTGGCGCGGCGGGGCGGAAAGAGCCGTTGAGGGGAGGAGCGAGCTAGGCGGCAGGGCGAAGCGGCCAGGGTGCGGCCCGGGGCGGGCCGGCCTCGGGCCCCAGCGGGCTTCGGCGGTGGGGAGGCTTGTGGCGGTGAGATGGCGCATCGCGGTTGGCCCCCGATGACGAGAGGGTGACGTGGCAGGCAACTATTGGCCTGTCGGTAGTGGCTGGTGGCGGTGGACATGTCCGGCAGCATATGGACGTGTCCGCCGGCGGTGAGGAACTCAGATCGAGGGGTTTGCCTGTGATTTGGACATGAGAGGCTGTTTTATAGATAGAGGGAGCTAGGAGAGGGCTATTGATGTGTGGTTTTTGCCCGCACGATCGTGATCCAACGGCGAAGAGCATAGGGGGGGGTAGGTTGATGGGCTAGTTGGCTATTGTGTAGGGGTGCTGGGCTGAAAAGAGAAAGGGGTCCGATGGTTAACGCTGTTAACCGTTGGGGCATCAAACAACTTCCAAATGGAACGAAATTTGATAGGAGGTCTAACGGCGATATACCAAAACCACTCGACAACTCTTGGCCCATTCAGAGGATGTTTTTCTCGCACTCACGAAACAAGATCTGAGAGGTGCGACGTGTGCGTGTGAGAGAGTCGGAAACCAAAACGGACAACAGGGATGACGGAGACGATGCAACTACTCATGGATGAAGTTGAGACTATGCAAATGCAATGCACAAGACGAAGATGACATGACAATATGCAACGCACGCTCAAAAGAAAACACAAACGACCCGAAATGAGGAAGCCCAAAATGGAATTGATTATGTCAATGTTGAATAGATTGACAAACGGGGAAATGTTACATCTAGGGCGTTACAATATAGTTCTTTCACAGTCTTGGGCAACCGTTCATTTTGGAACGAATGCGGCGGATGCACACATTGGACTGGAAAGCTGCTATAACAGCTGCATGATTGATATTCGGAATATTTCTATTTCTTTTACTGAATCTCTGCAAATAATTACGGAGGGTTTCTCCTTCCTTCTGCTAGAGAAGTTGCAGGTCGCTGGGCCTGCCGGGCTCTTGGTGGCCACTGGTGAAGGCACCGGTGAACTCGTGGTAGAGGTCCGCCCATGATGAAATGGAGTTCCCGACAGGTGCATCAGCCAACACCTCACATTGGACATGAGGGCCATCGGTGTCAAAACCGGCGGATCTCGGGTAGGGGGTCCCGGACTATGCGTCTGAGCATTGATGGTAACATGAGGAAGGAGGACACGATGTTTACCCAGGTTTAGGCCCTCTCGATCGAGGTAAAACCCTACTTCTAGCTATATTAGTATTGATGAATATGTGTATAAGAGTTGATCTACCTCGAGATCGTAATGGCTAAACCCTAGGTCTAGCCTATGAGGATATTATGATTCTTCTCTAGCCTCTATGGACCAAACCCTCCGGTTTTAATACACACCGGAGAGGCCTAGGGTTTGTACATATCATCTTGTAGAGGAAGGAAAATCTACACCCGAGCTTAAAACTTACCATTACAAGAATCCATGAGTCATATCAGGATACGAGAGATGATCTTCTATAATAATCTTCACGACCGACTAGTCCGGCCCACCAAGAGTTTGTCCGGCCACCTGAGGATCCCTCGATCCAGGACTCCCTTAGTAGCCCCTGAACCTGTCTTCGATGACGATGAGTTCGGCTTCCATATTTCCCTCAGCATTGCAAGGCGGGTTCCTCTTCCCGAATATATCTTCTGCAAATAGATGGATTGCGTTCGGCTCTGCAACATTAGTACATCCCTTAGCCTCGAAGGCAAGGCTTTAAAGAAAATGAATAATGTGTCTCTACTGACAACTTTTGGGTGAAGCATCACGTCCAACCCACTAACATATCGAACCATTTTATTTGGTCCTAGTTTCGCGTTTCAAGGTATATCCTCATTGACACGTACCGTCAGAATAGAGATCGTGCCCGCTTATTGTGGGATTCTTTTCATTGTGACGTGAGCACCCACGCCGCGCATTACGCGCGACCGCTTTGGGAACCGGCAAGTTTATGGCTAAGGTAGGGGGACGCTTTATATTCACAGCGTGATAAAAGGACACCAATCCCGTTCATCAGCCCCACACCTTCCTCAGGCTCGAGCTCTCCAATCTCCCCTGCCCCGTACTCTCATCTCTTGTTCCCACAACTCCGCGTTCCTCAACCACTACTCTCTTTCCCAGCAATGGCTGGATCCGGTGCCAGAGGCAAGTGGGAGGCTTCCACGGTCACCGAAAAGACTATGGAGGATCTACGGAGTGCGGGGTATCTCGCCGGTGACATCGCACACCGAGTCCCCCCAAAGGGACAGGTGATTCCCGTTCCTAAGGTGGGCGAGAGGGTAGTTTTTACCTCTCACTTTGTTAGGGGGCTAGGGTTTCCACTCCACCCATTTTTTCGGGGTCTTTTATTCTTCTACGGGCTAGATTTCCATGATCTAGCCCAAAACTCAATCCTTCACATATTCCCTTTCATAGTGATGTGTGAAGCCTTTATCCGCTTCCCCCCCACACTTCGGCCTATGGCTTATGACATTCAATATGAAGCCGAAGGTGGTTAACGGGGAACATGTGGAGTGTGGGGGCGCCATGATCAGCAAGCTCCCAAATGCAACTTAGCCCAAGGGCTCGTTCATGGAGAAGAACAAGGTCTGGCAGCAGGAATGGTTCTACATCACCGAACCCCACGACAACAAGTGGGCGGCGAAACCTGCTTTCAGATCCGGGCCCCCAATGAGGTTAACCTCCTGGACCAAAAAAGGTCTGGACTGGGGGTCGCACACCGAGGTAACGACTCTCGTGGGTCGTGTGTCCGGAATGATCTCCATGGGGCACCTGCTCTCCTCCGTGATCCAGGTGGTGCTGACCCGGGTCGTTCTCCCTTGCCAAAGCCGGGATTCCTCCCTATGGGAGTTCGATCCGGCGGGAGACAAGCCGCTGAAGCATCTCTTCCGCTGCTTCAACACTGAAGTTTCAATCAAGTTTTCTACAACCGGATATTAACAAGCTCCCATCTGCCACATAACCGCGGGCACGGCTTTCGAAAATTCATAACCCTGCAGGGGTATTCCAACTTGGCCCATGACAAGCCCACGATCCGCGGAGTCGCAACTCCAAAGTGGGAAGGCCCGAGTATCCTCGGAATCCCGTGCTCAAGATACTCCGACTAAGGTAAGGCTAATCCAGCAAATCCTCCCGGCGTGCCGACACCCTGATAGTAGCCGCGCGTATCTAGTCTCAGGCCACGACCGGATGGGCGATTCTATAGGTTTTTACCAATCCTCGAGTTTCCTCGTGGTGGCCCCGCAGACTCCCTGTTTCAGACCAACACTCATGTGGAGCACTGGCCCGGGGTTGTTGATTAAGAACTCAGGTTTGAAAGACCCTATGCAAGTTTTTAGTTATTAGGCAAATAGTACCAATGTTGGGACTTGCTGGAAAAGACTTAGCACTTAGCGGTTTATCGAGGGGGTCCCATAACCCCAACCGTGTGAGGAACGCATAATCAAGGAATATAACACCGGTCTATACGGTTCCTAGCGGCATGAGTGGAACAAAACACCAAGCAAAAGGCTTAGCCTTCCACCCATTACCAATATATAGATGATTTCATTTAGTAATTAATATAGTGTGATATCCCAACAAGCTTCAACAAGAAGCAAGAATCTTCAATCTTCACCTGCAACTAACAATGCTATAAGAGGGGCTGAGCGAAGCCTACATATAGCCAATCAAGGGTTTGCATAGGTAGGGTGGTTAAACAGGTACATAGTTACAATAGGAGGCTGACAGGAAAAACATGGGCATCGAGGCAAAACTATAGAACGAGACTTCTAGCAATAGGCAAAGATAGTAATGTTATTGGGGTTCGGTCATCTTGCCTGAAGAGTTGTCGATGGGATCGTAAGAGGGGTCCTAGTTCTCAACCTCGGTAGTAACCTCGTTCTCGTACTCGTACTCAGCTTCCGGCTCTACTCAACACAAACACACAAGGCACGAAATCAAACAAGATGCAATGCGCAGAAAAATTACTAGATGCATGACTGATGCACTATGGAAGCAAAACAGATGCACTATGGAAGCACAGAATGTCTACATAGGAAGCACAGTGTTACAGCACAACAATATGCATCAAGCAAAATGCTTCAAAACATGATAACAAGAGGATATTATGAATCTACATGCAAAAACACACAAGTTTCATATAGGACTTGCTCAAAACGGAGCAACGGGCTAAAAGTTACACCCGAAACAATAAACATGCACAAGCTGAAATTAACAGCCACATAGCAACTTCGGAGCAAGAGATAATTAGTATACATCACTCAAACATCATGGCAATGAGCATGGAGAAAAACTAGACATACTCTACAGCAAACAAATCCATTGGAGCATCCCCAA
The DNA here is from genome assembly GCA_902687465.1 of Secale cereale. Taxonomy (NCBI): domain Eukaryota; kingdom Viridiplantae; phylum Streptophyta; class Magnoliopsida; order Poales; family Poaceae; genus Secale; species Secale cereale. Next base: position 353,448,582 of record LR738711.1, read on the forward strand.
AAGAGCCACGGATCAATAGCAACAAGCTATGACATATTGAACTTGACAACAAAATCCTGACAGCAGTAATTTGTTGCAACTTGGGAGCAAAAGTTAAATATGCTACAGCCACCCAAATAAGCATGTGAGAGCATGAATGGATAGCCAACAACTCATACGACAAGGAATCATCAAGAGTCACCCCAATAACTATCATGGATTTGCCTACAACAACAAGCAAACATGGCATCTGGAAATTACAGATTCCAGACTTAGTGAAATTTCACTAAGTGTTAAAACAACAGTTTCATCATGGCATCTTTGAGATCAAGTTTAAGTCACCTCAAGGCAAAGCATGGCAAGTGGTAAGCACCACAGCAAAGTACACATGATGGTGAATCCAAAACATCTAAGCATGCAACAAGGGGACAACCACATCAAAAGCAACGAGCTCCTCAACGAGGTATCTCGTAACAAGTTTAACGACATAACAGCCACATAGCACTTTGCAAAGGAGATAAACATGGCAAGATGAAATCTATCATGCAAGCTAAAGCAACCAACATGTAGAGCATATTATGATAAACACGTGGACATATCATTTGCCTCATTTGGATAAAGATGCACCAAGTTATCACATTGCAAAGATGGCATGAAAACAACTACTAACAGCAGTTTATAACAAGTAGCACTCTTCCCATGAAGATTAAGACATCTATATGACCTCAAACATGCATGGCACAATGGAACAAAACGTAGTACAAGTCACCACGATCATTTTGACATATCATTTGCTCAAATCGGACCAACACACAAAAAGTTATCCACATTATAAAACTGCACCAGAAACTGAAAATTCCAGGACTTAGTGATAAAAACACCTCGGGTAAACGGCGGGTCAACGGATCTGGAAGTCAACGGGCCACGGAGCGGATCGGGCTTCGGGCGCGGAGCTGATCCACCTGGCGCGGATCGGCGGCTACCGGGCCGGGCGCGGCCCACCGGCCCGCTAGCTGTGGCAAGGAGGAGATCCGACGGGATCGGGGACCCGATCTTCCTGATCGGCGGCGCTGGCGACCATGCTGGCCGGCGGCTGGCCGGGCCGGTGAGGGAGGCGACTGGGCCAGCGGGAGGAGGCGGTGGCCCGACAGGAGGATTGGCGGAGGCCCGGCCGGTGAGTGGCGGCGCCGGCCGGCGGGAGGGCGCGCCGGCGCGGTGGCGATGGCCGGAGAGGGTGGTGGCGTGGCGGCTTCTGGCGGCGGGGAGGAGGTGGCCAGCGGCGGTGGTGAGCTGGAGAGGGCTACCGGAGGCGGAGAAGAAGGTGAGGAGGCGGCGGCGGCGAGCTCCTCCGGCGAGGGGAGCTCCGGTGGTGGCGGGATCCGGAGGAAGAAGATGACGACCTCGCGGGCCCGCGCGTCGGACGGAAGCACGGCCGGCGGCCTTCGGAAGCACGGCGACAAATTTGGAAGCACGATTTCCTGGGACGTCGGAAGCATGGATTTTCAACGGTGGAAGCACCGGGATTCAACGGTGGAAGCACCGGTGGCGAACTGTGGAAGCATTAGGGTTTCAGACGCGAAAATTGGGGGAGATGGACGTTTATATAGGCACAAGGAGCTTGGGTTGTCTAAATGAGGTGAGGTTTTCGGCCACACGATCACAATTGGATGGCCTAGATGAAGGGAGGGGTTTGGGTTGGTTTGGTTGGCTGTTGGAGGGGTGTCTTGGGCCTCAAATAGGAGGTACTTTCAGCCCACGAGAATAACTGTTGGGGCATCAAACGAACTCCAAACGCGACGAGATTTGACAGGCGGGTTACACACACCAAAACAACATCGCACGACAAGTCTCACACGGAAACGGAAACGTTACACGGCCAAACACCAAAGCAGGCCTCGGGGATGCCACGGACACGTGAGAGAGCTCCGGAACTCGAAACGGACAACGGAAAGGAACGAGTGGGACCGGATGCAAACGACAACACAAATGCAATGCGATGCACATGACTACATGATATTGATGAATGCACACACGCAACACGACAAAACGACGAAAAACCTAAAAGACAAAGAACCCGGAATGGAATTGATGAAGCCAAAGATATTATATATTGCCCAAAAGGCAAAGTATTACATCCGGGGCATTACAACTCTCCTCCACTACAAAAAGATCTCGTCCCGAGATCAAGGACTGGAAGAAGGAAGGGTACTCGGAACGAAGGTGATCTTCTCGTTCCCAGGTAGCTTCTCGGTCGGTATGGTGTGACCACTTGACTTTCAAGAATTTGATGGACTTGTTGCGGATCTTGCGCTCGGTTTCTTCGAGAATAACAACGGGGTGCTCTCGGTAAGACAAGTCTTGTTGAAGATCAATCTCCTCAAACGGGATGGTGCGTTCAGGAGTCTTGAACCACTTGCGGAGTTGAGACACATGAAACACATCATGAACATTGGCGAAGTTGGAGGGGAGCTCAAGTTGATAGGCTAGATCGCCTCTTTTGCCAAGGATCTTGAAAGGCCCGACGTATCTAGGAGCAAGCTTTCCTTTGATACTGAATCTTTGGGTTCCTTTCATCGGAGAAACATGGAGATAGACATGATCCCCAATGTTGAAGGCCAAATCAGGATGCTTGCCATCATAGTAGCTCTTCTGACGCGACTGAGCGGCCTTGAGATTCTCACGTATGACTTTGCACATTTCTTCGGCTTCTGAGATCAAGTCATTGCCAATAAGTTGACGTTCACCCGTCTCGGACCAGTTGAGAGTGGTACGACACTTTCTGCCATAGAGGATTTCAAACGGAGCTTTGCCGGCACTTGCTTGGAAGCTCTTGTTGTAAGAGAACTCGGCAAATGGAAGGCAATCTTCCCATTTCATGCCAAAAGATATGACACAGGCTCTGAGCATGTCTTCTAGAATCTGATTCACTCTCTCGACTTGACCACTAGTCTGAGGGTGGAATGCAGTGCTGAAACGAATCTTAGTGCCCATGGCAGACTGAAAGGAGTCCCAGAACTTAGAAGTGAACAAACTTCCATGGTCTGAGGAGATAACTTGAGGAATGCCATGTAAGGACACAATTCTGGAAGTGTACAATTCTGCCAGTTGAGCTGCATTGATGGATTCTTTGACTGGAAGGAAGTGAGCGACTTTGGTAAGCTTGTCAATCACCACAAAGATAGAATCATTCCCTCTCTTGGACTTAGGAAAGCCAGTGACGAAATCCATTTCAATGTGGTCGAATTTCCACTCAGGAATAGGAAGAGGTTGGAGAAGACCGGCTGGACGTTGATGCTCTGCCTTCACTCTTCTGCAGACATCACATTCATTCACGAATTGGGCAATCTCCCTTTTCATGCGTGTCCACCAGTAAGATTGCTTGAGGTCTTGGTACATCTTGGAACTGCCAGGATGAATGGAAAGGAGGGAATCATGTGCTTCTTTTATTATGAGCTTCCTGAGATCACCTTTGGGAACCACGAGTCTGTCCTCAAATAACAAGGTATCTCTCTCATCAACGCGATAGCACTTGTATTTAGGAGTACCCTTTCCAATACCATGTTTCACTTTCTGCACCATAGCATCACTGAGTTGGGCCTCACGGATCTGATCTTCCAAGGTAGGAGCAACTTGAATATTTGCAAGAAAACCTTGCGGAACAACTTGGAGGTTGAGTTTCCTGAATCCTTCACAAAGCTCAGGCTGAAATGGCTTGATAAGGAGGCTGTTGCAGTATGCCTTTCTGCTCAAGGCATCTGCAATCACATTCGCCTTGCCAGGTGTGTATTCAATGTTTGGATCATACTCTTGGATCATTTCGACCCAACGAGTCTGGCGGAGGTTCAGATTCGGGTGTGTGAAGATGTACTTCAAGCTCTTGTGATCGGTGAAGATGTCGACTTTTCTGCCCAACAGTAGATGTCTCCACGTAATCAAAGCATGTACCACAGCTGCTAGTTCAAGATCATTTGTGGGGTAGTTCTTCTCACTTCGCTTCAGTTGACGAGAAGTGTATGCCACAATTCTCTTGTCCTGCATAAGCACACTACCAAGTCCTTGAAGATAAGCATCACAGAATACTTCATAGGGCTTGGACTCATCTGGAGGAGTAAGAACTGGAGTAGAGATGAGCTTTTCTTTGAGAGTTTCGAATGCCTCTTCACAATCTGGAGACCAGTAGTACTTGACATTCTTCTGCAGCAAGTTGGAAAGAGGCTTGGCAATCTTTGAGAAGTTCTCAACGAACCTTCTGCAATAGCTGGCAAGACCAAGAAAGCTTCTGAGTTGCTTGACGTTCTGAGGAGGTTCCCAGTTGACAACTGCTTCAACTTTCTCGGGGTTTACCGCAATACCGTCAGTGGAGATGATATGGCCCAGATACAAGACCTTATCGAGCCAAAATTCGCACTTGGAGAACTTGGCATAGAACTTATGTTCACGGAGTCTGTTGAGAACCAGACAAAGGTGCTTTTCGTGATCCTCTTCGTTTTTGGAGAAAACCAAAATGTCATCCAGATACACAAGCACAAACTCGCCGGTGTAGGGGTTGAAAATGTAGTGCATCATTCTTGAGAAGGTAGGTGGAGCATTGGCGAGACCAAAAGACATGACTGTATACTCATAGGAGCCGTAGCTCGTTCTGAAGGCAGTCTTGGGGATATCTTCTTCACGAATGCGAATCTGGTGATAGCCCATTCGGAGATCGAGCTTAGAGAACACTTTAGCTCCTTTGAGCTGCTCGAACAATTCATTGATGTTGGGGAGCGGATACTTGTTCTTTATTGTCTTCTTGTTCAATGGCCGGTAATCGACGCAGAGACGCTCCGTGCCATCCTTCTTCTTGACAAATAAGACACCACAGCCCCAAGGAGACGTACTAGGCCTGATCAGACCCATACGCTCCTGTTCATCAAGCTGCTTCTTCAACTCCTTCAATTCTTTAGGAGAGAGCTTGTACGGACGCCGGCATGCTGGCTCAGTACCCGGCTCGAGTTCAATGACGAATTCCACTTGGCGATGTGGAGGCATGCCTGGAAGTTCTTCAGGAAAGACGTCTTCGTATTCGTTTACCACCGGAATTTGATATATGGCATTCATCTCTCCCTTGTCATTGAGAGAGAAAAGCCTGATTGTGTTATCCCTTGAGGCGAAGATAATCACATCATCATCGGAATGAGTAATCTTGACTTCCTTCTGTGCATAGTCAATTTGAGCATCATGCTGAGAAAGCCAATCCATTCCGATGATAAGGTCGATGTCGGAGTTGCCGAGAACCACCGGAGAGGCCAGAAATCGATAATCACCCATGCGAATAGAAACATCCGGAGCATACACGCTAGACGTCATTATCCTGCCCGGAGAAACAACTTGCAACTTCTTGGGCAAATTTGAAGTGACAACATCGTGCTTGGATGCAAATGGATATGACATGAAAGAACATGAAGCACCCGAATCAAACAACACTTTAGCAGGAAAAGAGTTCACTAGAAGGTTATCTAAAATCACATCAGAAGAATTCTCCGCTTGTGCTGCATTCATCAGATTCACCCTTGCTGCCTTTGGATCATGCTTGACAATAGCTGTGCTGACAGGTGGAGGAGGCGGAAGGCGCCTTGGGTTGTTGCACTTGTTGGAATAATGACCCTTCTGGCCACACTTGTAGCAAGTGACCTCAGAAAGAGGACGAGTAGGAGGAACACTTGGTCTTGGAGCTTCGAACTGCGACTTGGACTACTTGCTTGGGTTGGGTGGGTGGGAGAAACCACGACCACCAGAGTTCTTGTTGTTGTTGTTGTAGGGAGCTCGGATCACCGGAGGAGGTGGAAGCCAAAACTTCTGTTGCTTCGCAACCACTTGAAAAGATGAGGAGGAGTGAACAGCATCTCGAATCCTCTTTTTGGAAGCTTCCATCTTGAGCTGGGCTGCCTCTTGCTTAAGCGCCATGTTATAGAATTTGTCAAACTCATCAGACTCGAACAAGGTGAGAGCAAGTTGAAGTTCATCCTTCAGACCTCCACGGAACTGATAGATCTTGCTCTTGGCATCTAGGATGTCTTGCTTAGCATAGCGGGCAAGATTCTGGAACTTGACATTATACTGGTAGACAGTCATAGAGCCTTGCTTCAGGTTGCGAAATTGCTCACGCATACCCTCGATGACACTTGTTGGAATGTGGTGAGAGCGAAAGTCCTTGCCGAAATCATCCCAAGAGATCACACGCCCTTCTCTGGAGTCTTTGTACTGCTGCCACCAGTCAGCTGCTTGGTCCTTGAGTTGGAAGGCTGCAAACTTCACATAGTCCTCAGGCCTTACGTTGCTGCACTCAAAATGCTTCTTGATATCAGTGATCCAATCTTCAGCATCGAGAGGGTCAACGAAGTAACTTAAAGCCTTTGGTTGATTGGCCAAGAACTGGTTGAGCGTAGCATGGTGCTGTTGGTTGAAGACATTGCCTTGGTTCCCTGGAGCACCCTGATTTGCTTGATTTGCTTGCATCTGCTGCATCATCTGCATCAACATCTGGGTGTTCTGGTTTGTAGTCTGCATAATCGCTCTCCAGGCCTTAGACGGAGGAGGAGGGGAAGGAGGACGGTCTGGAACCTCTTCACCCTCTGGGTTAGCGTTGGGAACCCGTTTCGGAGCCATCCTGAAAGACATGACCACCAATCAACAATTGATTGAAAGAAGATATAATCTGAAACAACGGATCGAAATGCTACATAGTCTTCACAAGAATCATTCGAACAAGAGGAACGAATGAAATTCTCAGTTTAATGATAGCAACAATCTTCACGAGAAGCCACTGGGAGACAAAAGGTAAATAAGAAAAACACAAGGTATAGATAGAACAAACACAAGATAGGAGCTTCGTTCGACATCATTGTGCTGAAAGCTTATGGAACATGTTACGAAAGGGTTTCGCAATCCCCGGATCAGCATAGCCAAGGACCCTTTAAGATGCAACTCCCGATCGGAACATCGGCCATAAAACCACCTCACTCAATGTAGAACCCCAAACTCCGTAACCTGCATTCGTTGGAAGAATGCCTACGATCTACTAGATGAACCCACCTATTAATTTCCGAAAGTTTCCAGTTATGCAATCAGGTGTTGGGGATACAGGGGAAGCATCGTGCAATCAACTCTAATCCTACATCCAGCTGTATCCATCCTTCAACACATAACCAGTTGTCCTCGGAAACCGTCTACCTCGGACCTTCGAAAAGCATCTACTATACAAGCTATGGCAATACTCCCGAACTACCTCCCAGTACTGGGTGATGTCGGGGTTATCTTGCCACTAACCGTATAAGAGAGTTTTCGATGTCGGCCGTCTTAAGTATTCTAGTACTGTCGCGATATGCTTGTGACGACAATACCCCGAAGCTCAACTCCCCGGGACACTGCCACAACCCCTAATGTCAGGAGGCATCGAGAACAATATTCTCGTCACAAAGACATCGAAACAATCCAACAATACTCGCGAGATTCCTAAAAAAATTCGGTGCAATTTTTGAAAGTAGAAGAGGCAAGAGTAGTCATCAGGAGTCCTCACCAGAATGAAAAGAGATGAGGTGCAAAGAAATCCTACTCTCCGATATAAATATAGGACTCAAAACATTTTAAGTGTGTGCCTAGACTCGACCGTCAACGATTCGATCAAACAGTGGGGGCTTCTAGGTCGGAGAAGGCTCTGAATACCAACTTGTAATGCCCAGGATGGGACTATATCTCCTACGTGTCGAGGCACGACTTAAAGATATAAGCCCATTCTGGAATGATCGCAAGTTTGGTACCTTTGCACATCTCATGTAAAAATAGGGATGAAAGCTGAAAAGATAGTTGGCTTACACTCGCCACGTCACACAAATTCATTATATATTCAATCATCATCCAAATAAACATCACAGCCCATCTAAGGGTAAGGATCCAAATGACAAGATACCAAACATAACATTAAACCACAGGTCTAGATCGAATCCTAGTAGAAGCTCTACTGATCAACTGGATAGTTCACGTAGTAACAGCTACGCTCCTCGTCGTACTCCCAGTCTAGCTCGGTGCCATCGCCTGTGTAGCTCACCATCGTACCTGCATCTGGTCTGTTGAAGTAACTGTGAGCCACAGAGGACTCAGAAATCCCGTTCCCGGGTAACACGACTATTCAATCCTTGGGGGTGGAACAAGGCTGAAGAAAGAACAGGAGTCTGTAGCAGCACTAGCCTAGCTTACGTAAAAGAGAGCGAGAAGATAAGGTGCCTCGGTCGAGAGATGATCACGAAGTGATCCTAACTAGCAAGTCAAACATAACCCCATCGTGTTCACTTCCCGAATCCCTTTCGGAAAATGACCGTCATGGTACACACGCTGGTAGTGTATTGAGACATGGTGTCAAGTTTTCTACAACCGGATATTAACAAGCTCCCATCTGCCACATAACCGCGGGCATGGCTTTCGAAAGTTCATAACCCTGCAGGGGTGTTCCAACTTGGCCCATGACAAGCCCACGATCCGTGGAGTCGCAACTCCAAAGTGGGAAGGCCCGAGTATCTTCGGAATCCCGTGCTCAAGATACTCCGACTAAGGTAAGGCTAATCCAGCAAATCCTCCCGGCGTGCCGACACCCTGACAGTAGCCGTGTATCTAGTCTCAGGCCACGACCGGATGGGCGATTCTACAGGTTTTTACCAATCCTCGAGTTTCCTCGTGGTGGCCCCGCAGACTCCCAGTTTCGGACCAACACTCATGTGGAGCACTGGCCCGGGGTTGTTGATTAAGAACTCGGGTTTGCAAGACCCTATGCAAGTTTTTAGTTATTAGGCAAATAGTACCAATGTTGGGACTTGCTCGAAAAGACTTAGCACTTAGCGGTTTATCGAGGGGGTCCCATAACCCCAACCGTGTGAGGAACGCATAATCAAGGAACATAACACCGGTCTATACGGTTCCTAGCGGCATGAGTGGAACAAAACACCAAGCAACAGGCTTAGCCTTGCACCCATTACCAATATATAGATGATTTCATTTAGTAATTAATATAGTGTGATATCCCAACAAGCTTCAACAAGAAGCAAGAATCTTCAATCTTCACCTGCAACTAACAATGCTATAAGAGGGGCTGAGCGAAGCCTACGTATAGCCAATCAAGGGTTTGCATAGGTAGGGTGGTTAAACATGTACATGGTTACAATAGGAGGCTGACAGGAAAAACATGGGCATCGAGGCAAAACTATAGAACGAGACTTATAGCAATAGGCAAAGATAGTAATGTTATCGGGGTTCAGTCATCTTTCCTAAAGAGTTTTCGATGGGATCGTAAGAGCGGTCTTCGTTCTCAACCTCGGTAGTAACCTCGTTCTCATACTCGTACTCAACTTCCAGCTCTACTCAACACAAACACACAAGGCACAAAATCAAACAAGATGCAATGCGCAGAAAAATTACTGGATGCATGACTGATGCACTATGGAAGCAAAACAGATGCACTATGGAAGCACAGAAAGTCTACATAGGAAGCACAATGTTACAGCACAACAATATGCATCAAGCAAAATGCTTCAAAACATGATAACAAGAGGATATTATGAATCTACATGCAAAAACACACAAGTTTCATATAGGACTTGCTCAAAACGGAGCAACGTGCTAAAAGTTACACCCGAAACAATAAACATGCACAAGCTGAAATTAACAGCCAAATAGCAACTTCGGAGCAAGAGATAATTAGTCTACATCACTCAAACATCATGACAATGAGCATGGACAAAAACTAGACATACTCTACAGCAAACAAATCCATTGGAGCATCCCCAAAAGAGCCATGGATCAATAGCAACAAGCTATGACATATTGAACTTGACAACAAAATCCTGACATCAGTAATTTGTTGCAACTTGGGAGCAAAAGTTAAATATGCTACAGCCACCCAAATAAGCATGTGAGACCATTAATGGATAGCCAACGACTTATATGACAAGGAATCATCAATAGTCACCCCAAAACTATCATGGATTTGCCTAGAACAACAAGCAAACATGGCATCTGGAAATTACAGATTCCAGACTTAGTGAAATTTCACTAAGTGTTAAAACAACAGTTTCATCATGGCATCTTTGAGAGCAAGTTTAAGTCACCTCAAGGCAAAGCATGGCAAGTGGTAAGCACCACAGCAAAGTACACATGATGGTGAATCCAAAACATCTAAGCATGCAACAAGGGGACAACCACATCAAAAGCAACAAGCTCCTCAACGAGGCATCTCGTCACAAGTTTAACGACATAACAGCCACATAGCACTTTGCAAAGGAGATAAACATGGCAAGATGAAATCTATCATGCAAGCTAAAGCAACCAACATTTAAGGCATATCATGATGAACATGTGGACATATCATTTGCCTCATTTGGATAAACATGCACCAAGTTATCACATTGCAAAGATGGCATGAAAACAACTACTAACAACAGTTTATAACAAGTAGCACTCTTCCCATGAAGATTAAGACATCTAGATGACCTCAAACATGCATGGCACAATTGAACAAAACGGAGTACAAGTCACCATGATCATTCTGACATATCATTTGCTCAAATCGGACCAACACACAAAACGTTATCCACATTATAAAACTGCACCAGAAACTGAAAATTCCAGGACTTAGTGAAAAAAACACCTCGGGTCAACGGCGGGTCAACCGATCTGGAAGTCAACGGGCCGCGGAGCGGATCGGGCTTCGGGCGCAGAGCGGATCCACCTGGCGCGGATCGGTGGCTACCGGGCCGGGCGCGGCCCACCAGGGCTTCGGCCCGCTATCTGTGGCGAGGAGGAGATCCGACGGGATCGGGGACCCGATCTTCCCGATTGGCGGCGGCGGCGACCAGCCTGGCCGGCGGCTGGCCGGGCCGGTGAGGGAGGCGACGGGGACAGCGGGAGGAGGCGGTGGCCCGGTAGGAGGAGGGGCGGAGGCACGGCCAGCGAGTGGCGGCGCCGACCGGAGGGAGGGCGCGCCGGCGCGGTGGCGATGGTTGGAGAGGGTGGCGGCGCGGCGGCTTCTGGCGGCGGGGAGGAGGTGGCCGGCGACGGTGGTGAGCTGGAGAGGGCGACCGGAGGCGGAGAAGAAGGTGAGGGGGCGGCGGCGGCGAGCTCCTCCGGCGAGGGGAGCTCCGACGGCGGCGGGATCCGGAGGAAGAAGATGACGACCTCGCAGGCCCGCGCGTCGGACGGAAGCACGGCCGACGGCCTTCGGAAGCATGGCGACAACTTCAGAAGCACGATTTCCTAGGACGTCGGAAGCACGGATTTTCAACGGTGGAAGCACCGGCGGCGAACTGTGGAAGCATTAGGGTTTCAGACGCAAAAATTGGGGGAGATGGACGTTTATATAGGCACAAGGAGCTAGGGTTGTCCAAATGAGGTGAGGTTTTTGACCACACGATCACAATTGGATGGCCTAGATGAAGGGATGGGTTTGGGTTGGTTTGGTGGGCTGTTGGAGGGGTGTCTTGGGCCTCAAAGAGGAGGTACTTTCAGCCCACGAGAATAACTGTCTGGGCATCAAACAAACTCCAAACGCGACGAGATTTGACAGGCGGGTTACACACAACAAAACAACATCGCACGACAAGTCTCACACCAAAACGGAAACGTTACACGTCCAAACACCAAAGTAGGCCTCGGGGATGCCACGGACACGTGAGAGAGCTCTGGAACTCGAAATGGACAACGGGAAGGAACGAGTGGGACCGGATGCAAACGACAACACAAATGCAATGCGATGCACATGACTACATGATATGGATGAATGCACACACGCAGCACGACAAAACGACGAAAACCTGAAAAGACAAAGAACCCGGAATGGAATTGTTGAAGCCAAAGATATTATATATTGCCCAAAAGGGAAAGTATTACATCCGGGGCATTACAATAATTTTCTCCTGTTGACCTACAGCCCTCCCTGTGTAAACCCCGATGTTACATCATCGGAGGGGAATTCTCTGGCGCCTGGGGAGATAGAGAGTGATCTGCCAGTCCGGGCTCCATCGCTCGTAATCGGCGGGGACACCGAAGTGTCGTCCCAGCGGGTTCTCTCCGCCCAAGGTGATTAGGGCGGGGCAGGAGACAGGGCGGCCGAGGGAAATACCTCGGCGGCCGCTGACCATGGGGAGACGACCCCCATGGAGACCGAAGACGTGGGGCCCAAACCATCCAGGGCCCCACCAAACACCATCCCGGAGCCTAGCGTGGCCCCAGGGTCTGAGGACCCGGCTCCTCCAGCGGAGGAGGATAGGACGGCGCCCGGAGTTAACCCGGAGGTGCCAGATTCTATGGAGGGAGCGCTGTAAAGTGATCTCGTCATTGAAGAACATCGCACCGTGATGGGTGCGGTGATGAAGAAGATTCAGTCCGTCAAGGGCGGACTGAATGAAGCCTTCAACAACTTTTTAACATGTGTTGAGGTAAGCAATATAATGCTTTTAAGAAATTTTATTTGTTTTAAATACACATATATAACCAGTAACCCCTGATGCTTTATGTGATTCTGAAAAGAATCGGACGAAGTATCTATATAATAGCATAATTACAGAGCTGAATTGTTGGGCAGGTTCCTTAGTTACGGCGACTGCGGGGGACGCAGAGGTTGCCGAACTAAATCAAAAGCTCGAGGTGGCAAATGCGGACCTTGACCGCATGAACCGGTGTTTTTATGAGTGCAAGCACTATAAAAAAAGACACATTCGTGACATTTTGGGCCGAACGAATTTTTTTCCTGTCATACTTATGACACTTCTATGACAATAATTGTGACAAAACACGGTATCATCATAGATGTGGTGGGGTCCTACTTCTAGGACAAAAAATCATGACAGAAAATGGGATTTTTTCCTGGGCGGGCTGGAGACACAGCTGCATGACATTCTTTGGGCCGTCCATGACGGAATAAACCATGGTAGAAGTGAGGGCGAGGAAAATATCGGGGTGTTCCCGGTTACGGTAATTGGTCGGGGCCGAGCGATGCGCGTTTCTCTCATACATGCACGCGCGTGGGTGCGAGGCGTTGGGCTCTAACTGAACCCGAGTGAGGCGTTGGGCTCTAACTGAACCGGAGCGGTTGCACTGCAGGCTACGCGTTACTGAACCCGAGCGATCGATCGATGGCTGTTAACTGAACCCGATCGAGCGATTCCTTCGCTTGTGCTGCCAACTGAAGCCAATCGATGTTGCATCTAGATGAACAGTGAGCGTTGCTGCGGGGGGTTTGAATGAGCAGTTCCCGGTGGGGGTGGATGAACATGACCCCGTGGTGTTGCCTCTGGATGAACAGGACCCCGATCGATCGAGCCGGTTAGGGCTGGATGAATAGGACCCCGTGGAGGGATGGATGAACAGGACCACCCCGTGGAGGGCAGGATGAACAGTAGATGTTGGAGGGCTGGATGAATAGTAGCCCGTGGAGGGGTGGTTGAACAGGAACCAGTGGAGAGGGCTGGTTGAACAGTAGCCGATGGAGTAGCGCGCGGTGGAGGCTTGATGAATAGAAGCCCGTGGATGAACAGTCGCCGGTGGAGGCAGGAGGAGGTAGACGGTGGATGAAAAGTAGCCCGTGGAGGCTGGAGGGGGTCGGCGGTGGAGATGAACGGTATCCTGTGGAGTCCCATTTTGCGGTACGCCACACCCATCCCAATGAACAGGACCCCCGTTTGGACCGTAACGCTCCAACACAAGTCCGTTTCCTCCGTTTTGTGGTACGCCACACCCCTCCCGATCAACATGATCCCCATTTCGACCGTAGGAGGTCCGTTTCCTCCGTTTTCAAGTACGCCAGACCCCTCCCGATGAACATGATCCTGTTTCGACCATGGCCGGTCGAACACAATGCTGTTTCCTCCGTTCTGCGGTACGCCAGACCTCGTTTCCATCGGCTGTTCCGTCCAAGCCCTCCCGATGAACACGTCGACGCATTTTGTTCCGACCAAGTCGGTTGTCTCCCCATGAACACGATGACGACACTGTTTCTCCGTTCCAACCCAGCCATGTACACGAGCCCTGGCCATACGTATGCGCGAGTAGGCATTCGACACCCTGCCCGTATGTACGTACATGGCCGTATTTTCTTTCTTGCACACTTGCTGTTGTACGTACGTGTACATGCTAGATGCGCGGCTCTACTACGACACGTGTGCGCCTCTACATCGACCAGTATGTACGTACACATTTGCGACCAGAATGACAACGCTACATACGCTTCGACCAGGTGGCTCCGAACTGTTAGGCACTTCCTTGCCTGCGAAGATGTAGCTAGTGGGTCCCAACAGTCAGGGGGCGAATCGTTTTGTTGGCCGGGACGCACTTCCTTGTGTGGGAAGATGTAGCTGGTGGGTCCCATCAGTCAGGGGAAATGTTTTTTTCGCGAAATACGGTGGCCCGTCCGGTGGGTCCCCGCTGTCAGGTGGAGGAATAATTATTTTGCGCATAATAAGGAGGCAGTTCCTTGCTGCGGCCGTGGACCCAACGGTCAGCCTCTCCACGTACAGTCCACGTTCGATGGAAGTCGTTCCTTGACCACGTTGACCATCCCGCGCCGAGAGCAGCTGGGCGGTGGATGACGGTGAGGCCTAGGAAGGGGACGACGCGGAGCCGGGGAAGACGCGGTAGTGGACGCCCACGCGTAGAGGAGTATGAGGGTTCACTGGTTAGTTGCGGTGTGAGGCTGCCATCGCCGCAGAATAATAGTGGGTGTGGGTGAGTAGAGGGATGGCCTGGCCAGCAGTGGGAGTAGTTGGGGCGGTGAGGCCTCCGCCGCATTGCAGCCGACCATGGGTGGCAGGGGCACGAGGCACGACCGGCGCTGGTTTAGCTGCTGGACCAAGAAGACCAGAGGTTGAAGAAGCACTACGGCCGTTGGATGGACATCGTACGGTCAGTGGAGCTAGAATCGTGCATATTGACTAAGTTGACAAAGCCCTCCGTCCCCGTCAACTTAGTAGGCCCACAAGTCAGCCCGCCACTATACTAGGTCCCAGCTAGCAGTGGAGTATTCATTTTTTGTGCGTAATAAGGAGGCACTTCCTTGCATGCGAAGATATAGATGGTGGGTCCAAGCTATCAGCGATGGTAACATTTTTTCACGAAATACAGAGGCCCTTTTGGCGGGTCCCAGATGTCAGGTGGAGGAATCATTATTTTGCGCGTAATACGGAGGCATTTCCTTGCATGCGGCCATGGACCCAGCTGTCAGCCTCTCCACGTACAGTCCACTTGAGATGCATGTCGATCGTTGACCACATTGACCAGGCCGCGCGAAGAGCACCAGGGCGGTGGAGGACGGCGAGGCCTAGGAACGGAACGACACGGAGGCAGGGAAGACTCGACAGTTGTTTCCCACGCGGAGGGAGTACGACTGTACGAGGGTTTACTGGTTCGTCTGCCATCGCCGGAGAATAACAACAGGTGTGGGTGAGTAGAGGGATGGCTAGGCCAGCGATGGCAGTACGGTGGGGCGGTAAGGCCTGCGCGGCAGCACAGCTGGCCACGGGGAGGAGGGAACAGGCAGTCCCGCCAACGCTTGTTTGAGCGACTGGAGCAGCAAGAGTAGAGATTGAAGAAGCACGACGGCCGTTGGATGGACATCCAACAGTCACTGCTTGTGCATCAACCTTTTTTTAGGAAAGCCTCAAATCTGTGGAAAACATCATACAACCCATCTGCCATTATTTCTAATAATTTACAACCCATTTGCTAATTCTTAAGGTTTTTTTGGAGCCCATATTCTTTTTGTTAGCATTACAGCCCATATTGTGGCCATAGTTAAAAAATTATACGAAATTTTGCATATTTCGGTGCGGTCCGAACTGGTTTTAATCCCGAAATTTCAAGTCACATTCAAACTGATTATAAAAATAAATGTATATCAATATAAAATCCAACAAATTGTCCACACATAAAAATCAATGCAATTTCAAATCTCGAAATGAAAAAAAAGAAATTCAAAACTAATTGTCGGTTTGATGTGTTTTAAAAATGTACGGCCCATTTCTCATTATTGATAGGCCATTTTCTCGACCAGCCGAATATAGCTCTCCTCGTCTTGAAAGATTTGCAGCCCAAAATGCCTGACAAAGCAACTTACTTGGCAAATCACAAAAAAACTGGGCTGTGGCCGTGGACCCAGCTGTCAGCCTCTCCACATACAGTACTCTTCCGATGGAAGTCGATCGTTGACCACATTGACCACACCGCGCCGAGACCACCAAGGTGGTGGACGATGGCGAGGCCTAGGAAGGGGATGACGCGGAGCCGGGGAAGATGCGACAGTGTTTGGCCACGCGGAGAGGAGTACGAGGGTTCACTGGTTTGGCTGCGGTGTGAGGCTGCTGTCGCCGCAGAATAACAGGGGGTGTGGGTGAGTGGAGGGATGGCCTGACCAACGGTGGGAGTAGTATGGGGGCGGTGAGGCCTCCACGGCAGCAAATCGGGCCATGGGAGGCAGGAGCAGGCGGCACGACCGGCGCTGCTTTGGGCGGCTGGAGCAAGAAGATGAGAGGTTGAAGAAGCACTAAGGCCGTTGGATGGACATCATACGATCACTGGAGCTAGAATTGTTCATATTGACTAAGTTCACAAAGCCCTCCGTCCCCGTCAACTTAGTAGGCCCACAAGTCAGCCTCCCACTATGGAGGGTCCCAGCTGGCAGGGGGTCTTCATTTTTTTTGTGCACAATAAGGAGGCACTTCCTTGCGTGCGAAGATATAGTTGGTGGGTCCGACCTGTCAGTGAAGGGAACATTTTTTCGTGAAATACAGAGGCCCTTCCGGCGTGTCCCAGATTTCAGGTGGAGGAATCATTATTTTGCGAGTAACAAGGAGGCATTTCCTTGTGTGCGGCCGTGGACCCAGCTGTCAGCCTCTCCACGTACAGTCCACTTCCGATGGATGTCGTTCGTTGACCACGTTGACCACGCCACGCTAAGAGCACAAGGGCGATGGACAACGACGAGGCCTACGAAGGGAACGGCATGGAGCCGAGGAAGACACGGCAGTGGCTGCCCACGCGGTGGAGAGTACGAGGGTTGACTAGTTCGGCTGCCGTCGTTGGAAAATAACAGGAGGTGTGGGTGAGTAGAGCGATAGACAGGCCAGGGATGCGAGTATATGATGGGGCCGTGAGGCCTGCCCGGCAGCACAGCCGGCCACGGGAGGCGGGAGCAGGCAGTTCCGACGGCGCTGGTTTGGGCGGCTCGGGCGGGAAGATCAGAGACAGAAGAAGCACGATTGCCGTTAGATTGACATCTAACGGTCTGACGCTGGTAGAGTCGATTATTGACTAAGTTTCTTTTTTGATAAACCTTGTGTATGCATGAACTTAGTAGGCCCACAAGTGAGCCTCCAAATATGTGGCAGACAACATAGAGCCCATTTGCTATTTTTTAATAATTTGCAGCCCATTTACTAATGCTTAAGTAATTTATTACAGCCCATTTTCTGCCCAGGACCACGGTCAAAAAGTTCAACCTTATTTTGCAAATTTCGGTGGAGTCCGAACTATTGTAATCCGAAATGATAAACATTTTTTAATCACTTATTGATTTACCAAAAAAATCGTTTTGTTTTTGTAAGAAAATAAGACATGGGACAATTGAGTTGGTTTAAGGGAAAACCAGTGGTAAAAAATATCAGCGCCGGGAGGGAAAACAACAACAAAAATAAGGATGTAAATATGAAAAGTGAATTTTATGTATTTCCAATATAATGATACGTGTATATGAACTACTAAAACTATAGATAGAGATTAGAAAACAGATGTAGGACATGTGTTTCAAGTAGAAAATAGAACTGGGCTGTGTGTTTGATTCAGTAAAAAAAGTGCTTGCGGATGTTGTAAGACAAAACACTGGCGGGCCAGAGGCCAGTAGATACCTGGTGGATCTTTGTGCCCCGTTGTTGTCATGGGTTGGGCCTGATAAAAACAAAACCAAGCCTGGGTAATCTACAGCCCAGTTGAAACTTGCTCGACCTGAAAAAACAATATACGTGATGCAGCAGGCATATAGTTTTTTCATCGTGATAATAAGAACATGCACTTGTTTCGAAAAATTTGGAGAACAGGGAATTCGAACGGCAGGTGCTTATGCTACCCATCAAATAAAAATCAGGTGCCTGAAAATTCGTTTCGAAACAAATGATTCAGCTTTATATCCACGTCGACCCTCGGCATGATGGTTGGAAGCAAATGCCAAGTTCATACCAAAAGATCGTCAACAACAATACCAACTTGCGAACGACAATGTAGTACAAGTACCAATACCAAACTAACTTATAATCTTTTTACTTCTGGCCCTAGTGTTCGTCTGGTAGAAAATCTTGCAGAGGACCAGCTCCCGCTCCTTCTCTTCCTCCAGGTCCCCGAGGTGGTACTGGTGCATCACCCAGTTGGTCCTCTGATGGTCGAAGTTCTTGTTGGTGTGCAGCACCAGAACCTTTTTGCTGCCCGTCTGCCGGCTGTTGACCATCACCTGCAAGGTATTGCCGGTGTTGTGCCACATCACGTGCATGCCGCACTCCGACTGTATCTTGCGACGCGTCCATGTGCCCCTTTTGAACGCCCTGGAATTGCGCTGGAAAAAATGATTTGTCAGGACCCCGATCCTAAGTCACACCGATCTAGCTGTAACACGTCATATCACTTTGCGGCCTCACGCATGGTAACCCCACGGGTGCCACCTTACCTGGCCCGGGACCGTTTGCGCATTTTGGCACACGTATATGACAGTGTCGCTAGCATCCATATGATAGAGAACCCGGGACGACATGGCTAGTTATAAACCAAAAGTGGCACTAGATTACAGAGACATGCATCCATGACCCAGCAATGAACGTGTCAGTCATCAACATATGAGCCCAAGTCGTAGCAAGCTACATGGACTTAAAGGAACAACGCGTGACATTTCCCCTAAGGGACAGACACAGGAACGAAGAAGGACACATGCCGGTCAGCCTACATGTTCCGAGCAGTAGCAAGCTACCAAGGCTCATTGGAATCACTAGGAGGCATTTCCCTGTAAGGTAGGCTACCAAAGGAAAACAACTAGGTGTCGGATCCCGCACATACCAAGCATTTCAACCATACACACAATATGCTCAATATGTGCAAATACAACATTGCATCACAACAGAACTCTATGACTCAAAGTACTTTATTTAAGAGGCTTCAAGAGCCATACATAACGTATCCATACAGGTAGGGGTCACATGACCCAACACTCAAGTCATACAGTCATACAAGCACAAGCGGAAGCTACATGTCTGAGTACAGACAACTTAGAAAATAAAACAGGCTTGGTGTAGCCTGACTATCTACAAGGCCCTTCACAAGCTCCAGATCTCCGCCTGGGTGTCAAGCTACTCGTCGACGTTAACGTCTATGTAGAACCCATCAGCAGGGGCAGGGTTCTCCTTTGCAACAGTTATTAAGCAAACATGAGTACAAAGGTACTTAGCAAGTCTTACCACAGAACCTATCATACATGCAACATTATCAAAGGGGGTAGTGGAGTTCATAGCAGAAAGCCAGCTTTGACTCTTGGCTAACCTATACTACAACTCTCAACAGATTGCAAGATGTTACTACGAACACGAGTCCTCTACTCACCACAACAATACACTACCGAGGATCCTCTTCCATCATCCTACGGAAGGGCCATCCACGGTACTCACACTTATCTTGAGGCTTTTAGTAGTATCCATCAACTTGTCTATGAACTGTAAGAGTAACCAAGTAGTCCGTACCGCGAACAACGGCTATTCGAATAGATTGATAACCCTGCAGGGGTGTACCTCTTCACACACGCTCCCACCACTTATCGCCATTTACTCGACATGTACTCGGCAACCTTCAAGCGGAAGCCCAGCGAGGGTGTCGGCCACGACCTGACTAACTACTCAAGTCTCTCGTCCAGGTTTATCGCCTATTTGGGTTCCATCCGTGGGGAGATCCAGCCGGGGTGTCGCTCACGGCCCCAAACGATGTGTATAGGGTTCCCGAGTCACCAAACGGGCAACCGGTACACCGTGCCACGTACCTGTCGCATCACAACCCACCCCGAGGGTCAGCGCTGTGCACGACCTCCAGTAAACTATAAACACCAGAAACTAGTTGCAACTCCTGGACAGAGATCGAGGGTAATTAATAAGCCGAGAGGGTCAATTAAGGATCCCAATGTGCGGTAGTAGCTGTAACTTGAACCACACATACAGATCTCGGGTCCTATGGACGATTCCAATGAAACAACCCACCATGTACTCCTACATGGCCTTTCATCGATACCTTTACCAAGCATATTCCACACTTCCCTCTCTTTATTGGTATGATCATTTCACTCTGATCCATCACCCAGATGAACCAGACCAGACACAACTCTAAGCATAGCAGGCAACATAAGCAAATAGCATGGTGGATCACACATCACATAGCTCAATCAACTCCTACACATGCTAGTGGGTTTCAACTATTTACTGTGGCAATGACAGGTCATGCAAGGGAATAGGGTTCAACTACCGCAGCAAGTAGCAGTTCACACGCTGTTGCCTTAATGCAGTAAAAGAGAGCAGGAGGGAGGAGATTGGGTTTGTATCGGAATGATCAATGATTGCTTGCCTGACAAAGTGGTTGTCGGGTACTGCTCTTCAGTTGGATACGCAGCAGTATCCTCAGGAGCAGGACCTAACACGGAGAATACCGGCGATACAATCATTAAACAAACAAATGCAACAATATGATGCATGCTCATGACATGGCAATATGCATGTGTTTTGGGCTAATGCAACTATAACCAGAAGGGTTTGAGCTTATTTGAATCAAAGATTCAAATTGGCACTTTAGCTATTATTTAATTAAGTGCATTATCATGTTTTAATGTATACAGCAAGTTTAACTTGCTCAAACATGCATGAAACCAGTGCCATTGGAAAGATTGGATTTTTCTGATCATTTTTCATATATAAATTATTTCCATCTGAGCTACGGTTGATTTTATATGATTTTTAGAAGTTTTGGGTATTTTCTGAAATTCATAAATCATTTAAGATTTAAATTAAATTCCAGAAACTCTTTACTGCGTCAGCATGACATCATGCTGACGTCAGCAGGTCAACAGGAGCTGGTCCAGGTCAAACATGACATGTGGGCCCGGCATGTCAGTGTCATAGCTAATTAGCAAAGTTAATTAGTGTTAAGCTAGGAACTAATTAGCTATCAGTGGGGTCTGGGCCCACGGGTCAGTGACTAAACTAACTAACTGATTTAATTAGCATTTACTTAATAAAACTAGCTAATTAGGGGTGGGGTGGCCCACACGTCAGTGACCCAGGGGTGGTCAACCCCCCGGTCAAACGAGTCAAACTCGCCGGCGAAGTGACGCCGGCGAGGCCAAACACGGCGGCGAGCTTCGGAAATCGCCTACAGGGCATGGTTCGAGCCGCGGTTGGGCGCGTTGGAGTGCCCTCGCCGATGCGCGTCGAATGGTGGTGGTCGCCGGGCCTGTGGTGGCCGGAGGCGACGGCTACGAGCTCGGCAGCGGCGGCCGGTGTTCGGGCGTGTGTGGAGACGCGGCTGCGGTGGCCTAGGCGATGTGTGCGTGGCACCTAGCTCATCTACGTGCTGCGGCGAGCGAGATGGATGTGCGTCCGTGATCAAATGGTCACCGGAGCATCACCGGCGGCAAGCACGGCGGCGGCGGGTTTCGGTGATCAGCGGAGCAGCAGCTACGCGGCGCAAACGAAGCGGAGGAGGGAGGGATTCGGCGTAGGGGCTCACAGTGGTGCTAGCGAGCTCGACGGAGAGGTCGGGGACGCTCTGCAGCTCCTTAATCGACGGCGAGGAGCTCCGGCGATCCAAGGAGGGGGACGATGGCGTGAAGACGTTGCAGGGCTCCCGGCGATCCGTGGCTCAGCGAGGAGGAAGAGGGCGTCACGGCGATCCTTCTGGACACTCTCACGGGACGAGGGGGAGGCTCTAAGTGCGGCAATGGCGAACGGCGGCGACGGGCGGCCTCGGTGATGAGAGGGAGAGAGCCAGCGGAAGGAGATGAGGACGAGGGGAAATGAGAGAGAGGTCGGGGCAGCTGCGTGGCGACGCATGGAGGCGTCCAGGCCGTCGGGGATGCAGGCAAGCAGGCTGGAGGTGGCCGGGCGCATGCCGGCGTGCGGTGGCCACGCGCGCTGCCTACTGGCGCGAGGTGGAAGGCGACAGGAGCGGCGCTGGTGGGCTGGGCCGGCCTGCAACAGTGCTGGGCTCAAGGTAAGTTCTTTCTCTCTTTTCTTTTTTCCTATTTCTTTTCCGTTTCATTTCTTTTGCAACTTTGTTTAATTAATTAAAATGCCAGAACATTTTTATATCTCATAAAACTAATCATGCCCACTGTATATAATATGAACAGCATGGAACATTATAGTTTATGATTATTTTAGCATGTAAAATATTTTATAGCATTTAAATGCCCAAATACAAATACCATGTGATTTAATCCAAAGACCTAAGAGGTCCTAGAAAATTGTGCACCATTTTTGGCAGAGGTTTAAGACCAAGGCCGAAATGATGGACATTTTTTAAGGGCATTTTGGGTACATTGGAAAAGATTTTATCAAACCCTAGTTGTTAGAAGAGGGGTGCTGGGGTTTCGGTCATTCCCATTTCAAGTTTCTTTGATAAGTAGACATGATGCACACTCTAGCTAGTCCTAATGCAAGTTCTAACTAGGGATGTGACATGCTTGCTTAGGCCACTCCGTGTGATACCTGCAGTATTGTCGAATAAAAGTTTTAGTGTACGTAGTTGTCATTTTCATAACATCTTTAGCATGTTGCAATCACTTGTTTCACTTTTTATTAACTGTCAAATTGTAATTGCTTCACCAGGTCTGCGTCTAAAAAGAAAAATCGAGCTATAAACAAAGGAATATGTTTGTGCAAGTAGACGGGCAATCGGTGTCTTACCTGGAAGTTTCTCAGGATGGGTGTAGCATATGCCGTGCTCGCTGTCGATGGTTGGTATGAAAAAATCGATGAGAGGGTGAGATCTCCCGCTGTCAGCATTCACTTTGGCCTCAAGGTGATCGATCAGCTCCTGATCCGTGGGATCAAACTTGACGCCAGCCGGCAGCACTTGCCAATCCTTATTTGACTTGCATGGGTTAATTCCAGTTATATGGTACTCAATGTATGATCAATCGACTCTTTTAAGTGAACGATGAATGATTTCGACAGATAAGTGGTACTCCAAATCTGAAGTCCAGAATACCCAAACACGCCGCCGGGATTCTTGTGTCACCTCACGTGCAGTGTGTTGTCACGTCAATTTAATACGTGGACATGATGAGTAATTTGACCGACGTATACTAGTACTGCTACTGTACTACTTACTAGTCGTATTTAGTGTCACATGTTAACCATATGTTTAACTAAGAAGTACGCACTTGAAGCCTAAGTCATATATATATACTGCACAACATCTCCATCATCTTTATTAGAACATCCTGCGCAGGTGAGTTAGGATGCACTTTATCCCAGAAAGGTATCTACCCTTCAAACCAAAGGAGTGCTTCAAACTAACAACAGTACATAATATCCAACAAAAGAGTGTCGCGCTACAGCAGCAGAATACATGGCTCGGTCTACATATCAGTACGAATCAAATTGTGCATATTTGCTATTGGCATGAACCATATCGCCGCATGTCGGGTTTGCAAAAGCCATCCATCGCATGGAAGCTTGATGCCTTTCACACACTGAAGATTATCTGGCAACAAGCTGTGTCGACGAATCTCTGGATATGGTGATTCATGAAACCCATGGTATGATGTGCAAACACAGTCCCCCCCGGCGAATGGAAGTTGCATAGCACGGTAATCATCGCCGGTGATATGATCAATGATTGGTCGTATTATCGGATAATTGAGACCAAGGAACATGGAGTGGTTGCCGAGGTTGTAAACCCGCCTCCAGTTGAATACGCCTACCCCAACGGAGCTGGGATCTTTCTCGAGCACGAAGCAGCCATAGCCATCAATGTCACGAATGCCCCAGGCATTGTACTGCATGCGGTTTGATGAAATGGTTTGGTCAATTTGGTACGTGCAAATGAGCATCAAATGACCACCGTCAGCTGAATGAGCGATAAACCACCACCCATCGGCTGGTATGATTCCTGGTCCTGGAATCAGAAGGCCAGTTCATTTGCGCCAGCAATTCAAACTAGAGACCAAAAGGACAAAAATAAACAATCATGTTCAGAGTATGTGTGGAATTAAGATTATTATAACAGTGACACATATCATAGACAGAGAATTGCAATGTCGTGGTCATAATCATACCCCAAGTTAAAAAAAATAAGCTAATGGATTTCATATTCTAGCAATATATCATGGTTCAAACATCATGTAACAATGAGAGGGAAAGAGATATGACAGGGGCTACTCATATTCTACCATAGCACTTACTACGGTTATCATACCAACTCTAAGGAATAACATGCGTTGTTATAAAAATCCTGGAAATGAGAGTAACATATAGCAATCATGAGGTTATACTCATAATATATATTCTAACAATCATTAGATACCAATTGTTCTCATATCAACTCTAACAATAACATGTGTGGTCATAAAAATCTATGAAATGAGAGGAACATATAGCAATGATGTGGTTATAGACATACTATATATTCTAAATTTGTAACATTGAACAGGCAGTCGCATTCTTATGGTAAAGATGAGATGAGATAGAACAATTACACGACGATAGATTCCACCAGTATAGGCAGCCAATTTGTGCGTCGACCGCATTAATGATGCCATTGTGCACTATAGCATCAAACATAAGTGTTAGGTAAAGAGGATCGACGATGAGCCATAACCATGTATGGCGACCGGATTCTAGATAGACTAATCCCATGTTGGACACGACAATGAGCTTGTAATCCATGTAGTCTTCTGATGGTGTGGGCACTTTGTAGATTACAACCTTCAGCAAACAGAGGTCGAGCCAAAAGCTCGACGCGTCTCGTGCGTAGTAGGCAGGAGTGTCCGGCGGGACACGAGGCTCGATGGCGGCGGTATCCAAAAATGGAAGGGTGATCTCTCGCTGGGTGTAGATATCCATGAGATGCCATGGACTACCGGATTTGAGGATGAGGACGATCCAGTTGGCCTTCATGCCCGCCCAGTAGTAGCCGCGCATGAAGGACATGTAGACGGGTAGTGGTAGCATGTCGAGGAGCACCACAGCAACCTCCGTAGGATCATCAAGTCGGTGTTTGGGCCACCTGCGAGGATCAGGCATCAGCAAGCAGGGTGTCTTGAAAAGAGTCGGCCGATTGTAGACGAGTAGATGGTACAAAGACACCGAGCATGCAGCCAGACGGACGGTGCTGAGTAGGTCCATACGATTACATATCTGCTCCAAGAGAACATCAGGGATCGAATTCCAATTGCGGCTCTGCGTGTCACTCGGTTCTGCCATTGGGGTTTTCAGTGCCCGCGAGCCAGCGGGGAAGTGGATTCGGGCCGGCGAGCGAAGAAGTTTCTCCTCGTGGGGCCGAGCAGTGAGCGGGGGGATATGATATGCACGAGCTACCAAGGAAGATAGCGCGGGCGGGCGAGTAGAGAATACGAGGAAATGGTGTGCGGTTGACGATGGGGAAGATAGGAGGAAGTAGAAGAGAGGAGGAAGAAGAGTGGAAGACGGGGAAGAAAGTGCATTAAATCTCAATTCTACTACTACTACCAGGATATACCGTCCTTCGGAGTGTAAATAGTTACACCGATGACATATGTGTCTACCACAAGAGGGCCCATATGTCAGTTAATGGAGGACAGAAGCGTGCTCTACTGGCAAACGTGATGGCAGTACTGGGTAAGGCTGATTTAGTAACACCAACACGCTGGTTCAGCTTATCAATTAAGTGGCCCATCTGCTGCACTGTGTATTGTCACTTCATCGTGAAGACTAGTTGAATAGTTCTCTCTGACCAAGATGGGGAATAATGGATCGCGAAGACTTCCTTTCTACATTATCCCTATGCCTCTACTCTCACTTCACTCATTTTGCTCGGTACGTAGTCACTTGTTGAAATCTCTAGAAAAACAAATCCTCCGTATTTGGGAAAAAGGGAGGATTTTACTCCGTATTTGGGAACAGAGGGAGGATCTTACTCCGTATTTGGGAACAGAGGGAGTATGACCATATGGAGCGAACATAGGAAGTTTGAAATATGAACATGTCAATGGGAGGGAGTAAGCCCCATGCATGCATGCATGCATGCAACATGCAAAACTCACACATACACATGGACGCACGCAACACTCACGCACCCATACGGCACACAAGACACGACGCAACACACATGCTCATGCTCAAGTGCTCAACCTACTCCCTATGTCCGTGAAAGACTGTACATTTGGAGATTTACACATTGACCAGGACATAATTAACGCCCAAAAGTAGCAGACTTATGTGTGCATGCGACCATTGAGAGAAGAAGATTAAATGAAGGTCATTGCATGCTGTAATTAAGGATATACATGTAGCCTATACCTAGAGCACAAGTTGGTGCATTAGTCAATCAATATCGATTCAAATTAAAGGCTAAATGCATTGGACGTGTAGATGTAGTACACTATTTGTTTTTTAGCTGATTTCTTTGTTCTGCCAAGTGACTGGTGGGACCCATAAACCAGGTGACAATTTAACCAGTCAACAAAGTGCCACGTAGACTATGTAGCCGGTCAGTAGGGTGCAATACGGTGCTCTGCGATGAGCTAGTGATCGTATAATCACCGCAAAACTATATATAGTGACCATAAAGAGCGTATTGTTACATACGTTAACCGCCAGTATATTTTTCTTGTTTCAAATTAAGCCATATTAACCGGAAAGGACACAGTATGGACTAGTACTAGTACTGCTTTGATGTGTCCCGTCAACTCGCCCAATGAGGAGAAGCTTGCCTACTACGCCTCTCCCTCGCCCACAAGCGGTGGTTCGCAGGACTTGGAGAGGGTTTTGACTACAGCGCCCTCTCCCTCTCCCGCTCCCTTGCACCCGCCCTCACGGTGGACGTGCAACAGTTCAATCGGTGTCAGATTGCCAGAAGCATAATGTGTACTGTAGTATCATCATTGTTGGACCTTCCAAAGAGACGAAGAGCCAAGTGCAAGGTTCACACGAGTACGAACTGTTGAACCTCCCGAAGAGGCAAAGAGCAAAGCGCAAGGTTTGATAGGAGTTGTCGTCCTAGTAGGAGCGTACTACAACTACATCGAACGATGCTACTGTATGATGCCGCTACGTCACGTATATCCAAAGCTGTGCCACCTTTTTTTTTCTCAAAGAGCATGTTGGAGCCCGTGCAACAACCACACAAGTTGCATGTACACATAACACATTTACTAGTAATAGATTCTAAAGGACAAATGCCAGTAAGCCACACAAGTTCATCTCCAATTCATGTGATAAATTTGTGCACGACTAGTCTACATATATTCACAGTGCTACCATTCACAATTTACCGTACTCCACTTACACATTATAGATGGGCTACATGTCCTCCTCCAGGTTTCAGTCCCAGGTGTTCTTCATGGATGGCACGATCCATAGCGGTGGGCAACGGGAATCATTGTCGCAGCTTTCTAGTCTGGTTCCACACGATGGAGACTCATCCAAGCTGAAGCGGCATAAATCAGGGATAGCGTGTCCCAACATGTCAGTAATCCGGCGGTGCGCACTGAAGACACAACCATGCTTCATTAACGGTAGGCCTTCCGTGTCGTGCACGGAAGGTGGCATCCGCTTCACAATGGGGTAGCTGCCCCAATGAAAAGCGAGTACTCTCCAAGAGTGTTCCTCGGCACCCTCGTAGCATCACGGGGGTCGAACTCGGAGCCGTTCATCTGGTACACGCGGCATCTCAGATCTGGACACATGGTGACGTACATAGTGAAGGTCCAAGCATAATAATGTTGTGCTCAAATATGGTGGTCAGTAATACTGTGCAGCAAATAGTACTACTCCGGTATAAAGGAAGTAAATTAACCGGCTTATTATATATAGGCACTCTTGGCTACATGGATGAGATAGTAAGACAAGGAAAAACAAAAATGGTGGTAGCTAGTGGGTTCAAGTCTTGAAGGGCCTAGCTAGCTATACGCGTCCTCCAAGGTAAAAAGTACCCCTACTAGTACGTAAGTAGAGTACTAGTACACCAATGAAAGAGAAGGCGAGAGGGTTAAAAAATGGAATACCTGGGTAGATGGTGACGGTCCGATCGTGGTAGATTGTGTGACCATGTTGGACATCAGTGGTACCATGGGTAATGACTGCTAAGATAGTTAATCCCAATATGCCAAAGTCAGCTACAATGTTCCAGGTTAGACCGAATTGCGGATGCAAATGCACATCCAGGATCGGGGATCTTATTTTGATCGCGGGATGACTGGTCCCTACAAAATAATGTAGAACCGTTAGGGATGCAAATGATGGTTTGTGCATTCCGTTTGTAATCTCTCATACCGTAGGATGGCAACCAGACGAAACAAGTCCCCTGGCTTGTCACTTCGAAGATGCGGCCTAGATGGTGCACAGCGGCTTCGATCGTGTAGGGGTACAAATCTGCCACCGCCAACATGCGCCAGCCTCTGCAGTTAGTGCCTCTTGCATTGATTGTAATCCTTATGTCAAACACCACGATGAGATAGTAATCGTCGTAGCCGCGTCGCTTTGTCGGCGGGTTTCTTAATTGCTATCTTCTTCAATCTCATGTATTCATCATCATACGTATTCAAGCCCAGCCAGTCCGGAAGGCCGATCCCAATGGTGGAGAAGGGGTCTACCGGAACGGCCGAACTGCTATGTATGTTGTGCAAAATGATGGTGGTATCCGGTCGGAGGTATGCAAGCCAATCTTCGTTGGCACGGACCCAAACCTATATATAAGACGATGGGCATCAGAGAAATTACGGGATGGAAATGGAATAACTAAGTACTACATGATCAAACTCCATTACTGACCCGCTCATCGGACAAAATCCGACTACCTCTCAATGTCGGCAACTCTAGTGGAGTCAACGTGCAACCATGGCCAGGGAGCGGTGGAGTGTTCGAAGCATTGTCCCATAGAAGAACCTTCTCCTCGAAGACAAATGGAAGACCAACAAGCATGGCCTTTTCCCCAGCCATTTTAAGCACCATCTTGAAAAAGTTCGTGTAGGAAGCACCGAGTCTTGCAACGGTGAGGACGTCGGAGCGGCGTGTGATTTCTCCCAGAGGATCGTCGTCCAAGGTCTCCCAACCCGGACGAGAAGGAGAACCGCCTGGCGAATCCATGGGAACAGCGACGAACTACCTTCTCTCCGGGGGGAGGGGAACTCGCGAGGAGGAGATTAGAGCGTAGTAACCGCAGGGCCTCGTCCCTTCCAACGGTAGATCATTCCTTCCAACTATAGCGAAGGGGTTAGGCTATTACACTAGTAGAAAATGAGGCTTTGGTTCAAGCGGCTAAAGGCATTAGTCCCGATTGCATTACGAACCAGGCCTAATGTGAGTATTAGTACCGGTTCGTGTGAAAAAGGCAGTAGTCCCGGACCTTTTGTCCCGGTCTGAGGTATGAACCGGGACTAAATGGTGTGATGCCCTTTAGTCCCGGTTCGTGTGTCAAACCGGGACTAAAGGTCTAATCCTTTAGTCTCGGTTTGAGGTACGAACCAGGACTAAATGGTGTGATGCCCTTAGTCCCGGTTCGTGACTCAAACTCGGACTAAAGGGCCCATTTCTCAAACTCTACCCCACCCCCCGTGGATCTCCATTTCAGTTTTGAAAAAAAACAAAAGAAAATGAAAAAAACTTCAAAAAAAACTTTCGAGATGTAGTTATATTATTACATATACTAGTTAGGAAAATTAAAAAAGTTAAATTTGGACATGTTTTACAAAAAAGTGTTATGAAAAAGTAAAACGACTATAACTTTTGCATATGATGTCGAAAAAAACTTATAATATATCAAAATGTTCAGCACGAAAATCCGCATCAGATTTTGACTATGGTCTGTTTCAATTTTTTAGAATCCTCAGTTTCCAAAAGGAAAAAAAGATATGCTCAATTTTTTTAATTAAATCTGGTCAAACTATGGTCAAACTACTTATTCAAGAAGTATTAGTGTTACTAAATAATTATTCATGAATATTAGTGTTGCTAAATAATTATTTCAGTTTTTTTTGTATTTTAGTCAAATCTGGTCAAACTATGGTCAAACTACTTATTCAAGAAAAATTAGTGTTACTAAATAATTATTGTTTTTAAGAATAATAGTTTCAAACTCAAACAGTTAAAAGTGTGACTTCATGCTCAAGCTAAACTCCTGAAGGTTAATAGGATTGACATCTTACTATTGTCAGGAAAACAACAAGTGCAGACTTGGAAACGAGGGGGAATAGAACCCGAAAGTTAAGTGTGCTCAGGCTGGAGTAGTGAGAGGATGGGTGACCGGCCGGGAAGTTAGATGATTTGGAATGATGGGGTGAATATAGATTAGAGGTTAAATTGAGCAGTGATGAGGGATGGGTGATTAGAGAATTTATGGTAAAAGATTTCAGAAATTTGAAAAATCGGATTTTTTTTTAAAGTTCAATTTTTTTTTTTCAAAAAAAATCGTAAATTTGTTACCAACCGGGACTAAAGGTGGAGCTCTAGACAGCAGCCACGTGGAGGGCCTTTAGTCCCGGTTCGTATAAGAACCGGGACTAAAGGGTGAAGCATTTGTATCGACCCTTTAGTCCCGGTTCCCCAGCCGGGACTAAAGGCCCTTATGAACCGGGAGAAATGGCCCATTTTCTACTAGTGTTATTTACTACTAGTACTAGCATTATGGGACGTTATGGGATTACATTATACTGTAAATAATAGCACTAGTAAGAAAATTTTGGCACTAGCTAGTAGTTTTTGCCGTGGATTAATAAATGGTGGATATGTTTTTGCTATTTTTTTTACACGCCAACTAGTGTCAAAAAATGTCTTACATTATGTGACGGAAGAGTACGTACTCGCACTGTAGCAGTACTAGTACTACTTTCTCAACAAGTAGTGCGAGGGTACCACCAGTTTTGAACTCTTGAATCTCAGGGCCAAGGAGCTACATTTGGAAGTGGAGGGTACTACTATTCTCTAGAACCATCGTTGTACTATCAATGCAGGGAAAGTACACCTGCATAGTGGCCTAGTGGGTACTCTCGGTGCTCTATTCAGCCGCTCCTCTCATGTAGCTGGCCTACTCAGCTGCTCCTCTCACGCACACACTAGCAGCCTGTTTATCAGCGACGGTTACTGTGGGGGCAGAACATTTGAGTTATTTGATACATCGAGACTAGGGTTTTAGCTTCCATTTGTGGAGGTGTAATGGATCTCATCGAACTTTGTTAGTAGTTCCTTCTTTATGAATGAGATGAAGCAAAGCTTTTGCCTCCGTTTAAAAAACACGTCAAGAGGAATTTCTTTTATAGTAGAGCCGATAATGGAGTGAAGTCCATGCGTGCAACGCCACAAGCTACAGAGTAGTAGTAGAGCACTTTACGTACAGAGCCATATTGCACAGTTCCCAATGCCCCGCCAGGCTTTTCCGGCTCCTCGGGCTTAATTGGGAGGCGCTAGTTTACATATGCTACTAGCCGATGAGGAAGCTGCAAGCGAGGTGCGGCTAGGGCGAGCACGCAAGCAATGAGATGCTGGGAAGGAAAACCCGTTCATGTGGCTAGGCTATCTAGTGCACCCAGATTGTGGTGCCGCACGTCCGTTTGACTTCAAAACTCAAACTACCCATGTGAAATATTGACTCGCAGAAGTTACTATTTAAAAAAAAGGCTGTCGTGCGTTCGGCCGGGACCGAACCCACAAAACGAAGTATACACTCCCGCGACCACTCGTTGGAGTACAACGCAACCTAGAATCACCTTTTGCCGCTAGTAGTTCATTATTCCTTACAAGAAAACCCTAATAATGCAAGAAACCACTAATAATGCCAAGAAACTACTACCACTTGCATACGTGGCAGACTTAAGATAAGACTACCTTATCAACCATTGTACATGCTCTTACCAACTAGCCTACCAAGAAATGACTACTCTACAAAGTGTCGTTATAGGCATGTTTCAACCCATGGCCCTGTTTGGATACATTTGTTGCCAATCTAACGCTGCTATCCAAACACCACTTTGGTTAGAGTTAGTTCAGGGTTAGAATCTAACCTCTGACTTAGAGTGTCCAAACAGGGCCCATGTTGCCCATTAAGTCAACGCCTTCTATTCAACCGGGCATTATGACTTGTGGGACCTACATGTCAGTCTGCATAAAAATCCCCGAGTGACCTCCTACCTCCGACCTGTCCACCTAGTCATCCTCCACCATGGGACGCAGCTACCGCCACCAGCAGAAGGCGAGGTCAAAATCACCGGCAGTGCGGAGCCCATCTTGCGGCAGCCCGGATGCCAGTTCCGTCCGGCGCTCACGGCCGCTAGCTAGCCAAGATAGCTCCGTCTAGCTGCTTGTCTGCAAGGTTTGTTAGCTAGATTGGCACGGCCACGCGGCGGCTTGCTCGCGCGCGCCGCTCTAAGGCTAGACATCTGGCTCAAGCGAAGGCCAGCGCGGCGGCTTGCTCGCTCATGAGTCAAGCTCGGGCTAGCTTGCCAAACCGTGCGGAGGCCAGTGCGGCGTCCGGCCCGTCCGGCGAAGCAGCAGCCAACTCGCTCATCACCTGCGCCACCGACGAACAAGCATCAGTACTGTTTGAAGTAATGTTCAGGAAAAATAATGATTTGAGGGGGAATAACATAATAGAAGGTCAGAGTGGGTCCCTCGTGTCAACGATCAAACAAAATGTGTTGGTTTAAGCTGCCTCATCAGCAAGGACGTGTGGGCCAACCCTGTCATAAATGGGTTTAAAATAACCTAATTGGTAGGTAGTAGTTTTTGACGTGGATTAAGAAATTTTGGATATGTTTTTGTTATTTTTTGTACAATAGATTCTTCCTAGGACTGGTTAAAAGTGGTAGTTTTTTGTTAAATACTCTACATATTGTAAGTAGGAGTGAAAGTTAAGCTTTGGAACCCAATAAGCAAGGCTAGTTACATAGTGCATATGTGTACATGATTGAAAGTAAATATCAACCATGAGTGACTAATATCTTGATGGAAAACTCGAAACTATGGAATACTAGGGAAAAAATTTGCATGGATGGAAATACTACCAATGTTCATGTGCATTGCAACGAATCATGATTAGAATAATACTTATTCACAAACTTGATACAAAACACTCTAATTTTGATATACATATATCACTAGAGATATATTATGTTTCAATTAGAATATATTCCTTGGGCTGTTTTGGTGAGGTCAGGGAGGGATGTGATTTGATTTAAGATACTAATTATGGGTTTTTCAGCAAATTGGTAGACAAGTGGGATGTTTGTGAGAAAAGGCAACAACTTACCTCACAGTTGTTAGATGTAGATCTAACGGCCACAAACGACGGATGGCAGAGACACCATCATCACAAATTTAGTCTTCTGTAGGAGTACTAGCAAGATCCGTGCATTGCACATAACATCAAGATGCATTTTTTTTATAAAAACACTCGTTGTGATTGACCCATGCGGGAATAATCCCATGTGTAAAAACTAATGATATCTCTAGAAACAGGAGATAAGGTGAAGAGGAGTGGGGCGTGGTGGTGACTTGTGGTCGGACTGAGCGGAGGAATGGGGATTGATGACGCCGGCAGCGGCCACCAGGCCAGTTTGTTCTAGAGGCTTCCTTTCTTAATTTCTCAACAATGAGGTTGCTAGAGATAAGGATGAACGAGGGAAGGCCTTGTCTGCAAATGTTGAGAGGGGTGCGGGTATCTTTTAGTTTAATTTCCATCAGTCAGATATAGATCGGACGGTCTATATTGCAAGATGGCACGCATACCATCATCACCAACTCGGGTTTTTAAGAGAAGAAATATAAGTATGGAGATACAAACATATTATCGATACTTGTTTCCATAAACTAGCATCTACATTCTATTCAACGCCTCAACATGTGAGGCCTTAGCACAATAACTTCTCAACTGTGTAAAACAAAGGTTTTCCCGTCGCCGATTAGGAGGGGGTGACGGCGGCGCGCTTTCTGGCTTGCTCTAGTTCTAGTAGTCATACTAGGTGATCTAACCACGTGTAGATTTATTCTTTTCCATGTCTCGTGTTTGCCGTACTGCCATGACTGTTGATGAATAGACGGTGAGTTATTCACGGGGAAAACCTTGTTGAGTGTGTTTGCGAGGGAGAGAGAGACAATGTGCGTGTGTGATATGTCTAGAGACTGAAGCAATGATAACAGATTCTTTGTGTCCATGTGTGTGGAGGATAGAGAGAGACATTTACATGGGGCTTTGTGTTGTGTAACGTGGAGACGCATATACATAATTAGAGAGTGAGTGTGCGAGATACACATGTGGACATGTGGAGAGATGAGGATCCAGATTAATGGGTGTTTGTACGTGTCTTTGTGTGCTTGTGCACGCGTTTGTGTGTGTATGTGGAGTAGAGAGACCACTAATGATGTAAACCTAGTATAAGGGAAGGGGGAATGGTGTGACATGTGTAGTAGCGGGATAGCATGGGTGTGACCGGGGGGAGCAGACTATTTGGAAGAGAATCGATTGTGTGTGGGAGAGGGGTGTGAGAGCGAGAGAGAGAGAGAGAGGTAGCGACGGAGAGAGAGA